>OV651816.1:58107807-59307807 GCA_927349885.1 Psylliodes chrysocephalus
AAACAAAATAAACAAAATAAACAAAATAAACAAAATAAACAAAATAAACAAAATAAACAAAATAAACAAAATAAACAAAATAAACAAAATAAACAAAATAAACAAAATAAACAAAATAAACAAAATAAACAAAATAAACAAAATAAACAAAATAAACAAAATAAACAAAATAAACAAAATAAACAAAATAAACAAAATAAACAAAATAAACAAACAATAGAAATATTAAACGAAAATTTATTTGTAGATTTTAAACAATCTTGAGTATTTGTAAATTAGAAACAAGAAAACATGGCTAATTGGTACCTACCACAACCAATCAACTATGAAAAATATTGTTAATCTGTTTTTATACCAGAGACAACACGAGACGGGCAACTCAATGTAAATAATTGGTTTGGCAAAATTTGACTGAGCGATTGTAATGAAAGGCACGAGCCGAGGGTGCTGTGCTTTTTATACGGTCTCTTCCTGCATTGGTAACCATATTATTACGAGAAACATTGGGATAGGTCATGAACAAGCAAGAATTCTAAATGAACATATAGAACAACGTTGTCTACTCTAGTTAACTGTTTGTAAGAAAATATGAAGGTATTTTATATTTAAGCACAAACTTTTATGAAGAGTAACTTTTTCCTAAAATTAATAATAAGTTTTCAATACACTGCCAACTTAAGTAGAAACACTGTATGTATTAATTTTTCATAGTTCAATTTTTTTTATAATTTTTCGAACAAAAGGCTGACTAATCAATTATCACATCATATTAAGGTAAATATACATTTAATAAAATTGTAGTAGGCCATGGTTATTATAGTTTTATTGAAATAATACATGTAATTAAGTAAAAATGGATTACCTATATTAATAGGAAGACTTTTTTTTTTTTTTAATATGTAACCACTAGTTCTGCTGCAGGGTAAATTAGATTTTCTTGGCTATCTAACCACTCTTTCAAACCCATGAATATATTATCTAGTGGCTGTACTTTGACTAGCTATAACATGCAATAATCGTGTTTTATGCTCTTCTTCTGTCCTTAAATATAAAACTATTTTAAGTCATTAAGTCGTAAAAATCTTTATTATAATCATATTTCGAAAATGATTTATTATGTTAAATATTAACATGGTGCATGCAGAACAGGTAATTAGAAAATATAAGTTGACTAAATTTACAACACATATTCTTTAATGTCTTTTGAATTTTGAGTTAAAGAAAACGATTAAAAAATACCTAAATCATATCATAGAAATTTCTTATAAAAGTGTATTATGGCTTTACACTATGTAAAATTAGACAAGTAGATACCTAAAAAAATAAGTAGGTTAAAAAGTTTAATATTTTTTTTCTACTCCCTTACTAGTAAATTGCCCATTACCTACTATTTGAATGCTAAGTAAATATGTCATTACAGTTACTAACACGTAATGACTAGCACGTAATAAAAAAAATTACGCTTCAGTTCCATGAAAATATAATGTATCACATAAGCCTTGTAAGTCAGTTGCCATTATTTTGACAGAATTAAATTAATAATACAAGCTGTCAATGTAAATGTACAAATAATTTAAATAGAAAAAAGTTAAATGAGTTCATCGGATAGTGCAGATGAATTTAGTAGCACACCATCCAATATTATTCAGTTAGCTGCGAACACTACCAATAACCTATTATCAGAAAAATCAAAAGGAAGATATAAAAAGGTATATCAGCAATTTATGGATTGGCGTACAACAAATAATATAAAATCATTTTCTGAAAACGTATTCTTGGCTTATTTTGGAGAAATCGCTAAAAAATTTAAACCGTCCTCATTATGGGCAATATATTCTATGTTAAGAAGTATTATAACTTTGAAAAATAATGTAAACATTGAAAATTACCCAAAATTGCGAGCTTACTTAAAAAGACAGTCAGAAGGTTTTAAAAACAAAAAATCTAAAATTTTACATGCTGATTAGATAAAACTTTTTTTAAATAAAGCTCGTAATGTACAATATTTATTAACAAAGGTATGCTATTTAATAGTACCTATAACATAAATGTATACTTATATTACTTTTATTTTAAGGTTATTGCAATTGTTGGAATATGTGGAGCTTGTAGGAAACAAGAATTAAAAAATATTAAAATTAGTGATATCGATGATTTAAGTACCATATTCCTGATACAAAAACCAAAGTATGTAGATCTTTCGTAATTTCCGGAAATTTCTATAAAATCTGCAAACAATATATAGAGATTCGGCAACAAATTAGCGATCCGCAAATAAATCAGTTTTTCCTTAACTATCAAAAAGGTAAATGTACGAAACAAGTGGTAGGATTAAACAAAATAGGTGGTGTTCCTAAACAAATAGCCGAATATTTAAAGTTACCAGATCCCAGAATGTATACAGGTCACTGTTTAAGACGAACTTCTGTCACTCTTTTGGTTGATGCCGGTGATTATCTAATGGCTCTTAAATGACATGGCGGATGGAAATCTTCAACAACAGCCGAAGGATATGTCGATGAGTCAATAAATAATAAGACGTCAACAGCCAACAGAATTATAAATTCAATTGAAAATATTCTACAAACCTTTACTACATATACTGAAAATACCAATGTCCAAGAAGAACACACCGTACATTTTACGTCATCCCACCATTTACCGCGTAAGGGAATAGTTAAAAATAATTTCCAAAATGTTGAAGAACACACCGTACAGTTTACCTCATCCCACCATTCACCGCGTAAGGGAATAGTTATAAATAATTGCCAAAATGTTACAATTAATTATTACAAATAAATGTTTAATTTAAATTGTTCCAGAATTTTGTGAAATAAAGTTACTTGTTATGCTTTTTATTTCTATAAATTAAAATAGTCGTAGAAAAAGTATAGTACACAACTAGAGTTGTAAGCTTATTACATGCTCATAAAATTACTGCGCTCGCCGCTACGCGGCTAACGCGCACCTTTTTTACTTGCATGTAATAAGCTCCTTACAGCTCTCGTTATGTAATATACTATTTCTACACCCGTATAATCCATTTCATAATGATACCCATTATGATACAGATTTTTCATAACGATACAGATTATTTTTAATTAATAGAAACCCGCATGCTGTACAATTGACGTTTGTCTTAGGTTCCTATGTAATTGTTTTACTTATCAAAATCAGTACGTATTAAATTTACGTAGATAGCTAAACTTCAATAATTATATTATCAAAAAGTCTGATATCAGCGATATAGAAGACTTGCCATCGACTCCTCCACACATCAAAGAAAGCAGAAAATGCAGTACAAAATATTTCGCCCCAAAAATCTATGGTAGTACCAATACCATTAATTACAATTTTGTAGCTCTCATGTTATGGTTATTATTACATGATCGTTGCATAATATACTATTTCAAATAAATTTTTAACCCACTTCAAAAAAGGAGAAGGTTCTCAATTCGTTGGTATATTTTTTATGTATGTTCAGCGATAATTCTTTAATAAGGTGTCTGATTTCAATAATTCTTTTTTTTGTTAGTAAGGGGGTATCTCGGGTGTGGTATAAATTTGGTCAAGATGTGGTGATGGCATCTGCACGATTTTGAAGTCAGTTTTAACAATTACTTTTAATACTATAATAGAAGATAAATAGATTCAAACATAGAGATTAGACTTGGGTCTGGAGAACCATGCACACTATCGAGTAAGTTAGAAATTTCGTCAAAATTAAGAATTAATTTTTTTTAATCGTCGATATATTGCTTAACTGGTTGAATCAGTTGGCTATTAGGTATCATTGTCTTAAGTTTCTTTGGTATAGTTACATTTTCAAGCGTAACAAAGAGGTTATCTTTTAAAGCGTCGGAAGGATGTGGAGGAAGGGTAAGTATTTCGAAAGAGTTTATTTGAAGTAACATTTGTTCGTAAGTTGTTGTTTAGTTCTTCATTATCTGTAGCTGGAATTTGGATGCTGGTAGATTCATTCTGACATGAAGTGATCTGGTGGTTGTCTTCTTAAGAGGCTATTGGGTTCAATATAGGGTTTTGATTAGCGAGTGGTTGATAATGTTTAACATTTGTTTGCCGCAGTTGGATGCGTTATGTTCTGCTTTTTTACAATAAAAGAAAGTTAGGTTTTCTAATGACAGAAATATTCAATACGACGTATCCTTGTGGTTAATTATTATAGATTCTGTGACATTAAAATTCAGAGGGTTAACAAAAATCTGTCTTTCAAAACTACGAATATGACTAAATTCCGGTAACGTTCAATTGATTTTAGAAGAACCATAGGTGAGGAAAAACTGAGGCCGATATTCTGTAGTTCCTGGAGTATCAGATTATGGAGAATTGTTGGCTGGACATTGGAAAGAATCAAGCGATCGGCGGAGGTGATAAGTCTCCGAGCTGTTACTGTTTTGTCATTAAATTTGATTTGTCTGCAATTGTTCATAAATGTATTAACTACACTTTAGTTGGCAAAATACATGCATGTTCTTTGATTGCACATTCGAGAGGAGAACAATATATTTTTCGGCTGGATAAATGATCCTAATGGTGGATAGTCTTGAAACGAAGAATTTTCGATAAAATTTTAATATTATGGCTTGTTCTTTTGACCGAAATTGTTACGTTACGACTGGCGATATTTTGGGAAACATTGGTTTCGGGTACAGTTTAAGAGCTGCTGTAGTCAGCAGTATCGTGTTTCATAAATTATGACAACATTTATTTTAATTTCGAGTAGACATTGGCCTCACGACGGCCCTGACCGCCACGTCATAACCACACCGGGGCCTCATAGTAAATTGATTTATAAAGATCTTTAAATTTGGAGTAGAACTATGAAGAAAAACTGTACTTACATTACTACAGCATAATGATACACTTATATATCACACTATAGGTTACTTTTGATTAACTATTCACTGAATGATTTAAAGAGTTTTGAAGCTGGTAAATTTTACGAGTTACCATAATTTTACAAGGACCGGTCGCCTAAAATAATCATTCATAATTCTCATTTTCTTTTATAAGATCCCCATCTAATAAAAGAAGCAAAACAATATTATCTAATAAATATCGCCATATTTTTGACAAGGGTGAAAGGGAACAGGTCATGAAACGTTCAGATAATGTGACACAACAGTTCTAGTCTAGGGTGATTCATCTGTAGGTCTCTCAAACATCTTCAGTATTCATTGGAATGTGGAAGGGGGACATATCCCAATGAAAATAGACATATAAGGTCGAAATCTCCACAGAATAAAATAATGCTACAAATTTCAGAGTTCGAAACATTTATAAATTATGGAAACTTTTCTGAGAAATAGTTCTGGGATCAAATTATGGCAAATTTAGTCTACTTTGAAGGCCTATGGCGTAATTATAATTAAACACAAGTCGTTCAGGCTTATTATCGCAAAAAAAACTGAAAAAAGGTAGAAAATTTTGTGGTTTATTGGACATTTTGGATTTTTAACAATGCTGTATTCGGTGCTCAAGGTCAAAAAATTGGACTTTTTATTGGGCCAGGGTCATAAACAACTCAAAAAATCAGAACTGCCGGATCCGACCCAAGGTCTAGTGTACGAGTATATGGTTACTAGATTAAATGAAGGAAAACAGAAGATATATCAAAGAAGAACTGTAACAGTGAAAATTTTCCATTTTGCTTGTTATATAAATTCGAAAATTGAAACGCTTACCATACAAGCAAACTCAGCGTAAGTGGGAGTATAAAAAGGTGCATGTACCGTGCGCGATGTCACAAAATAGCGGCTTAATGATATTTGTTTCACGCGCGGTCACATGTGCAATTCGTCGTACCTGTATATAGTTCCATTTCAATAAGTTAGTGATATTTTGTTCTAGGCGAAATAAATAAAAAATTGAGAGTGAATTTTAATATACATATTTTTTAAATAGCACCTTATTTCCGTTCTTAGACAGCGACGCCTTTAATTTATATCAAAGGGGACTGTGTAAAAATAATTGTTTATTAAAAAACCTAATCAATAAGTATTCTGTTTCATATTAATTATGCTTTTCCAATTTATTTATGTAACATGATGATAATAATATAATAAAACTCTCCCTATAATTCACCCCAGAAGCCGACTGAGCTTGTGCGAGGAAGGACAGCTATTATTATTATTTTCCGAGGCGCTCCGTGGAAAATTACAGATGATTGACAGAAACCTGAAAAACTCCACACCTCATAATCGAAGTCGCAACGCACTGTATTTTGTAATCTGCATGTCATATCAATGCAAAATTAGGTTTCTGCTCTTATAGTACCCATCAAATCCTACAATAAATCATGCAAATTATTTAAAAACACTTGGTTTAATCTATGTTCTGAAGCTGTGTGTCGCTAAACCACTGAAGGGCCCGTAAGTGAATACCGGTCTCTCGACATACTGCGCTTTTTATCTTTATCGGTTGTAAGCAGGTAGAGTTAGGTTTGGCCCAGAACACTGCGGCCTTTTGGATCTATTGTATTCCCCTGCTTTCCCCGTATTCAGGTACTATCTTTGGAATAGTCCTGTGTCTTTGGTTAGTTTTAATAGATTCCCTACCAAGTGTTCCTGGGGCGTTCTTTCCGAATCTAGGCCGAAAAGGATAAAACGTCGCCTAGTAAGAGCTTCGCATTCGAAGATCACATGGTATGAGGTTTCTTCTTCCATGCAGTCTACACGTAGTGGGATCATTGTGTAATCCCATCACATGAAGGTGTTTCAGCAAGCAGTGCTTCGTTAGTAATCCCACAATGGTGGATATCTGAGGCCTTGCGAGTTGTAGTGCCTCAGTAGCCATGCGTGGGTTTGGTCCCCTTAGCATGAGCTTACTGATTCTGTGGCTTCTTATCTGCTGCCAGTGAATTTGGTGTTTTGTGGTTATCCATCTGTTCACTGCCTGTCAAGCAGAGGTTTTGCTTATCCCAAATACAGGTTCGGGTCCTGTGAATGGTAGATCTGATCCCTCTTTGGCGAATTCATCGACCTTTTCATTTCCTTGGATACCTTTGTGACCTGGTACCCACGCTAGTTTTACCTTGTTGTGGGTTGCCAGATCATTTAGTATTCCAAGGCAGTTTCAAACAAGCTTTGACTTGATTCTGTTTGAATCAAGAGCCTTTAAGGCTGCTTAGCTATCTGAGAGAATTAGGATGGTTTGTTTTTTGTACTTCCTTCTTAAATTCTCTCGTACACACAATTCGATTGCATGTATTTCAGCCTGAAATAAAGTGGTATGTTTTCCCAGTGGGACGATTTTGTCGCATTTGGATTTAACTCCATGTACGCCACAGCTTGTTCCCTTGCTAGTTTTAGATCTATCCGTATACCATACGAGACCGCTAAGCAAGTATTTATCTCCTTATTTACCTTGTTCCAGTTACAGTTGACTTGGAAGAGTCTATTAAAGACTAGAATGGGTGTCATGTGATCTGATCCCATATTTAATGTAGAATTATTTACTTCATGTGTTATTCTGGTATGTTTTATATGTCCCAGTGGGTTCCAGTTATTGGAGATTTCCAGTCCGTATGCACTCATTCTGGCCTCTCCCTTTATGACTAGGTCAAAGGGTGAAAGGTTTAGAATAATCTTCATAGAGGCTGTCGGTGTACTTCTCAGTGCTCCTGTAATACAAAGGCTTGCCAGCCTCTGTATTCCTGAGAGGGTATTGAGGGCAGTTTTCTGGTTTACTTTTGGCCACCAAACAACCGCTCCATAAGTTATCATGGGTCTTGTTATTGCCAAATATAGCCAGTGGACCATTTTTGGTTTTAATCCTCATGTTTTTCCTAATGCCCGTCTATTTACTATGAGAGACGTTTTACATTTGTTGATGCTGATCAATCATTTTTTCCAATAGTTTCGATAGAAATGACGTCAGAGTTATTGGTCTATAGGCCTTTGCCACGGCATACGTTGGATGCCCCGGTTTAGGTATAAAGACAACTCTGCTTTGTTTCCAGGTATTTGTTACATGTTTATGCACCAAACTTGCCCTGTAAAGCCTACAAATATGCGGGGCCAACGTTTCTATTGCCTGTTGCAAAAGCACAGGCAGTATCCCATCTGGTCCCGGTCATTTGTATGGATTGAAGGTGCGTATTGCCCATGTTACTTTCTCTGTTGTAACTACTCGTTTAGCAGTTTTCTACTCTTGACTGGAGACTCTTTTTTGAGAGTTCCAGTTCGTGTGGGTTTGATTTGCTGCATTCGAGTTTGTTGTGCAATCAGGGAAATGAGTTTTAAGAAGTAATTCTAATGTTTCTATTCCAGTTTTAGTGCGCTACCGAGGCGATGTTTCTAATCACTTTGTATAAAATGGGAAATTGTAAAATGCGATTTAAAAACTTTGAAATTGATATTCTTTTAAGAGTAAATTGAAAAATAATTTTTAAAAATTGTGGAACCCATGTTGAAAATATTACGATATCTAAGAACTGCTTGACATACAAATACTCCAATATTTAATGTAACGTCAACCGAATTAAATTTTGTTTTAAACTAGTAATAACTAAGGATATTCCTAGTATTTATGATTCTAAAGTTTCACACACAAAGCAAATTCTCGCACAAACATAAACACCCCTTTCCAACGGAACATTGTTTGCCAAATTCCATAACGAGGCCAGGTCCACCCCCCGGCTCCTTTATCTAATACCCTTTAACCCCTTTATATAGGTGAACATCGAAAACATTGTGGTTGCCTTTAGCTCAACGGCTCTTTACCACCAGAATCAGAAACATCGCATATAACGTCGGATTAAACTTTTCAACAAGACGGACGTATATAAATGCCGGTCATTTTTTATTTAAATCGGGCTTGGTGATTGTAATTCTTGTCACCCTGTAGAAAATTAATTATTAGGGCCGCCGAGAGCCAGGTCGGGCTCCGGGAAAATTGGGCTCCCTGACAATTAAATTAAAAAAACCGTTTTAATATCACACTTCTAAAAAAAAGTCTTTCACCAAAAACTTCTCCTCCTCTTGAGTCAATTTCTCTAACAAAAATAGGTCTTTCAGGAAAAACTTCACCTCTTCTTCAGTCAATTTTCTAAAAAAAAAGGTTCTTGTGGCGAACTTCTAAAAATATAAAAAACGTCCTCACCTAAAGCTGCCGGGCCCCCACTTGAACCCGGGCCCCGGGAATTAGTCCCAGCTACCCCCCTCTCGTAGGCGCTGCATCTTGGCCTGTTGTGGATATCCTTTAATCATTGGTTTAATTAGACTTATCATTCGTGTCAACGTGTTGTTATTCGTTGTGCTCATTTGAATTTAATAATTTGGCTTTTCTAGTTTATTTACTATCCTATTTTGTGTAACTCGTTTGTGTTTAGTGGGGTCCTGTTATCATTTAACGGTTTTTTTAATTTAGAAAGAAAAAATCAAAAAAGTTAACCTATAATTCCTAATCCGCATAGGGAGGATTTCATAAAATACAAAGAATCACTCATTGAGGGTAATTCCAAATTTGTAAATAACGTATTTTTATTATGTCCTTCTTCATCCAAAATTAATGATAATCAAAATATAATTTCTAACCTTAATTCTGATATTAGGGTATTTATTTCAAATTTACTTAATTTTAAAAACGAAACAGAACTAATGGAAATTAATAGCGGCAGTAAATCGTCTTTCTAACAAAAATTCACTTACAATCATACAATGAAATTCAAGATCTTTAAATAAAAATAAACCTAATCTTCTTAAATTAATTAAAACAAAAGATGTAGATATTATCATAATATCTGAGACTTGGTTTAAAAATGGCCAAAACAATTCTATTAACGGATATTCATTAATTTCAAAAAATCGAGCAGATGGATATGGTGGCGTAGCTATATTCGTTTCCAATAAAATAACCTGCAAGCAATTACAAATTAATCAAAATTATAACCATAAATTTGAAGCATATGTTCAACTGGAAAAATCTAAAATTTCCATAGTATCGCTATACAATGATTCAAAAAATAACATTTTAACTACTGACTGGGAAAACCTCTTCTCTCAATTCAACTCACCGGTATTAATTTATGGAGATTTTAATTGTCACCATTCCTTATGGAGTAGTATTATTAACGATCGAAGTGGTTTAGGTCTAGTTGAAGCTCTAAATAACCTAAATTTAATTGTTTTAAATTATAGCTCTCCCTCACGAATTTCTGCTCTGAACACACCTCCTTCTGCTTTAGACCTTGCTATATCTTCGCCAATATTAGCACCTAAATGTAAATTGAAAAAAAATTCTGATACAATGGGTTCTGATCATCTTCCTATCTTAGCTATTACAAATAATCCCGATAAACAGAAGGTGTCGCCTTCAAATATTTGGAACGAAAAAAAAAAAACTGGGTTTCCTTCAAATCATATTTCGATAATATTTTTACCTCTTTATCATCTAAATCCAATTCGTTCCCAATTTTCATTGAAGCTGTCACGGCAGCTGGAGATTTATCTATGCCCAGAAATAATCTTTTTACTCCTTCAAGATTTCTTCCAGCATGGTGGGACTCTGAGTGTTCCGATTTAGCTGAGAGTAGAAAGATAGATTTATGCAACTATAGTCACACATCGAATTTTGACAATTTTAATTTTTATAAAAATCTGCAGGCCAAAATTAAGCTGATATTCATACAAAAAGCACAGAACAGCTGGAAAAAATTTGTTAGTGATCTAAACAAAAATACTCCAATATCTTCAGTATAGAGATATATTAAAAGTATTTCAAACAAAAATAAATATAATAACAAAACTGTTCTGGCTCCAGATCTAATAGAAAAATGATTTAACCACATTGCTCCTCCGTTTGTTGATCCAAGTTTTATTCCTCAGCTGGTAAATAATAGAGAATTGGGAGATAAAAATAACCTTTATTCAAAACTAAATTTAACTGAATTAGAATTAGCAATTAAAACCACTTGTAACACAGCTCCTGGAAAAAAAAGCTTCTCTTAGTTTTTGATTAGAAATTTACCATACAATTCAAAAAGTGTCTTAGTTGAAATTTATAATCAATGAATCTTTTAAGGAAGTGGTAATTATGTTCATTATTAAACCTATGAGAGATCCTAGCGATCCATCGTCTTACCGTCCAATTTCTCTGCTATCTTGTTTTGCTAAAACTTTTGAGAGAATTATTAAACGTCGTTTAGAATGGTAGTTTGAACATTACTCTCTGTTACCTAGTTCCCAGTATGGATTCCGTAGGTCTAAAGGTACTTTAGACGCCTGTACTCAGTTAGTTAATGACATTTAGTATTCATTCTCAAAAAATGAATACATAGCATGTATTTTTTTATATCTTAAAGGGGCATATGACGCAGTTGATTTGAACATCTTACAAACAAAACTCTCCTAGCAGCCGCTCTTGAGATAGAGCAAGGTTTTCCTCCTTTAAATACTGTTAGACAAAAGTATAAACCAAAACTGTTCCATTATGAACAGAGAGATGAGACACCTCAAGATTCAAAAACAGCGTTTAAAATAAATTTCTTTTTAAAAATAATTGATCAAACACTAATTTCTTTAAATAGTAGATTTGAAATAATTGATTAGGACAACGTTTTTGGTTTTTTTAGTCATATTTTTAAATTAAATGACGAGGATCTTTTAAAATGCTGTCGTGCTCTACAGCAGAAGTTAACTGATCAGAAAAAGGAGGAGGCTGACGTAGAAGAAAATGATTTATTTAATGAGATAAAAGCCCTAAAATTGTTTTTATTACCTGAAGCGTCAAATCCCCTCGACATTTTACAATATATATTTGAAAACAATCTAACTTAATTTCTACCAAATATTACCATTTCGTTAAGAATCCTGCTTACTTTACCTGTATCTGTAGCTTCTGGTGAGAGATCCTTCTCAACATTAAAAATAAATAAAAATTATTTGAGGTCTACCATGTCGCAAGAAAGATTATGGGGTTTGGCAATTTTAGCTATAGAGCAAGAGATCCTCGATAAAATTGATTTTGACAATAACATAAAAGAATTTGCAGCAGATAAATCCAGAAAAAAACCTATTTAATTTTTGGATAATTGAATGTTTATTGTTTACTGTTTGGTTTATTTTTTCGTTTGTAAGAATAAAATAGAGGGTGGGTGGCTCAATGGTAGAGTCTCTGCCTGTGGATCCAAGGGTCCCAGGTTCGAATCCCACCATTGGCCGGGATTTTTTTATTTAATTTAATTATTTAAAATTAATTCTGATACCTTGGTAGGATTCCCCACTCGACCATTCACTGTTGGGTTCTAATTAACAGTGCTGTTCCTTAAGTGGCGCTGGGAAACAGTATCAAAGCTTACACAGAACACACATGATTGAGAATTGTAACACAAACTTGAGACGGGCATATTAGATATATACACCTAGGCCATAAATCGAAAAAAAAAATGGTTTTTAAAATATCTGTTGTTTCATAACAAAATTAAAATAAAATGTGGTTTCGCAATTCGCTCAAATGTTAAACGACTACAAGAATATTGCAGTAAACCAGGAAATTTAAAAAACATATGTAACAGCTTAAAGTTGTTATTCCTTAAAATATTATTTATATAAGTACTACATATATTCAAAGGGCGCCAAAATATTTCCAGCACGCGGGCGGCGATAACCCTTGTGGGGGCCCTGAATGGATATACATGTTACTTATTCATGTCGTATGCCAATGGAAAAGTTTAATTAATTGATTTTTTTACTGCGTATTTTATGACACCCAAAATATTTGCCGAATTTAGTAAAATGTATTTTGAAAACAAGTAACATTTTACCTAAGCATGTTTTGTTTAATCGTCTTATCTTCCATCAGAGATTTTTGTGTTGTTCTTTGCCCCATTTTGAATAAAATATTTCTTTAGTTATCTCAGACAATAACGTAGCATTTTTGATTACGTCTGTCAAGACATTCGAATATCTGGTATCATTCTTTCAAAAGAGAAAATTAATTTCCTTAAACTACGGCCCTGCTAAAAATATTCCTATCCAAGGCACTTCCAAGACTTAAATAAAGAGTAGAATTTATTCTAAAAGCGTCTATAGCTCCAACCCAACAACCTCTTCCTTGATAAGTTCGGTCTTAATGAACTCAAGAAAACTTTGATAGTTTTTTTAAAGGTTTAATTTCAGAAGTGCACGTGGTACTAAGTTAACAGCTGGGGCAACGGAGTTTAACTTACACAGCGCTAATTGATGTTTAATTTTCCATTACAACGGCTAGTGATAAAATTAAAAAAGTAAGCGGCCAGTACATGGATGAACTAGAACCGGAAATATTTCATCTTAAAAAGTTTTAGTTGGTAAAAGAGCCGATTAAAAATTCTATTGTAAGAGTTGTTTCACGTACTCCCAACTATGCTTATTAATTGAAGCGGTTTTCTGAAATGAAAATTTTAAAAATTAATTTGTTGCTCATGAAATGTAAAACGGTTTCTACAAGGGAGAACTGCAGAATTTTTAAATTTTATAAAAAGACTTCGAAATCGTTCAAATTGAGTTTGCTGATATTTTCATAGATCTTATCATCAGATCTTGACCAAATGTATATGCTACCCCCTTTCTAACAAAAACAGAATCATAGAAATCGAACAACGTGATCAAAATTATCGCTGAATATACATAAAAAATTAACTGTTTGATAATTTTCTCATAGATCGCATTATCAGATCTTAACCACATTTATGTAGGACCACCTCTAAAGTAGGTAGCCGTTTTCTAACAAAATAGCATTATAGAAAGTAGACAACGTGGTAAAGAATTATCGCTGAACAACAAAATAAAAATGAAATTCGGTTAAAAATTTACAATGTCTATATTTCATGAAATAAAGATGATACCAGAAAAGGCGTAAAACTGTTTCTGGATAGGAAAGGATAACTTAAATGACAAAATAAAGAACCTACCCCCCATCAACCCCCTATGTATCACCAACCTCATCAAAAAAGTATAATAAAAGAAAAGTAATTTTTACCTAAAAATGATATATGTATTGCAACCAGTTTCGAAGTAAAAATTTACTTTAACTTCAGCTTCGCCATGTTCCCTATTCCATTAGGAAAAACTATAGGCTATACTATAACGTAACAAATTTTTATGTAAATATAAATACATTAAGTAATATTTTAATCGTCAAACAAATAAGACAACTAAAGAATGAAAGAGTATCATGTATTCTCAAATGGTGATCGTATGTTCAATAAGAATAAAACTACTCAAAATCGATACCTACCATATTATAATAAATATAAAAATACAACCGAGCAACTAATTTCGGTCTATGTGGCCATCATCAAGCCTGTAATAAAAAATAAGGTTTTTTTTTATTAAAATAGCAAAGCGCTTTCGACATTAAGTGCTTACCTACAAAAATTATAAACATAAATATCTATGTTTATACATGAAAGATGACGTAAAGGTTAGGTACCAATTTTTTGCACATTGTTAAAATAAGGAAATTTTTTTATAAAAAATTACAATTACAAAAAAAAATACGCATTACAAAAAAAACAAGTAAGCATCATTGATAGGAACAGCAGCCCTCCACATTCGTGATGAGTGATAGGGACCCCAGAAGTTAGGCTTGTAAGGGGGAAGGCCTACTAACCGAATCAATGCTGTCAACATGAATTATTGTGTTTACAGTTAAAATACATTAAAATGGAAAAGATGACAATGGTAAAAAAACAGAATTTATTTTTATTTTATTTTGAAATCCTAAAAGTAAAAAGAAAAAACTGTCAATCAAAAGACATTATTTTGACACAAACATCTCTACCCTGATGTCATTTGTCGTTTATGCCTTGTGTCAAAAGTTAATAATTCATTTCGATTTATATCTGTCAACGAGCAAGTTGATTTGAATTTTTAATTATCTTTTATCTTGGACATCCGACGTACTAATTGTCTTTAATATTTTTAATGACCGTCTGATTTTAAAAAGGTAAGTTTTCTACCGATATTTTGTTGAAAATATATATTTAGTACAAGAATTTCTTTATTAAAATGTCAAGTATTGTACATAACCTCAACACATTGAATGACACAAAAATCACATGTTTTATATAATTTTATCTATTATTTTGTTAGGAAAGAGATAATATGCTTTACTATTTTTAATTATGTTAAATAAGATTTTTCCTTTTCATAAATTTTGGTCTGTGTGAAGCTATTCATTTAATAATTTTCTATATAAACTTCCTGGTCCCTTTCTTGATATGTTTACCTTTTTCCTTGTATCTAGATGGTTCTATAGGAGTAATATCAAAAGAGATTGTTTAGAAATTTAGAAGAAAGTTCAAGCTGCATGTTTAGACGTTTAGAAGTATAGAAACTTAGAAGTTTAGTTCCAGCTACAGAACCCAGCAAACCATTCTGTTACATGTTACCTCCTGTTACATAACTAAGAAGGATAAAATATACTTAGACTGTCTTGTATGCACTTTTATGTGTTATTTATGGAACCGAACACCTAAGTTCAAACTTAGCACCATAGTTATATACCATGTATATAATTAAAATATATGTTACAAAATTACATATCCGTTATATAAATTTCCTCACATAAATATTATATCAATTTATATATCTATGTGTAATCTACATTAAAGTAACAATTTGTACTAAATTATTTCGTACAAAATGTTACATAGCGTATATATACATAAATGCTGTTGACCGAAAGGTTCTTGAAATACGCATGTTTTTTAGGTAGGTAAGTAGGTATATCTGGTGCATTATTTTTAGTACCGTTTCAATGTTCAATGGTGGCTATAGGCGTTTTATGGAGGTACCTGTGGCATTTTTGGATTTTTTGTGAACAATAGCAGGTATGTTGTGTTTTTATAATGGAATTGAGTTATTATATATGTGTGTGCTGTATTTTGATGATACATTTGAGGTGTAAATATTAATTTTTGTTCTTTTCAGGTCATGCTTTATGAGGCCCTGAATTTTGAGGCCGTGGGTCGTCGTTAATAGCAGATATTTTGTCATTTTTATGATGAATTTGGGTTATTATATTTGTGTGCAATATTTTTATAATACATTTTTGGTTTCCGTTATGAATTTGTCCAATAAAATTATTGATATACCTAACAATTACGTTTAAATTACTTTTCTTTATCCTCCAAATATTTTCGACGTTTTTTTTGTATTTGTCATACAGTGTGTCTACTTAAGTTGGAACCAAATGGAAAACTTTTTTAATATTGGTTTTGTGAAAAAATGTATTCCTGATAAAAAGTTCTGCATAGTCCAAAACTTAAAATGCAACCATCATATATCAATTTTTTTATGCTGTATATAAGATTTGCCAAAAATATGAATTTTACTCAGGAGTAAAGTACCTTTATGTTTTACAATACAGAAGAATGTTATAAAGTAAAGTTAGTTTGAATTAAAAGTTATATTTAAATATGCACTTTCAGCTATTTAGCATTAAAATTTATAACTACAAATAATGTAAAACGTAAATGACTGTAATTGTACATTGGAATATAACTTTTAATTCAAAATAACTTTACTTTATAATGTTCTTCTGTATTGTAAAAAATAAAGGTACTTTACTCTTGAGTAAAATTCACATTTTTAGACAAACCTCGTATACAGCTCAAATAAATTAATATCTGATGATTGCATTTTAAGTTTTAGACCATGCAGAACTTTTTATCACGAACACATTTTTTCACAAAACCAATAACAAAAAAGTTTTCCATATGGTTCCAACTTAATTAGATACACTGTTTAATACCTACATTTTTAAACGACACATTTACATACCTTCATTTATATAACATTTATAATACTAATGTTATATGAAAAAAATAATGTATATGTGCTGTAATAATGAAGCATATTAAATGTTACAATGGTAATATAAATGTTACATGTCTTCCGATATATAACATTGTTCCTTACATGTACTTAACACATTACATCACACATAAGGAACCTGCTATATATCAAAATTAGGTCATTTTTCACAGTAATCACGTGAGTTATTATGTAACATGTAAGTTACTTTGTTATGTAACACGGAACTAGTACACGTAAATGATACATATATGTTACATGTTTGCGTTTGCTGGGAAGTTTATTTCAACTATATCAAGAGGTTTAGTTCGAGTCATCTAAAGAAGTTTATGAGATTTAAGTTTACCTATGAAGATTTATACTTAAGAGTTGGTGATATCCGAAGTATATCATACGAATCCCCTTGAAGAAGGCCTCTATAAGTCACTCCTATAAGTCACTACCTATTATTTAACAGATAATCATTTAAATTTGAATAAGTAAGTCTTTGTGAATTATAATTTGTCGCTACCTTATCTGAAACCTTATTTAATTATAATATCTTAATGGTTGGTGATTTTCTATATTTTCATCACTAATCGATAGTCAAGTTTAGTAAGTTTTAAATATAGTGGCGCTCAACATTCTTTTTCAAGGTAATACGAGTTTTTTAATAACCTAACCCACTCCCCAAAATCATAAGAGCTTAAAACACTATAAAAATAGATAAAATAACAATATCACGTTACAATTTCAATATTGGAATATTGGAGAATGCCATCTTGCTTAATCACCATATTTAGTAAATTGTTAAAATGTTGTTATTTTTAAAAGTTTAAGACCATTTTCATCAAGGCAAAGTGGTCCGTACAAATGTCAAGTATCACCTGTTTGCATTGATATGACGATGAATACCACCTATTGACAAGGGCACGAGTATGAAGACTAGAAATAAGGAGACGAATCGACATACCCAAAATACGGTCCCAAAAAACGAACGCTAATTGAGCTTTTATAATTAACCGCATGGGTGCTGGTACTGCTTACGGTGTTCAAAATACATGGCTTCTTATGGGAATTATACATAATTTGTCAAAATAATAAAAATAAACTTGTTTATAGTTAAATAAAGCACAGCACATACTGTTGTATTTATTTCTACATAAGTCTTGCATGTTTTAAGTTATAAATTATTTAATTTTATCAATATAAAATACAAATTTGGTAGGTATGACCAAACTCGAAAAGGTTTGTTAAATGCTGAAATTTGATAAGTACAATTTTGTGGCAAAATTTTTTGAATTGGACCTATATATAGTTTTAAGAGCAAAATAAAACACAGTTAACAAATTTTTTATTGTTGTGATATAAATATAAATGGAGATTTTGGAATGTACCTACATGGTATTACCTCATCATTTAATTTCAGATTTCTCCTTTTTATTTTGCTAACAGTACCATCAGTAAAAATAATCTCATAATATTTGATAATATCTTTTAAAAAGTATAGAACAGCATCATCCCTAGAAAGTGCTTTATCGGCGCTAGGAACGATATATATGCTGCCACTGTTCTAAGCATTTAGTATCCTGTAAAAAACATTTACAATGACAGAATTACATTAAAGCATTAAAAAATTAATTTTCTATTCTAGTAAGTTAAATTTAATGTATAATTATTGTTTGTAAGTCAGGATCTATGACTGTAAAATTTTATATTATAGAAACTTATAATAAAATAAATTACACTCCGTAAGATACATATTGTAACTAGTTTACAATAAATATTATATTTAGACATAAATACATTATTTTACTCAGATTAGAAGCTTTAAAAAGACATTGAATTGATTTCTCCTTGTGTTTCCTTTAGTTTTACATTTGATTTATATCCTGTATTACAATCTGGAACGACATAAATATTGCTTTGATGTTTTTTGTCACTCATGTTACTTGTACTCAAGTACTTTTTTTCATACTATTTTGATTCTTTTCACCAATTTTTTAAAAAATTACTTCATTTTACATTGACTTACATAGAAAATTGACACCGCTGTTATTCGACATGCCAACTACAGTCAATTTTGCGAACTTTATAAAAAGAAGGACGGAAATTTGAAATTTGACCATTGCCGATTCGCCTCCTTTTCTATAGTCTTCATAGGCACGACATGTGTGAATATAGGACGTCAAACAAAAGAAGAGTTCAATTGCCGGTGTAGGTCAGGTCATTCCAAGTGTTAAAAGCGGACCAATGTTGAATTGCATGGAGGTTTTATTAGATGAATTTAAAAAAAAACGAATGAAATTGAAAGGGCGCGGCAGTCAAACCTGCAATTTTTAAAAAAGCGCGGGCGTCGAGATATTGGGCGCGCGGGTTTGCAAGGTTACCGTTGTGTTCCTTCTTCAAAGCATTTCAGATTTCAGTACTTTCAGTAGCCATGGAACAGTGATCAAAGCGAGAACGGTCTTTCACTTCACTTCCCCTCTGGCGTTGCAGTCGTGTGGTGGGAAGTGGGTGGGAGTGTAATGACAGGTGATATTTATTTTTGTGTTGTGGGGTGATCAAGGTGTCATGCCTTTAGCCATTCCTTTTTTAGCATATTTTTTGAATAAAAGAATTTTCATTTCATAGTCCCCCTGGAGCCGCCCTTGCCCTACAAAGATATTTCAAATTTGAACACCGTCTGCTATTCGTTTACCCTCATCCCAACTGTTTACACAATGCATGGAAACATATGATTCCTAATCAAATGAAACTATTCGATGACGGTGCACACGGCCATTGTTTCTGATTAATGTTACATTTATTCTTATACTTATACTCTGTTTTCTGTTTCAGAGATAATATTCTTCATAATGTTAGGAGCAGAATGCTGTATTCTGGAATATGTAACCAACTAGCCAACTACTTCATACATACTTAATACATTTTTTAAATATTGGATTTGTATGTGTATTTTAATAAATTTATTTTTTATTTATTTATTTATTTACAGGCAAGCCCATTTGAGAAATAAATTACAATTTTAAATTATAATTAAAATGTAGTGAAATATATATGGTGCCACAAACGTGGTACTTCATTACATATAGACTAAAATAGGTAAAGACTTTAAAAGATTTAAAAAGACAATAAGGTTGAATAAAATATTAACATTAAACATTAAAAATTAAAGAAAGCTGAGTGCTAAGTAATTGCTTTATAAATTTATGAAAGGGGGTGTTAAATATCTCAAGATCGTTGAGTCTTGGCTAGTCTTAACATTCTTGGAATACAGCTGCTAAAAGTATGGATCTAGAATAAGTTTAATCTAAAAACTGTTAGTCAAGTTAAGATTTTTTTTTTATTTTTAAAATTCCATACAGGGCGTTATTTTGATCCGATTCAAATGAAATTTGGGCATTAGGGACTAGACCCTAAGAAATAAGGCTGACCTGGAAACGAAATTAAAGAAAAAAAATTATGCAGGTGCCAAAGAGGGCAAAACTTTTAAAAATACTTACGCCATCCCTCTTTTCAAAAGTTGTCAAAAGTAAAAATCTGAGGATATTCAAAGAATCCGTATTTACCTATCCCTTCCCAAGATCCACAAGTCACTCAATAGTAACCTGTGAACACGCCATTTAAATTTTTAGTTTGAAAATAAAATTCCGTGTTCGAACAAGGAATTCCGTGTTCGAACAAGGAATTCCGTGTTCGAACAAGGAATTCCGTGTTTGAACACGAAATTTTAAAAATAAAAAAAAAAATAACAAAATGTGGCCCTTTAACGATGCGGTAAATTTGAAATTTTGGAGGTGTTCGGTTTGCTCTTAAAAACGTTTGGCACACCGTAATTTTAGCTTCGCTCTGCTGTGTCACTTATTATTAATAAAACCTTGTCTAATATAATTGAGATTGTTTCATATTATTAATCTTTTTACTTTTTTTTTTCAAATTTCGTGTTCAACCTTTTTACCTTTTAATACCACACAATTTTTTATTCTGTTACAATTAATAAAAAATGTAAATATTTCGCTAATGTTTCATTTCCTCGTATTGTAAATAATTTTTTTTATTTTAGGACTGAGAAGGGTTTCATTGATATATGTGGTATCGATTTTGGATTTCATTCTTTCGTTTATTAATGAATATGTTGAATAGAAAAGACTCAAATATGGCTTCTGAACTACTTTCAGATTAACCCTTTATTTTATTCGAGGTTTACTTTCCACATTTTGTGGGTTGAAAATAATTATTTGGTAGCTACAACAACGAAACTGTTATTAATGTAGGTAATTAAAACCAGGCTTCTGTAAGTCTTGAATTCATTATTTAAATTTTATGAATAAATCAAAGGTAATAAGCAACACATTACGCAATAAACGTTCACGATTAAATAGCGAATATTTGATTTAATTCACTAGCTACCATTAAATCGATGAGAAATTATTACTTCAAAGCTAATCAAAATCATAGTTTGTCAGTTGTATAATTTCCAATAAGTGTATACATGCACTAATTTATCGGTTACTAACTTTACAATTGTCTCATTTAGATAATGAACACTTTGTTGATAAACATGTAAATTAATTTGTAATAGTCTGGTAAAATTTTTATTTTCTCGTTGGAGGACATTTTGAAAAGATGTTAGCGGAAATTCGCTAGGGTAACAGATATTTAGCTCTTGTAGTGGCGTAGCGGTAGGAAATATTTATTTGATCATTTTTAACAATTAAAATTTGTTCGAAACACTAGCGTGTTTGGTTGTTTTTATCAGTGATTAGTTTCATTGTGACGAAAAGAGTATTATATTTAGATTGGAATTTGTGAATTAGTAAATCGTTATGTCTATTGTATTGTTATGTTTATGCTGTTACAATTTTAGGCAAAAAAGTAAGTTTTCATAATTTTCAAAAGAAATATAAACAAAAAATCATCATTGAAATAATATTCTCTGAGACAAAATATCTGTCGAAAGTGGCAACGGACAATTCGTTTAAAATGCACACAAGATTTAATTTAATAATAAATAATATATTATCAACTCTCCACATTAAACCCGTTATAACAAATTAACTCCATAAATTTTGCATAATCTACCTAAATTATTTTGTAAAATAAAAGTTTCGAACTTACTAGTTCCATACTTTATTTTATAAAATAATATTTGTAGAAATCATTTAAAATTTAATTTAGAACTACTACCTACTACTAAAAATTACAATTTAAATTTACCGCCATCTGTCAGTTGTTATTTTAATTCCTGCTCCAATCACAAGGTGGCGCTAATTTGGTTTAAAAGTTTAATATTGGCGTGGGGAGGGATACGTGCTTTGTGATCTCGTCTATAATATATTTTTTGAATTTGTTTTTATGCTGACTTGCTAATACGAGTAATTCTGCCTTCAATGCTTTACGAGGACTGATAATATTTTTAAAATAAAGTCATTTTGAAAAATATTATTTTTTCGATCTTGTTGTGGGTCAGGGGCGTGCGGTCCATGGAAGCGGGGGAAGCACCGCTTCCCTACACTTTGAAATTTAAAAATATATATTTTTAAGTTTACAATGCATAAAAATTAATATTAAATTAGGTACTATATTTTCTCTGAAACATTACGTAAACTTCGTAAATATACTAACAATTCATTGGTGTGTAAACGCACGCACCACCCATGAGAAAATTAATTGTGTAAACATACAAACGGTCTGTCAGCGGAAGCGCCTCTTGAAATAACCTGTTCATCTTGCATATGATTTCGCTTAATGTTATTGACCCTGGTTTGCAGCGACAGTTTCAGTCTGTTTGCACACGTGAAATACGGTCAAGAGGCAGCGATTATTACGTCGCCTTACGCTTATTGCAATTCGCACCGCGAATCGACGTGTGAGGAAAATCTTAGATTTTTGTAAAATGAAGGAACTATGCACTGTGCCTGTGAACAATAATAATGTGGTAAATTGTGTCTGTATTGTGTGCTCTTTATTAAAAAAAAGGATTTTCAAGTAGAAATTTTGAAGAGAAAACGGACATTATTAATTCTAATAGACTAAAGGATCCTATCAATTTAGAGACGAAAGTAGAAAAATCAGCAAAGAAATTTACCAGGCATTCTCACGTAGGGTTCTATGAAAAGTATGAATGGTTAACCGGCTGCAAAACTTTGAAGAAATTGTTTTGCTGGCCTTGCCTACTTTTTAATATGATCGAAAAAACACATTGGAACTCAGTCGGTATTACATTGAACATAATTTGGACAATCATTTAAAAATAAGCAACAAAATTCACAATGAAAAGGTAAAAAAAAATAGGGACATCTTACAACGATTAATAGATGTAACTTGTTTCCTGGGACAGCATGAACTAAGTTTTAGGGGTCACAATGAAGCAAGTGGATCCGCCAATCGAGAAAATTACATGGACCTTATAAGTTTTTTAGCAAAATACGATAATATCCTAAAAAATCATTTTATTGATTCGATGACTTTCCGAGGTACCTCAAACAGATTCCAAAATGATTTAATTAAATGTACTGCCAACGTTGTAATGGATCACATTAAAAGTGAAATTAAAAAAGCACCTTTCGTATCAATTGCGCTTGATGAAACCACAAATGTAGCAAACATAAGTCAATTATCCATTGTTGTGCGATATGTATTGGATGGCATTCCTCAAGAGCGATTCTTAGGAATTTCGGACGTCACTAGCGAACGAACTGCAGATGCATTGTTTAAAATTGTTTGTGACATTATTTAAAGTTTAGAATGTAGTTCTAACCTTGTTGCCCAGAGCTACGATGGTGCTGCCATAATGGCTGGCCATTTAGGACGTCTTTAAGCTAAAGCGAAAGAAAAGTTTAAACATGCAATTTAAACATAGACATAATTTGGTTTTATCGCGAAGCATGGATAATATTAAAGATTGGAAAGTTTCCTTTTCGACGCTTGGTGGTTTAGCTTCCTTCTTTTCAAAGTCATCGAAAAGAACTCGCGCTTTGGACGTTCACGTTCAAAGAAGGTTTCCAAAAGTTGCTCCGACGCGATGGAACTACAATGGACGTTTAGTGCAAACAGTGTTTCAATACCGTGATTCTTTGATAAACTTTTTTCAAGACGTTTGGGATAATAAAGAAACATGAGATGCTGAAATTGTTACTACTGCTGGGTATTTGCATTGGCTCAAACAAAACTTTTTGCTTAACATTTTTGCAGGGATTTTTCCTTTTACTGACATTTTATTCGACATTTTACAGACAAAGTCAAATGACATTGGCTTTTGCATTAAACAAATTGATGATTTTAAAAATAAAATTAATAAAAAACGAGATCAGTTTGAACACTTTTGGAATAAGACTCAAAATATTGGCTTAGAACCTGAAAGAAAGAGAATAAGAATTGATAATGTCGGCGACAGAGAAACCTCCCATCGTCGATTATACGCCGAAATTTTTGATAATATTCTACAACAAATGAACTCTCGATTTCAAAACTTTAACGAATTAAAATTTGTTGAATTGTGCAATTTTAATATTAGTAACTACGATTTATCAAAATTTTCATCGGAAGCTTTTAATTCACTAAAATTAAATTATGGAAATTTTTTCGATATTCCAGCTTTAAAGTTCCAGTTAAGTGTTGTTTATGAAACAACTGAAATTAGTGTTAAAAAGACGCCCATCAATGTGTTAAATTTTTTTATAACAACTGGTTTAAATAAGTCCCTTTGTGAAGTCATCAAGTTGTGTGAAGTAGTACTAACCATCCCAGCCACAAGTGCGTCAGTTGAGCGAAGTTTTTCAGCTTTAAAGCGCATTAAAAGTTTTATACGAAATTCAACAAGTAAAGACAGACTCTCTAATTTAGCTCTAATATCCATTGAAAAACAGCTTGTTAAACAGTTATCAGAAAATCCAAAATTTTACGACGATGTTATAGACAAATTTGCAGCCATTGAGGATAGGCGAATAGATCTTAAGTATAAATAAATGTCAACTGATGTGTCAACTGTGCGAAAAATGCTGGAGAAAATAAAAAAAACTTCAGTTAAATGTTTTCTTTTACGTTTAAATAAACCAAGGAAGCTTTTCAATGGTAAGTTTTTTTATAGCTTCTAGTACTAAACTAGATAATAAAGTAATAGTGACACTTCAAAAATCTCAATCTCAAATATCCTTAGTACTGAGGAAAAATGCAAGATTTTTGACAAAATGGTGAATGCGCCGCGAAAAATGTTCGTCTGCGGCGCTGTGCTTACTGGCCTGCTGTATTTTTATACAATTGCTTCCCCTTCCAAAAATGTCACCGCACGCCACTGTTGTGGGTAGTGACTCCTTTATTCGACTGTGATAGGATGGATTATCCAAAATAATAATGGAGTTGGCTGGTTTTTTTTTATAATGTTCCGAAACCAATTTTCAAAAATAGGGCCATCCATTTCTACATTACTCGAACATTAATAAACCATCTGGCAAAAATCCATGGGTTATTGTTAAACGATTTCCTTCACCTGTTGGATTTTTTAATCCACAAGTTACCCCATCCATAAAGACTTTTTTAGTTTTTATCTTTTAGTTCTTATCTTGCCAAAGTTTTGTTACTGTATGTCCAGTATTAACCTATGTTTCATCTAAATAAAATACCTGTTTATGCTGAGTCCTTGCGTCCGCTATTTTCCTTGAATAATTATTTCTTCACCCACTGTTGTTGTCTTTCTCTGTTAAAAAAGCTGTTTCTGTCAGGTTTTTTTGTAACAAAAATTTAATTCATGTAATAGTTTTTGTAGATGAAAATATGATATATTTGGAAGAGTAGCACTGTTGGACCATGAGCCACAAGGACGAAACCCTCCTCCCCTCCCTGTGGGAATTTGTGAGTCACATATTTTTTTGTTGGTATTGCCATGTAGTTTAAGGTTTAGGTCGTTTGCCTTTTGACAATTATAGCATAGCCCGGAAAAAACATGGAAAACCGCTGAATTACGGAAAAGATTACTTTTTTAAATTTTTTAAAATTTCAATGAAACTTTTCTGTGGAGAAGGGGTTTTTATAAACAATATATTGTGATGAATTCTTTTCTTAGTTTTCATGGTTTGTTTATCGGGAAAATAGCTGGAAAATGAAATATTAGTTGCATATTATATTTTTTTATTTGTAAATGTTGAACTTAACACAAAATCTTAATTATGCAAGCATAAATGAAAGCAAAAATTTCCAAACAACGGCATGTGAAGTTAACTAGGTCTGACTCATTTTCATCTTCAAACTCATCTGGATGATAGCTTTCCATAACATCGGTTAGTTCGGACGGCAACGGATCCCCTTTAATCCAATCAATCTTTAGTTGTCCATTTTCCAATTTCCAGCCATGCCCCACTGGACTTGGTGCCATAGATTTAGCGACGTGGACATTATTCCATATGTAGCAGGAGGTAATAGACACCTTGCGTATTTGGCAACGTTGAGGTCACTGTAGGAGAGTATTTGTGTGTGAATAATTCATACCGTAGCTTATTTATATCTATGTATCCTTTATTACTGTACAAGTAACAGACGAATTCCTCTAAGTATGTCACTAACTTATATGTAACTGTAAATGATGATCCTAATGACCTAAGGATAGGCACGAATTTAGAACATTTTTCTAATTTAGATTTTACTGACAACTTTCCACGACGAACAAAAGAACTGGTAGTGTCAGATCCGGATAGTGCATGCATGTTCAACATAGCATGCCACTTTGCTACACCTAAATTATCAGAAATGTTGGTGACATTACTGACCCTTCGTTTGTTTCCAACTCCTGTATCAAATAGTAACACATTTTCAATTTCGTTGACGTACCTTAACAGCAACATAAAAACATCTGTATTTGATGACCTAATTCTGATGGGCAATTTATCTTGACAAAATTGAGAAGCATGGAAGCAATGTAAAATAATGTTAGTATCCGCTTCCTCTTGTACAGTATAATATACAGTTGAACCGTCTTCGCTAGTAAACAACGTGCACTGATCATTATGTGATAAGTAAAGTTTTTTACCATGAAAATGATGGGCATATTTGTCTTGTTTCCATTCATTGTGTAGAAGGTTAACAAGTTGTTCCTTGTTTTTGCCATTACCGAGGAATTTCTTCCAATCGCGGGGAATCTTGGTCTTCGGCCCTTTTATTAGGAATGTATCTCCACAACCCCTTCTTAGTCTTTCAATGTTTTTAATAGATACATCTGTCACGAAATCTATCCTTATGCATTTTGGAAAGCGACTTGGTATTACCTTGGCTAGCTCACCAAAGGTTTCTGGCTATCACTCGGAAATAGATTTCTTGTAGGAGCCGTAGATCTGCGGCTTCGCTTGGATGTTGATGGTTCACATTCATTGCCTGATAGCAATACACGTTTTTTTAATTTTTGATGTGTTCGTAAATTTTTGGTAATACCAGCGATGGTAAAAATCATGGTCTTCATCAAAATCCACTGGCACTTGTCTACACACAGTTTCCAATCTATTACCTTCATTGGATTCTTTTAGTCGCACTTCAACGCACTCACGAACTTTTTGAAATTATTGAGCGGAAAATGATCGATGAATATTGTCTAATTTGTTTTCATTAAAATAAATTACGCATCTCTTCTCCTATGATTTTGTTAATGCTCCATGTCGCCGCTTTATACTTAAAGGCTTTTCATCACACATGATTACAGTTCACCTGAAACAAAAATTATTTATCTGGAAAAGGTTAATAAAAATATAAGTACTTTTTTTCAGTTTTCCGCGGTTTTCCATGTTTTTCCGGGCTATACTGTAATTGGCATGGGGCAAACAACTAAAACCTTAAACTACATGGCAATACCAACCTAAAAATGTGTGGCTCACAAATTCCCACAGGGGGGATGGGGGGTAACTACGAGCCTTCGCTATATATTATATTTATGAGTGTAATTTTTTGCATTCTTTACCCAAGTTTTAATAAAAGTCTTGTTTCTTCCTGGGAGCTTTTTTGGATGTGAGACTTCTTCAATATTGTCATACACTGTTCGCTTAGATACTCCAATATATATCTTACATTTTGTGGCTATTTCATCCACAGAAAATAAAAGAAAGTCCTTTCAAAAAACTTTAATAAAATATTTTATAGTAAGATATCAAAAATAGATACAGTCGTGCAAGCCATTTTTGACCAGTTCTTTCATGCTCTAATCCCTTAAGTTCCTCTTTATCTTATTTGGGCCTTTTACGGCCTCTTTTTCTTGATAAATTAAGTAAACCATCATACGTTAAGAACCATTGACTTGTTAAATTTTGTGGATAAACGGATCTAAAATATACTGGAATGATGACGAAGCATCCAGAGACGACGCATCAATTTAATAAATAGTGAAGACATCGCTGTCGTAGCAAGTTCTTGTTAATGCGCGAACAATTTAAAAAATCTACAAGTGTATATAAATAGACCTTGTTTGTTGTCATAAGGAGTTCATGTTGAAATATCACTGTGAGCAGATTATTAGTGTTAATATATTAATTAGTGTAGTGGAAATAAATTAGGTTATAAAATTAATTAGCGTCTGTAAATAAACTATTTACATAAATAAACGCTGCAATACGTAATGTCGGTTAATAATAATTTATAAAATTATGTTTTTTTATTGCAAAAGTCTGATTATTCTTATTACTTTTAGAATTAATCGTTCATAGGTCTTTTAAGAGTGGTACCTACTTATTTCTGCCTTTCAACCTAAAACTAATTGTTAGTTTTACATTTCTATTTTGTAAAACATTCGTTCTAGTTGTTGTTTCCATCTATCTGTATAATTACAAACCAGTTGGTTTAAGCCAGCAGCTTTTTGATCTGCTTCTAACAATTAATAAGCATTTTCTACTTCCAAAGCCACTGATCCATTTTATCCCGTTTAAAAAACGCTAGCTTTCCTTTTCGGTAACAAAAAATGTTCATTGGGATTTCCGGTATATTCATTAGTATTCTTAATTAAGAAATAAAACAAAACACACTCGGAAGTTGATTACGGCTTGGGTGTATATTTTATTTCGGAAGTTGGCGGAAGTAGACAGGGCACATAAAACATGTTTAGTTTAATCGTTCGCCATTCATTTGCTAAGAACTTCGGTGAATACGTTCAACTCGTTCAAAATTGCCTTGCGATTATTCGCTAAGTTATACGCCGGTATTCCGAAAATTGATATATGCTCACGGTAGAAAATTTATGTGCACATTCGTTAAGACAGAACAACAACATCACTTTGAAAAGGCCTGCCACCTTTGTCGATCTTTGTGTAACATTTGACTCGTAATTGAAGTGCACTTTGCATATTGATTCTACAGCTCTCTGTAGTCTCTGCTGTAATCGATGAAAATCATCGATTACTTTTTAGGACGGTAGTTCAGTACCCAGTCGAAAGTTAACTGAAAATCAAATTTTTTTAAACCGTTAAAGAATTTAAATTTAAAAAAAAATCAATAAAAGTATTTATCTAGGACCATGTTTATACAGAAAATAGTATATTACATTACGAGTGAAGAAAGTGACATTTTTCTCACGCGTGTTCAAGTTCGAAAATCGCACAAGTGTGAAAAATCACTTTTACACAATATTTTTCATACGAACACAGAAAAAAATGTAAAACAAGAAAATCTGGCTATGAAGGTTCAATCAAGATGTGGCTGTTCCAAGATTTGTTTTTATATGCCTTACTGAATAATTTTTAAGGTGTTTTACGGATGCTGTTTTGTAAACTGAAATTAAAAACATTGGATTTCAAAGGATGGTAAAGGTACAATAGTTACAAAAAATATTACAAATTTTTTGGAAAATGTAAAATAGCACAAAATAAATATCGGAATGTTTAACGAATTGCCTAACTTTTGGGGTGATATTATGATAGATAAAATTAGTTTAATATTTGGGTATGTATTAAGAGCGAAAAGTAATACTTTGCTGCTTGAGACACAAAGTTGGGGGCGCGAAGTGTAGCGGAGCGCGCTAATTTGTCGAAAGCGGCAACGAACTTTTTGCTTAAAATGTACACAAGATTTTTTCTACGATCACATTACTTTAAGAAATAGATATAAAAACTGACAATTGGTCGTATTTAGTGTATAATGTGTTGCCTATATCTAATAATCTTGAAAATCGGAGTTGATATTCAAAGTCAATGTTAACTTGGATAATAAAACAATAAAACATCAAACTACGTACAAATGACTTAAAAATCATTTATTATAAAAAATATTATTATATCTTATTTTATATTAGTCGAGCAACAAAGCCGTCAAGTTTTTCGCTCAGCGATCGAAATAGCTGTCACTTAATATCAGTTAAGTTAACGTTAACTTTGCGGTTCAATTTTAAAGCGCAAAAGCCTACTTTGCATAGTGATCATAGAAAAATAAACAAACAACAATAGTCATATTTGTAATTTTCATATTTTATAAAATTAAAAATAATGCGATTGCTTTTATCGGGGATTGAACCCGAGTCGCAAAATTCAAAGTTGATAAAGTAAAACATTTTACGCTATGGTCCATAAAGTTTTGTATCTAATAAATTATCTAATAAAATATGTGTATTAAACAGTAACAAAAAAAACAGAAAAATAATGTAGTTATTTTTAAATTATTTTAATTATTGATAAAAATAATTATCTGGGATCTGGGTATGAAAATCAGTATGAACATTGTATAGATCAGAATAAAAAAAATGTGCGTTAAACAGTTTTCACAGCCAATGTGGAAAGTAAAGTCATATTCACACACGGGCGAAAAGTAGATTATTTTCCACACGAGTGTGATATAGAGCACTTCTCGTAAAATATGTGTCAATTTCCCAAGTGGGCCACTATCCAAAGTAGGCTTAAGCAATGAATTGCTGCTTATACTCTCTTCGTTCTTCACTCTTCGGTTACTTCGCTTGACTAAACAGTTGGGCTTTGACTTTTCTCTATTGCGAACTAAGTACCACTAACGCTTTGCATACTGTTATCTCCTTTTACTCTGTATCATTAACCATCCAGTAATGTAGGCAGAAAAAGGGTTATACTCTTAATTTGGCTATATATGCATGTATATACCTATATATTAGTTATTATACAGTTCAGAATGATTTTACTACTATCGCTAATTTTTTTGAGAGCAGATTACTAACAATTAATTTTAAAAAAACTTTCCTTGTCCCTTTTACATCATATAGCAATTACTTACCGCCTTTTAAAGAAATTAATATAAAAATCGAAAATGAAACTATTATTATAAAATCTACAAATAAAATAAAGTATTTGGGAATATATATCGACTTACATCTGCGATGGGAAGAACAGATTAACTATATTATAAGAAAGCTAAGATTCGTCTTATATAAATTTAGAAACCTTTCCACTTTCCTCCATGTGAGATATTTAAAAATCCTTTACTATGCATTAGTTGAAAGTCATTTCTCATACGGTATAATAGCATGGGGTGTAGCAGGTGCCACTTTAATAACTTGCAGAAAATACAAAAAAGTATATTAAAAACAATATTTCACCGACCTAGAACTCACCCAACAATAGATCTTTATCAAGAAGCTGGAGTATTAGATATTTATCAGTTATTTGCAAAAATTATTATTACAAAACAACGTAAAGACAAACACACTTTACTATCAATAAGTCATGACCACGCAACTCGATATAAATTAAATAATGTTGTAATACCTAAAGCCAAAAAAACTATAGGGCAAAAAAGTTATGCTTACCTGGGTCCCAAATTATATAATGAAATACCGTTAGAATTAAAGAGCATTTATTCCCTAAATCTATTCAAAGTAAAAATAAAAAAATGGATATATTCTATCCCTACTGCGAATCTGCAACGTTTTATTTCAACAAATAACGAATGTTATAGTCTGGTTTACTAGTTCAATTTAATAATTTGTCTAGAAAAAAAAAAAAAAATAGTTGATAAAATATAAATATTAATATTAAATTAAACTTAGTATTACGTAACTGTTTTTCATATTATTCCAAATATTATTTTTGTATAATTTTTCATTTTTTTATAATATTGTAATATTGTGTTTTATTAAGACTGCTCGTCCTAAATAACCAATAATAACCCATGCTCAAGGATTCTTTTTGTGGGTGTTTCTGTTTATTTATCTCGAACGAACTTGATATACATTATACATTGTTTTTATATTATTTTTGGTAAATAAATTAAAAAAAAAAATAAATAAAAAATTATTAAATAAAATTATTCATTAACTGTTAACGATTGGTATCAATTGGAGTTGTGCATGCATTTTAAATCTATAATTATTATTATCTAAGATCTTACTTTACTTTCAACTTTAACCTCTCTTTTATGTAGCTAAACTATAACCTATAATTCGAGAGACGCTATCGAGACTGAGGCCCACAAGGATAAACTCAGCGTAAAAAAATGATTTAACTTGGAACGAAAGACCGAAAGCAGATAGTAATATTAAGACGTTGAATTTTTTGGTTTGTGAAGCATTAGCATTACTTAGGTGGTGATTTTCACAAGCCTGGATTTTTAAAACCATTCTATATTGCCTTTTGATTAGGGTTTACAAACTTGTTCGAGCAATTTATCCAATAATATTTGGCCCCTTTACCTCATAAGCCTCCTCATGTAAAATATTTAGACTCCTTACTTCGCCTATTTATCTAAAAATATTAGGTCCCTTTTAAATATGCCCATGTAAAATTATAATTTGATCCCTTTACTCTCTTAGATCTGTTTATATTTGCGCCCATTCTCGCTTAAGCCTACATACGTATAAAACATTAAAACAGTTTTAAAAAAGCGGCAACATCTTTTTTCATTTTGTTAAATTTATTAATACCAATTCTTTGGGTAGTGCATTTATCATTCTGGTAGTTTAAAAATAGTAGTAATGAACAACTACAGATGTATTTTTTACACATTCATTTTTTAAAAAATTCGGTAAAAAAAAATTTTTGAGTTGTCTTGGTTTTGGAAAAATTTACTAAAAAAGCTAATCGGTCTTTAAATCACTAATTTTCATGAAATGTATCTCATTAGCTGGACAAGCTACCATTTTATGCCTATTATTAAAGACCCAGCCCAACATTTTTGGGCTGTTTTCAATAAGGGCGTTCAATTATTTAAAAAATAAAACACAATTTAAAAATTTTTTTTTTGTTAAACGTTGTGTCAAATGTGACATGTCACTATTCATTGACTATTTTTCATTTTTTATGATTTTTGGTTTTTATCGATTTTTCGATTTTTCGATTTTTTGATTTTTTGATTTTTCGATTTTTCGATTTTTCGATTTTTCGATTTTTCGATTTTTCGATTTTTCGATTTTTCGATTTTTCGATTTTTCGATTTTTCGATTTTTCGATTTTTCGATTTTTCGATTTTTCGATTTTTCGATTTTTCGATTTTTCGATTTTTCGATTTTTCGATTTTTCGATTTTTCGATTTTTCGATTTTTCGATTTTTCGATTTTTCGATTTTTCGATTTTTCGATTTTTCGATTTTTCGATTTTTCGATTTTTCGATTTTTCGATTTTTCGATTTTTCGATTTTTCGATTTTTCGATTTTTCGATTTTTTGATTTTTCGATTTTTCGATTTTTTGATTTTTCGATTTTTCGATTTTTCGATTTTTCGATTTTTCGATTTTTCGATTTTTCGATTTTTCGATTTTTCGATTTTTCGATTTTTCGATTTTTTGATTTTTTGATTTTTTGATTTTTCGATTTTTCGATTTTTTTATTTTTCGATTTTTCGATTTTTCGATTTTTCGATTTTTCGATTTTTTGATTTTTTGATTTTTCGATTTTTTGATTTTTTGATTTTTTGATTTTTCGATTTTTCGATTTTTTGATTTTTCGATTTTTCGATTTTTCGATTTTTCGATTTTTCGATTTTTCGATTTTTCGATTTTTCGATTTTTCGATTTTTCGATTTTTCGATTTTTCGATTTTTCGATTTTTCGATTTTTCGATTTTTCGATTTTTCGATTTTTCGATTTTTCGATTTTTCGATTTTTCGATTTTTCGATTTTTTGATTTTTCGATTTTTCGATTTTTCGATTTTTCGATTTTTCGATTTTTCGATTTTTCGATTTTTCGATTTTTCGATTTTTCGATTTTTCGATTTTTCGATTTTTCGATTTTTCGATTTTTCGATTTTTCGATTTTTCGATTTTTCGATTTTTCGATTTTTCGATTTTTCGATTTTTCGATTTTTCGATTTTTCGATTTTTCGATTTTTCGATTTTTCGATTTTTCGATTTTTCGATTTTTCGATTTTTCGATTTTTCGATTTTTCGATTTTTCGATTTTTCGATAATTCGATTTTTCGATTTTTCGATTTTTCGATTTTTCGATTTGTCGATTTTTCGATTTTTCGATTTTTCGATTTTTTGATTTTTCGATTTTTCGATTTTTCGATTTTTCGATTTTTCGATTTTTCGATTTTTCGATTTTTCGATTTTTCGATTTTTCGTTTTTTTCGATTTTTCGATTTTTCGATTTTTTGATTTGTCCAAATTTTTGTTTGCATTTTCAGACTAAGAATGATCGGAAACGTGAAAAAAGTTTAAAAGAATGGGGGTAAGACATTTTTTTCGTCTGCACGAATTCAATTCTGATGCCCCATAGGAAGTGCCTAAGTAATTAATTTAATCATTAAATAATTAAGCCACTTCATTTTTCTGGAATGAGACCATTTTATTTTGATATTCCACGACCCTCTCTCCGACGCTAATTTAAAATAAATTTTTAAGCTACAACTGTGAGGGGCGATATTACAACTATCACAGAACCCTAATACTCTCTAAAATTTAGAACAAGACAAAAAGTCATAAAAAGTAAGGATGTAATTCTAAACTTAAACGAAACTTTTATTATTTTGAGAACACAACATAATAAGTGAGCGGTTAATAAATAATGAATTCAGAATTGAGAGGCTTAATATAAGTGCCAAATTTCTAGCCAAAAATGTAACACATACTTAAAACAAGATATTTGAATACATAATCATTAGTCAGCTGACGCAATGTAATCGTATTTCTTTTCATTTAAGTTTTCTTCATAACCAATACGGCACGGCGTACAGCTTGTAACATACAAAATTCATATTAAGCACATTCGGCGTTCATTGAAAATCGACCTGAATGGTGCTTCATTTTAAATGGCTCATTCTATGAGCTAGTAAGAAAATTGAGAAGAGCATTTAAACATCGTCGAACTACTTAACAAGCTCACCGGTTTAATTGCTCTAAAATCTTAAGAAGATATTCAAGTTAATGCATTTTTAGAATAGTTTCAGAATCGAGGCTTTAATTTAGTTTGATGAATCCGAATTAAGGTTCATTTAATAATACTTGTTTTTCTTGAATTAACTTATTAACTAGTATCTACATATTGAATGTATTTTTCCAATTTTGACATAAAAAGTGACATTTTTTGTAATCGCAGCAAATGATCTACTTTACGCAACCAGTTGCATAATGTTGAACATTATGTAACTGGTTTCAAGAAATTCATTAAGTCTCGAGTTGCAAAAAGAAGACAAATTAAAATAAACCTTTTTTTGGTTTTAAAATCAATAACAAATTATTATTGAAAATTTATATCAAAGAAGGACTTATTTAAATAGAATTTGGTTAAACATATAACCTAGTAATAATATTGTTTTGGTCCTTATTTTCCATTTTAAATTAGCACAAAATAATTTAAACACAATACACGAGAAAATAATCCACTTTTTTAAAAACTAAATTACTTTAATAAATAATATAACCACACTGCAAGTCGTTGAGAATAGATAATTAATAATTAATGTTCTAATCGTTGTTATAATTGTCAACAAAATAATTCATATGCAACTAACAATACAGGAAAGTTGCCTAAATGTCAGTAATATTTAACTAAAACACAATTTTAGTCAAAATTGGAAAAGATAGTGTATGTAACACGTTACGAAATGCCGTTTTATGCAACTCGTTACATAAAATATGGCATTTTACAACTGATTGCATAAATAGCTATTATTATACTCTTCACACAGTAGTTTGTAAAGATTATTAAGCATTATCTTCGTCCGTCCGTCTGTCCGATCTCACCTTTTTGGTCCGCACAATAAGTTAAAAACGAAAAACTATATCAATTTAAAAATTTTAGTACAAAACAAACTCTATAAGATGAGGAAGCCTAATGATTTTACAAAAAATCTGATAAAAAATGTGGGGGTTAAGGGGGGTTCAAATTAAAAAAAAAATCATAAATCAAAAATGAAAAGCGATATCAACATAATATTTTTAGTAAAAATCAAGCTTCATAAGAGGACGAAGCCTACTGATTCTGAATAAATCTAAATTAAAATGAGGGGGTGTTGAACTATTGAAACAAATCTCAGAAACAAAAAACGATATTTTTTTGCAAAAATCAAGGAAAGAAGCTTTTTGATTTAGAAAAATTTGATTCAATTAAAAATGTGGGGGTTAAGGGGGGTTGAAATTAAGAAAAAATTATAAATCAAAAAAGGAAGAGCGATATCAACATGAAATTTTTATTTAAAATCAAGCTCTACAGGGTGGACCGGATTTAATTTGCGTATACAGAGATCTCGTAAACCGTAAGATATACATTGTCGGTTAAATGGGGAAAAAGTTTCGTATTTTGACGGATAATACATTGGTCCATAGAAGTTCCAGATTTTCTGACTGGTTCCGGAGATATTCGATAAAATCCGAAAAACCTCATTTTGGTTTTTTAAGTCGTGCGTTGTTATTATAAAAAATATATAAAAAAATTATAAGAAGTTTTTGTTATAAATCAAGTTCCCTATAATCTGCCATATCAAAATTTTTATTACGACGTTTCGTATTTCCAGGGCCACCTTCAACTTATTTTTTTTAAATAAGGACTTGGATTTTTAAATGTAATTTTTTATAGCTTTTGTATAGCTAAATACAACGATATGTTACACTTTGCCATTTTACTACGTATCGTCTATGAAAATATCATCAGCTCTGTAGCTTCTGATATTACCGTTTCTTACTTGATTAAAACAAGATAGCTAATTAAATAATAATTAAAAAACAAAAAATGCTTAAAATGTGAAATTTTAAATATTATTTGAAACATAATACAAAAATTATTTAATTACAAAATGGGTTAGAATTTTTTATCAAACATGATTAAGTACAACCAGCAAACAAGACTAATGAAGAACGAATTATGGTTGTACACATTCTACAAATAATAAAGCTAATAGTTAAAAATTGAGGGTTAAAATTAAAATTAAAAAAAAAATGTAAATGAAAAACGAAAAGCGATTTTAATAAAAATCAAGCTCTATAAGAATATGAAGCCTATTGGGGGGTTGAAATATTAAAAAAAATCCATACTCAAAAACGAAAAAAAACTTATTTTTAGCAAAAATTAAACTCTATAACGTGAAAAAGTTATTGATTTAAAAAACAAATGTGAACAAAATAGGGGTTATGGAGGTTAAAAAAAAATAGAAATAGAACATCAAAAGCGATGTCAATATGAAATTTTTAGCAAAATCAAGCTCTATAAGGGCAGAAATCCCTTTAAATTTGAAAGAAAATCCTTTTCAAATAGGGGGGATTAAGGGGGGTTGAAATTAAAAAATTTTAACTTAAAACGAAAAATATTATTAGTAAAAATCCAGCTCTATAAGGAAATGAAGCCCTATTGAGTCTGAAAAAATAGGGGGTCGAAATATTGAAAAATATCCTAACTTAGAAATAAAATAAAAACGATATTAAATTGAAACTTCAGGAAAAGGGGATAAAGCGTATTGATTCTAAATTTTTTTTATTGAAGATGGGGATTAAGGTGAAGAGTATATTAAGAGGTGAAAAGTATAATATAGAATGCCAAGTATTATATATCTTCATTCTAGTTTATTAATATATTCAAATGTTTGTTCCAACTTGCACCACAAGTATTAATAAACTTCTAGAAACAAATCCAATTCCTTTTTTAAATTACACCCCTTGTTTATTGATGTTAATATGGTACAATTGGGTATCCTCATTTCAGATATACCGGGTGTTCAAATTAAAGTGTTACAGTTAAATACCGCCGGAGATATGCATTTTAGAAAAAAAAGTTTTATAGTTTTTTGGGGGAAACATTTTGACTAAATTAATTTTTTTATAGCTGACCATAATATGGCCATATCGAGGTGGACTTTGTTTTTTTAAATGGGAATCCCATTTTTTTACACATTCTTAAAGTACATAAAAAAATAAGAAACTTTTGATAGAAATATTTTTTTTATTGGAATTTTACTTTTTGAGTAATCATCATCATCATCATCTGAATTAGGGCGTGGTTCAAAGCCCACTTGTACTGAAGCTCTAGGCTTATTGTACCCCTCACAGTTTCTATCCCATCAGATTGATTTTCTTGATGAATTCAAGAATATGTCTTATGGGCGTTTTCGCGATTTCTTCAGGTTCCGGATATTGTACCCCGAAGTACCATTCCCGTTCCCATTTAAGGTTCCGGCAATGGCATAGTATGTGAATAGGAGTTTCGTCCTCCTCTTCACATATTCTGCATAGGGAGTCATCAGATATCCCTAAGAGATTTAGGTGTCTTCTAAGGCCGCAGTGTCCCGTAAGGAGTCCTATTACGGCCTTGAGTTCGCTTCTGCTAAGGTTTAGCAGTTGATGTTGTCTGTCTGTCATGATAACGATTCTCTTATCTCTAAGAGAGTCATTTAGCATGACTTTGGCGCAGGCATTTATTGCTGCTACTTCAGCCTGGAAGACTGTTGTCAGTGACCCCAGGTTCAAACTAATTGTCCTCCCTGAGTTCTCATGGTAGATCCCAGCTCCTGTGCTGTTTTTCATTTTCGAACCGTCTGTATACCAGATTGATTCGTTTTGTTTTTCCCTTTTTTCCCGGCTTTTGGCCCTTTCTGGTATTTGAATATCAAAAGGTTTCTTGAAGTCGTGAATAATGGGCGTTCTATCCGATGGCATTCTTAGTACCGGATTTTGTTTTAATTTCTCTAATATCATTGTGTGGTGTCCTTTTCTTGAAAGTTCCCATCCAAATCCATTAGTAAACAGCCTGTATGCCGCCGCCATAGCCTCCTTCTCCACCACAAGGTGTAGTGGAGGAAGACCTAGCAGTAGCTCCATTGCTGCTGTGGGCGTAGTTCTAAATGCCCCTGTTATTATTAGGCAGGCTAGTCTTTGTACCTTGTCTAATTTTCTGTTAGCTGTTATGCTTTTAGTCTTGTGCCACCATATGACTGATGAATAAGTTATGACCGGTACTACAACCATAGTGTAAAGCCAGTGCATCATACTTGGTTTAAGCCCCCAAGCATTCCCTACCATCCGTCTACAGGCCCATAGTATTCTTACAGCTTTTTCTGTTGTTTTTTCTATATGGCTACAGAAGCTAAGCTTGTCATCGAGAGTGATTCCAAGATATTTAACCTCCTTTGCCATTTTTAGATGTTGTCCCCACATATAAAGCTCCTTCATTCCTTGAAGGTTCCTTTTTCTTGTGAATGCAACAACAGAGGTTTTTGTCGGGTTTGTGGACAGTCCCTCTTTTAGGCACCATCTTTTGACGATATTTAGTGCCCGCTGCATCCTTTTGGATACAACAGTCCCAAATTTACCGTTTACTACGATGCTTATGTCGTCTGCAAATGCTTGCGTGTATAAGTTTTCTCTCTCTAACTCCCATAAGAGGTCATCAACCACCAAGGTCCACATAAGAGGAGATAGCACTCCTCCCTGCGGGCATCCCTTGTTAACTGAGACCTCTCTTGTTGTGTTAAGGAGATTACTGGTAATGGTCCTATGATTAAACATGAACTCTACCCACTTCGTAATGCAGTGGGCTACTCCACGCCTTTGCATAGATCCCAATATTGAATTGTATGAAGCCGAGTCAAAGGCTCCTTCTATATCTAGGAAGACTCCTAGTGCTATTTCTTTGCTTTCCAATGCTTGTTCAGCCCGTTGAGTTAGCCTATGTATGGCTGCATCGCAAGACTTTCCAGATTGGTAGACAAACTGGTATCGATGTATCGGTTTATCCCGTAGAACATCATCCCGTATATATCTATCGATCAATTTCTCCAACGTTTTTAGGAGAAATGACGTTAGGCTGATTGGTCTGAAAGATTTCGTCTTCTCGTAGGAAGCTTTCCCGGGTTTGGGAATGAAGTTTTTTGAGTAAGAGCTACTTAAAAATTTTGCTGGGCGAAAAAAAGTTGGCCATATTATGGTTAGCTATAAAAAACGATTTTAGCCAAAAATTTTTTCCCACAAAACTATAAAACTGTATTTAGCAGTAACACTTTAATTTGAACACCCGGTATATCATATTTACACATTTATTTAAAGCTATTAGATAATTACATAGCTATTAGATACATTTGGAGGAATTTACAGGTTTAAAGAATCTGAGAGGAATGTTGGAATTTCGGCAATTAATAAAGAATATCCATAAAATTGCTACCTCCGAGGAATTGCCGAGAAAATGAGATATAATTTTAATGTACTTGCGGGAATTAAACAGTAAAAACGAATTAGATATACAAATTTTGGCCTGCGGTTTATTCCTATGTCAGGGAAATTATTTTTTAACAAAAAAAAATATGAACTAAGATGATATGTGTTTGACAAATATTTAAAATATCCTCTGTTTTCTTATATGCATATTCTGTACAATTTTAATATAGAAAATCAAATATTTTAGAAAACAAATGCTTTCTGCTTTTTCTAAATGTGTATTCGTCCAGTATACTTCTTTAATAAAACTATATAAGCTAAAGTCAAGAGAGTTAAAGTTTAAGAACAAGAAATCGGTGCATAGTGGCCCATAGATATATAACCAAAACAGATAGGATTATTTACAAAATTTTTGAAGAATGAACGGTGGTGTCCGCGGTAGAAACTCAATAATCGGATTGAACATTGATGCCAAGTTTACGTGCTTTTAACTATAGATATATATAACCAATACAGATTACACAATTTCTGAAGTTAACGCGGATGATCCTCGACAGAAATGCAATATTTGGATAAAATTAAAATATTGATGCCAAGTTTGCGATGTTTTTAACTGTAGTAATGTTATTGCGTTTGCTTGAATTACTGTTAGGTCTTTAAATTGTCCAAAAAAAAATAATGTCTGACAACAGCGGAAGTTGAGTAGACCGCAATTGTGGAGGGTCGTATATTGTTTCATTCATAAAAATTCCCTCGATACAGTACTAGTCCAGGAGCCAGTGAATTTTTTCGTACTTGTTTTCCCGGTCCGTGTATATTTAAATAATCTATTCCCGGTGAACTGTATATTTAAAATGGAACGCCAATCTATTAACAAAAGTAAGCCAGATTGAATTCGCGCATTACGTCACATCGATACAAGTGAGATTGTTTACAAAGTGCCTTTGCAGGCCTATTTTGCCCATTTCATGTATTTGTTTTTAAATCATGTTAAATTACTATTTTTGAAACTCAACAAGAAGAAAATCCAATTAACTCTTCCGTTGTGTATATATATAAGATAAATTAACTGAAGTTTTATTAGTAAAGTATTAATACTAAAATTTTAATGTAATTTACAGAAAATAGCTAGGTATGTATTTGTTTTTAAATAATTTGATAATTTATGAAAAAAGGGAGTAAAAGTGGAATGACCAGTGGCCAGTAGGTCAGTCAATACAAAGTATCATATATTTCTATTATAACATAACTAAAATACCTACATCTTTTAATCATAAGGACATAAAAACCATTTTAATATATGCATAAGAATGAAGTAATAATAACTTAAAGAGACGAGGTCTTAAAGTAATAGCTGGTACAGCATGTTTTTTAAACGTTTCCTCATTGCTGCTAGAATTAAATCACTTATTATGAAATGTGCTCTAAAAACGGCATTTATAGCAGTCAGTGTTCAGTCTTAGGATCTCTTCCTAAAGCCCTCATCCAAGCTGCATACATATTAAAAAATAATTAAAAAAAAAACCTATTATATACCTATATAGTTTTCGGTTCTGGGTACCCTAAAAGAGGACACTTAGCCGACAATTTGGCTCAGATAGCTAAAACCCAAAAGTCACACCCCGAACCAGGACGTATTGCTTTACACGTCTAACTTTACACCAAAAAAACCATACACTTTTTCCCACTTTTCCCGATGACGATTAGGTAGATATCAACTAAAAGCATGTACTTAATGGTTATAAAGCTTATTTTAACACAAAAAGAATAAAGCACTAGTCGAAAAGCAGCATTTAAATATAAATAGACCACAATATTAAAATTCAAATTAAAAACTATATAAAAGACAAATACTCTAAAAGCGCAAAAGATCAGAACCAAATAAAATGAATAACCATAATAACCTAAAAAATCACACTAAAATTGCAAAAACTATTACTGTAAAATCATGAGATTACATCAATAATGTACATGCGTCGGGGTATCGCAAATGTCAAAAGTACAGTGTTTCCATGAAAATTTAGCTATGTTTTTAGCAGTATTATAGAACCATTTCTACCACGCGCATCCAACGATATTGGCGATCCACAGTTCACTGTATTTTCCTCACACCTCTAGTATAAATGATTTGACATAACGAAACTAACAATAATTATAATTAATGTAGAGTAATAAGTGATTCGTGAATTCTAAATAAAACAATTATTATATAAAAGTGTAAAAGGAAATGTAATTTATTTCCCTATTTTCTTCTGTAATATCTTCAATTATTATGTTTAATTTCTATAAATAAACCAACTGGTTAGGTGAAACATTGTGATATAAGATTTTATTTATGTGTCCTATGCGTACACTTTAATATACAAAACACCTGGAACATTCTTTAAATAATTGTAGTCGTAGAAATAATTGTGTACATAACTCGTTTGAAAGTGTATTTTATGCACTTGCCAAATATATTATCCATACAGATTAATCAGACTATTTTTTTACTTAACTTCAGTACATCTCTTACTACTAAAACTATTTTTATCAATGGAAAAAAAGGGCCGTGTTCTCGTATGTTTTGACGCATTTTCGGCCTCAGCCCATCGGATCCCCCCTCTAAATATATATGAATTTTGCTTAGAATTGCTAATCCTACAATTCTCTATTCGTGCTTGCTGACTGGGAAAATAAATACCGAAAATCGTCACTGTCTCCTGGACTATACAATAGATGATGATGAGAACTTCACAACAAATACACTTTTATGAATGGCTAGTTGGGGATGTGATAGTGGCCCCTTTTAATCTAACATCTAAGGTACAGATACAACAAGAAATTATATTCTTACTTGATCACTATAATGTGTTTGAAAAAGTACTAAGGGATTAAATTTTTTTTAAAATAAATGTGTTAAATAAAAGAAGGCATCCGATTTTTGTAAAATACAACAGTTTTGGGGTCTAGGTGTTCACAACTCCCTGTAGTTTTTAAATCCGAAATATCCCGTATAAATTATGACTATGATTAGGATTAAAATTTCAAGAATTACTTATATGTTATGTACCAATACTTTTATCGTCAACTGGCAATAACGCCAAGCATTACCTGTTTTATATACCGATAATATTTTTATCAACATAGTGTGAAGAAGTCACTAAATTTTATTTTTGAATTAATTATAAAAATGTAAATTTTAATTAATTGTCATTGTCGGCTCGTTGTAGCTGAACGAGCCTCCGGAATTTTAAATATTCTCATTTGTACTTTAAAATCATGTTTGTATTAAAAGACCAAATTATCAAAATTATTTGCGAAGGTGTGCGAGGGTCATTTTTTGTTATTGGTAGTAAACAATCCGAAAACTGGCAGTGGCTTCTCCCACTCCGAACTGATCGACGTTCAGCGCTTCAGCTGAAAAGGCATAAGAGCGAAACTTTGACGACTCACTTCTTAACCACCGTAGTGTCGTCTAGTTCCTCCAAAGCTTTTCACCGAAGTAGTGTTACGAAGTTAGTGAACCGTTCAGTTTTCCAGTATTTCCGATTAATAACCAAGGTAGGCCTTTCTATATAATTTGTTCTTTTCTTCTATATGAAATTGCCGTTCTCTAGCTGAACATTTATTTATTTTTTACTTATTATTGTTAGTTAAATTATCTCGATCTATCGTTGTCAAATCTCTCTTGGTTGAGCCATATGCGGATCACCTGAATAGACTCTGACCCAGGAAATTTTACAACCGACCGTCCCGTATAGTATTCCTAGCTGCCGAGAGTAATATTTTTGCGAAAGCCGGTCTAAGACCTCGAAAATTCACTAACCACGTGCTAACTTGATTTTTGTGTCTCCGATCGAATACCCAGTGTAGTGCATTAATTTTATTTCGCGTAAAATTTTATTTCCCATTTATCCCAGCGACGTAAACTTGAATATTATTTTTTTTTAGACTTCCGTATCATTAGATCGACGTGTTATATTGATTTATTAGTCGAAAGGTTATCTTTTACACCGAAAATTCCGTTTTGACCATTTTCCGTATCATAATCATTCAACCGTTTTACCTCACTAATTTTGATTATTGGGAAGTGTATTTTCCGTCTAGAGGGAACGCTGTAGTTTTCCGCGTTAATTTTAGTTCTCTATAATTCACCTGCTACATTTAACTAAATTTAATTATTGAGAAGTTTTTTTCTGTATACCAAGAGCTTTGTAAACTTCCGTATAATTTAATTTTACCTGGTAGTTTCTTTTTAAATCGCCTTCTTTATTTGACTAATTTTGTTTTTGAAAAATAATTTTTATTTATGTAAAAAAATTATATTCCGTATACAGGATGGAGCATAATTGCTTCCTGAATTTTGAACTGTTCATTTATTTAAACTTATTTGTTTTTGAAAATTAATTTTTTTCTTTTAGTAAATTTATTTTTTTTTTCGTATACAGGGGAAACATAATTGTTTCCTGAATTTTGAACCAATTACTTATTTCATTTTTTTTTTTTTTTATTAATTATACAATTGGTGCACAATTTTAATTTAGGAAAAAATTTATTTTCTGTATCATAAATTCCTGTTTGATTGTTTGATTTCCTTGTATAACTCAGCCGATCTTTTTGACCGGTGTTCTTGTGTTAAGAATTTGTTTTCTGTATACTGGGAAAGCCAATACCCAGCCGAGGTGTTACTTATTTTTTTTTTTTTTTTTTTTGAAATATATGTTTTGTTATTTATTCCTGTGTTTCTTTTATAACCGGCTCTTGACCGTTTTCTTTCAGGTACAAGGTATGAGGGATATAAGTGCTTTAATCCTAATTTAGTGGCTACCTTTACCTAGCATTGAACGCCTGGAAGTTTTTTTATACTCCACTAAGTTTACCTTGAGTACACTCTGGTGTGCTACAGGGTTGCAGAGCAAACTGTGTTACCAAAACTGGCGCCCGAGCAACCACTATTTTGAACTCACCATCATAGCGGCATACATTCTTTGTAAGTGGAATCGGAAGCATGTTTCAATAGCCATGATTATGATATTAAACATAAAAATCTATTCTAAAAGGAAAAGTTTTGTTGTGAATTAATAGAAAATAATGGAATACATTCAGTGTACGTCGCCTGAAACTCAGAAGAAGTCCTTAAAAAAATCTTTTAAAATTCTGTAACAAAAATCAGTCAAAAAATACAATCGCCATTATAACATATTTATAGAGTGGTGCAAAAAACACAGAATGAAAAATTATACTCTAAACGTTTTCCTATCGTATTTTTTCAATTTATTTAAAGAGTATTCTCCTTCTTCGATGTGGTCATGGTGAAACTAACACTTCAGGCACAAAATGACATTGATATTAGAAAATTTTCAAAATTTACGCTTTTTCAAAACAAAAAGGAAGTAATTATAATAAAATATAATAAGTTATATTTCCATTTTATTTTTTAATGTTATTTTTTTTTATTGTTATGATAAAATTTTGTATGCACCACGTCATCAAAGTGCTTTATCGAATTTGCGTGTTATTACTCCGGTTCATTTTAATTGCTTGGCTCATAATTTCAGACTAATTCAATTAAGAATCACTTTGCTGACTTAATAAATAAAAAACTATTCTCCTTATACTTTTTAATTTGCCTAGGATTTCAATAAATTTAAAAAAAATAAAAACCTCCAAAAGCCAGAAGAAAAAAGTATAACTCGAGAGCACCATTAAATCTAAAAGGTCCAATAGACTGACTAGCAATATAAACATGAAAAACCAAGCATTGCACATTCAGTAGCTTTTTGCTTTCGTTTCTTCCATTTATAGAAGTTGAAACAATGCAATCACATATTTTCCTCCATTCTTGGGAAAATAAATAAACCCGTATTTGTTTTATCGCACTGTGTATTCGATATTGATCGAAATGGAAACAGTGGAGATTTTCTCTCCAATATCGCCAGTCTGGGCTGTGTTTGGATATTTTCTGAATCAACAAAGTCAGTATAAGTTGGTTGGACGGGCAAACAGCGGTCGCCAATGCTATTTCAAGGATTTATTGGATTACTTAGAATGCCGTCAAAGCTAATTATATCAGATATATTACATTATTACGGTCGTAATAGTCTGTAGCTATTCTGCTAAATTAAGTGGATTATGGATGTAGGGAAAACAGAAAAAATCAGAACTACAATGGTGATTTTAACGTTATTAATGATTGAATTATTTTTAGTCTTAGTAGACAAATAATAATAATGGCTGGCAAGCCGCAAATAAAGAAAAATTACGACAAGCGATCCATAGGGAAATTCATGAAATTGATATTCCGACTACCCATATCTTAATGCCATTAATTCTTTTTAAACTACGTGTCATCGATTCATACAGTACGTTAAGTTTAGAATCCTAAATATTAGAGAATAATCTAGAAAAACAATAGTATTGAATAGAGAGAAATAGAGCTATACATTTTATCCCATTACCGTGGTGGAGGTGTAACTATGTTTTTAAACGTCTAATCACGCAGGCGAACAGGCGAGTCTGAGACTGATAGGTCAATAATACATTTTGTTTTTACATTTAAGAATTGTTTTATTTTATTTTAGAATTGTTTTATTTTATTTTATAATTCGTTTTATTTTTGAAAGTACCTATTTGCATTTTTTGAATTAATTGAATGCCATTTTTAGGTGCTTTCTAGCATTTTATTATGTTAAACAACAAGCATAATACTCCCCAAAAGCAGAAAGATCACTTGTGTTGTTTCTAAACGCAATCAGATATTAAGTGGCGCATAACTCTTACGAATGTATATCGGGCAAGTGATGTTACTGCGTGGATCGATGTATTTACCTATAAATATTGTATTTTTGGCATAAAAACAAAATAGCTAAAAAGGTGACATGTGTCGTTTCTCAAATGACCGATTCAGTTGACAAAAACAAGCAGCCTCATTCTAGACATATTTTCATTATGTATTGTATCATTGTCGTACCTTTTTTTTCGTGTTGATTATCGTCGTATATGAATAATGCAATAAATTATGCAATCCCTAATAACACTGCTCTGCCAGAAACATCCCATTTACGTTTCCTGTATGTTTCAATGTTTCTGACATAAATGGAACGTCCCTACGATGTCTCTAAAGAAACGTTTCTAGAATGATTTCTCAAGAACGTTTTAGAAACATCGTAATTTTGTATAGGTATTCTATTTTCGTTTTAAATATTATTTTGAAATATTAATAAATTATAAAATTACTGCAATCGCCAGAAATCTAAAATAATATCAAATTCCAATATTAAATTTGAAGATTTTAAACAATATTTTTATTTCAAAAGTTCCTTCAAAAAAGAGTGCAAAGCAAATACGACAGAGATGAATATACCTTTCCTTCTGACTGGAGGTCTTCTGGCCCAGCAGGAGAGTTCGGTTAATCCTCCGCGAGCTATAAAAATACACTATTGACAGAAGCCCTCGTGATGGAATCTATTTCTTTGCATTGAAAGTGTAGCACTGAGCTACAGTATACACGAAAATATCGTTTTATTTATACAAATTGTATGGATGGAAAGATATTTTCGATGAAAAGGAATAGACCTCATATTTGTTTTGCTCGCGGAGTATTAACCGAACACCTCTACCGTATAATCAGATACAATAACAATATTGACATATAACAGACAGTTCATTGTTGACAGTTAAAAATGAAAAGATGTTTCACCCAAAGATATCGGATAATAGATACGCCTTGTATACATTACACTTGTCCGCAACTTTTTTTTGACGGTACGCTCTTCCTATGTTGTCAGATCTCTTTCATCAAATATCAAACATTCAATTTTTATTTAAAAAGTTACTATTACCTTTAATACAATCTAATAAAAAAGGAAATAAAGAATTGAAAGCATCAGTATGAGTTTTTTATTAATTGCAATCACTTAAGACTTTTAAGTATCTATTTTTACATTTGTATCATATGGGAATATTAAACATTTTGGTATAAATCATTTAACTTTGGCAACCTAAGACATTTTGCTGATGTTCTCAAAGTGACAGATCAAGTTTTATTGTGATTTTTGTAGTTTTTTGTAGTTTTCAAGAATAATTTAAACCCTGAACTTTTTATTAAGGACTTTTACGATGGGGAGGAAAGGTATTGTGTGCCGAAATACGCAGAATAAGAATGTTATTCGGTCATTTCATAAATAAGATTATGTTAGCATAGACGTAGGCATATACAGGGAATAAGGCTTAATTTATTTAACAGTGTAAAGGCATTTAGCACTAGCATTGTTTATTTAAATAATAATGTTCTATATTTTCTGATCAGGTTTCCTAGAGAAATTATTCAACGTAGAATTTGGCTGTAAAATCTATGCTTTGTGGAGGAAGACATTATGAAAATATAAGAAGCTTTAGTATGTTCTGACCATTTTTGTATGGCAGATATTTATGAAAATTTAAGTGGTAGACACATCTTAAAACATAATGCTATACCTATCAAGTAAGTACAGTATTTATTATGGGTATTTTTATTATATGTAAGCTCTAAAATTATACAGTAATCATCACATTTTACAGAATTTTGGGAGAGGTAGTTGAAGAGGCGAAAAATGAAGAAAAAAAATACTTTTTTTTAGTGCAGTTCGTAACAGATGCTTCAATAACAATCTCACATGAAGATTGTTTCAAAATTGTTATAAAAAATTATTAATTCATAATGAAGTAAAGTCAAATAAAACTGCCAATGCAATTGCTTTAGATGGCACCAGCATCTTCGATTGTAGCAACACTAGTAGCAAAATTGCGTTAAATTTAAAATGTTACGAATCAGACACTAAAGAAAATTTGGAATTTACAAATGAGCTTCGTGACAATGATTACCTATCTATATATTTTCTGAGCGAATACATTCAGGATGTATTTGCTTATATTTCTGGTTTTAAAGTAAAATCCTTAAAGAAAAAGATTCACTGCAAACAGTGTTCTGCAATTGAACCAGTGAGTTCGAAAACCGTACAAGTCTCAAATTTGACATTTCAAAATAAGCCATTTCGTTTAAAATTTGTCTCTTCATCGATGCGCTAGTTCAGTGATGATGTAATTATGGTTCCACTGACAATTAAAGTGACAGTAGATTTTTGGAGTGCGTTTTGTTCGTTTTGTTTACCTAAATTATATCGTTTTTTTTTCACTTTTATAAATATATTCCTAAAGTAAGTAGATAGCATGTATCAAATATACAATCGTTTTGTTACCAATTAGATACTTTTAAACTATTTTTTATGACCTGTAAACAATATTTTGAAATAAAATAAAAATAGCAAAAACGTATATGTTAAATTTATTGATGTTTTTGTTAAAAGTTTGGTTAGAATTAAATGTCAGTCGAACCAAAATGACATCACACTAAACTAACGTATTGGGCTTAAAAACCGTACTAGATACCTAGCTGTTAATGTAGTACAGCTGATTATACCCGTGAAATTAGGTGAAAAACCGTACATATCTGCGACTCGTACGGTTTTTCATCTCAATTACAAAATAATGGTCAGTTGCTATGGTCAGTTGGAAAAACACAAATACTGAGAATGATAATTATATAACTGAGATAACAGTTTTGATATTGTATTTTTCCTCCTTTTTGAATAAATATAAAATAAATCTTTTCTCTTCGACAGACTTTCTGTCTCAACTGTCAAAGGTGCTACTTTCTGTTCTTAATACACAAATAGCTATTTTGTCTTTTATTCCAAAATATGCTTTACAAAATATCAGTTATCTTATAACACTAAATAAATCTATTGAGCAGATTCTTCACCAAGAGTGTTTGTAGGAGTAATCATTGATAGTAAAATGACATTCGAAATGTCACAAAAGAAGCTTCCTTTAGTGTTTTTTCTATTCGGACAAATTAGAAATAAGGTATCTCTTGATAATCTTAAGCTAATGTGTTTTAGCCTTGTCCAGATATTATAAAAGCATTGCTGCTTACTGTCCTAAATGAGTTATTATATCATTACACAAATAATTCTAAAAATAGGTGTCGTGACATGCAACCCAAATGGTATGTAATAGAAAGATCATATTTGTATATTTATGTATCTGAAATAAAATTGTTCTGTTTTTAATAGCTTTTTATTTCATAAAAAAAGGTAGTCCGGCAATATAATTATTCTTTTTTCGACCTGTAATAAAGGTTTTCAAACAGTGCCCATGTAAAAATAATAATAAATGGCTTTATATTTTTACTTGCTCTTTGCTCTTCATGTATTTAAAAAATATATATATAATAAAATACTAACAAAAATGTTCTTCCACTTTGAGCTACCTACTATTTTAATCTATAAGAAAAAATATAAAATGACTTTTTGAATGCCCTGTATAAATTGAATATGTTTTCTTTAAATTTAGCTTTGATTCCGAAGACCCATAGGTTATTGATTTGGTCATTAAATAATTTTTACTAAAAATATATGTAAACCCTCCCGAAACACTACGTCAATGTGCGACGTACGATTCCCCTTTCCCCGTCAAATAAAACATGCGGACAGAAGGTGTATTGGATATACAGTGGGTAGGGCGAGTCTATCTTAGATAATATGATGTCTATGGTTTCACCTCGCTTTTGATAAAGTTTGGAAAAGTTTAAAAGTAATAAACATCTTGTCTATAAACTTTTAAATAAACCAAAAGTTGACGTGTATAGTCTGTAAGTAAAGCTACATGAAAAATCTCTTCCAATTCGAAGTTTGATCAGGCTTGGCAAATGCAGGAACAATCGTTTTACGTGCAAGATATTCAAGCCAAAATGAAGAAGGTAACTTAATAGTTAAAAATAGTTAAAGCTATTATTGGTAATTATTTTAACTTAATTATCAATTGTTTATATTGTCATTTAATTGAAACATTTTCAGATTCTGTAAATTGGTAAACAAAAAGGAAATGGAAATTGAAATAGGTGACTGGTTGTGAAGGGCTCCGAAAAAAAATAGACGCAATGCATCAGAGTGTAATAATTAACATTTTTTATTTTTGTGTCAAAAATTATTTTGTTCTAATAAATTTATGAAACAAAGTAATATATTTGATTATCCCACTAAAAAAAACATTTAGTTCGTTTCTGGAGCGTTCCAGCAATAGTATAAAAAACTTACCTAAGACGTTTGAGCAACATCGCAGGATGTTCCACAAATGTCTCTGTGAAACGTCTCTAATACGTTACAAATGATGACATGGTCATTGCCAGAAACATCCCAGATACGTTTAAGGGAGGATAAGAAACATGACAGAAACGTTTCGAATGTCCCAAGTACATGTTTCTGGAACGTTCGTGTAACAACACTGTGCTATTAGGGATGTTGTGTCGCATTTTAAATACCCCAGAATCAGAAATCTATACAGTCTATTCTAAACACACAAATATAAGGTAAAATTAGTAAAACTACCCCTTATTTGCGCAACTGGATCAAAAATAAATCCCTCGGATAAAAAATACATTTCTAAATCGTGTTTTTACTAAAATCTCACATTTTAAATAGCACCTTACAATAGGCACATTCCTTAGAACATTATTTTCCAGCTCATAGCCTTCTATTATAAAACAAACATTTTTATAGTAAAAATTTATATTTGGCAACACTGTCATACATTCCAAAAAACAAAATATACATTTAATAAACTGTAATGTTGTATTTTTAAGATACAACTTGATTTAATCATTATTTATTTAATTATAATTTCGACTAGCTCAAACATTGTATATTGCTTTGTAATGAAATTTGATTCTTATTAAAATGTACTTACCTATATTAAATCTCATAAGGTATTTTTCTTTTAACTTAAAATAGATAATCTTACCACAGAGCAATTTTTCTACCTTATCAATTAAGATACTTTTACTATCAATTTTAAATTTTCCTTTGTGAACAATGTAACTTCCCCCAAATTTGAGCTTTTAAATAAACTTAATGGATCAAACGACTTACTTGAAGGAAATTCGATCCTAATTATGCGAGCATCCTTGTTAGTGGAAATAGAGATAACCATGTAGTATACCTATGTTACGCCGCTGATCCACATGTTCAGATTTAAAATTTTATGTCACTCTCTATCGCTGCCTCTGCCTGCCTAAATTACTCATTACCTGTTGTGGAGCCTAGGAGTTTGGGGTTAAAAATAATATAAATATGGTGGAGGTGGGACTTTATTTTCACTAACAAGGATGCTAGCATAATTAGGATCGAACTTCCTTTAGGTAAGTCGTTTGATCCATTAATTATGCTTCACATCCTTGTTAGTGGAAATAAAGATAACCATGTAGTTGTTTAGAGGATGTTCTATTCAAAATAAAACTAGATTTTTGCTTTCTACGTAAATGTATACAATAGACTATGCAAAAAAAATATTACTAGAAATTTCCCACAAAATTAACAATAATAATTAATAATAATACTAATGAATTAATCATTAAACAACGTAACAAATAATAATATTGAATTTTAACAAGCCAGTTTTATAATTTTTTAATACTTTTGCGAACGTTGGTTTTACGCATTGGTCCTGAAGACCTGTGAGACTTTGTTTTTTTTCTTTTTCTCCATAAAATAAAAATTGTTTTTGCCGAGCATAAATTGAGGTAATTCGTGGGAGAATGAAAATACTAATAAAGACTGGGCTCGTTGTTTTAGCATTTCGTCAATGAAAATTTGTATATTATTAGTTTCCACCTTGATATTTTCAACTTTAATTTTTGAGAAAGTTTATACCCGTTGGGCTGCAAGCATAACAAGTTTGGCTCTTAGCTGTTTTAAGTTTTTCAAGTGAAAAATTGAAGTATTTTAAAACTGTGTTTTGGTCTCATGTTTAAATACATTTTGGCAAAACAGGATGACCCTTTTAGACATTTCCTAATATACATTTTCTTTTATTATTCAGAATTTCTATAATGAAAGTTAGGGACTATTTATAATGAGAGCTAGGGCAGAACTCTGGTTATAAGGAGTTCTAAATGAAGGTTTGCTGCAGTGAATAACTAGGTTTAATGTTGACATGTACCGTAAAAAGCATTTATTTTTTTTTGTAATATGAGATGGTTGAGTTTCCCATTTTGGTACAATCACTATGCCTTCTGCTTGGTCTTTCTAATTTTAGTACTTATACAAGAAATGCATCAGCTACGTAACAATCGAGTTCTCGCACACTTTAGATAAAAACACTTTTCTTTTTTTTATGATGTGTCATAGAGATTGTAAAGAATTAACCGTTGTATTACAATGTTTGAGACATTCATCACTAGATTTATTAGGTTATTTCCAAAAAGTTTAACTGATGTTTTACTGGTTTTAAAGTGTTTGCAAAAACATATGGAGCAAACGGTCAAACCAAATGTAAGACACTCAAATTCGTAAAATATTATTTTTTTTTCAAGTACTTTCCTGATTTTTTATGCATTGAGATGAGATAAGAGGCATCTTTTAATTTAATTTTTGACAAAATTGTCCTGTAACAAAATATTCTGGGCAGACCAGAGATCTTCCAGTTTGAAATGCGAGAATCTATATATTTGTTAAAGATAAATCTAGATGAATCAATTCATTTGGGTTTTAAAAAATATGAGAACCAAACTAATTTTCTTTAGCAAGCAAACACCTGTTGCATTCTTTGGTACAAGTTTTTCTTTTTTTTTAATTGAAGTGTGTAGGTTAGTTTTTTCTGAATACTTGTTGGTTCGTACTTTTTCTATCATATTTTTCACATTTGTGTTTAAAGAAGGATATATAAGGAGCCTACGATGCATATATTCTATGGTAGATGTCTGATAATACTTTTGTTACATTTGCATGCGTCTATTTCTGTTCCCTCCAAGCCTAGCTTACAGAGGTTCAGCTAAACTTCCCATCACCTTTCAAATTGGTCTTGCAGCATATATAAATAGCTGTCGGTTTTATTTGATGAAGTGACTAGTCTCTAAACTTTTTGGTTCGGAGTTTAAGGTAGGGGATCCAAGTGAAAATATTCCAGATTTTGATTTCGCAAAGAATATTTTGCCATTCTCCAAACCGTCTTGCAAATATTTTTCCAACTTTTTACCATTTCTTCGTTGACTGGTTTTCCGAGAGAGATGTTGCTATTAGAATCCGCTCTCAGAATATTCTGATACTGAATTTGATCCTTACTATTCGAACGTCTGTTCTGGTGAAGATGACGAGTTTTTATGTATATAGCTCTTAGATTCTGATTCTGAATAAACTTAAATCTATATTTAATCAATGGCTAATTCATGTGCACATAAAGGGACATTTTTTTAAAGGTACAGGATTTACCCATACAGTAATATAATCAATGAGCTTTGCGTAGCATTTTTGCGTCCTTGCATTTGATAAGCATAAGACCAGAGTTACCAGACATTTATTTGTCTATAATGCAGAATTTACATAGTACTTACATTCTGCTTTCAAAAGTTTTTTGAAGTTTACACTTTAAGTAGCATTTTTCGCATTGCGGTTAGCCGGGCTAGCATCTTATAAGTATAAGATTAGATTCAACACATAAAGCAGCCTCCTTTGTACATTTATTTGTTTATAATGCAGATTTTTCATATGAAATATTATCTTTTGTGGCCAAATTTTTGCGAAATTTACACATTAAGTAGAATTATTCGCAGTGCGGTTAGCTGGGCTAAGTATAAGATCAGAGTTAATACATAAAGTAGCCTTCTCTGTATATTTATTTTGCAATAATATGCGGAATTTACACATTAAGTAGCATGTTTCGCGGTGCAGCTAGCCGAGTTTGCAGTTTATAAGTATAAGATCAGAGTGAACACATAAAGTAGCCTTCTCTGTATATTTATTTGGCTTAAATGCAGAACTTACACATAAAATAGTATCTTCTCAACCAGTTTTACAACATTTATACATTAAGTAGCATTTTTCGAAATGCAGTTATCCGAGTTTGCAGTTTATAAGTATAAGATCAGAGTTAACACATAAAGTAGCCTGAGTACATTTATTTGGCTTAAATAATTTACACATAAAATAGTATCTTATCGACCAAAGTTTTACAAAATTTACACATTTAGTAGCATTTTTCACGTTGCAGTTAGCTGGGCTTGCATAATGTAAGTATTAGATCAGAGTTAACTTATAAAGTAGCCTCTTCTGTACAGTTATTTGTTATTTGCAGAATTTACACATAAAGTAGTATCTTCCGCCACAAAAGTTTTGCGAAATTTGCACATAAACCGTATTTGTCGCTCTGCATACGGCTTATATAAATGATGTATATTCTGCATATTTATATGTCGTCTAAATTTGGAAATTTACAGTAAAGCCTTATTTTATGCAAGCTAAAAATCAATTAAATTTTGAAGAAAACCATTCTCAAACCTGTACTAGTATAAGATCAGAGTTAACACATAAAGTAGCCTCCTCTGTACATGTTTTTGTCTATAATGCAGAATTTACACATAAAGTCGTATTTGCCCCCCATCAAAGTTTTGCGAAATTTGCACATTAAGTAGCATTTTTTGTTTTGCAGACGGATTTTATGAATGACTGCACCGTTAACACATAAAGTAGTATTCTCTGTATATTTATTTGTCATCTAAATGCAGAAATTTACACATAAAGTAGTATCTTCTGCAAGCAAAAAATCAGTTAAAGAAAAAGAAAAACATTATTTTCCTACCTATGCTCTGAATACCTTCATTTATTTTTCAATTTATCGTATTTCTGAGACGATTTGCGTTTTCGAGAGTTTTTACACATGTTTTTATAATCGCTGGAATGTGGTCGGTTTGAACAATGTGAATCACGCGACACAACAATTGATAATGAGTAATTTAGGCAGGCACAGGCAGCGATAGAGAGTAACATAAAATTTTAAATCTGAACATGTGGGTCAGCGGCGTAATATAGGTATACAACATCTTTATTTCCACTAACAAGAATGTGAAGCATAATTCAATAATTGTAATAAATTATTTTTATTATTTCTACAATGCCAATATAATTTCTGTTGACAGAGAAACAGCGCATAAATCTACCTTCAGTATTAAGATTTAAGAAGTGGGGTTGTTAGGTATTAATCTACTTGAAAACATGTGACGGATAAACCATAAATAAAGCTAAATATATCATTCCACTAGCACAAAAAAATCTTCTCACAGACTCTAAAATTCTGACGAACAAAAGAGAAAGTTAGTTCGGACGTTTTGCCTGACACGGACGGAAGTACGAAAACATAAATTCAAGTTTCCATTAAAATATTTATCGTTTTCATTCAACATTAATTTGTCAAAGAGACAATAAGGAATGAAAAAGCGGCAGACGTACATATAAGAGGGCATTTGGGTAGAAAAAGGGCCAATGAATAGTCTGTAGGCCGGATACAATAACGTAGGTTTGAACATAAATTAAATAAACAACTAATATATTGTCTCTTAGAAATAAATATTGCAACTTCTGTATCCAAAGGAAAATTTTCACTGTTTCCATTTATAGAAAAAATTACCTTCTTAAAATGATGCGCAAATACAACTAATTCACTTGGGCAAAAACAGTCAACTGAATTATAAGATACCAACATCAAATTATACGAATTTTATTAGTTAAAAACTTGTGTATACTCTGTTATAACATAATATTACGACGCTGTCGCGAAACCTAAATTTTAGAGAGATATTCTGCATAAAATCCGTGTTTAAAAGAAGTAAGAAAATGCTTCCTCTTAAGGTACCATTTTAAACATTTGCGGTCAAAAAAATGAAAGGAGTTGTGAGCTAAATGTGTGAAGCCAATTTACAAACAAATATTGTAGAACCTGAGATAGAACCTGATCTTAGTTTTCCTCATAAAGACCATGATGAAAAAAGGCGAATGATTTGTGCTCAAAAAGTTATTGTTCAATTTTTGGGTGATATTCATTATTATATTTATCAAATAATACCCAAATATGTTCAAAAACTTATATGCTATTTAGGTCAACTAGTTAATTTTTGCATAGTTCACCTATTAAGATCATAAATCAGATGTTTTCTTTTATTATTGAAATTTTAATACCTTTTATTGCAAGAAAAATGTAAGAATTTAAAAAGGTTATGACTCGTGTTTATTTTTAATTTTAAGATACACACTGCACCTTTATTTTTGTTTTGTTTTAGATATTCAGCGGTATGGAGATTTTTGGAATGTGCATAAATGTGTTTCTTAATTAGGGTGAGTTTCAAAGCCCACCTGTATTGAAGCTGGAGGCTTATTGTAACCGAAATAGACATTACAACTATTCTAGATTGAAATAGATGGAAAAAGCCTTAAAGGGACAATAAGTATAAGAATATTAGAATTAGAATGATTTGTCCTTGGATTAATAAGGGATATTTAAAACATTAAAACAATTGTGTTTATAAATTAACTACTTTGACTTTTTATAAATACTGTATCCGGTTTTTTTATTAATAAAAACATTGTCATGTGCTATGCTGGTTATCATATTATATTTTTATTTTTCAGTAATTTAGTGTGTGATATAGTGCTTGTTATGTTCAAAATATGCAGTTAGAAGATAATGAGACACATGTAATTACATGGTAATTCTAAATAAATTAAACTTGTTAAAATGTGTTTTATTTTTCAACTAATTTTATTTTTCAGTTAAAACAAGTGACATTTTCCATTTTTCAACATTTACCTACAACAAAAATTCACTAAACTTATTGTTTGTTTAGTAGTTGTAAGTAAAACTTGTCAAATAGAAAAATGCTACTTTAAATTGCTTCAAATATCTAAATTATCAAGCCCGCCAATTTTTAAACCGCTTCAATTAGTAGTGTTCTACTTTATCGACTGAAACTGACAGGTGTAGTTCAACCGTAAGCGCTTAGCACGCTACTGTCGAGGTCAAGCAAACTTGTTACCAACTATTTACACGGGATCCGACCCCCGTGTTTCGAGGTGATTAACTGGTATAGCCTGAACTGCAACTATGTTTTAGTTTCAAAGAACAAATTCTAGATGGCACTGCACACACAATTTACAGAAATCTACAATTGATGGTGGAAAGAGTAGGAGTGTCATTTGTCATTGATCATCATATATTACTAATGTGAATAGATGAGCAACTCAATGGTAATATTCTGAGTCGATGTGCTGCCATCTATCAAATTGGAGTGGTACTAAAATTCAATATGGCCGCTTAGCGCGGGCTTTTTGAAATTTAACTTGCTGCTAGTCGCGCAAAAATATAATAAAGAAAATCAAACAAAAAAAATAAATTGGCAAAATATTTGACTAGTTTCAAATCATAAAACAACCATATTGACTGTTTTGTGATTTGAAACTAGTCAAATATTTTGCCAATTTATTTTTTTTTTTGTTTGATTTTCTTCATTATATTTTTGCATTAATTTCAAACTTGAAATAAAATGCAATTTATTTTATTTATTTTTTTTATTACAGTAAATTAACGCCGCATCATATAATTTGTCTATTTAAACATGGAAATAGGTACTCAAACAAATATGCATTTATACCATTTAAATAATTAAAAATCAAAAATGTTTTCTGTAACAAACTCGACATATTTGAGTGCTCAAGACCAATATAAAAGTTTTGCAACTTGGAGTGGCAATAAGTTTGAAAAAACTTAAGTTGAAGCATCATCCTTTTGGTGTCTTACAATCAAGGCGAATTTGAGGGTGGATAAAATTTGCCATATGCTTATTGAGTCGACTAGTTAAGTTGAGGAACATTTCTTCATCCGATATTGTTTTATTGATTTATTTGTACAGCACCTGTAGTTATCAAATTCTTATTCATCATCTGAGCACTGTGATAAATGAATTTAACTTTCGAGCTTAAACTAAACTTACACACGTTTGGACCTTTGAAGATTTTGGGGTGTTTTCTTGTTTGATGTCAATGGCATTGAATAAAATTTTGATATTGATGGCTAAGGCTCAAATATTGCATCGATCTACAGGGTATTTTGAAGGGCCAACATTTTCTTTATAACAATGATCATTTAAAAACTGAAAACAAAAAGAAATTTAAATAACAAACCAATTATTTTAACATTGAATCAAAAACAAGTTTGTAAATATTACTTACCATTGATATGCCAGTACAAGATGCATTTTTCTTAAGACACTTATTACAAATTGTATGTTTATCCTTAATATGACGACCGCATATTTAATACGTGGTATAAATTGCATCACTACCAATATCTGGGAGTGCTTCATTGTTCGTTGATGAAATCCATGTTCCCATCTCTTGAAAACATGCTTAAAATTGGAAAGTGTTGAAAAATAAATCTAGATGAATCCAAATTCAATACACCTTCAAATGCGACAGCCATATTAATTTTTCCAAGTATGAAGTTTTGTTGACAAGCTGACAACTGACATTTCGATACGAGCGCCATCCCGTTAATTGGAGTGGTACTAAATTACCGTCCTCATGTTTTTCCATTTGAGTTACCAGCCCCTGTTGATCATTGTCAGGCATCCATTACCTCCCGGTGAATGACATTTACTATTACCTTTATTTATTGTAATTATCAATAATTATTATTTGTTTTTATTTGGGTGTGCTCTGAATCCTGGATGAATGAATAGTAATTATTTTGTAAATGATTGTTTATTGTATTGTCAACTTGGTCTTGTTCAATTGTGTTTTTAATGTGGTACTAAATTACCGTCCTCATGTTTTTCCATTTGAGTTACCAGCCCCTGTTGATCATTGTCAGGCATCCATTACCTCCCGGTGAATGACATTTACTATTACCTTTATTTATTGTGATTATCAATAATTATTATTTGTTTGTATTTGGGTGTGCTCTGGATCCTGGATGAATGAATAGTAATTATTTTGTAAATGATTGTTTATTGTATTGTCAACTTGGTCTTGTTCAATTGTGTTTTTAATGTTCAATTTGTTTACTTGATCTTGCTGACGATTGTGAGCTTATTTTAAAATTTTCTGGTCATTTTTAGTTATAAAAGCTATCGTATTGGTGGTGAAAAGAGCTAAGCCACACACTTATTAATTGTAGAATATGAGTAAATAAGTTTGTAACTCTTAGGTTAAAACTTAAAATTTGGTATAAACGAAAACAGGTCATTCTATTTAAGACCGATTTAACAACAAAAGAAATGTATGTCGCTTAACAATGCTTTACTTCTGAAAGAGATATATGTATTTTCACCTAACTTCTTTCAGTTTGTGGGATTTTAAGGTTATAATTACAAAATCACTTATCTCTCTTCACCATTGTATTTTTCAGAGTTGTATTATTTATGTGATATAATTAACTCATTTTGCCTAAAAATGTGGCTTAGCTCTTTTCACCACCAATACGACGAATATCTCGTATTGTTGTATGCCAAATTGTTTTTAAAAAACTCTGAAATCCTAATAACGATTTATTTTAAATTTGAGTATTGTCTATTCGCAGTCCGTTTTTCAAGAATAAAACAACAAATTTGTAAAAACTATTTAGTATGTGATAAACATTTTGAAGATATGTTTAAAGTTCCTGGTACACGCAGAGATCTAACTGTATTTTTATTTGTTCTAGTACAAACTTTTTACAAAAACAGCCTAGTCAGGGAAGTGATAGTCACTGTACTTTTTGTATTCATGCCTCACATTTGATGTTTATATTGATTTAGTTCAGATTGTTACTTTAACTGTTTTTTATTTGTTCTAGTACAAACTTTCTTCAAGCCGTTTGGAATGGCAATATTGGATTATGGAAGACAAAATAGCCTAGTCCGGGAAGTAATGGTCAGTATACCTTTTTTTATTTATGCCTCACTTTCTGTGCTTCCTAACAGATTTGAAGGGTTTAGGGAAAAAAGGGGACAAGTCACAATTACCCAAATATTCAGAAAACTAAATTTAATTTAGACTGACTAAATACAAACTTTTGATACTTGTAAGGTAATTGATTACAAAAAGATGTTACTTTGTTTAAATGTTACCTGATTATATTTTAGTTTACCACTTAATTTACCAGACAGTTGTAATTTTTTATTTTAAATACTGAAAGTGCCAAACAAACAGTAGAAAAAGATGCTAAGTCCTTGGACATAATTTTAAATGCACTGTTTTGCATTTGCTAATTTGGCTTATTACATGGAAACGTACTGGAATTTTACCAGTTCAATTTTGATAAAAATGTGGCTTAGCCGCTTTTTTCTACCTGTATCCTTTTTTATTTATAAGTTTATTAATATTTATTTTCTGTTCTAGATAAAACTCTTCAACCTCTATGGACAATGACTTAACTTTCCAGCTAATTAACACGCTACATTTAATTATTCTATCTGTATGTTTTCTGTTTTATTAAATTAATTTTGTTGATCATGCTTTTTAATTTTTTGTACCAATAAATAATAAAATATTTTAACTTGTAATCAAGTTAGGATTGGTTCATACTTCTCATTTTTTGCTTTATTGTAACAAATATAATTTTATTGCTACAATCAACGTAAAAAAGGAGTTAGTATGAACAAATCTTAATTTCACTACCACTTTTAAACTAAATATTGAATGACAATTTTGAATGTTCTCGCGTTTTGTGTTAACTAAAGTGACCACGAGATGGCGCCACTTCCGTCCAAATATTTCAAAGAACGCTCACCCGGCGCTACAATACTGTCTCGAATCTTAACATTGCAGTTTCCATTTTAAAAGTAAGTGATCTGTTGTGATTAGTCGATATTTTATAGAAATAGTAGCTGCGAAGTTCTATCCTGGGCACTGTTGCCAGATGAAAATTTGCTGGAACGGTATGGGTAAAAAAAACGTAGATCTGAACAGTAGATTTTAATACAGGGGGAAATAATTATAATTTGTAGTGTAGTTAATTAAAAAAAAACAAGTATATAAGGAACAAAAATAATCATTTTTCTACCCAAATTAGAAAGTAAACAAAGAATAAAAACAAGTAATAACATTTTTAATATATACTTAAAGTACGGAAAAAAGAAACCAATGAAAAATAATAGGTATTTCTTTTAGATCAGTCTGAATCATATAATTCAAATACGTTGTGTTGGCATGCATGTTCTTTTTATGTTGCCCTGTTACTTCTCTGTTGCATTTTAAATAAAAACATAATGATTTTCTTGAGGTTTTTTATGGAGCAAACCTACAGTAGTTACGATGCTTCTACTTCAGCAAATTTATTAGAGAAAATATTTTTTGACCATTTGCTAAAGAATGAAGCAAACATAAATTAATAACAAAATTTGTTAAGTTGGCGAAGACAGTAGATTTCATGCCTAAAACAAGAGTACAGAGAAAAAAGAGTGGATCTATTTAAAAACAGTAGGTCTGGCAACACTAATCATTCCCTCGAATTGTCGTCTGTGGTTCTCGCGTTGCATGTCTCCTTGCTTCCCAGATATGTAAAGCCTAACGTAAATGCATCTGTCTCCTTTGGTGTCGCGTCTGTTGTTATCTGTCGCGACTTCCGAAATGGTACCTTTAATATAAACAAACTTAAGCTTATTGCAGTCAATGATTAAAATAAAAAATCTGAAATCAGAACATTTATTTCTTTTACAAACAATATATAATCAAAATACAGATTAAACGAATACTGTTACAAATACAAACTGCAAATAAAACGGAATTCTTAATATTGAAAAAAATTATACATATTTTTTAAATTCAACACTAATTTTCAGAAATACCAATTTTCCTGCTTTCTCCACTCCTAATATATTTCGTAAATTGGACTGAACGATTCCAAATGTAAAAAATACTCACTCTACCAAAGCTGATGAGGAGACAGCACATAAAAAATGTTGCAAGATAGGGAGACATTCTGCAACTCCTACCCACCACTATAAGGCATTAACACTGGATAATACTACCTCTTCTGAAAACATAACTGATCAAGATGGTTCAGTTTTATAATGAGTGGTAGGAATCCGATATTTCCATACATTTCGTCTATAATAATGCTGAATCTTTTTCTGCACTAGTCAATTTAAATTTTTGCAACAAACCTTTATCTATTAAGTTACAGAATTTGTTCCAGTTAAACTTTTCACTCTGTATATTAAAGTTGGTAAGTACTTATTAACACTGACAAGGGCTCCTTATATAAATAGGGTTGGCAGATTTGCGGAAAATAGCGAGGCATTTTTATAAAAAATCAAGTTTTTTAGAATTAAATTTCTAAAACAAAAGTCCTCAGCTTGTATTTTTTGAAAACCATATCCTCCCTTCTAAAAAAAACACAAAAAAAGGCCTCAGCTGCTAAAGCCCTTGTGCCTTGGCTCCGGGGATTTTGCCCCCCTACCCCCCTCGTAGGGCTCGCTTAGTAATTTGAAATAGAGAATGTCTTCATTAAATAAAACATCTGGACAAAACTTTCAAGTTTGCATACATTTGGAAAAACTTCTATTTCGTAACACTAATAGTCACCCCTGTATAATTTCATGTGTAGTAGGTTTTTACACTTTATTCAAAGGAATTTAAAAGGATTTAAACACCCCTATATACATTTTTGTAATTGTATAAATCCATTTAGGGGTGCGTTAATGATATCCTTTCCTTAAATCTTTCTCAAAAACTAAAAAAAAAAAAAAAAACATAGAACACGTTAAAAATTTGAAATGTTATTTTGGGTTCACAGACTATTCATCCGAAAACCTTAGCATAATGGGACTTGAACGGTCCCAAAAGTGAAAATAAGTGACAAAAGGATGAATCTGACTCCCCAACATCCAGAGGCAGAAAACCACTACATACGCAAGATTATCATCCATTTTCCTTTTATCTCATCGCCCTTACCCTTAGAATATAAGCTCTCACCTCATATGTATATGATTAGGTTAAATATGTTATTTCTAGCGCTTTCAGAAAATACGGGAAACTCGGAAAACTTATATTAATGCGGATATATGTTTATGTTAGGAACAATGTAGCACCAGCTAAATCGTGAGGAAAAAAAATATGTTCGACAATTTTTTCTTAAAAAATATGCAAGATTATTCCCCTCGCCATTTAACAATCTACTATTTTCACTGACTATTTTAAATCGACTATCCATGCCTGGTGCAACTCGCATACTTGATTACAGGTATAATATTTAATGACGGCTCCTGTCAAAAAATATATTTATTGTCAGAGTATAAGCTAAATATCTCGTGGAACGTTTCAAAATGAACCGAAAATAAAAGTTATTTTATTGTGTATTTATTAATTTAAGTTACATTTAGGGCTTCTAGAAAGAATCTTATAAAATATAACTTGTTCTTAATAAATTAGCGCCTATTTTTATTGTTAATAAATTTTTCGTGTATTTTGCAATTAAATTTATCATTATTAATCAAAGAATAGAGTCATCTAGCTAAAGCTCTTGGACTCTGTTCAGATTATTAATAACCAAATTATGTCTCGACAAATTAATATCAAAAACACTCAAAATTTAGATACACTAAAAATAGTCGACTATTTATAAAGGTCTCGTTATATTACCCTTGACTGCCTCCCAAGCAGCAAGGTGCCGTCATTATGACGTGATTTTTTGGGTTTACTCGTCAGAAACGTCACTATCCCAATTAATGACGTTACTCTGACGTCGTTTTTGCAACGTTAATTAGACGTCAATACAGACTCGTCATTAGGACATAATTTTTTAGTATTAGAGAGTTATTGCAAGTTCACTTAAGGTCAGTCACTATTAGTGCGGCTCTTATTTTGACATCTGAGCATGCGTAGATCACTAACTTTAATAAAGATTGTGCCTGTCCTATAGAGAGAGATATTGCAAATTTCCATAAAGCCAGCCACTAAATTTTAAATTATAGTTCATCTATTTTGTTGTCTATGATATTAAAGAGGCATTAGAAATTATAATTTTAGAAGGTTTAAATGACGATTATATTAAATATTTAATATTAAAAAACTTCTAACGGCAAGCGCATCCGAAAACTATAAAGTCGCCACTACCTGCTGCCCTTAAACATCCACAATTAAGGACAGGCACAATCCTTAATAAAGTCAGTTTTAAAACGTAAACATTTGCGCATGGTCAGATGTCAAAATAAGAGCGGCACTAATAGTGACTGACCTTAGGTAAACTGGCAATAACTCTCTTATTAAGAACACAATCTTTATTAAAGTTGGTGATCTGCGCATGCTCAGATGTCAAAATAAGAGCGGAACTAATAGTGACTGACCTAAAGTGAACTTGCAATAACTCTCTATTAATTTATCCGAAATACAATATCCTAATCAGTAACGTGTATTTGACGTCGCAGAGATGACATAGAATAGACGTCACTTAAGGGCCCCACTCACCTCGTTCTTCTTCGCCGTTTTTAACCGACGGTTAAAAACATTGGAAGAAAGAGCGTTGACTGATATGTCCATACACAACAGTTTTTTTCGCGCCAGTTTATCACGATGGACCGACCGTACGTGCTTGTTAGCAGTGGCAGCAGTTTTGGCAGTGTAAAAAATTTGCGAAAAAAGAAAATCTCGAAGAAAATGGACTAAAGACTGGCTACTTAAACGCAGTACACTGTCACATACAAATTTACTGGAGGAGCTAAGATTGGAGCCTGGCGATTGGCACAACTACTTGAGGATGTACGAGGATACGTATCGGAAACTGTTAAAACTAGTAACACCGTTAATTAAGGGACATAGGGGTCTATTCTGTAACAATTCCTTTATATTTAACGGCCTTTAAAAATATTGGCGGCCTTTAAAAATATGTTCGTATTCGTTAATTTACTTCTGTCATTATTTAAACATTTCTTTAAGATAGTCCTCTAATGTATTTTAAAGATCCGTTTAAATAATGACAGAAGTAAAGAAAAAAATATTTTTAAAGGCCGTTAAATATGAAGGAATTGTTACAGAATAGACCCCTTTATACCCATTTACGTGAATGCATCAGTCCCACGAACGCCTAACAGCTACTCTGCGGTTTCCGGTCACTGGCTGCAGCTACGAGGATCTGAAGTTTTTTGTCATTATTTCACCGCAGGCACTAGGACGCATAATACCCGAAACCTGCCAAGCTCGATAAACTCTAATAAAAAGTCTGTTCCACTGCCTAATATCCGACATTTTTATTATTACCAGTTGTAAATAATAATAAACAACAAAAACATGCTGAACGTCACTGCCACTGATAAATACCCGACCAGTCAAACTGTTGAAAACACACACCTCGTGTTTACTCGAACGGTTGGCACGATAACCGACAGAAATCAAGCCTCGCCTGAAATTTTGGAACGACGTTCATAAACGACGTTCTTGCCCATACACCTCGTTTTTGTGACATTTTTACCGTGACGTTTTTAACCGTCGGTTAAAAACGGCGGAGAAGAACGAGGTGAGTGGGGCCCTTTAGAATTCGTCATAATTACGTTATTTTTTCGTATATTTTAATACTTAAGTGTTGAATCATAAAGAACCTAATTGGAAATTTGCTTCAACTGAAAACACGTATATATTAAGTTTGTTCGAGCTGCAGTTTGTAAATTTGGTAAAATTACGGTGCCTTATGTTAATTAGTAAAGTTCCGTTTTGTAGCGTTAATCATTCAAGATTTTGTTGCCTGTCTCTTTTTAACGTATTGATAACCCAATTCCGATGTCCTCGAATGTCAAATAGCAATGAGTTTTGCTAATCTAGTACAATTGTACTGGATCTAGTACATCCTAAAGATAACAGGTACGCTAGAAACGAAATTCAGTACATTGTCCGCTATCGTCCGGTGTAATTAATATAAGTTATACTGGTAAAAGTACCGTAAAGACTTAATAAATCCTAAACAATTAATAATATTCCTAAGGCAACCAGAAAGGAGACCGTTTCTAGTACATTTTTATGAAATCTGGTACACTTATTTATACCAATCTAGTACTAAACTAAAAAATATTCTGTTAATGTCATATTGTCAATTGTCATTGTTGTTTCTTGTTTCCTCCATCTTCATGATTCTCGTGACAGTCGTGAACGTGGTACATTTTTAAATTATACATTATTTGATAAGATTGCCCACATGCCTTTTATGCAACAAAGTTTTGAGCAATGACTCTATGAAACCATCAAAGCTGGAAGATCATCTAAGAAGGTGTCATCCTGATAAAATAGGTAATAGTATATTACACACCGAGGTGGGAAGAGTTTCATTCCTCTCGTGAGATTAATTTGATCACCGAGACGCGAAGCGTCGAGGTTAGCTATGATCTCGAGACAGGAATGAAACTTCCTATCGAGGTTTGTATACTATCTTATTTACAACCATCATATTTCGATCAAAGTTAATAAATCTCTGTTTTGTTCTGAACATACCTAAAATATTACATTTAACGACAAATTACCAAGCGCGCGGTTTTCTCAGAATAATCAAGTAGGTAAATATATTGTTAATGTGATTACAGGGTAAACAACTGTCACCAATATAAATAAATGTCAGATAAAGCCGGATATTAAATTCGCGAATAATAAATATCAATAAGTAATTTGTTATATTTTAGTTCATTGTTGTTTTTTATTGTTTGCCATTAAATAGGTATTATAAAATTTGTCAAAAAAATGTGTTATTTTTTTTAAATATAAAAAATATTCATCTAGAATAGATAAAATGAGGGCGGGAAGTGAGGGCGGGAAGTAGAGGTGTGTAATGTGACACTTCCAAACCTTTAATAACGTTAGTAATGACAACATTACATATATGGTTGTAAATAAAGATTTGAAATATTTCCAAATATTAAAGAAAAAATATGAAAAGAGACCCACTGTGCACAGTATGTTCTCTTCAACGTCTGAAAGCAACGATGATGGCTTACAATATCTCATTACTTATCGCAAAATCTGGAAAACTGCATACCATTGGAGAACAGTTAATTTTACCTGCTGTTGAAGAGGTTTTAAAAACTGTTCTGCCCAAATCTTCATTTGACATACTCAAAAGAATTCCTTTGAGTAACAACACTGTACAAAAACGTATTGATGAAATGAGCTCTGATGTTGAAAGTTTCTTGTGTGATTATCTACAAACAACTCATTTTTCTATTCAACTGGACGAGTCAACTTTACCTGGCAATAAAGCATTATTATTGGCATATGTTCGATTTGTTATGGGCGAAGAAATTCATGAAGAGCTACTATTCGCGAAAACTTTGAAAACGGACACTATAGGTGAATCAGTATTTAATGTTTTGAGTGATTTTTTTAAAGAAAAATCAATTCCATTCACGAACGTTATTTCGGTGGCAACAGATGGAGCAAAGTAAAGTAAAGTAAAGTAAATTTTATTTGACTACGTTACATATTACAATATATGTTTGTAGCAAGTCACAAAACGTAGGTACATATTAAAATAACAGCTTATTTTTAAACATAAAATACAGAACTACACAATGAAATAACTACATACATATAATTGTTAAGTAGAATAAAATAACTCAAATTAAGTTAGGTGAGTATATATAAAAAATAAGAGAAAACAAATAGAGTAGAAGGTTTAAGAACTATGTAAGTTTACACCGATCGATATATTCCTCTACGGAATAAAAACAATGTGTCAACATAAAAGTTTTTAATTTTTTCTTAAATGAATTGAACTCCAGCAGCCCAAACTCGGATGGCAATACATTATAAAGACCAAGGTCGAGGGAATTGTTTTTTGATTTATTTAGACGATATCTATTTATTCTTAAGTTGTTAGCTTGTCTGGTAGGATATTTGTGAATGTCGGACTGCCTAGAAAGACATGATAATTTCTTAGAGCTCCTGCCATGGTCGGGCGATATTTATTTATTTATTTATTTATTTATTTATTTATTTATTTATTTATTTATTTATTTATTTATTTATTTATTTATTTATTTATTTATTTATTTATTTATTTATTTATTTATTTATTTATTTATTTATTTATTTATTTATTTATTTATTTATTTATTTATTTATTTATTTATTTATTTATTTATTTATTTATTTATTTATTTATTTATTTATTTATTTATTTATTTATTTATTTATTTATTTATTTATTTATTTATTTATTTATTTATTTATTTATTTATTTATTTATTTATTTATTTATTTATTTATTTATTTATTTATTTATTTATTTATTTATTTATTTATTTATTTATTTATTTATTTATTTATTTATTTATTTATTTATTTATTTATTTATTTATTTATTTATTTATTTATTTATTTATTTATTTATTTATTTATTTATTTATTTATTTATTTATTTATTTATTTATTTATTTATTTATTTATTTATTTATTTATTTATTTATTTATTTATTTATTTATTTATTTATTTATTTATTTATTTATTTATTTATTTATTTATTTATTTATTTATTTATTTATTTATTTATTTATTTATTTATTTATTTATTTATTTATTTATTTATTTATTTATTTATTTATTTATTTATTTATTTATTTATTTATTTATTTATTTATTTATTTATTTATTTATTTATTTATTTATTTATTTATTTATTTATTTATTTATTTATTTATTTATTTATTTATTTATTTATTTATTTATTTATTTATTTATTTATTTATTTATTTATTTATTTATTTATTTATTTATTTATTTATTTATTTATTTATTTATTTATTTATTTATTTATTTATTTATTTATTTATTTATTTATTTATTTATTTATTTATTTATTTATTTATTTATTTATTTATTTATTTATTTATTTATTTATTTATTTATTTATTTATTTATTTATTTATTTATTTATTTATTTATTTATTTATTTATTTATTTATTTATTTATTTATTTATTTATTTATTTATTTATTTATTTATTTATTTATTTATTTATTTATTTATTTATTTATTTATTTATTTATTTATTTATTTATTTATTTATTTATTTATTTATTTATTTATTTATTTATTTATTTATTTATTTATTTATTTATTTATTTATTTATTTATTTATTTATTTATTTATTTATTTATTTATTTATTTATTTATTTATTTATTTATTTATTTATTTATTTATTTATTTATTTATTTATTTATTTATTTATTTATTTATTTATTTATTTATTTATTTATTTATTTATTTATTTATTTATTTATTTATTTATTTATTTATTTATTTATTTATTTATTTATTTATTTATTTATTTATTTATTTATTTATTTATTTATTTATTTATTTATTTATTTATTTATTTATTTATTTATTTATTTATTTATTTATTTATTTATTTATTTATTTATTTATTTATTTATTTATTTATTTATTTATTTATTTATTTATTTATTTATTTATTTATTTATTTATTTATTTATTTATTTATTTATTTATTTATTTATTTATTTATTTATTTATTTATTTATTTATTTATTTATTTATTTATTTATTTATTTATTTATTTATTTATTTATTTATTTATTTATTTATTTATTTATTTATTTATTTATTTATTTATTTATTTATTTATTTATTTATTTATTTATTTATTTATTTATTTATTTATTTATTTATTTATTTATTTATTTATTTATTTATTTATTTATTTATTTATTTATTTATTTATTTATTTATTTATTTATTTATTTATTTATTTATTTATTTATTTATTTATTTATTTATTTATTTATTTATTTATTTATTTATTTATTTATTTATTTATTTATTTATTTATTTATTTATTTATTTATTTATTTATTTATTTATTTATTTATTTATTTATTTATTTATTTATTTATTTATTTATTTATTTATTTATTTATTTATTTATTTATTTATTTATTTATTTATTTATTTATTTATTTATTTATTTATTTATTTATTTATTTATTTATTTATTTATTTATTTATTTATTTATTTATTTATTTATTTATTTATTTATTTATTTATTTATTTATTTATTTATTTATTTATTTATTTATTTATTTATTTATTTATTTATTTATTTATTTATTTATTTATTTATTTATTTATTTATTTATTTATTTATTTATTTATTTATTTATTTATTTATTTATTTATTTATTTATTTATTTATTTATTTATTTATTTATTTATTTATTTATTTATTTATTTATTTATTTATTTATTTATTTATTTATTTATTTATTTATTTATTTATTTATTTATTTATTTATTTATTTATTTATTTATTTATTTATTTATTTATTTATTTATTTATTTATTTATTTATTTATTTATTTATTTATTTATTTATTTATTTATTTATTTATTTATTTATTTATTTATTTATTTATTTATTTATTTATTTATTTATTTATTTATTTATTTATTTATTTATTTATTTATTTATTTATTTATTTATTTATTTATTTATTTATTTATTTATTTATTTATTTATTTATTTATTTATTTATTTATTTATTTATTTATTTATTTATTTATTTATTTATTTATTTATTTATTTATTTATTTATTTATTTATTTATTTATTTATTTATTTATTTATTTATTTATTTATTTATTTATTTATTTATTTATTTATTTATTTATTTATTTATTTATTTATTTATTTATTTATTTATTTATTTATTTATTTATTTATTTATTTATTTATTTATTTATTTATTTATTTATTTATTTATTTATTTATTTATTTATTTATTTATTTATTTATTTATTTATTTATTTATTTATTTATTTATTTATTTATTTATTTGTTACACCACCCAACAGTAATCACCATTTACTGGGTGGGAAAGACAAGAAAACATTAAAATATAAATACAAATACAAAATTGTTAAAAAGCTATACAATACAATGTAAACATCCAGAAAAAAACTGACCGAACACAGGATAAAAAAAATGGCTGTCTACATTGCATTACATGCTGTACATCATTTTTTTTACATTTACAAAGAAAAAAAAATTTTAATCATATGTTTTTTACATGCAAAAATGTCCAAGCTGTCTTGAATTTCATGATATTTCTGAATAGATTGGTACATTGGAGATGAGTTTAAAACATTAGTTCTAGAAGCAGGCATGTAGAAACTCAAGTAAACTCTTAATCCTGCACGGGGGATTTTTAGATTGACGTAATTTAACAAATCAATACTGTCGACTGAGCCATTTAAAAGATTATAAAGTAGGAGTACCTGTTGGAAATTTCTGCGTATCACGAGCTCTGAAAGATTGAATCTAGATATTAGTAAAGCGTGGGGATATCCCCTTGCAGGGTATATACCATCTAAAACATAGGAAGCCGATTTCATGAATTTTCTTTGAACTTTTTCGAGTAAATCAGTATAAATGTTATGCACGGGATTCCAAACAACAGAACAGTATTCAAGTTTTGACCGTACAAAGCTAATATATAAAGTTTTTAAGGTGACTATGTCTCGGAATTCTTTACAGCTTCGAATAACAAACCCTAAGCTCTTGTTCGCAGCAGATAACATCGTTTCAATGTGTTTAACGAAAGATAGTTCAGGATCAAAATAAACTCCGAGATCTCTTATATATTCGGGTCGATTTAGAACAATGTTCTGTAGTTTGTAATCAAAAATTATAGGTGTTACTTTTTTAGTAAACGACATTACGGAACATTTCTCAGGATTTAGAGGGAGTGAATTATCGAGACACCACTTCGCAATGTCGGACAAACACTTTTGAAGTCGCAAGCAATGGTTAACAGAATTGATTTCAAGCAATAATTTTAGGTCGTCGGCATACATTAAAACTTTAATATGCTCGATATTAGCGACTATATCATTTATAAAAATTATAAATAAAAGAGGACCTAAAATTGATCCCTGTGGAACTCCTGATGTTTGTTCGAAATTTTTTGACCTATAACCACGACATTGAACATATTGATGCCTACCCAACAAATACGAACCAATCAATTGAATGATTTGATCGCATAAACCAATGGAACTTAACTTGTGGAGCAAGATGGAATGATCAATTTTGTCGAAGGCCTTGGAGAAATCTGTGTATATTACATCAACTTGACTTCTTCTATCCAAGGCTTCCGAAATGAATTGCGTCGAACATACAAGGTTTGTAACTGTAGATCTATTTTTCATGAATCCATGTTGATCACAAGATATAAGACGGGAAACATGATTGGAAATACGATCGAGCAGAAGCTTCGATAGCGTTTCCCTCGTCATATCTCGTCGAAAAAAGTTTTAGTGCCGTTATAAACTTATTAACAAAAAAAGGAGCAGATTGAATATCACAGAAAGGGGAGAATTACGGTTATTCCTTACAAAAATCAAGCCAAATATTAATAATTTGATATCGTGGGTTTATAAGCCATCTTTAAAAAATTATACCAGAGGTAATTGCGATTCACTGTGTTATCTACCGACAACATCCAGTAGTGAAAAATTTGAGTGATAGATTGCACCAATAGCTTCAATTTATGATTAATGCAGTTAACAAAATAAGAAGCAATGCATTGAATACGCGTTTATTTGCACAATTGTGCGATGAAAATGATGAAGACTTCCAACGATTGCTGTTTCGAAAACTGTTAATTCGTCTTTAAAACTCCTGAGAGGCTTTTTTCAAATCTCCAAGTATCTGTTTTTACCTTTGGGATTTGAGGATGGTCTTAATAATTCGTAGGGAGATTTTTGAGATTTGTTTCCGAGTTTTCAAATTATTTCTAAAATAATATTTTTTTAATTTGAAGTATATATATTTTTTTTAATTATCTCTGTGATTTCAGAATAATACCGTAATAGATATTTTTTCTTCTGATTTCAAGAACATATCCAATTTGTTACTTACATCTTGATAAAGTTTTCCGAATAAATGACCATTGAATATAAGGACCGTGCGTAATGACTTTAACGTCAACTGGTGACAAAAATGTGAACTTTATAGGGGAGATTTATTAATGTTTTATACAGCATTAATTGTTTAGTAATTATTAATTAAATACAGTCGAATTATTTTCGTAATATCATTATTGAAAAAACTTGTTGCATCCGTGGATGTACAAACACATCACTTTGGAAACCTGGATTTGATTCGATAGTAAAGAAATTTTATAAATTTCCACAGTGCACACTTAGTACATAACTACATAGATTGCTTATCCATACAAAAATCAGATGACGAAAAGCGTATATTTCACTGGGCAAAGTTTTCTTTTTATCTATCTTGTATCAATTTTGAGCAAGTAAACAAATCATTTACAGAACCGGTTTAGAAATTAGAATCTTTAGTGTTTGAACATTTTATATAAATATAATTTTACAGATAATTAATGGTTTATCGTTAATTAAAACTAATGTAGAATGTAACTGTGAAATTAGAATGTCCAATTTGACAAAAATATAATGGCCCTCCTTGCAATTTATTAACTATTTCTCATTTATCACTAAAATAAACAAATCATAATTAATACATTGCAATTACTATCAAAAGAGATTGCAACAAACTTTAAAATATTAAAAATCCAGTGATTTTTTGTAAATTTTTTTAGTAACATTACCATATTAAACATTACTCAGACTAATAGATAAGTGTCCAATTACAACTCTTACCAAAGTTGTTTACATTACCTTTTCAAAGTTGTATTACATATGGCAATTATGTGTTTTATATAGTGTTATTTCTGAAATGAGAGTGGTCTAAAATTATTTACATCCATCCTTATAAAAAACTGGAATAAGTAGGAGCAGTATTGGACGAATAATAAAAAAATAAAAATTTAATCCTTATAAGATACAGCTGCACCAAGAACTGTATCAAAGGGATTTTCAACAAAGAATCGATTTTTGTTTATAGGTTATGGAGAAAGTAGAATCAGATGCGGATTTTTTTTATAATGTTCTGTTTTCGGACGAGTGCACGATTCATAATAATGGACTCCTTAATCGCCATAACTGTCATTATTATAGTGATGAAAATCCTCACGTCTTTCGTACTTTCGATCATCAGCATAGGTGGTCCTTGAATGTGTGGGTAAGAATATTAGGTTTACATGTTATTGGTCCTTATTTTTTTAGCGGTCATCTTAATGGTAGAAAATTTCTAAAATTTTTGCGGAGAAAATTATCTGGGCTCCTTGATAATGTACCTTTAAATACTAGGCAGAAAATGTGGATGCAGTTGGATGGAGCCCCCGCACATTTTCAACTTCGAGTACGGCGATACTTAAATCGGCGTTTTGTTAATAAATGGATCGGAAGAGGTGCGGTCCACATAATTGGCCTCCAAGATCTCCAGGCTTGACGTCATTGGATTTTTTTTATGGGGACACATACAAAGTATAGTTTATAACACCCCACCAACTACTCCGGAAGATATGAAAGCTAGAATAAGAGCTGCTTTTCATACAGTAATTGGAGAAATTCTTCTCAAAGTAAAACGATCCGTTGAAAAACGAGTTCAGTTGTGTTTAGAACAAGATGGTCGTCACTTTGAACATTTTGTATAATTCATTTTTTGTTTTGTTTTCAATTTGCTTCTTACTCTTTTTCATTTGTGTGTAGTTTTCAAATAATTCAAATTTTCTTGTCATTATGTGTTTTTTTTATTAAAAAAATTATAGTTTTGGTTTACATTGAAACTATTTAACATTTAAAAGTAATAAAAATGTTTATTTCGTTCAATGCCATATTCTGAGTGATATTTGCTCTATGGTTACTATGATTAAAAAATAATATGATAAAATCCGTATGTTAAAAATAAAAAACAGCTATTTACTAAAGATTCATCGAATTTAGGTATAGGGAAATCTTATATGGAATAAAAAATAATTTAAATGTCTAGCAGTTTATGTTATTAAATACAGGGTGTGCCATTTAAAATAGGAATATTATTCAACTCCATATGTAAGTCGAATTCAATTACACTAAATGAGCACCCTGTATGATGTAATGGAAAAAGGACCCCGCAATAATCTTATGGAAATTGGGTTCCTGTCAAATTGTCTGAATTTTTGATATGTTGTAGATTTTGTCATCCTGAACAAAAGTCTCAATGGGCACAAAGTGCCAAAATGAATATTTTGGCATCTACGGAGCTGCCAAAGCTCCCCTGACCCGTTGCAAAACTATTCATTTTCAATACTATTTACAGATGTCAAAAGCATATTTTAATTATTCTAATATATAGGGTAATGTTTTTGAGGTCACTGGATTCAATCCTATGAAGACTAGAGATAAGGAGGCGAATCGGCCTTGGTCAAATTTCAAATTTCCGTCCCTATTTTTGTGGAGTTCCAAAAAACTACTGTAGTTGGCGGGTGGCAAAATAACGACGTCTATTTTCTGTGCAAGTCAATGGGAATTAAAGTGATTTTTGTAAAATTTAGTGAAAAGAATAAAAATAAGCTGAAATAAAGAACCTGACTACAAGTAACAATGAGTAACACAAAATGGCAAAGCAGGATTTGCTTTGTTCTGGGTTGAAAAACTGGATATAAATCCGATATAAAATTAAAGAAAACACAAGGAGATAAAAATCCAAGTCTCTTTAAAGCTCCTAGTGTAAGTAAAATAATGTTTTTATTTCTAAATAATATATATTTATTGTAAAATAGTCACAACCCGTATCTTACGGAGTGTAGTTTATTTAATTACAAAATTCTATAATAAAAAATAAAGTCCTAAATCCTGACTTACAAACAACAATAATTACACATTAAATTTAACTTACTAGAAAAGAAAATTTGCTTTTTTTATGTTTTTTGATGTTAGATGAAGAGTTACTACTGTTAGTTTTCTTTATCGAACTCCAATTTAGTCATTGCAAATATTTTTTATAGGATCCTAAACGTTTACAACAATGGCAGCATGGCTGATAAAGTACTGTCTACTTATGATTCTGTTTGCGAGCTACACTTTTTAGAAGATGATATTTAAAAATTTGATGAAACTATTTTAACTAATGGTACTATTAACAAAATAAAAAGGGAAAGGTCGAGATTAAAGAACGAAGCAATACCATGTATATTCCCGAATCTCCCTTCATACTTGTCCAGTATTAGGAAAAGACGAAAACCACCATTGAACCGAACTGAATTTGTTAGAATAAAAAAAGGAAGAAAATACTAGAACCCATTGCTGAAGAAATTATTTACCAGGATGATGAAATTGTAGTTGTCGAATACAAAATTACCACAAAACTGTACTTACCAAATTTCGCCATTTAAAAAACCTTTTCAAATTTGGTCATACCTAATTTTTATTTTATTTAGATAGAATTAAATAAAGAATACATAAAGACTCATTTATAATTAATACCAACAGTATTTTTTGTACTTTAGTTAGCAATTAAAACAAAGACTTATTTACAATAATTAAAATCAACAGTATTTTCTGTGCTTTAGTTAGCAATAAACAATTTGATTTTTATTATTTTCATAAAATTTTGTAAAATCCCTATTTTCATTTAAACCGTGTCTTAGTATGCCCTCAGTCCTATTTAGCTTTACCTAAAAAATAATTAGCCCTTCCCATCAAATTTCAACACTTACCATCAATAATTTGCATTATACTTAAATAGGAATAAATAGTAAATAATGTATCAATTAAAATATGTAAGACTTATTTAGAAATAAATACAACACTATGTTCTGTGCTTTATTTAGCTATAAACAAGTTTATTTTTATTATTTTGACAAAATTATGTATAATTCCCATAAGAAGCCATGTATTTTAAACTACGTAAACCGTACCAGCGCCCATGTGGTTAATTGACCGTATTTTGAGCATGCCGATTCGCCTCCTTACCTCTAGTCTTCATATTCAATCCTCATGTCAGATTTGACAAATTGGCCGTTGACAGCTGTCAATTCACGGTCAACGAGGAATATAAAAGTAAATATCCTCTTTTCACATTGAGAGTGAGGGTTTTTGAGGTCGCTGAATTCAATTCTCATGTCAGATTGAACAAATTGACAGTTGACAGCGAAAAGAGGATATTTACTTTTATATTCCTCGTTGACCGTGAATTGACAGCTGTCAACGGTCAATTTGTCCAATCTGACATGAGAATTGACTTCAGCGACCTCAAAAACCCAAACTCTCAATGTGAAAAGAGGATATTTACTTTTATATTCCTCGTCGACAGTGAATTAACAGCTGTCAACGGTCAATTTGTCCAACTGACATGAGGGTTGAATTCAGTGACCTCAAAAACATTACCCTAATTATGCTGCGTTTGAGAATCCACATCGGATGCATTTTTTACATCTCGAGCGTTTTTTTATCCACATCGGACACATCTGTCCCATTACATTTACGTATACTGAACCACGTGATCAAAGATTTTTTACATCTCAGATGCATCCGATGTGGATTCTCAAACGCAGCATAAAAATATGCTTTTGACATCTGTAAATAGTATTGAAAATGAATAGTTTTGCAACGGGTCAGGGGAGCTTTGGCAGCTCCGTAGCTGCCAAAATATTCATTTTGGCACTTTGTGTCCATGAAGACTTTTATTCAGGATGATAAAATATACAACATATCAAAAATTCAGACAATTTGACAGGAACCCAATTTCCATAAGATTATTGCGGGGTCCTTTACATTTTATTCGATAGTCCAATATCTTGGCTACGCATATCGCAGGTGACTGTTGATATTTTTTAAATAACCGCGACATACTAGGTTATGTTGTTCAATCTTACAAATTAAGAATCCTTTTAAATATGTTTCAAAATCGAAAAGAGGTATAGGAAACATTACAGAAACTTTACCTTTATTTTTTCCGGGGAATCAAAAGACACCATCAAATATAGGGTGTTCCCTTTAAAAAAACAACTTTGATATAAATTTCTATTTTTGAGTCACCTTGTATAATCCAAATTATGTTTAATTTGTAGTGTTAATGGCCCTATATATCCCTATTATGAAAAAAATTCAAATTTTAACTCGTTTTGCCTACAGAGACCGACGCGTATAGGCTGCGCCACCCTGTATATTTTTATTAGTTTCTCTTGTAATCTGCAGGCCTCTGTATTTTTAAATATATTTTAACAAAATTCACCATATCACAACCATACAACTTTTAAATATTTTTTGGTATGTAGGTAGGTAGATATGTAAATAATAACAACGAAGGATGGGTAATTTAGAATAACCACCTGTGTGTATAATCACAACAAAATACTTTCTCAACTTTTGCTCTTAATTAAAACTTAGATCTACAAAATCTGTACTTCCGTAAAGGCATTATAAAAGTTCGACAAATGGGTATGCTAGCGCCATCTAGTTCCAAGCCGTCGAATCACGCTTGATATATTATTACAGAATCCCTTGTAGTAAGAATTTCGAAGACTGCAATAACCACTAAAACTTTAATCAATGAAGAATAAACATTTTTAAATGTATTTACTCGCCTCAAGTATAAAAAAAGAAATACTTTTGTTAGGCAAAAAAAACAGTATTCTTTCGTAACAAAAATTTTATTATTTAAACTTATAAAAATATAAATTATAATATGTACTTGAAGGAATTTAACTTAAACTAGTCAAAGGAGGAAATGGGTTTTGCTTGCTAACAACAACTTTTCTATGTTGATGGGAAATATAACCTTTGATCTTTCCTTGGTATATCAAATTCGCTACGAGACATTCAGTTTCATCTAGATCCGCATCTTGTCCTAAACTTTCTAAAGCCCGTTGCAATGATTCGACCGGTATCTGATGGGTATTTAAAATCAGATACACTTTTCTAAATAAATTCCTGTAAGCGATTATTTTTAGTTTATCTATAATCAAGTAAATTCCGCTAGTTATGAAGAATGATTCATGTTTATCCATAAGCTCATCGAAAAGTTTCAAATTTCCTTGGCACACTGCTTTCACTAGGTCCCAAAATTCGTCTACGATACCATACTTTTCCAGAACTTGGCGACTAGGTATGTATCCCAGGAGCATTTTGACTGGGACAAGGTAAGTCAAGATTAACTTTTTGTTCTTTCGGCTGGTTTTGTGACAATTTTCGAAAGCATATGTTAAGTATTCGTCTGCAGCTTTGTAATTGCTGTCGTACATTGATTTTCTGCCAACAAAGTACCTTAAATAAAAACAGATAATTTATAATTCCAAATATGTGAAACGATTCTAAATACAAAATGAATCAAATTTACAAAAATTATTATGCCTTGAAATAAATTTGTAAACAAATGGATTAAATAACAAAGAAATTGGAAATATGGGACAGGAAAATCATAAGGATTTTTGACGGAGTTAAAAATGGAACTGGGAAGTGGAAGATAAAAGAAGAAATAATATCTATTGTGGGTATGCAAAGGAGTATAAGTAAAAAATTTATAAGCTGAGTAAATCTATGTTATGTCTTATAACAGAGCTGGGGAGGATTCGAATCACATAGGATTCGAATCACATAGGATTCGAATCCAGGATTCGAATCCTTTTTGAGGATCCGAGAGCGGGATTCGAATACTTTAGAAAAAAAGGATCCGTGATCCGGATTCGCAGAGAAAATCCTAAAGGATTCGTATTCGAATCTTCAATATCAGTCTCGGATCCTTTTAGAGACCAAACTACGCCGGCGCGAACGGCCGATTCAAGCTTTGACTTGTCGCGGATTGTAAACTAAAACAGACTGAGACTAAATAGAAAACCGATGTGTTTGGCGTTGTACACGATTACAGAATTAACAAATAATCTGATATAGATCCTCAATACAGGTAAGTGAAAAAAAATTCTGCATCCACATCCACATGTAGGTATATTATTTATTTTTGCACGATATACAAAATAAATATGTGGGCGATATTAGTGTATTGAACGAATATAATATATAATTATATCCATTCTATGTTTTCTATCAATTACAATTCATTACTTAATGTCAAGTTGGCTATTTTTTTTATTGTTTAAAATGAGTTTTAGTTATTAATATAAAATATAATTAAAAATTAGTGATTCTTGTGAAAAATCGATAAATAACGGCAATCAACTAGAGTTTTTTTTGTATTTACAAGGAAACTTAAGTAAAGTTTAAACAATTTTTATACTTATACGAGTATGTAGTCAGTAGAGCGCGTCACTTAGGCAATCGCCTTTATGCTAAATGTGACAGCCAGCTTCGTTTGTCAGCTTCAAGTTTTAAATGTTTTTATTTATTTATTTACGGGTCAAAACTCATTTTACAGAATTGTATACCTAACAAAGTTCCTTAACAAATATAAGACAATTGGCAGCATTACAATGAGTATAATTAATACCACAGTATAACACTGACAGTGATTCGAATCCTTTTTTTTTTTTTTTTTTTTTGAAAAAGGATTCGAACATTGGATCCGTGATTCGAATCACATCTCGTGATTCGGATTCGTGATTCGAATCCATTTTTCGAGGATTCGTCCCAGCTCTGTCTTATAAGTCGACTTTTCCCACCAAAAAAGGTATTTTCGTAATTTATATTATGAAGTCCAAGTTCAATAGCGACCCTAATAGAAAGTATTGACTTATTCTATGTTTTACACTAAGTATAGATGACTGAAACTAATTTACCCAAAATGACTAGACTTGCTTGTTAATCACAATTATAATTCATTAAACTTTCTCTCATCATTTCAAGCATTGTGGAAATTCAGAATTATATGAATACTTAGCCATCTTGCTAAATTAAATATAACATTTTTAAAAAATTAAAAATGTGGATATATTTTTATATTAAAAAATTAAAAATATTTTCTATTGTTAAATGGGGAGACATCAATAAAACATTATATAGTCCACTGGAATTAGGTTTTTGAGGCGAAATTTTTAGTTCAGCATAGAGACCCAGATAGCAATGAAGGTTTTGAGTTTTTTGACAAAATTTCACTATGCGCAGAGATGAGAATTATTGAAAGGCCTACATTTTTTTTTATTTAAAATTATAGTGTCTCGACTGCCAGGGTCATTGACACAGGTACAAAATAATATATTATTATTATAAAAAAAAAAAACAATTGAGTATTTATAACTTGTGAAGGATATTAATGTCTTTTAGGAATTTAATAATATTAATTATTTGGTCTTGAGAACTAAGAACTTTCAGATTTGGTGATAGGTTGTAGATTCTCCTGTGGTTCGCAAAGTCTGGGCAGTCTATGATGATGTGTTGGACGTTTAGGGGAAGCATGCAGCACTGACACATCGGTGGATCTTCAGTAGCCATAAAGTAACCCTGTGTTAGTCGAGTATGACCAATTCGAAGTCTTCGGATGGATATTTTGTTCTTTCTTGAAAGATAAGGAATTTTAAACGGTTCGATGTTTGGTTGGATATCACGTAGTTTACATGTTATTGTATTCCAGTGGGTTTGCCATGTTCTCCTAATATTATTTTTGAAAAGGTTTTGGATGTTTTCCATTGCTAAATTTGATGAAGAAGCCTCCTTAGCTGCACGGTCGGCGGCCTCTTTGCCTGGTATACCCACATGTAATGGTATCCAAATCACTGTTATGGATACTCCTTGCGCAATGAGAAGATGACAGGATTCATGTGTTGTTTGGACCAATGAATTTTGTGAGGAACGATTTTTTATTGACATGATTGATGCAAGTGAGTCTGTGCAAATGGCCATTCTTCTTGTGTTTATTTTAACAGATTTTACAGCTTGGTAGATGCCGAACAGCTCGCCAGTGTGAACACTGACAAAATGTGGGAGAATATTTTTAGAGATGATATCAAGGCCAGAGATCAAAGAGCATCCGACATAGTCTTTTATTTTAGAAGCATCTGTGTATAGGATGGTGTCGAATTGTGAAGAATTTATTAATTCTAAAAAAGTTACTTGAAGTTTCGTTTTTAGGGTCATGAGCTAGAGTGGTATTAAAAGGTGGTAGAAATTTTTCCCATGGCGGCATAGGAGAAATAGGAAGGAGTTGTTCGAGATAAATCGATATCAGCGAGAAGTGGAGCAAGGGTTTGTGGTAATGTTTGAACATTATTAGTGGAAACGTGGACGTTCGAATATACCGCGTTAATTAAGGAATATGCTGGGTTTTTGGGATTTGCTGAAACCCTTGCACAGTAGGTAAGAAGAAGCTGTTGTCGCCTCAGCCAGAGAGGTGGTTTGTTAGCTTCACAGCATAAACTTTCAGAGGGACTGAATCTAAAAGCTCCAAGGCATATTCTTAATACAGAATTTTGAACAGAATTCAGAGTTTTTGGAGCAGATTTAGTTGCCGACATATAGATGAAGCTTCCGTAATCTATCTTGGATCTAATTAGTGCTCTGTACAACTTTAGTAAAACTTCTTCTGATACCCATTGATGGTGAGATAACGATTTCAGAATTTTAAGTCTGTTTCTTCCAGTTAAGTTTGCTGTCAAAAATAAGTCCTAAGATCTTGTGATGGTCGACTACTGCTAGAGGACTACCGTTTATGGAAATATTAGGATTTAATGTGCAGGATGAACGTCTGCTGAACTTTAATACTTTTGATATTGTAGGGGAGACGTAGAGGCCTGTTTTTGTAGACCACAAACTGAGCTGATTCACAGCTTCTTGGATTAGTGTATGTTACATTTTAACCAGAACAGTAGACAATAAGGTCATCTGCAGATAGAGAAAGTTTGACCGGAGGGCCAATGAAGTTGCATTTGTCGTTAATAGCAAGAATGAAAAGAGTCGGGCTTAAAACCGAGCCTTGCGGAACACCATTTTCTTGAAAGAAGGTAGAAGATGTTTTTCCATTAGGAGTAATTTTGAACACACGGTTAGTAAGAAAATTTTTAATAAAACTGAATAAGTTTCCGGTAACGTAACACTTTTTAAGTTTTTCGAGAATTGTAGGTATCAGAAGGGTGTCAAAGGCACTCTCGATATCGAAGATAGCTGCTACGACATCCTGTTTTTTTGAGAAAGCACTGAATACAGGTGTCAGGTGGGCAGGTGTCAGGATTAGATATTTCTCCAGGTACCAAAGAAGTCTTCTGTTTATCATTTTTTTTTACTAGTTTGCACATCGAACCTATGAAACAGATTTTCCAGAAACCCATCTTTTTCGCCGCTACAGCGCATGCGTGGAAAGTGAGAGTCGTTCTTTTAATAAATAATCATTTAATTTTTGTTGAAACTGTCCACTTTGTTAAAAAAGCAACTTTCTACCATGGGGGTATATATCATATGCACAATATGCCAACCCGTTTATTGCGCACACAAACCAGCGCTTGGGTGCTCTGAAGTTCGTTTTACAATAACAAAATATTAAATTAAAATGTAAAGCACATTGAATAATTTAGTAACATCTCCCTTAGTAACACACAAAAAGTATTATTTCAACAATTTTAATTTATATATTCCAAAATATTAAAAAATCATGCCTTCACTTAGTTATTTGTACAATGTTAACCTGCCTTTCTGTCCGCTGCATGACTGCTAGAATAGTTATGTTTATTTAGAAAATTTATTAGGCATTCGTTTTTTCATATCAAGTACTTGAATTAATTGTTTTGCAATTTCTGATTTTCATTATTTTAACCAAGGATAGTTAACTTACCTAAATAGTAATGTAATGATTGTGATATTAGAGTAACTTTCTTAAAGATAATAAATATAGATACATTTGGATATAATTTATAATACTAGAATTTGTTTTTAAGTCAAACTCATTAGATAATCTTTAGAGAATAACAATTTCGTGATATTAGGAGTTTTTTCAATAAAAACTAGTAAACATTTGTAAAAATAGATTGTACTTTGTATGGAAACAACCTAATATATACAAATAATGATGGTAGGTGGGTTATCCGGGTCTACCTCACCTGTAAATAAAAAGGCACCATCAGTCATCTTTAAGTCGTCCTAGAGTGTCATTGAAAATAATAATAGCCATTCTTGCCTCGCACAAGCTCTGCTTGGGGTTTAACTCGTACGAGCGTGAAGTGTAAAAAAATCTATTATTATTTGATATATATTTTTTATTTTTCTTGAGAATTTTTAGTAAATATAATTATATAAATGTATGTGTGGTATTTATTTTACCACTCATAATTATTTGTCATAGAATTTTATATTTTTATTGGCATTTCATAATTGTTACAAACAGCTAATAAAAAAGCAACATTTTAATTATAATTAAGAAGAAAATTTACTTCAGCAATTATCTTTTTCCAACCAATACGAAATAGAGCCATGAACATTTCTATAGTTTATTTTTAATGTTTTTATGAATGAAAAATATGTACCTTCAGGTAAAATTCTGGAGTCAATATTCAGAAATTCAATTATTTTCTCAAAAATTGAGAAAATCTTTAAAGAAACAAAATTTTGCGATTTTTGCCATCGAAATTTCATCATATTTTGAAAAATTGGCTCCAGAGGAACATATAAGTTAACGTTTAGCTACACGTAAATGTTTTGTCTTTCACTAAAAATGAAGTGAAATTTTGGATGGCTATATATTTCGAATTAATTAATTGCTAAAGTAAAAAAGGCCCGCCAATTTTTAAATTAAATATAATATTACAGGTAACTACGTTATCGACAGAGTTAAAGTTAATATTACCGACAGGGGGGGTGGGTGGCTCAGTGGTAGAGTCTCTGCCTGTGGATCCAAGGGTCCCAGGTTCGAATCGCACAGTTGGCCGGGATTTTTTAAATTAATTTAATTAATTAAAATTAATTCTAATGCCTTGGTAGGATTCCCCACTCGACCATTCACTGTTGGGTTCTAATTAACAGTGCTGATCCTAAAGTGGCGCTGGGAAACAGTAACAAAGCCTACACATAACACTAGGCGAAATAGCCTTACCAGTTGAAGCCGATGACACACAAAAAAAATTACCGACAGAGTAGGATTAGTTCAACTACCCGCACCCACAGGTGGCTAAAAGCAAACTTGTTGCCAAATTTCTACCATGCGCTGTAGCGGCGGAAACAATGGATTTATGGAAAATCTGTTTCATAATTTTGATAGGAAATTTTCCGCTCTACAACTTTGCTCTGTTGAAATTTTCCGCCAAAAAGTCTGGTTTTCATGTAAAATGCGAAAAACAGCAATATATATACTTATTGGCACGCTCTACAGGCAAAAATATGAAGTTTGGCAAAAAATGTATAGGAAAAATGTATGTATATTTAGGTAATACCTTTTTTGTCAAAATAAGTCAAAACCTTCATTGTTATCAGTCTCTATGCGGTACCAAAAATGTTCGGTTCGGTGTAATTTTTTGTCTAATTTCGGTGGACTAATATGTTAAGAAATTGAAACTGGCTGCGAGTTAAAGACTATTTTGAGTGTTTGGAATTATTTTTTGGTTTTTAAAATACAATAGGGTGAAGCACCGACGTATCTAGTAAATAAAGTTGATGTAAATTAACGAAATACATACATAACAGTAGACAACAAGAGCACTTTTTCATTTTACAGCTTCAGGAAGAGGTTCACTTGTAAGACAGTGTATTGTAAAGTGATTACTTTCCTTGTATAACAGGAATTTGGAATAAAGTTCAGAAAGTATGAGTAAGTAGGAAGAAAGAAAGGAAGTAGGTGCAGGAAGTATTAAATTTTTGGGAAATAGTGTTACAAAAGTCTAATCAGCATAAACTGCTTAGTTTTTTTTTAAGAACTTTGATTCTAATTTTTCTGTGAGTTTCAACTCAGTGATTCAGCATGTAAATAAGTATATGTTTTATTTTAAAATATCAGATAAAGTCAGATTACTAATCAATATCTTTTTCTGATTCAATTTAATCAAATTTATTCTGATTGTTATGCATCCATGGCCCTTTACTTACAGTTTTTTATAAATTCAAACTTTTTCAGAAATTTGTAATGTAATGTATATAATTAAATATAAGATTCTTTAGGAACTGTAATTTGCAATATCATATGCACCAGTATAAAAAAAAATAAATGAAAATATGATGCACATTGTGTGAATAAATACTGACAGATAAGTTACATGTATTTAGGAACAAAATCATACATAATTTATCGAAAGTATTAGGTACTACTACTAAAAACCATGATCCACAATTTCACAGAGTGATTTCCTCCCCACAAAAACTTACCTATACGTAACTTGCTGTCCCAAGGGAAAAATCTCCTTAAACTGGGATGATTCAATAGCCCTTATCAATGGCTTACATAAATGCAATTTATTGATTCTAAAATAAACTTTAAACAGCTGATTCACTAAACCCAACATTCCTATTCTTTTTGTATCCTCATCTGCTGATCTGTTGTCTGCTGCACATACTCTAAAGCATCCCATTAGGCATTCGGCAGCTTTCTCCAGAATCTCTCCTGGATTCTCTGTGCTACCTACTCGTTGTTTTTCAGCTAGCTGAGCTACAAGTCTGAGGTCAGAAGCTATGATGTACATTATAGGAAGAGACCAGTTTTCTTCTTTCTGTGACTACAATTTTAAGGTACTATTTAGTAAAATTGAAATTTAAATTATTATAATTGAACCCTACGCTGGAACAAGATGTACAGAAGATATCCAAGATGTTGAAATTGCAGTAGATGGATATGTATAAGATGTAATTCTTCAAATCGACACACAGGAAGAGTACTTATTTATCTGCGGAACAACATTACTTTTAGTGTAAAAAGGGAAGATATTCTTGAGCCAAATTATTGGTGTAAAATTGTTAACGTTAATTTTAATAAAACTAAATGGTTGATTGGTGGTTTTTACCATTCGCCCAGTTCCAGTGATGCGGTCTTTATAGATAAAATCGAAGAATGGTGCGAAGATTTCTTATTGGGAAACATTAAAGCTTTAATTGTGGGTGATGTTAATATTGATTATTTTGTAGATAGTTTTTATAGCAAAAAGATAAAAAGTTTCATTCAGTCTTATGGCATTGAACAATATTATAAATGATTATACCAGAATAAGTATGGACAGTTCGACATTAATCGATTATGTTTTATCGAATCAAAATATTTCTGTAAGTGTTCATCATCTTACTAAAATAACAGATCATTCAATTATAAGTATTAATTTTGAGAAAAATGTGGATTATGGGAATGAATTTAATTTTTTCTCTAGAAAATTAAATGTAGATAATTATCATGAGATAAATTTAGAATTAATATCATGTGACTGGTTATTTGACTCAAATAATGTAAATAAAATTTTTAGTCAACTGGAAAGTAATTGTAGTAGAGTTTTAAACAGTGTTGCACCTATTACAGAGATACACATAAAGAAAAATCATGTTTCATGGTATGATAAGGCGGTAAAAGTACAAGTCAGAGAGAGGAATAAAGTGCACAAAAAGTTTTAAAGAGCCTTAGGTCCAGATAAAAATGTATTGTGGAATGAATACAAAAATAAAAGAAATATAGTTGTTAATTCATTGAAGTGAAAGAAAAAAGAGTTTTATGAACATAAAATAGATAAACCTAAAAATGATTCTAAGGAAATGTGGAAAACACTAAAAAAATTAATTAAAAGTAAAAATATGGAAATTAAATTTGCCTCTGTTGGGTTTTCTGTTGATGGATCTGTATCTTTCGCTAAAACAGAAGAAGACGCAGCCAACAAATTAAATAATTTTTTTGTAAATAGTATATGTGAAATAACAAATTCAATACCTTCAACTGATGATTGGTCACCAAATTTTTTAAATGATATTCAATCAACACCAACTGATTTTAAATTAATTACATTAGATCAACTAAAAAAAATCTGTTTTTTCGTTAAAAAATAAGGAAGCTATGATGAGATATTGAGTTTTTAAAGGAAACCTTTTATACAACTGGCTTTGCAGTATTAAATTTAATAAACACCTCACTAGAAACAGACTAAAAGCAAGCAAGATAGTTCCAGTCCAAAAAATTGCAAATGATACAAATGCATCCAACTTGTGACCTATAAATATACTTCCGACGATTGAAAAATTATTAGAAACCGTAGTTTGTGACCAAATATTAGAATACTTTAATAACAATGGTTTGTTTGTGGGAAATCAGTCAGGATTTAGGGAAGGCCATTCATGTGAAACATCTTTACAGTTAACTATAACTAAATGGAAGCAAGTACTCGATGAAAATAAATATATAATAGCAGTTTTTATAGATTTTAAATGAGCTTTTGAGACAATAGATCGTAAAATTTTGATTAATATTATGGTATGAAATATTATGGTTTTGCAGAACGAGTCCTGACCTGGTTTGAACAGTATATGACTGATAGATTACAATATGTAAAGCTAGGTAAATCAACATCTGAAATGCTAAAAAATAAGGTGTACCGCAAGGAAGTATATTAGGACCACTTCTATTTATCATATATTTAAATGACATTAATTATATTGAGTGTGACTTTATTAATCTATTTGCAGATGATGATACACTGGTAGCATGTTAAAGGTATAACTTTAAGAAAATTTTAAATAAACTGAATAATATAGTGAGAGTCTTAACTCAGTTTTTAAATAAAAATAAACTTAATACTAAAAAAAACTAAAGCAAAGATTTTGGGAAATAAATATAAATTAAATCAAATAAACTATAATAGATACAACATTAGAATTGAAAATGAAAATGTTGAATGGGTTAATGAATTTAAATACTTGGGATTTATTTTAGATGAAAATCTATTATTGAAACCTCACTGCGAATATGTATGCAAAAAATATCAAAAAAGCTATTTTTCTTCTCAATGATTGCTTCAAATCTCTCCCTTTTTTCTAGATTAACAATGTATAATAGTATATTATTAAACGAGCAATTTATGGTAGCCATTATTGCTAATAATGGCTAATAATGGCCATAAATTGCGAGTCTAATACTATACTTTGTCCACGACCATTATGGTTTCTTTATTAAATAAAAGTTAAGTGTAGAATGGAAAGTTTTTATTAAACATAGGTAACTAACTGTTGTTTTTTTCCACTTTTCAATTTTTCGATTTTTTGATTTTCGATTTTTTGATTTATCGATTTTTTGATTTTTCGATCTAGAAAATATCGTTATGAAAAGTATCGCCTATCTTTAGTTATCTACCGGAATGTGCCAGAATTACAAAAGCGTGAATTATCATAATTCACTCTGTGATATATGGATACTATATGCTCTTAGTTAGGAGGTAGAATATTGATTTATTATTAAGTGGTCGTGGACAAAACTATTATACAACCTCATTTTGACTACTGCGGATCGTTACTTTATAAATTGGATAATAGCTGTTTCCAAAGACTACAAAAATTGCAAAATAGAGGAATGAGAATAATCCTTCGATGTAACAGATACACACCAATAAATGGTATGCTGACCACTTTAAGTTGGATTTCAGTCAGACAAAGATTTTATTATTTAGAAATGACTTTTGTTTATAAAGCAAAAAATAAAAACTTCCTGAGCACTTCAATGATTTTATCACCTACAATAATGAAATACATAACTGCAATACAAGATCTGTTAATAATTTTTTATATTCCACAAACAAGACTAGCTATAGCAACAAAATCTATTTTTATATGTGGATTAAGTGCCTAGTAAAATTATTAAAATGAGTACCTCTTTACCTCAGTTTAAAAAATGTTTAATACAATTTATTTTCAGTCCGTAAATTAAATTAACTAAATTAACTTTGTATGTTTTTTATTTATTTATATATTTATTTATTTATTTACGGGAAACCCCCATGTTACAATAAAAAATATAAAAATATATGTTATATGCACAAATACAAAATAAAAAACAACATCAAAAATTGTATCATGTAAAACATTTGATTAAAACATATGATTAAAACATTTGATTAACAAGGCAGACAAATACAGTACTTTCAAGTGTCATTAAGAAAGTGGTTAGCAATATTTCTTTTAAATGAAGGATATGACGAACCAAAAAAATCCAAGTCTAATTCTATACTGTTAGCAGTCCTAACCAATCGTGTTGATGGACTATAAAAGTCGTAATTTTGTCTATGGTGTTTCATTAGCTCTGTATGCACTATTAATTTTAAGACCAATTTTTAATAAAATATCAGGAGAATATATTGACCCAGACAAAAGTTTGAATAGGAAGCATAGATCTAATTGAGTTCTCCGGTTCTGCAAAGTTGTGATCTCTAATCTGGAACATAGGTTAGCATAATCATAATAGTAATTATTTATACTCACTCCTAATTTATATGCTGAGCATCTCAGAAACTTATGTTGAACCGTTTCAAGTCTATTAATGTGAATGCAATAATAAGGATTCCAGACAACAGCTGCATATTCCATATTAGAACGAACAAGAGTGGAATTTTAAAAGAATTTATTGAGGGACCATTAGAGATTCTTTGTATATAACCCAACAACTTTCTGGCTTTTAATGATATCATTGTAATGTGTTTTAAAAAAGTAAGTTTTCCATCAAACATTACGCCAAGGTCCTTTATTTGGGTCACCAATTCAAGATCTAATGAATTTATACAATAAGTATAGTCTATAATAGTATGGCACCTATTAAACTTAATATAAAAACATTTACTTAAATTCAAATTCATACAATTTAGATTACACCACAATGCTAGGTTGTTAATATCAGTCTGTAAATCAAAACAATCAGATATACTTTCAACAATTTTAAAGATTTTTAAATCATCTGCAAATAGTAGGAACTGAGACTTTTTTATACAACATGCAATGTCATTTACAAATAGATTAAAAAGAAGCGGACCACAATGGGATCCTTGAGGAACACCAGACAATACTTCAATCAAATAAGAAATGTGATTCCCAATTTTGACCCACTGATACCTACCAATTAAAAAACTAGATAGCCAATTTAAAAGTTTACCATTGATACCATAAGAGCTCAACTTGGCAATCAACAATTCATAGTTAACTCCATCAAATGCTTTTGAGAAGTCGGTATAGACAGAATGTACTTGATACCCCCTTCAAAAGCACTCAATATTTCATTTTGATAACTTTTTCCTTGTGAAAAACCATGTTGTTGATCAATTATTAGCCCTTTACATTCCCATGACAAATATTCCATAATGAGTGAATCGAAAATTTTTGGAATGTTAGATTGCAAACATATTCCTCTGTAATTTTTAATGTCACGATTACATCCCGATTTATAAATTGGTCTTATAAAACTGTATTTACAAAAATCCGGAAATACTCCTGAATCAAGTGAAACATTGTAAATAATAGAAATAGGAGTACTAACAGTACATACACACCTCTTTAAAAAGTAAGATGGAACTCCATCTGGACCACAAGAGAAACTGTCTTTTAATTGAGAAATTTTAGAAAAAACTTCACTCAAGGTCACTTTTACATTATTTATATTAATGGTTTTCTCATAGTTTAATACAGATACATTACAATCAGTCTTGACATGTTTACTTTAATATGTATTTATTTTATTTTAACTTTAGTACTAAACGTCTTACTTTTATTACTAATTTTATTACTAATTCTATCAAGACTTTATTTTATATTTATTTTATTTATCCACCTGAATTTGTGCAGACTGACGACAATATGTAATATTTTTAAAAAAACTACTATGTATTAGGACTTCCTATATTAAATAAAGATTCTATAACAATGTTATAAACGCAAAAAAAAATCATTTATTTTATTAAATAAAGTGAATATATGCCTAATATGAATAACAAAACTCATATGATAGTCATTGCAGACTTGACGGATACAGATTTGTTATTTGGGGGCATATTTTCCTCATTTTAATCAAAGTATAATATGCACGCAGGTTACATTGTTTTACAGAACTAAGGCAGTTACAACTTTGTATTAAGCTTCCACTTGTCAATATTAATATGAAGTATTTTATCTCTACTAAGCTGTGTCATAAAGAAGTTGGTCAAACTAACATCCATTTCTGCTTATAACAACCAAGTATGCACCAAAAACATGTAAACAAAGCAAACGGGAGTATAACTAGAAGGCGAGCTAGAAGGCATACAATGTTGTAGGAAAAAAATAACAAATTCAACTAATGGAAATGACACCAGCAAAATTTCCTATGTCCCCACTAAGGAGATTATTTAGGGCCCATGCAACATTGTTCAACGGAAATAACATATTTACACATATTGGTGGGTACAACGTTGTTCCAGCATATGGTTCAATTGTAAATATACAAAAAAAATCAAATTCTCAAATATATGGAAACGTTTAGATCCTTCTGTATTTAAGGTTATCATACAATACAAAAGTCTAATGTTAATCCCTTTTCTCACAGAAAAATCGTAAAAATGTTTTTTAAAAGATGTATTAATATTGCTTACCTGCATGATCTTTGCAAAACATTGTACCAAAGTACTCTGAGCTTGATAAGCTTCTAAAAAATCTTGTTTTCCAATGTAAAATAAACATTTGAAATGAAGGCATACCAATTCATCTAACGGAGAAGTCAAAAATTTATCTACGATTCCTTCGGCCTGTTCTACTTGATAATTTGGAAATTTTGCATGATCGTGTCGTAGTGAAAGAAATTGTGCAGTTTTGTTACCATCTTGGTTTTTCCAGGATCTTTCTAGGATTTGTAGATAGTGCGCGACAGTCATAAAAGCCATTACAATACTAAAAAGAAAGCAGTAACGAATATTAATCTTAAAATTTTAGTAAATAAAAGTACATTTTAAGGTTAGGTTCGAGTTGCGAATTCTTACCTGTGATTACAGTGATTTTACTTGAGTAAAACGTATTTCAAAGTATGTCTCAAATATATAGAACTTGTCTTTATTATATCTCATAGATCAATTACCAACATAGTCTCTATTAAATATTCTAACGCCAATAAACTTCTAAAAAAACAGATTAACCAAACATTGCATTTTCATCAACAACATTGAATGTCAAAAGTCAAGTTAGTCAATCAAGAAGCAAACAGGGTTGCCACATCGTTAAGTTCGATTTCCCCAGTCGAAATTTAAAAATCACAAACTCAGTACTTTTCGAAAAATCTCAGAAAAAATATTTTTTTTTGTAGTTTAAGATTTGTTATTTCTGGATTTTAATAAATTTTCGGGATTACAATATTTTTGCATATCTCTAAAATACCAAAAATAAGCTGTTTTACAAATAAATTTGCAAAAATTAGAAAATATAAATATAATTAGGGTTGCCACCAGGGGGGAACTCCTATGCGCAAGAGTAGGGTAGCGTTAAAATCAACCATCTCCTTGGAAGTTTACCGGATAGATTGCCTTCAAATTATTTTAGTAATCGAATACTAATTGTAATTTTGGTTACACCTTTGTCTTCAAAACAATCTAAAAGAAAATATTCAGTAAAGAAATGCCTTTAACTTCAAATGATTTAGACATCGTATATGTTGATCGAACTAATTAGTTACATCTTCTGGCTTAAACTAAACTTTTGAATACAAAATATGCTATTATTGGTAAGTTTTAAAATTTGATGTATTAATGCAAACCGTTTCTAAAATTTAAAATAATTGTAATTTTTGTTGCAAATAGGTAATTTAGTTATAGAAATAAAACAATACTATTAAAGCAAACTAGGGGACATTAAAGAATGTTCCATTATTTATCAAAAAGATTCCCTTTCGTCGTAATTTATCATTTATTTTTGAGTTATTATTGACTTATTGGACAGTTTTTTTGAAACCGTTTCATAAAACGTAAAAGCTCAAATTACGATGCTACTTTTACCAATCAATGAAATTTTACATTTGACAGGTGTTTTGTGATTTATTGTAATGTTCTTTTAGCGTTTACTTTTGTCAAATAAGGCAAATGGGAACTAAAGTAAGGGTTCTGGACAGTGTTATTTGTGCAAGTTGAAGTAAAATGTGTCTGTAACATATTTTACCGTAAAATAATTTCAGAACCTAACTAAAAATGTTTAGAATAATTACTGATCCTAGAGGTTAATTTAAAGTACAAACCCTATACAAATATTTCAAATTTCAACACTGTCCCTTGTTCTTTCACCTTCATACCAACTGTTTACACAAAGCATAGAATGACCTATGATTCTTAATCAAATGAAACTGTTCGATGACGGCCATTGTTTCTGAATATTGTTACATTTATTTGCCATAACCAGCTACTTCATACATAATACATTTTTTAAATATTGGATTTGTTTTTATTTTTAATAAATTTATTTTTGTTTATGCTTGATTTTTTTTTATCTAAAAACTGTTAAAGTTAAGATTGGTTTATGTAACTAAATTTTTGTTTTATTAAAGCGAATATCGCATGTCGCTATAACAACGCAAAAATGCAGTTTGTGTGAACAAATCTTAATTTGGCTTAATCTTAATGCGAATAATTTTACTCTCAAATTGCCTCGCGCTTTTCTTCTCTTATTTTATTAATATTACCTCCAGATTTACGAAAAGAAAAAGCGGTTCGACGGTGTGATGGCAGGGAATCCTGTATCCAAATATTTTTGGCGAGCTTCTGCGGGGCTTCAAAAAAGTCCTCAGTTTATTTTTATAAACCAGGTTCTTTTAAAGGACATGTGCTTTAAAAAAGAACATGTGCTGTATACAATGACAGGTGCCGTAAAAAAAGGTTTTTTTAGCTATAAAAGGTCACAATTTGTTTGAAAACAGGACAGGTGGCAACCCTAAATATAATGCAAATGAAAATGTTTATTTTTCACATGAATGTCTAACACATAATGCCAATTAAAGGCTAAAGAAAATAGTATTCATTAAAAAAAGTATAATTAAGAAAAAAAGTAAAAGTTAATTATCAATGTCAGCAAAAATGTATATATATTTTTATTTGATTTTAAGATTTACGAGGTTAGATTTGAGTCGAGTATTGCCAGATCTAAATTTCACTGTTATTCCCTAGGTAAACATTTTTCCCCTTCCCCAGAAGTAGTCAGAAAACAATATCACGAAGAAAATAGCCCAAAGAAACAAAATCGTATAATTTTCGGGGAAAATCCAAAATCTGGCAACTCTGCAAGCAAGTCAAAATCGACTGAAGAACAAAGTGGCGTCATCTACTGAAATTAACGTTAAACTAGAGAAAAGTCTACTGTAATTCTAAAATCTTTTAGAATAAGCCGTTCGACAAGAACTTTAGTTTCCGTTACTGTTGTCTAGATGGCGAGTTGTGTAGAAACTTGTTATTGATCGCATTTAGTCCAGTCTTAGGGTGAATCAAATCTTTTAGTCCAGTGATATAACTTTTAATATCTATGATTGCATTCGTACAAAATTATTGTCGTAATAGTTGTTTATTTCCTTCAAATACAATAAACCAAGCATTAATATTATGTACCAGTACATTTCATTATATCAATGACTGAAATCATATTGACTTATATTTTTAATTTAAACATGATTCAAATGGGGCAAATAACATTTATTTTAATTTTTCTATATAGAGCCAGTGATAGAGATATGTGGTTCCAGAAACAAAAAAAATATTATTTTATAATACGATATTTTAAAATATAATACCGAAGTTGTCAGAATATGGAAAAATTCTTATTATATATTTTAAGAAAAATGATATTCTTATCACAAAGTCCTGCATCACTAATAAATTAATAATCAGAAATAAAATTTGTAAAATATTTAGTAGCATATAAGTAAAATCAAAAATACTGAATTATGATGAAATTGCTAAATAAGTAAAATGTACTTTTTAATGGAAATTTTTGTATATTACAAATTTTGTGCTGGATTATTTCCATGTAAAACTTTTTGTAAACAATAATTTTCTATTTGTCGTAATACTAATAACAATTTTTTCCGTAAGCTGACATTATATGTATATATCACGGCGTAACTACAAAGTGTGTCATGCGGGCCATTTTCGATCAGTCTGGTTCTGCTCTAAGTCCTTCTCTGCCTTATTTAAGTGCCTTACAGCCTCCACTATTCCGTTTACCAAAAATATTCGATATAATAAGATAACCTTCGAAGTCTTCCCCAATGGGGGACTATGGTAAATTCACCGGCTATGGACACCACCGATCAACAGTCTGGAATATACTAAAGTATTCGATAAAAGATACGAAATTGAAATTTTTGGTACCATATTAATTCAGTTGAAAAAACGGTGGAGGCTTCGGGAACTTCCACATTTGTGTAAAAAAAGATTCTTTTGCTGTTAATCAATTTATAGAGAGAACCTCTTAAAATTAACAGAAGCTTTTTGTTTATAAAAATGAATTATTTTAGTAGAGTGGTTCTTGTTTGATCTGATATCGTGCCAAACAAATAAAATGAATTGCTTGAATCCATGAAATAATCACAGATAGATTAATAATACCCTATCTGTATCTGTAACATGTGGAGGGTGGGGAACCCCCACGGCACTTAGCCCTCATTAGGCCCATTGTGCATCCTCCTAATTTGATAGGTACCTCCTAGCTCGTGAGCCAGCCTACAGATTAATTGTAGTTGTCAAGGTCGCCAAGAGGTGTTTCTTTTATATCGGCCGGTGTTATCCGATACTCGCCGAACACAAATCTTCTAACAAATGAGAGCATCGAGCAATCGTAAAGGATATGTTCGATGGTCTGATCTCCTTATTCGCACCCTCTGCAGAGTGCGGATTCTGACAGCCCCATGAAATGGAGATGTTTTCGTACTTGGCAATGACCAGTCAGAATGCCTGTGACTAGGCGCAAATTCTGTCTAGTCATAGTCAAGTATTTGTTTGCTGCAGTGTTGTCAGGATAACTTAAGAGCTCCCTGTCAACTCTGCAGTTCCTTGTTTCATCCCATCTTTCTTTGAATTTCACAAGGGAAGGTTCTTTGATTAGGTATGTCACTACCGATTTTGCCAGGCAAGTAGAAGGGCCAGGTCCCAAAAGTATTTGGTTGGCTGCTTTCTTGGCTAGTGAATCAGCAAGACTGTTACCTTTTGATGTGGCGTGACCTTTGGTCCATTTTAAGGTGACCACATTGTTGATGGATACTTCGGCCAAAGCTTTGTGACATTCTAGTACTAAACCTGAGTAAATTCGTGATCTATTCAGGGTGAGTAGTGCTTGTCTGGTATCTGCATAGATGAACATGTTCCTTCCAGAGATATTGTTTCTTGTTATTTCTTTTGCGGCTATGAGAATCCCCGTTAGCTCTGTTTGAACTACACTGGCACTATAGCTCACAGCCCATTTTATGTTTAGGTAATATATTCCACATCTTGAGCCTTGTTTTGTTTTAGAACCGTCGGTGTAGATATGAATCGTACCTGCCACTTCCGGCTCTTCTATTTGTTCTATTATAACTTATGGAAGATATATCTCGGTGAGATGGAGTCCATGTTCGCTTTAAGCGGTGGGAGCGTATCGAGCGACTGCTGCCAAAAGCGACGTCTCGCTTCACCAGAGCCTACATCAGGTTCTATTCCAACCGTGCGGAGGCGTGTCATTGTCCACAGAGCAACCGCCTTGATGTAAATATCAAGGAGAATGAGACTATGATTGACTTCTATGGCTCTGGTCGGTATTGTTTTCATGACTCCTGTTATGTTGAGATCTGATGTTCTTTGAATGTGTTCTAGTTTTCGGATAGCTGTTAATTTTTGTGTTTTTGGTACCCAGACAACTGCACCGGATGTTAGCATAGGTCCGTGCGACGACTCTTGGGGAGAAACCCCAGGTGTGCCCCACGGTTCGGCGGCATTGTTTATAAGCAATGTATGCCAGTCTAACTCTATTTTCTAAATGCGAGTTTCATGTTAACTTGCTGTCAAAGGTGAGACCTAGGTACTTCACCTCTGTTGCAAAGTTTAGTTTTGTGTTTAGGAGTTTTGAAGGTTTTAATTCCATTTTCATCCTCTTCCTTGTGAAAAGGACCATTTCTTTCTTCTTAGGATTGATAGACAGTAAACGGTCCTTGCACCACTGTTCGATCATTTTTAGAGCTACTTGCATTCTTTCGCAGGGTATGTTCCCAAAATTCTCTATTTGCAGAATAACCAGGTCATCTGCATATGCTATTGTGTAATGACTGTCATTATTGAGGCAGCTGATGGGGGCGTGGAGGACCATATTATACAGTGGACATCTCTTCGCAACCAAGCCTCTTATATTCACATCTTCTACACTTATGTTTACTGCTCGCTTTGAGAGCATGTTATGTATCCACCCACTAACCATTTGTGGAACATTCCTGTTGGTTAGTGAGTGTATTATCTTTGAGAAGTTGGTTTTATCAAAAGCACCTTCTATGTCTAGAAAAACACCCAAGGCGGACTCCTTATTGTCCAGGGATCTTTCTATCCGACCAGCAACCAGAGCTGGGGACGATTCGAATCACATACGATTTGAATCATGGGATTCGAATCCTTTCTGAGGATCCGGGAGCGGTATTCGAATACTTATGAAAAAAAGGATCCGTGATCCGCATTCGCCGATGAAATTCTAAAGGATTCGTATTCGAATCACCAATATTAGTCACGGATCCTTTTAGAGACCAAACTACGCCGGCGCTAATGGGCGACTCAAGCTTTGATTTGTCGCGAAGTGTAAACTGATAACTGAAACAGACTGAGACTAAAGACCCATTGTGGATATTTAGAAGATAAACGTAATAAATTACAAATTAGCGATAAATAATAATAATAATTGTCATTTATTGAACTCAAAATTCAGTCCAATAGGCTATTATCGACTGAAGTCCTTCTGCCTAGCAATAAATATCCAACACAAAAAAATCTAAAACTAACACTTGCCTTCTTTCGTCTGGTGCAGTCGAACAATTATTTTTATTTGCAGGTATCGACACAACTCGAAGGAACGGTATGACAAATGAAAACTTTGAAATTTTGGTGCTATGTAAGGCCAATCAAAAGATTTTTTTTTTATTGTTTTTTTGTATTAAATTTATTAGATTTTATATTTTTGTAATTTTAATAATAAAATGACCCAATTTCAATGCAAGCATAGTTATAAAAAGAACCCTTCGTATTGTACAAAGCTCGTGATTAATATGCCTTCAATGCTTGCCTGGTATATAACCACTTGGATTTGGTTGTTATTGTTAACGCAGCGGCATAACGAAGTATATTTAAGTTGAATTCTTATCAATGCTATCAAAAATAAAATAATTTTTTTGTAGATTCTAATTTACTTATGGTTCATATAGTTTTATTATTCAATATATTCTTGAATCAACCATTTTTATGTACGTTATAGTCCGTAATAGACACATAGTTGATAATAGACAATAATAATTAGATTCGGAAGCATGCATAACACCATGGTGTGACACTGACAGTGATTCGTATTCGTGATCCGAAAAAATGGATTCGAATCACTTTACATAGGACATAGGATTCCTGATTCGGATCAAAGCTCGTGATTCGGATTCGTGATTCGAATCAATTTTTTGAGGATTCGTCCCAGCTCTGCCCTTTCGCATAGCCTTTCCAATGTCTTCATGGAAAACGATGTCAGATTAATTGGTTGGTATGTTTTTGGGACAGTGTAATCCATCCTTCCAGGTTTGGGTATAAATACCACTTTTACCTGTCTCCATTTTTTGGGGATATACCTCAGAGCCAACGAGGATCTGAATATACCCACCAGGTGCGGTGTGAGTTCTTCCATAATAATACTCTAACTAAACTATGTGTACAATGATTCATCTGAGCATTACTAAAATATACGGACGATTTGCTTCTTACAAAAGTTCTAATAGGACATTTTTTCATGTTCCATATTAGGTACTTATTGAACTTCCTGGAATTTCAGTTTTATAAAAAGTTATAACTAAATCTCTGTTAGTAAAATTATTAAATTGAATTACATTTCGGTTACTAAACTCAACGGAACGTTCAATTTTTAAGAAATTAATGATGGAGTACGTAATATAAGTTTTCTGCAAATAGCAACAGTAATATAAACGTAGTGGCTTTGCATTTGACAGGTCGCGGAACATTACATGAAATTCTTTGACAACATAATGTACTGATATGATACAATTAATGACGTAATTTGCGTGCAAGTCAAAATTTGATTGATTAATCTATGTTTGGTCCTGAAAAGATGAGAAAACAATGTTTCGGGAAAAGTCAATTTTGAACGAGAATTTGAAAAAAATAATTTTGGTTGTCAGAGATAGAGATATTATCAGATTTATGTATGGAATTTTAAAATATTAATAGTAACGAAAAGGCGAGAATTGTAAAGGAAATTGTCATTGGTTGTAACTTTATGTTTTAATAAACAAAAGATAAAAAGGTATTTGAGTTTTACTAATTTTTTTTTGACATATTGGATGGAGTGCTGATAATTGGATGCCGTGTAGAAGTGACTACTGAGTAGATAGTGCTGCCAGGTAGAACAGACAAGAAGGAAGAGGCAGTTTAGATTTAAATTAATAAATGTTTTTAGTGTCTAAATTGACCAAACATAGAAAGAATATAGGAGGTAAATATAGTCGCAATTTGGAAATTTATATATAGAAGTTAGGAAGATAAGTTTTTCTTTAATTTTTGTTTCTTCTTTATATCGAAATTATTGAAAGTAAAAATGTAAATAAGTGAACCCAACCCAGAATCAAAATCAAAATCAACAAAATAAAAATTAAATTCATATATTTTTTTTCTATTAGAAGGTGTTGTAAAAATAACAAATTACATTTATCAATTATTCTTTTTTATATCAAATAGCGCACAACGTAGGGCTTTCAAATTGACAGGTTGCCACTGTCAGGTTAACAGGTATCAAAATTTTTCAATTGTCAAATTTTTTAAATTTTTTTTATAAATACCTTAAAATACCTTAAAATACCTTAAAATACCTTAAAATACCTTAAAATACCTTAAAATACCTTAAAATACCTTAAAATACCTTAAAATACCTTAAAATACCTTAAAATACCTTAAAATACCTTAAAATACCTTAAAATACCTTAAAATACCTTAAAATACCTTAAAATACCTTAAAATACCTTAAAATACCTTAAAATACCTTAAAATACTTTAAAATACCTTAAAATACCTTAAAATACCTTAAAATACCTTAAAATACCTTAAAATACCTTAAAATACCTTAAAATATCTTAAAATACCTTAAAATACCTTAAAATACATTAAAATGTCTTAAAATGTCTTAAAATGTCTTAAAATGCCTTAAAATACCTTAAAATACCTTAGATACCTTAAAATACCTTAAAATACCTTAAAATACCTTAAAATACCTTAAAATACCTTAAAATACCTTAAAATACCTTAAAATACCTTAAAATACCTTAAAATACCTTAAAATACCTTAAAATACCTTAAAATACCTTAAAATACCTTAAAAATCCTTAAAATACCTTAAAATACCTTAAAATACCTTAAAATACCTTAAAATACCTTAAAATGCCTTAAAATACCTTAAAATACCTTAAAATACCTTAAAATACCTTAAAATACCTTAAAATACCTTAAAATACCTTAAAATACCTTAAAATACCTTAAAATACCTTAAAATACCTTAAAATACCTTAAAATACCTTAAAATACCTTAAAATACCTTAAAATACCTTAAAATACCTTAAAATACCTTAAAATACCTTAAAATACCTTAAAATACCTTAAAATACCTTAAAATACCTTAAAATACCTTAAAATACCTTAAAATATCTTAAAATACCTTAAAATACCTTAAAATACCTTAAAATACCTTAAAATACCTTAAAATACCTTAAAATACCTTAAAATACCTTAAAATACCTTAAAATACCTTAAAATACCTTAAAATACCTTAAAATACCTTAAAATACCTTAAAATACCTTAAAATACCTTAAAATACCTTAAAATACCTTAAAATACCTTAAAATACCTTAAAATACCTTAAAATACCTTTATAGCACGTGTTTTAAGGGCAGTTTCTTGTTTTCCAAGAAAGAAGATTGGAGCATTAATGGAACTTTTGACCAGTGATTTGGATTCCTGCAATATTATGGTTTCATTTATCTGTATTTAACCTATAAATTCAAGTACTGACAAGGTATTTAAATTAATATAAATCAAAATTTGTACCTACTCACGCAATCAATAATTAATACAAATTTGTAATCAAATCCTATTTAAAAGTATAAAGTAAAATGTTTCAGACTTCTCACAATTGACTTTGAGTTTTTTATTTTATTTATCACACAATACAAATAATTATTTTCAGAAATATCACCTATATAAAGCAAACACATTGTATTATATATCAAATTTTAAATAGTTTATAAAGTCTTAAATATTACCACTACTCCCCTCAGACCTACACTTTATTACCACTACCCCCCTAGACTTAAACTGTGGACGCCACTGCAACCCTGTAGGTGAAGGTATACACATTTTCCTCACTTCATAATTGTCCCTTACATCATCTATTTATAATTCTCTCTTCGACATATTCTTATTAAAGTAGGTCAATGAGAGCTTTCGAAAACAAAAGTTTGAAAATTTCAACCTTTCGATGTGAAATTGATCATGTTGCGATACAAAGAGCTCCAGTTAAATGAGAAACTCGTCAAGGAGATTGTAGAGGATGAGATAAAATGTTTTTGGAAAGGAAGTAAAAATTATATGCTAAAAGATTGTATAGAAATATCTCGTTGAGATGTGTGTGATAATATACTTTTCTGCACTTTAGGACACGTTTAATCTGTATTTTCAGGGACTAAAACGGCACTTTTACTCCATACGAAATAAAATAGTGTTTTTTATTCGAATGTGTTATAAAATGTCGTTTTTTGGTCAGAAAACAATCGAAAAGAAGAACTTTTAAATACAATTCAAATAACCGCTGAAAAATAGTTTGGCGGCCAAGACTGTAAAAGTAAAACGGCTCAACTATCTAAACATTATGTTAGTATGTTAGGTTAAGTTGAAAAACAGCCTTGTGCTGAACTTCGCCTTTTCATCACGTTCCTTCTTTTTTTTGTTATTGTAAATGTGTAACTATGATGAATAAAGACCATTTATTATTATTATTATTAATAATATACCTGGCTATTCTTATTGATCTCAGCCATCTCAGTTATAAGATAAATTGGAAATAATATCATTTCGGATTGAATTTTCTATATTTTTTTAATATCTATAAGCACATTCGAATAAAATACATGAAACACGGACGAAAAGTGTATTTTCTGACTCCTACTTCTCGTAGTCGCCCGAAAAACTCAACTTTTCGTCCTTATAACATAAACTACTTTTGTGGTCTATTCTGTAACAATTCCTTTATATTTAACGGCCTTTAAAAATATTGGCGGCCTATAAAAATATGTTTGTATTCGTTAATTTACTTCTGTCATTATTTAAACAGATTTCTTTAAGATAGTCCTCTAATGTATTTGAAAGATCCGTTTAAATAATGACAGAAGTAAAGAAGAAAATATTTTTAAAGGCCGTTAAATATAAAGGAATTGTTACAGAATAGACCCCATATTATGTTATAAATAGAGATTTGTCGTAGTCTTAAAATTTATAAGAAATGTCTTGTAATTTATTAAGAACACGATCGACGGAAACACGTGAATTATAAGGCGATTGATTAATGATCTCAACTATTAAAATTAGTTGATTTAATAATACACTTTGTTAAATAACCAATTGAGAATCCCATTTGAAAATAGCACATGATTTAGAATGTAAATTGATGTAAATTAATAAAAGAGGAATATCCTATTTAAAATATTACTGAGTTCTGACTTTTGATATGTATTTTGGAATGCATTAGGCTGATGAAAATGCATATTGTCCACTAAATATCTGTTCGGTTAATATTTTACACATATGACATGTTTGTATTATAATATAAAGTATAAAGTAAAACAATAACGTTTGTAGAAATCTAAATTTATACAACAGATAGGTACCAATAAATAGTGTAACTGGAGTACGTATAATTATTGCAGACGCTGATTCCACATGGATATTAGCTTATCTACGTGCACAGATTCCAAAACGAAAAGGTATGCTACCCAGACAGCACACCAAATCCTTTGGATATCTACTGAACATCCCAATATCCACTGAATGTCCAGTCCATGGTGGATATTTATTTTATATCCATGAGATGTAATTTATAGACATGCAAATGTCCAAAAATTATTGTAATTCCATCAGAATTTATTAAATAATTTCGCCATTATGGCTAATAGTTCCATTTAGATATTTCAAATAATGTTTTTTTAAATGTATTCAATATCCCATGGATATCCACTAAATATATCAAAGTCTAGGCGCGAACGCAAACCATGGTGGATATCCACTGGATGTAATTTATGGATATAATATGTACATAAAATATACAAATTGATTTAATAATTATTAAATTTTTTAAATATTACGCCATGTGATAACTAAGAAAGTATGTAGGTATAGTTTATAGAAATTTAAAATTAGTAAGTTGTATTCAATATCTCATAGATATCCACTAGATATATAATATTGTCAATGAACGCGAGCGCAGGCGTAGATATTTCCTGCCATCACTGGTGCCATCGGCTAGGGATGCGCAAATTTTTTAAAACATCGATGTTGACATCAAATGATACATCGAATACAGACTATCGATATTTTAAAAAAATCGAAAAAGAAAATAATGATTTTTCTAAATATCGATGTTTGTTTTTCCATACATCGATGTGTCTGTAAACATCGATGTTTTCCAAAAGCGTTCATTGAAGAGCAAAAAAAAGGAAAAAAGGAATTCAAACCATCAATTGAAATTAAACATCGATACATCGTGCGCATCCCTACCATCGGCGGCATCGGCCATTTTATAGTTTGTTTGTGTCGTGTGAATACCGTAAATGAGTTTTATTTGATAAGTGTGGATTAAGAGAAGGTAAGTTAGCTTTAAAATCTAAATTTATTAGTGTAAAAGGTCGATAGACTTTAGTTTAATAAGACAATAGTTAAATTCACGTTATTAAGATTATTAAGTAGGTCGTATGATACAATTTACGTTAAAATCCGTGTCCTTTTTAGGTTATTCATTAGAAATTCATGTCGTTTTTACGATACCTTTACCTTCATATACTTACTTATTTCGTGTGATTTAGGTATTGTATTATTGTTGGTGATACGGTTTGGTTTTTTTTATTAAAGGGTTGTTACAATTAATTAGAAACAGGTTTTTTTTTTCACTGGTTGAGGTAATCTTATTACATCTGCCTTGTATTCAAAAGCATGCTTTTCAGATTTTAGATAAATAAGTATAATATATAGTAGGTCCCCCTAAGTTGGAATCATATGGAAAACTTTTTTATTATTAATTTTAGAAAAAAAGGTTATTCTTCATAAAAAGTTCTGAATTATCTAAAACCTAGAATACATTCATCAAATATCAAATTTTTTCAGTGGTATACGAGGTTTGTCAAAAATATGAGTTTTACTCAAGAGTAAAGTACCTTTATTTTTTATGCAACTAATAAAATTTGATATTTGATGGTGGTACTTTAGGTTTTAGATCATGCTCGACGTATAAAGAACAACTTGTTTTTCTAAAATTAGTACTGTAAAAAAATGTACTGTACAACTCGAGTGGATTGTCCATATCCACTCTTGTTGCACAAACTACTATATTCGTTGCCGCCATCTTGTTTTGTTTTTGCTTTCTCGTAAAATCTCGAGGTTACAATTTAATTAATTCCATTATTTCTTTGATCAGCTCGAGGGGGATGCGGTAGTTACCCTATTACCCCCCTTGTATCCGTGCCTGAATTGTTGTGATTATTAACCACTAGAGTACATAAACCAAAGAAAATCATTTTAATACACGCCAATCAAAACAAACTGAATCTGAATGGTGCAGTGCGAAATTTGTCAAAAATGTGACGAAAAATTGACAAAAATCGTTTTTTTTTCTGTGACGGGAAAAAGTTTGACATTTTATCTCTCTTGTCAGATAACAAAATGTGACTTTTTATGAAATTACATTTTCCCCGTTTCCCGGGAAAAAGGGGGAAAAATTACCATTAACATTGACAGCGCCGTCACTGGTAAAAAAATTTAAAAGTTTATTAAAGAGCATATTGGTCACCAAATTTGAAATTAATATTTAAAAGCGTTTTTGATTTATGGCGAATTTTAAATTTTCAATTCAAATTTTTAACACCCTGTATCTCGGTAACTAAGCTCTTTAGGGGTCCGTGTTCCAATATTAAAATTCCTGAATTAACGTGAGCTGTCGGGGGTAGAGTGTTGTCAGTCGAATATACTAACTCCCTGTATAAAATAGTATATGGCAAACAGTGTAAACCAATGCCATTCGCACCAATAATACACACATACACAATAAGAAAACTACATCTTTAAAAAATTCCATTTAATAAAATGAACAATCTATGTTAATTACAATACAACAGACCCCAGATTCTCTTGTTTATTGAGAGTTGGTCGATCTTTTATTTTTTGTCACTTGCTTTATGGAGTTTTAAATAACAAATATTTTTAGAAAAATACAAAAACTTTTTTCAAATAAGTGACAGAACGAAATAACGACAAGTGACAATGAAAGTGAAATATCGCATGTATAAATACATGCATATGAAGATAGTTACATGACCACAGAACGTTAAAAAGTACCAGATAACTACCCTACAGATTTATTTCTCTTGAAAAGACGGAAACCTAATTACCTGTCAGTTAGTAATACTCGGATAATATATCTGTTGGTTAATTAACTAGAAATTTATCTGAAAGTGAAACGACCAATCCTAAGAGTAGTAGAAGGTGCAAAGTAGTGCAGATTCTGTGAGGAGGAGGACGAACCTCCTTCTACATTCTGAACGAAAATGTAGCACTCAAGAATCCAAGGGCACTATACTTAGGAGCATACCAAATAGAAGAGGGCGATCTAACTCGAAGCCACTCCAAATTATACGCTCCCTTAAGATAATAGGATTGGGAGGGTCGCTATAGACTACTTCCTCAATAGAAGGGGGAAAATGGGAAAAATTCGAATTGTGTACTTCACCTCAAATTTTTCGAATACGGTCCATTTTAGGAAATTCATATATAGGACAAAATTATTAGAGAATGACATACAAGCAACTTTTATTACAACAATTTTCTTTAAAATTAAAATTTTGTGCTTTTTGTAAAATTTCTCGAATACGGACCATTTTAGGGAAATCATGTATTTGACAAAAATTATAGGGAATTATATCACAAATTACTTTTATTTCAAGACTTTTCCAAGCGCAAATAACATATATTCCTTAATGTAGAAAATTAATCCCCTATAAAGTTCCCCCAGATTCTCCGACTATGCCCAAAAGCTAATCAACTCATTGGAGGGTAGATTAAAGCTTAAGTTTAAAATGTGTTTTTCACTTTATCCGTTTTTAAGTTATCTTGAACACATACACACAAACACAGAGACACACACAGACATATAGACATCATTGCAAAATTTAGTCAAAACGGATTTAGGGGATCCCAAAAGTAAAAAACAGTCGATACCTCTAGGTCGAATAAAATCATGATTCCTATACTTTCCTTCTGTATATAGACAAGATAGTAATAAAGAATCGAGTAAGGGCTGTAACAATGTAACAACCAGTTAGTCTAAATGACTAGTACTGTCACCAAATTTATCAACCAGTTAGTCTAAAAGACCACCGTTGTCACTAAATGTAACAACCAACTAGTCTAAAGATCTATTTGTAACAACTGATAGGTCTTTAACTACTATTGTCAATATACTATTAAGGCAGCACTGTCACCAGCCAACGTGTCCTCGAATCCTGAATAAACATCCATTCACCAGTAGCAAAAAAGAAAATAAAAAAAAATAAAATTATCCCTTAATAGCATAATCGAGCAGCTTTGGCAACTAGTTATAGTTCTTCTAGTCTTTAGGGGTAGAAACGACGATGCTTCACAATTGCTCGGAATATTTCATAACTGGTTTTGGAAATGGGAGAAGAAAATAATAATAAAAATCTGATGTGTCCAACACATGACTTTCCTATCTAGTTATTACAGGCTTTTTCCGGTTATTTTGTACAACCTATTGCAGCATCTCTATAAATGTTTAGAGGATAAACTAAATATATACATTGTCCACACATCTACCGCGAAACATTTTTCTATAGATATTCATTGAAAATGAAAATACTGAAAAATTTAAATTTAGCACTTTTCCTACAATTTTTCTATTACGGTCCATTTGAAAAAAATCATGTATGAACAAATATTATAGAGATCGATATCGCAAACAACTTTTATTTCAACAATTTTCATAAAAATCAGAATTTTGCACATTTTGTCAAATTTTTCGAATACGGACCATTTCAGGAAATTTTTACATAAGGCAAAAATTATAGATAATAATATTAGAAGTAACTTTTATTTGAACAATTTTTTTCTCCAAACGTAAATAACATATATTCCATAAAATATAAAAACGGCCTCCCATAAAGTACCCCCCCCCCCCAGATGTTCTGACTTTGTCCAAAATCTAATCATTTCACGTCAGGCCGAAATAAAACTTAAGTTTAAAATTTAATGTTTTTTTTCTTTATCCGTTTTTGAGTTTTCTTCAAATTTCGAAATTTACACATTTTCTCAAATATCTTGAATACGGTCCATTTTAGAGAAATTATCTATGGGATGAAAATTATAGAGAATTATATTACAAACAACTTTTGTTTGAACAATTTTTATAAAAAAAATATTTTTTTACATTTTGTCAAATTTCGCGAATACGGACCATTTTAGGAAAATTGTATAAATAACAAAAATTATAGATAATAAAATAAGAAGTAACTTTCATTTGAAGAATTTTCTTCCCAAAACGTAAATAACAGATATATTCCATAAAATATAAAAATGGCCACCTATAAAGTACCCCCCCAGATGTTCCGACTAAGACGCTGGAGCTTAAGTTTAAAATTTGGTGTTTTTCTTTGTATCGGTTCATGTGTTATGGTGGATACAGACACAGACAGACACACAGACACACACACACACACACACACACACACACACACACACACACACACACACACACACACACACACACACACACACACACGCACGCACACACACACGCACGCACCCACACGCACGCACGCACACACACACACACACGCACGCACGCACGCACGCACCCACACACACACACACACACACACACACACACACACACATACACACACACACACACACACACACACACACACACACACACACACACACACACACACACACACATCGCGAAAATAGTCAAAACGGATTCAGGGGACCTCAAAACGTAAAAATCCGTCGAAAACTCGAGGTCGAAAAAAATCATGATTCCTATACTTTCCTTATATCTGTATACAGATAGGAAAGTAAAAATGAATATTTAAAATATTTACAGAATAAATAATCAATTTATATAAAAATAAATGAATATTCATAAATATAGATAGATAAAACTTGGGACGAAAATGGAAAACTGACATTTGTATGGAAATCAATAAATTAATCGTCTCAAAATAAAACCCAAACATGTTAAAATAATTTAAAGACATTTACCTCTAGCACATACACAAATCGCTGAACAAACCTTTACACATTAAGGTGTTTCGGGACCTAAATGTAAGTAAGGAACAATGGCCATCAAGAAATTACAATATATAGGCACTTTATGAGTTCTCAATTAAAATATTTAAGTAATTAAAGTAGGTAATAGATAAAACCAACCTTTTAATTTTTATGCACTCCTTTATATAATTAATCAATTAAATAAAACGCAAATCCATAAGTCGCACAAAATACAAGCGACCGTTTTCCTTTGGAAAACAACTACTTCTTTGGCAAATTCCGCAACAAGTATTGAATTATGTCCAAAGGAAAGAGAGCAGAGATATAAATTTAATTTCAGCATCTTCTCATTCTTGTACTCTTCAGCAAGAAATAGAAAGGTTCTCAATTCCAGTCCCTAATGAATTTAACAAAGACACCAGATTTACTAATATACAATAACGGTGGTTACGAAGAGAATAAGTATTCAAGTAGTGAAAATGGTAAGCAAAATCAAAGGTCGCTTGTAGTACCCAATTAGAAAACTAGGTGGAATTAAAAAGCCAGACTGAAAATTTTAAAAAAGGAAAATAATTCCAACTCAATTAGCTTTGGAAAAGTTTTACCAAAGGGTAGAAATTACAAGAAACTAAAATCAATTTAAAGGAATCCCGTAGGCGGCGGCTCACTATTTAAATAGTATGTTGTTCTCAGGTACGCTCTACATGTCAACTAATATTAATCGACTGAGACTCTGTAATTTTATTTGTTTAATGCTAGACCTTTTTTTATTAATACAAGTATTAGAAATTAAAAATTTAAAAAAACCGACTTCAAAAACGTGCAGATGCCATTGCCACATCTAAACCAAATTTATATGGGACCACCCCTGAGGTACCCCCTTACTAACAAAAAAAGAATCATATAAATCGGAAAAGGTGGTAAAGCATTATCGCTAAACATACATGAAAAATGAAGAGTTTGAGGATTTTCTCATGGGTCCAATTATTAGATTTTGACCAAGTTTATATGGGACCACTCCTAAAGTACCCCCTTTCTAACAAAAAAAGAATCTTGAAATCGGGCACCGTGTTGAAGAATTATCGCTGAACATACATAAAAAAAATATCGCGACGAATTGAGAACCTCCTCCTTTGTTGAAGTCGGTTAAAAAATAATACTTTGAATTAGAAAGAATTATGTTGTATGTCCATATCCAAAGTCGCAAAGCGGGAAACCAGACACGTTTCAGCCCTGCCAAAAAAGGTTTATTTTTATCTTTTATAAAAATGAATTCAAGATTAAATTTACCTAAAACAGAATCTGAATACGAAATAATAAAATAAAAAAATGTTAATGTCGACCCAGTGTTCTTTTTTTAACAAAATTATCGTTGCAAAACAAAACAAGTTCGTTTTCATTTTAAAGAACCGACGTTACATAAATCACTCAATCCTCAATTAATCAACATTGAAAACATATAAATCTTGGAAGTGAACAGGGAATTGTAATTTAAACTTTTACCGATTCTGAGAAAGACAAAAGATCAATGCACGTACTAGAACCGGTCAACTGCAATAAATTTCACCATTCAACAGAAGAGGACGCTAAATAAGTAAATAAGTAAATAGATTTGTCACGCTCTACAACATTGATAGTTAGATAGGTTTTCTATTATTCTACCTACTGCAATTTGTTTGAAAGGTACATATTTCGAAATAGATTCTACATACTTAACACGTGTTGAAAACAAAATATAGAAAAGTAATGAAACATGTAAAGTCTGTCAAAAGTAAAAGAATAAATCACATGGCAATTTGTGGATATTATTTCAACACAGATTGATTTCAGGGAACAGGATAATTTAATTAATGTTTAATCCTCAATAATGAGTATCATATTTATTTTCACATCCTCAAGTGATAAGGCCGTGAATTAACTGCATCTGTGATTTATGAAATAATTCGGTTTTCACTGAAAATACACCATAGTCGATCAAGATACACACAGTCACAGGGAAGAATTGAGAGAAGCAACCAATTAAAAAAATTGTCTCTGGATTGTTTTTTCTTACCACAAAATTATAGGATGTACAGTCTATAAGGCTTTACTTGGAGATAACCAAAAAGTTGGGTTTTCTGATAAAAATATTCCTATAATGATTTGTTGAATGCGATCGAAAATAATGGTGATTTGAAACGTCTTGAAAAGACAGGTTAAAGAAACAGAATGTGTACCAGAACTGTCATTGGAATTCTAAATAATAGTAATGGCGTTAATGATGATGAGCAAATAAGAATGGAAGGAACAATAGAAGTTGATCATTCTTAAGAACAGGCTTTTGATGCTATGGTTATCTTCCAATAGTTATGAATCATCCTGTATGAAGACCGGTCTGTAAAGTATAATTTAAGATTAAACGACTTACTTGTAAGGAAATTCGATTGAAATTATGAACAATTTGTGACAGTCCAAGCATAAAAACAATAAATTAAAATTTACTGTGAATGTTTTCTATAAGTAAACGTAATATAGGTAAATCATCACAATACGCCACTGACCCATTTGTATTTTCAAACTTGATCCCATCAAATTTTGCAAAAGCAATCTTCCAAGTAAGTTACAGTTACAAAACTTGTTACGTTGAAGTTATATAGATGTTACATAGTACTCAAGCATAATTAGAATACAACTAACTCCCGGCCACTTTGCTCGTTAATTATCAATGAGATTTGATAGATATTAATTATGCGCCAGTAGAAAGTGCAGTTTAATTATTCGAAAATTTAGTAAAGGATTATTATAGTAGTGAACAGGAATTTGTAAAAGAAACAAGATAATAATATAATATTGCATATGAATACAATTGAATTAAGACTTTTTAGAAGACCTCTGCACAAAATCATATTTTCCATGAGATTTTTTTAACACTCTAACCAGAATATTTTTGTTTTAACTCATAATTTTATATAGGGGTAAATTGAGGGCACTGATCACGAAAACGAAGTCTATTTTTCGATGGGTTAAGTGGTTTGATCTCCAGGTGCTAAACTACGTAGGCCGGACAAAAGGCGGGTATTCCGTTGAACGTATTATAAAATAAAAGACAGATTGTAGTATTTTGTTATTACTTTAGTGAAGTGAGAAATATTTCTGGTTGAACGCAGATAATGTAGATGGCTGATGGAGTCAGTTTACGTCATCATCCTTGTTTGTTAGTTTTGACAAATCATCGGCGAGTCAGGACTCAAGTAGGATTATCTATAGGTTCTTGAAACTTCCCAGCGAAAAAGGGTGACGTAATTACCTTCAAAATGATCGAGAAAGGCCAAAGACGGCCCTAGGAGCAAAATGCCAGAGACGGCGGTATGAAAATGGTAAAAAAACAAATGGCTTGGGCAAAAATGTTGAAGCATTACAACACTTACATTAAATTATAATACGTTGAAGTGCCCCAACTTGCCTCCGCCTACCGGCAGCGACTTGGAAGGGTCAGCTGGCTTCATGCCGAAGTACAGTTTTTTATCTTTCTCTACCTTTGAACGGGTGAGATTGTTTATTTCTACGTGTTAAGATGATCCCCCACGTTTTTTCTTAAATTGCAACCAGCCTCAAGTTATGGTGGAGAACAGGGACCGTATGTGGCAACCCTTTTTAATCTAGTGATATATTAATTTTCATGCTTCTTACATTTTTTGACGATGTCTCTGATGATGGCCTAACAAGCTGAAAGCGCTCAGACTAATATTACTGAGTTTTATTATTAATAAAACTCTACCTACACACTTTAAATACTTTCGATTCATTACTTTATATTGCTTTTGAAAGCTATACTTTGGAAGCATTTTGTCAGAAGGCATTCCCATTATTTGGTCGTTTTGCAACTCTTTATATAGCATGACTTCTATAGCTGCTGTTGGAGTCATTCTTATGGCTCACGTGGTACTCAGACATGCTTGCCTTTAAATACCATTGAGCTGTCGAATGACTCCATCTTGCCGAGTCGTTGGCCACCATATCACCGACCCGTAGGTTATCATCGGCCTTTTGACTCTGGTTGTAGTCCCCAATTTTTTCCACACAACCTTTTACATAAGTTGAAAGATGTTGTGATCAAAGATGACTCCCAAGTATTTGGCCTCTTGAGCAAATGGAATCTTCACTCTTTTCAGTACTGGTGACTTTAGTCCTGTCAGTACTTTTCGTTTTGTGAAGTTGCCTATTGTGATCATGGAGACTACACAAGGAGCACGCACTCAAGTGTGGCATTTGCCAGAGTATGTCCGCGTTTTATCGTATAAATAAAGCTTTCTTTTTTCACCACTAGCGTCGCTAATTTTTCTTTTGTAGCGGTGTGAATATAGAGGTATAAACAAATGTGAAGTTAGCGTTAGAAGGGTCACTGAAATCGGCCTGAATCTTTACAAGAGTCTTAGGGTACCATCTTACTTAAAAATACTTTTTAAGTGGTATATTTAATAATGGGGCACCAAATTATTAGCTGTTAGATAATTATTAATCTTACCATAATGCTATTGTTGAGATAGATGAAATAAAAGTTTAGTTCAATTCAATTTGAGTATAAATGTAGTTGTTTTAGAATTTGGTTCTCACAATCGAACCTCGTACTTATCTGAAGATCCGTATAAGTGAGGTAGGTAGCTAGGTTCGGAGACGACGTTGTTCTACAGCATAACAGACGACAGTGATGGGTAGATAAAACAATACGTTGCCAAAACGAATCGCTACACCTCCTGCCAGTTCAAATCCATATTAGGCCTGTTTCCTTATCACACTGGGGCAACAAGCCCTTAAATTTGGCAATACATGTAAATATTAAATAGCATGTGCACTCTACCTCATATTTTTTTTCAAAGCTTTACTGTTCATTGCATAATAAAACGAACAAGGGTGGCTATCAGTCTCACGCGTCTCATCGCCACACTCCTCAGTCGAAGTTACTTGCCTGCGGAGAGTATACCAATCGTTTTGTCGCACGCCCCTATTTATTTATTACTGAATTTATTCCATTTGGCTGTTCCACACTGTTTGTATCTACCTACGTGTATTTCAAAAAGGCTCTGTAGGTATAAAATATAAATATGATCCAAAAGAGCTCGACTACTGAATGTATAGGAACAAATAAAATTTTTTACTTTTTGCTGTTTCTACCTCACATTTTCTAATTGACATTTTCCTGGGAAATTCCTTCTACGGGCACCCAGTTTATATATCAGAGAAAACTTGAAATTCGCCACAAATCAGGAGTGGTGGCACTTTTTTTTGGCGCTCGACGTTTCGAAATTCCCAAATTGGCATTCCCTAGTGTGAAATCGCAATATGAACGGCGCGGCAAAGGCAACTAATTTCCAGATGAAATAGGCCTTAACGTGGAAAATTGATGTTTCCAATTAATTTAATGGTGGCACAGATCACTGGAAACAATGTGTACTTGTCTGTCATTGCGTTATTGCGGCGTGTGAGGTTTGATTAAAATGACGTAATTCGATTACGAGTAGCGTGAATTTGGAAATGTCCCTTTTTGGTATGTTAAATTTAATTTATAATTAGTGGTAAGTTATTTGGAAGGGTTATGCAACTGTAAATGAAGTTCTGACTAACTTAAATAAAAAAAATGCAGCATCTTGAAGCAGCAGCATCTAAGCCTCCTTGAAATCGGTGGCAATTGATTTAAAACACTTTTAAAACGATAGTTAAATTTTTTTGTCATTTTCGCATTTATATCTGATATGTCCTAACTAACTAACTAAAGTTAGATTCTAGTCAAAACTATACTTTTCATCAAATAGATCCTATACGGTCCATTTTAGAGACATCACGTGTGTAACAGACAATATAGATAAAACTTTTATCAGAAGAATTTCCTTTTCTATGAACAAAAATAACAAAAATATATCAAAAAGTAGAAAGCCGATTCCCTTGTTACTTCTACTATGCCCAAAATCTAATTAGCTCTTCAGGGGCTCCCGAAAACCCCTTTTTTTAGTCGAATTCGGCTGAATAGTGCTAAAAAAACTGAATATTTTCCATTTATTTAAATATTTCCAATAAGGTCCATTTTATGGACATCCTGTACATAACAAGAACTATAGATAATGACATCGTGAAAAGCTTTTGTCCAAAGAAATTTATTATCCAATCAGAAATAACAGTAATAAACCAAAAAATAAAAGAAAACAAAAACCTTTATAAATTAACCCTACAGTTGCTCCGTATTGTACTCCAAATCTAAAGAGCTCCTCCATTCTCATTCTGACTGAATGTGTAGCACTTCAGAACCATGGTCTACACCTATCTTGAAGCCGCTCCAAATCCTACACTACCTTGAGAGGATAGGATTGGAAGAGTCGTTATAGATATCGAAACTATGTCCTCCCTGCATTAGTGGCAGAAGGGGCACAATGGATCTTTTAGGTCGCAGTGCATTAATACCCCATACCCACCATAACATAATGTAGGTACGTACATCTGGAATTTTTTTAAAAATATGATTTTTGTGTTCCTAGGATAATAGTAGTTTGTGCAACAAGAATGAATATGAGTGCGATACGGACGATTAACTCGTATAGAATTTTTTTCTAAAACCCACTTACAAAATTTTATAAATTCATTTAGATGTTTTAAGATACAATAACTGTTATAAAGATAATTAATAATAAAAATGGCTATTTATGCAACCAGTTAGGAAATGCCCTATTTTATGTAACTTACATCTATGCAACCAATATTACCTTCTTATATTATTAGTTGCATATTCCTAACTTCATTTAATTTATTGACTAACAGAAAATCATATTGATTCTCAACGACTTGTAGTGTACGATTTATGGCTTGTTAAAGTTATTTTGTTTTTAAGAAAGTGGATTATTTTGCCGTGCATTGAGTTTTAATTATTTTAAGCTGATTTAGAATGGAGAGTGAGGACCAAAACAACATTATCTAGATTGTAAGTTTAATTGAATTATATTTTTCAATAATTATGTATATATTGATTTTAAAACCAAAAAAGGTTTATTGTTATTTCTTTACATTTCGCAATTGGTGACAATTAATTTTTCGTAACCAGTTTCAGAATGTTCAACATTATGCAAATAGTTACTGCCATTACAAAAAGTGTCACTTTATGTGTAAAAATTTGAAAAAATATTGTGATGTTTGTTTATTTTAAATAACAGTTTATTTATTAATAAATTATTCAAACATTTATTTATTTTATAACACTACTATTCTAATTTATTCTAATTTAATATTTCGAATGTCTTTAAACTGTTCACTATTTATCTTCACTGTCCATGTATTAACTGATTGCCTGTGTTCCTCCACCAATATTTATATACAAATTGGTGGATTCTAGAATGCTCCTCCACCAAAATAGGAACATCTCATATCTGGAATATACCAGAAACATTAGAATGTTGACTCAGGAATGTTCGCGAAAGTGCCTCCGCCATAGTCGTCACATATATTTGGTCTTAAGGGGTTTAATTATGTATGATAATCGGACAAGTTGAGCCTTAAAGGCTAAATAAGACAGAGAGAAACTTGGAGGATTAGAGCATGACTGAATAATGAAATGGCTCACATAACATTGCCCCCTCCTTAAGAGATAGTTCCTCCTGGAACCCTTACGAAACTAAACTGGAATGGTTGTATCCTCTTTTACAATTTCCAGTTGCATAGAAGTAACAAGGGACTGTCTTTGTTTTAGCCTGGACACTGGGCGAATGGCTGCAGACCAGTATTTGGACTCCGGTATCTTAAAAGATTATTTCCACCATGGTCCTATTGATCCTCCAATCCAGCTGATTTCCTTCTATCTTCGGCATAGCTAGTTTCTGTACATTAGACTATACGTGTTCATTTAGACTGAGTAATGCTTCCCATACATCCTGATAGGTGGATCGATCTTGAAAGGTGTTCTTCGTTATCAAATAGAAGCGAGTCGTCTTGAAATTTTAAGGCTTTTCCAGGGGCTGGTAATTGACGTTGAAGTTCTAGCAGTCGACCAAACTTCTTACGGAACACATATGCCAATACTCGCGCGTCATTGATGCTGGCGGAAGTACTATGAACCAGCGAGTAGTCTTTCGGAAGCGAGAGCAGATCTTGTTGTTGCTCGGTCATAACATCATATTTGGCTTTTCCAGTACCTCCATATGCACCCATTAATTCTTCAAAGATAAGGTCAGGTGTTTCTTGAAGTTGGTTTACTTCTTCTTCATGGTCACCCTCAAATGGCGCCAGCCTGTTTTGATGCACTACCTTTGGTTTACCATTTGGGATCTTACTCATACGGTAAATTACATCATTAATTTTATTCTTGATGAGATACGGACCTTCCCAAGACCTTTGAAGCTTCAGAGAATAACCCTTTTGTCTCTTTGGGTTATGAAGCCAGACTTTGTCGCCTTCTTTGAAAGATCCTTCTGTGGCTTGGGTATTGTATCGCTTCTTCATTCCGTCGCTGGCGATTTGAAGATGCGAGCGAAATAATTCATGCATATCGTCCATTCTTCTTCATAACTGTATCACATAATCTTCACCAGCTACCCCTTCTCTAGTTCGGCATCCAAACTCGAGGTCGCACAGTAGTCTCGTCTCACGCCCAAACAGGACCTCTGCTGGTGTTTGGCCTGTTGATTCATTGACAGCGGATCTATAAGCCATTGCAAAGAGCGAAAGATACTGATCCCAATCTCAATTATGGTTTGAAACCACTTTTGACAGATATTTTCCAATGGTCTTATTCATTTGCTCTACCATTCCATCGGATTGTGGGAGCAATGCTGTGGTTCTGGTTTTCTTCATGCCTAGTCTGTCACAGATTCCACTGAAAAGTTTACTTTCAAAATTTCTGCCTTGGTCACTGTGGATCTCCAAGGGCACTCCAAATCGATAGAAAAACTCTTTTATTAACACATCTGCAACAGTTGCGGCCTCCTGATTTGGAATGGCATAGACTTCCACCCACTTTGTAAAATAGTCCATAACCACCAAAATGTATTTATTACCATCTTCGGTCATAGGGAATCGTCCAGCAATATCTAAAGCTATCCTCTCAAATGGGCTTCCAATGTTGTATTGCTTTATAGGAGCCTTCCTTTTTCATTGAGGTCCATTACTCATTTTCATACTCTCTGAAGGGTTTTCTTAAAACCGAGATGTTCTTCTGATGGAATGTCGTGTAATTGACGAAGTACTTCCACTCCTCTAATCTTTGGAATGACCAACTGTCTTCTGTTTTCGGAACCATTCATGATTCTCTAGTACTCGCTTTAATAAGCCTTCTTCTAGAATAAAATAGTACACTGAGCAAATATGATTTAACACTGGAGAGAGTTTCGATACTTCTTGCCAAGTAAGTCAACGATTTTCCTCTTTCCATTGTATCATCTGTTTTAAAATCGGATCGTTCTCTTATTCTTCCCTAAGTTTAACAGGGGCTTTAACAAGAGCAGAATTTACAGCTCCTTCCAATTTCAATTTTGACCCTACCTCATGGCACTTTATTTCACCGTCCTTGGCCGGTTTTGTATGTTTCCATCTCTTTTATTTTCTCCTTAGCGGAAGACATTATTTAAACCCCAAAAGAAAAAATCTAATTTTTCACGTCAGTAGAAATTTCATTTTTTAAAAAAGACATTTCAGAAAATACTTTTTCTTCTAAGAAAGAAATGTTATTTTTTATAGAAGAAACATCGGCAGAAATTTTATTTTTTTACAGAAGACATTTTAGATTCCAAATCGGATGAAATTTCGGTTTTTTAAGAAGTCATATCAGAAGACACTTTTGTTTCTAAAGAGGAAATTTCATCTTTTACAGAAGATATTTCGGTTTTCATATCGAAAGAAATTATAGAAGAAGCATCATCCCAATAAATAAAAATGTTTCCGGATCCAAACCTTTACTTTTTCTTGTTTTTTAAGCCGTTCTGTCAGCTCTGCTTTCTTCCCTGTCGTCTCCAACTCACAATTTTCTAATTCCCGACGTAACTCCATCATTTTTAAATCAATCAGTTTTTAGCCATTTTTGTCCACTATTAATTTACAGTTCCACTTCTAACACCAATGTCATGTCTGTTTAATTTATTTATTTTAAAACACTATTTACAATTTATTTTAATTGATATAATACTTAGACACTATTATAACTCACAATTCTAATTTATTTATTATAATTTGCCTTTACTGTCCAACACTTCATTTGAATCTTCACCTCTGTCGATAACTCGCGCTATTTGTATAAAGCAAGCTCTGTACCAGTAGTTTCTAGACGATCTCGAATGTCCGAGAATTCCATCTCTATGACTAAACGGCCACATACCGTTTTTTCTAGTAGCTTCTCGAAGCATTGCGTTTGTCTCTATATGGCCAGCGCTAGACTTCATACCGCGGGCAAGGAGTAAACAAAGCCCAGGGTTGGCTTTGCGCGACAATTTTTTATTAGAATCCTGTAGGACCAAAAATTATTACGTAGACATTTCCGGATTAGGATTAGAACTCTTTATAGGTAAAAATTGAGGATAATATTATTTAAAAGAATGAGATATTTAAAATCATTTTTTTCTTCTTTTGTAAAATTAGAAAAACTGTAGTTGACCCCTTTTCAAAATGACCAATTCAAATATAAGAAAATATTAATTTTTGATGGTGTTGGGATTTTTTGATAAGCAGTATATTTGGAACATACCAAATTATCTTTGTAAGCGCAAATCAAATTCAAATACGAAAATACCTTTTTATTATCAATTTACATCTTTACATCCGTTTAATGTTGTCGGCGAATGCCAAAATTAAAAAAAAAATGATTTAATTAGAACAACATCGCTAATTTTGTTGTTCAGGTAATTAATTGTGGCATCCCACATTAAATAATTTGCATTTGATCAGAATATTTAAACCTCACAGCGTGATACAGGTTGTATGTTTTTTTGGGTATTTATATAAAATACGGATTTACCAATCTAAAAATCTAAAAATATTGACTTGATTTAATTATTAACAATATGAGATTTTATCAATTTCAAATACCTTCTTTGCCTTCTTATACAAGATGTTATCAAATCCGCTACCCACATATCACAAATTTAGTTTCTTATATAAAATGATATAGAGATACCTCCTATTATTTATTATACCTGTAAAATAAAATATTATAAGAAGTGAAATGAATCTGGGACAGATAAGAACAAGTAAATTTGCGGATACGATACATTTGCCGACATCTCCTAATTTTTCGAATAATATTAAAATTTAAGTTGAGGACATATCCCTATTAATGGGATACCTGCTAATGCCTACTAATAATGGATAATTGAGACACACGTCGAATAATGAAAAAAACTACAATTTTTGGTTTACTTAAATAAATGTATCGTGTCTGCAAATTTACTTGTCCGCATCTGTCCCGACACGAGTGAAATATGAAAAAAATTCAAGAAAAATTTAAAAATTTTGAAATTTTTTTTTATGAATAATACAGTTCAAAATAAAGCTACATTAATTTTTTTTTATCTATTCATTTGCCTAAGTTATTAGTTTTTTAAAATATATGACGTCACCGGGAATAGACCAATAGGAAATAGCCACACAACGTTGCCAGTTAGACGGTATACGAAAAGTAATATACGTTCGTTTGTATGCACCGTCTTACTTTTAGACTTCTAAAATATCGTTAAACAAATATATTTTGAATATAAAATATCAAATGTTTTTAAAAGTATTATTTATGTTTAAACTTTTATAATTTCATTGTTTTAAAAAACGACAACTAATAAACAAGAAAATGGCAATGAGACAGCACTGCATGTGTCATCTGTCAATCAAGAATTTGTGTGTTGTGTCAATCGATAATGATTTAATTTTGATGTTTTTATAAATATTATGAGTACGAAAAAAATGTTTCCTCTCAAGATGTGATAATGATTTACATTTTACATTTAATATTAAAAATATTTATTAGTGTTGCTAGAAATATAAAATTAAGAAAATTATTAATATTACAGCAACAGCTAAATTATTTTGAGGTTTGTATCTATACTCTATTAAAATGAAAATGTTTCATTGTAATTTATTAGACTTCAATTGTAGTAACGATGTTTTTTCTTTTTTTAGATACCAGATGCTTTTAAAAACTGTTTTTTTTAAGTGATAAACCTTTACATATAAGAAGTGGGTAGTACCACACAAATGTCTCCACCTTTCTTGTTATTCACCACACAAGAGCCAGCTCACTGATTCTACCAAAAAAAAAGAAAACAGAAAAATGTCTTCTAAAAAGTTGACTGGAAAATAACCTTCTGCTAGAGGGGTTTTTCATCTCTATTTAATAAAAATACACCGAATCTTCAAGATGCAGCAGCAATTTCTGACATTGCCCCCTTTCTCTTTCAGGAAATTTAAAATGAGCCTACTATAAGTTCGAAGATGTATATCCTAAAACCCTTTCTGCAAGAACCTCCCTCGGAACCTCCTGAAATTTTTAAAGATAGTGAAGTTTTATCTGAATCAGAAAAAACATCTTTAATGTCTGATTCAGAGGGACTTAATAATAATGAGCAGGATCTTCAAAACTAATGAACTCTCAAAGTAATTGAAAATAAACCGAAGGTATATTTAGGATTGCCCAAGAGTGTTTTTATAATTCTCAATGATATTTATGAGAAGGAAAGTGTAGCTTACATAAACCTTTTACATTTCTGTGTGAATAATGGTATTGTTAACAAGAACTCATTTTGTAAGACTAAATACCTAATAATTTAGTAAACTGTTTAATTGTTTTTTTATTAATTTATCACATTTCAGAGATTAAAATACTTGTATATAAACAAAAATATAAAATCTGTGAAAATATTATTTATTAACCTATTATTAAAAAATAAAAGTACCTGAATAAGATAAACGAAGTAAAAAACTCTTTATTTACAAATAATAAAAAATTAATACACAAGCTCTGACAATAATGGAGATGCACAAATTAAAATTTTCTCTAAAGATTCATTATCAAATTCAACTTATCAACCTTATTATTAACTTTAAATGTAGAGAAAAAATGCAACATACTTTATGTTCATGTGTAATTATTCCGTTTACTGTGCAAATATCTCCTTTTCTCAAGTTATTAATGGAAAATCGCATTATCTTGATATACTGGCTTAGTAGAGCTAAAAATAATAAAATATTTAATAAAGTAATGATTTTTTTTTTTATTTTCAAGGGTACATTTTTATGGATTTCTATTTTTTCAATTTTTATTACTTTTCTGTGTTCCAAATTATTTCATAAAATATAAACATAATTGTGTTTTTATTATTTCAATTTAGCAATATTATCGTAGATTTATTCATGTAAATACTAGACATGTGTATAATAGTTGTAACAGATAGGGTTTGTATATTTACAAAACGTCGTCGTTCATAAACAAAAATGTACTTAAATTACAATTATTTACAGTGACATGTAGCAAGTAAGTAATACTCGACCAACTAAATATAATATTACAGTAAATACATATTCATTACCCTTCTAAATAGTTTAAGATGTTATTTTGTTTTAACTTTTGAGTTAGGCAAATTGTATAAACTCGTTTTATACAATAACAATTGCTATTTCTCAGGTGGTACATAATTATACTTTTACTTCTAATTATAGAAATAATACCAACAGCACAGCTTTAAACGTCGCTCTCTTGCTCAAATTAGAGATTGGCCCTTGTTGCTCCAAGGTACAGATATATCGTCCCAATTTCTAGTGTTATATTTGTGGTAATCAGTGTAAGTTAATATATGTATAAGAAAAATATATTTTTCTTTTACATATAAATGAGGTAAAGGGTAAAGGTAATATGTTTAGTTTTGAAAAACTGTTACTGTTTGACAATCCTAATGACCTGAGTTAAATATGTTTTTACTATGAGGTGTATTGCTCCATATAAACTGTAACTACTATTAAAACAAATTATAAATAAAGTGTTACATACCTTTCTGTCTTAACATGCTTAACTTTGGCACTTATAAACTAAGTATTGTTAAAAAATTGCAGTAATCCTATCTGGTTCACAATGGGTAAAACACATGAATCAGCTTTTTTAAATCCTGCTTATTTTAATAATAAAATTAACCAATTAGCAAAAACAAAATAAATCGAAAATTGAGAAAAAGTATACAAAACAACAACGAATGTTAGGTGGTCTAGGTGGTGTCAATTTTAAGTGTCACTAAGATGTGCGTTCACTTCGACATTCTATGTATCGGTTTGTTTGTTAGCTTGGTTCTGTATAAGAAAAAAAAAAACGACACAAGCTGTTTGGTCTATTCTCGATGACGTACACATTTCAAATTTTAAATTTAAATTGGTTTTCATTTAAAAACTTTTGGCTTTTTTAACGAATTGATTATTTAGAATAACTTATATAGCGACTATTACAATATAATTTATAAAACAGCATATCTTACATGTGAACATGGCCCATTTGTATAAAATTTTTCTGTGGACCACTTCATATTAAAAAACCATTATTAATCAGTACTTCAATAATTTAGTTTCTTTATTTTGTAGTGAATGCTAGACATTTGCGACAATAGCAGTTCTTTATTTTGTGTTCAAAGTTTTTTTCCTTTTCTATTTATATCTAACTTTACAGATTAGGGTAATTCATTTCCCCAAAAGTTTTTTTTTTCGGTGCTCAAGCAAAATATTAATCTACATATAGAAAAAAAAATCTCACCAAGTTTGAGCTCTTAAATCTTAAGTGCGCACGCGGGGGCATTAAGTGCTCCGTTTTCAGTAAAAGAGACATAACTTATTTGATTGGTCCTAATATTGCCGCCACGCCCATCTAAGCTAACACTAGGATGTGCAGTGCCTGTTAGTGTTGTAAATATCCGTATCTTCTTAGTATTCGGATAATACGTATTCAGAACCAAAAGATATTCGGATTCATCATCCGGATACGTATCCATATTCCATATTTGAGAAATCATAATAATACGCAACCGTAAATACACCGCGACATGGGGAATCGGAACCGGGCAGTGTGCCAACCGTAGCAGAATTTATGTTTGACAGTGAAGTAGCAGCTTTTAATGTTTTAGAATTATAAACTCAAGAAAATCTCAAATATTTTGTTTTTATAATAATATCAGAAATAACATTTCTCATTCACTGAATATTATTTATATTTATACAACTTTGTTACCATTAATATGCTTAGTACATGCCGACTAACCGACTACGAATTGCAACAAGGTTAGTTAGGGCGATTCCGAATTCCGATTTCGCTTCGGTTGCCACCCGCAAATCCCACAATCGGCTCTGTTATGAACACAGTAAATGAAGCATTCGATTCGTGTATTCGGATTTCAGATTTTGTTTCTATCCTTTTTGATTCCGAATCCGTATTCGAATTTACACATTGATTCCGGAATATCCGGATCCTTTTACTATTCGGATTCAACGGATTTTTGGATACGTATTCTTACATCACTAGTGCCTGTACTAGCATTTGTGAGTAGTTTAAATAAGGGTGCCTTGAGATATGGATGTACATGAAGCAGGCTGTTCCGAAGGTGCACAAAGTGCTCCGGCGCGACCACTTATGTAAGTATTATATTTTTATTATTTGTTCATATTATTTTTCTAAAATAGTGTTTGATAAACAGTATAAAATATTTTTGCACGGTCCGAAATTGTTGGTTACAGTTTTTTTATGGTAATAAAATATTGTTATCTATTATTATTTCCAGGGAACCGAGAAATGCGAATAAACTGACCGATGCAGGACTAGCTTATTATTTGGAGAATGATGGAGATGACATTGGTTCTGCAAGAGAGACTGACACCTACTGTATTGAATCTGAAGATTCCGAAGAAGAAATTCTTCATGAGAGTGAGCTTGATAGTGGCTCAGAACAAAGCGTGGATCAGAATGTGGAGGAATCTGATGACGAAAATATGGTTGACTCTGACGACGAAAATATGGATGATCAAGACTTTTTTCTTGGAAGGGACAAACTAAATTGTATAAAAATCCAATTATTTCTAAATTTAGTAAAATTGGGGCTCAAAACATCATCAAAATTTTACCTGGACCAACACGTATTGCAAGAGATATTTCTGATGAATCTACTGCTTTTCAAAAATTTATAGATGCCCAATTGATTGATTACATACGTATGAACACTAACGTATACGTTCGAAATTACCAAACTCCCAAATATGGAAGACAAAGGGACGCCAAGGAAGTTACAAAAGCTGAACTGCTGGCATTTTTAGGCTTACTTTATCTTGCTGGAGTTAAAAAGGCAAATCACACTAATTTCCAAGAGCTATGGACAGATGATGGCACTGGCATCGAAATTTTTCGCGGCTGCGTGAGCTACAAAAGATTTCTATTTCTTTTGGGTAGCACTAGGTTTGATGATAAGGTGACAAGATCTGACAGACGCAAAATAGACAAATTAGCCCCAATTCGATCTACTTTAGATATGTTTGTAGATAATTGTAAAAAAAGCTATTGTGTTGAGGAATTCGTAACAATAGATGAGAAACTAGAACCATTACGAGGCCGTTGCAGCTTCATTCAATACATACCAAATAAACCCGCCAAATATGGTATCAAGATTTTTGCAATGTGCGACTCCAAAACATATTATACGCATAATCTAGAAATTTATTGTGGAAAACAACCAGATGGACCCTATGCAAACTCAAATACTCCGACATTGTGCGTAGGTTGTTAGAACCAGTAAAAGGAAAGAATCGTAATTTGACATGCGATAATTGGTATACTAGCATACCACTTGCAGAAGTTCTTTTTAAGGATAAAATAACACTGGTAGGTACATTGAAAAAGAACAAAAGAGAAATTCCCCCTAAATTTTTGCCAAATAAAAACAAGATTGTGAAAAGTTCAATGTTTGGATTTCAAAAAAATATAACCATGGTATCTTATGCCACGAAAAAAAAATAAAGGAGTTATTCTAATTTCCACAATGCATAATGACGCTGCAATGGACCAAGAAACAAATAAACCAGAAGTAATCGCCTTCTACAACTCAACCAAAGGAGGAATTGATACAGTAGATCAATTGTGCAACTCATATTCTGTTTCAGGAAGAACTAGAAGGTGGTCTTTAGCTGTATTTTTTTCCACTGCTGAATGTAGCAGGAATTAACGCCCAAATTATCTATAATGCCTCTCATTCCCAGTCACCACAACTAAGGAGAATATTTTTGAAAAACCTGTCTTTGAATTTGATGAAACCGCATCTAAGAGAACGAGCTACAATTTTTTCGCTACCGACGAACATAAAATCACCTCTGTCAAAATATAGAGTTGAAGAAGAGGTCCAAGAAAATATTCCAGAAGAAAAACGTAGTGGTCGCTGTTGGTTTTGCCCGAAAACAAAAAGGATCAACACCACGATAAAATGTAGTACTTGTCGGAAATTCCCTTGTAAAAAACATATTGACATCAGGTATACTTGCCAAAATTGTTCAAGACTAACTGGCAGATACCTGAATTTCTAAAATATATTTTTATTATTTTTTTTTATAGAATTGATTTTATTTTATTTCTTTGACTACATTTTTCTTTTATGTTTTTTTTGTTGTTTTGTAATAGGAATAAAGTTACCTGAGTATATATTTTATTTTGATATTACATAAGAAATATATTTTTTTTTTGATGTTATGCATTTTTTTTGTTAGAATGTAAGTATGCTAAATAAAAATAAAAAGTATACATCTATAACATTTTGAATCATATTACAACATTGAACGTAAAGTGCACAAAGTGCTCCCCGCGACTACTTATGTAAAAAAAGTTGGCGCTCCTACTTAAGGGTTAATATCAATTTTAAGTACTTACTATTTAAATTTAAAATGCATGTAAATTTTTTTTAATTTCTGATGCTTACCCACCTTTTACAATAATGCAAATCGATTTGATGGACCTTGTGGGGAATTTCATGCTTTTCGAAATTGCTTGAGAGTTTTTTGTGTAACTCGCACTGGTTTCCCAGAAGGAGTCGTCAAAGTACAGTTTTTGAAAAAAAAAATTTTATTTTAATTTTTTTGAGCAAATTGCCAAAAGTAGAGAGAGGAAAGGACTGACTCAAAAATCTGACCAATATTTAATGAATTTACAGCCATTTGTATACCTGAAAACCTAAAAAATTGATAAATACTAACTCATAATGTTATTTAGATTAATTCTTTCTATTGAATACCATTATATTTCCCTACACTAAGAACTTTTTTAGAATTATTTCTTACTCATAATGAATATAATTTCGCAGAGCGTAAAATTCCCCACAAGGTCCATCAAACCGATTTGCAATATTGTAAATAGTGGGTAAGCATTATAAATTAAAAAAAAATATATTTTTTTTCATGCATTTTAAAAGGTAAAACTTTAAATTTAAATAGTAAGTACTTTAAATTGATATTAAGAGCTCAAACTTGGTGAGAATTTTTTTTTCTATGTGTAGATTAATATTTTGCTTGAACACCGAAAAAAAATTTTTTTTGCGGAAATGAATCACCCTAATACAGATATATTTAAATATAACTGTGATATTTTTTTCCAGAATTCAAATATAATAATATTGATTTCCAACTGTAAACGTATTGAAAAAAATATGGTGAAAATAAACACAAAATCGCCGAAGCATGACATTTTTGTTTAGGTATTTTCATTTAATTGGTCCGGAAATATTTTCGTTCTTTATTGTACGATAAAAACATTCAGTAAAAAAACAATATACGTTATTATATATTTTTATAAACTTTTTCGTGCTATTGATCCCTCAGTCGTAAATAATAACAATTATATTTTTGAAACAATACAATTTAAATTAAATTAACATTTAATTTAAATCGCCTTACGTCTGAGAATTGAACCCTGTAATAAAAGTTTGTTTATGTATTAAACTAAATATACATGGTGTCCCAAAATTGCTAAGACATAGATTTATCACGTATTGTAGAGGCGTTAAAATAGGTCGATTGGGCCTACTTTATTCTTATATTAAAATGTCCGTGAGAAAAAAAGTGAACAAATGTTTAAAAACATTTACTGTCAATAATAAACTATGATGATTATGAATTAGTTTCCGGTCAAAATCATGATTTCTTTTGTTTTTGGGTCCACGGCTAACTAAATTTTGTGCTACAATTATTAAACTTATACTAAGAATGTCAGTGCGTTTGAGAAAATATTTTTTCTTTGAAACTATGAGAAACACGGATTATTTACAACACTACAAAAAATTAAGATGATCAGTAAGCCTCTCGTTAAAAAAGTGTTACCACATCTAAAAAAATTAAAAAAACAAACAGGAGGTGAGGTTTGTTTTAAGTAGGGTTGCCAGACGTAACGCTTTAGGCGTATTTGACTTGCTTGTACGCTTTTGACAAAAATGCCACTCTTTTTTTGCAAATGCCATGCTTTTTAATATTCAAAGCCGGATTTATATAAAAATATAAGGTAAAATATAAGCTGAGGATCTGTTTTTTTTTAGAAATTCCATAAAGAATGGATCTGATTATATAAAAATACTTGGTATTTAAACCTGATGCTCTGTCATTATGGTTCTCACGCTATTTACTTTCATAAATCTGGCAACCCTAGTTTTAACTCTTCTACACTTTCTTGAATTACTAAAAGTAGGGTAATTCTCTAAATTATACTTTTGTTAATTTTCATTAAATTTTCATTGTTTTAGGATTACTATTGAAGTTATTTATTTTTTTTGTGAAAAATGCTTCAACCAATAAGCGTCAAAATAGTGTTACAAAGAATAAAATAAAAAATTATTTATACGTTTTAGAAAGATTTGATTTCATAATTTTCTTAAATTACTGAGGCCCTTCCTATGAGGCCTCAGTATTGCATTCGTGCAGACGAACAAATTTTCTTACCCCCATTTTTTAAAACATTTTTTCATGTTTCCGATCATTGTACGTCCGAAACTGCAAAAAAAAATTTTCACCTGTTCGTCTGTGTGTATGTATGCCAGCACGATAACTCTAGAACGAAAGTTCTGATTAATTTGCCGTTTTGGTTTTCTTGAATAATTACTTCTAACTTAGAACCCTATTGATTTTTATAATTTTCGGTTTATCCTAACTACTTTAATATCAATTTTCTTAAAATCCGCATATGCATTTCTTATGTGACAATTTTAGGAATTCCAATTATTTCTAACGTCAACATTCCTAACATTCTTAAAATTCCATAAATTTCAAACATTCTCTAATGACCTGTCAAACAACAGCTGTTGATAGTAAAGGTGACATTTCTAAGGCGGGTTGCGACCTTCATAGTTGCAACCATAGCCATTTTGGATGCTATTTTTATTCGAAATTAGTAGCCAAGCCTGCCAATTTATAAAAAATATACAAGCAATTTCTTAAAAATTACTTTTTTATGGTGGTGCTAACTTAAGCGTACTACTATTTCGCCCCTAGCCACAAAAACACTTTCAAATTTACTGGTTCTCTGTCGCAACGCCATAAAATAATTAACCGGTCATTTTATTTGGCAAAAATCAGTGCCTGTCAAGTATCAAGATGTCAACTGTGATGTATGAATGGCTCTTAAATATCAAATTATTTAAAAATGTATACTTCTTTTGATATTTATTGCAAATAATTTGTAGTGTATCTCAATTCAGGCTTTCCATAAATAAAGGTACAGCAAGACAGATAATATAATGTTCTTATACAAAGCACTTTCTTATTATATAAAAGAGAGGTAGGATATAATGCTGGTTTTTTATGTAGAAATTTTTTATTATACGATTTTAAATTACATATTCAACCAGCGAATTGTAAATAATAATTAGTAAACTTCTAGTCATAAATTTCCTCAATAAATAAAATTTAAAAATCTATCTTCTTACCTTGGTACCGAGGTATTTTGTAGTGTTTTTTATTTTAATTATCATTTATTTGTATTTGTATGTTGAAAGAAGGCTTTTGTAAATTACATTGCTCTCTATGGATCTACTTTAACACAAAAATAGTTTTGTGGCTATACGTTGCTATAACCTATCGTCGCAAAACTATTAATAATTTAAACATAGTAACTAGTATTAATATAACATCAAATAATTTTTTAAATAAAGTACATGATCTCAAAACAGAAATAATTTATAATAAATGCGGGTGAAACTAGGAGTAAAATACCAATAAATTAAGGGAAATACTTAAAAAAGGGCAGGTTTAAAGAGTATTATCACAAGAAAGTATATCCGTTCTGTTTGAGGTTACTTTTGAATACATTTAATGTTGTTTTTTTTTTAATTTATGTAGGCAGTCTATTAAATTTTTTAAACCTTTAGTAAAAATTGTATTTTGGGAACTTTTAGTGATGGCTTGGCGTACATGAAAATCAAATTGGCTTCTTGTATTATAGTTGTGATATTGCGAATTATATTGAATTTTTTCTAATAGATCTGATGCGATGGTACTATGTCATTTTTATTTTATAAATAAATATCAGTCATGTACTAAACATAATTCTGAACTGAAACCAAATTTATTTCTTTTAACATAGTTGCAATACTCATCGTTCTGTCCTTTATTAATATTATATAAATAGGCGAAGTAAGGAGCCCAAATATTTTTCATGAGCAGGCTTAAGAGGTAAAGGGGCCAATTATTATTGGATAAATTGCTTAAACAAGTTTGTAAACCCTAATCAAAAGGCGATATAGAATTGTTTTAAAAATCAAGGCTTTTGAAAATCATCACATGGTTTAACCTAATTATAGCCAATACTTCACAAACCAAAAAATTCAACGTCCTAATACTACTATCGGCTTTCGGTCTTTCGTTCCAAGTTAAATCATTTCTCGTTTTTGTTACGCTACGAGTTTACCCTTGTGGGCCTCAGTCTCGATGAGGTGGGAACCACCATTTTAGCGTCTCTTGAATTTTAATAATAAACCAATATCTTTTAAATATTTAACAATATGCCTCATATTACAAATGTTTTTAAAAATGTATTGTTTCAACTACTAAGTATGCGTTATTAGCATCAATAAGCTGTGGAACAAAATTATTGTAATCTGCTATATTACATAGTAAGTCTATATTTTGTTAAATTAAATTTATGTCCTTTAAAAACTACAAAATATTTTACAGTAATAGTATATTATTAAACGAGCAATTTATGGTAGCCATTATTCACGCAGGGCGACTTTTTCGATTTTTCGATTTTTCGATTTTTCGATTTTTCGATTTTTCGATTTTTCGATTTTTCGATTTTTCGATTTTTCGATTTTTCGATTTTTCGATTTTTCGATTTTTCGATTTTTCGATTTTTCGATTTTTCGATTTTTCGATTTTTCGATTTTTCGATTTTTCGATTTTTCGATTTTTCGATTTTTCCAATTTCTAATTTTTCGATCTAGCAAATATCGTTATGAAAAGTATCGCCCATCTATCAGTTTAGACATACGTGCTGTCGTGACGTCATACCGTGAATAATAGATCATTATTCACTAGTGAATAATAGGTGTTATTATTCTTAAGGAAGTACAAGTATAATGAATGTTTTATAGAACAGTCGTGGACAAAATAATTTTAATACCCAACTCAAAATGTTTGGAATAATAACTGATACTAGGTAAATTTAAAGTGCAAACCCTATAAAGATATTTTGAATTTCGACGTTGTTCGGTCACACTCGTCTCAACTGTTTACACAAAGCATAGAAACTGTTCGATGACGGTGAACACGACTATTGTTTCTGATTAATGTTACATTTATTTTTATACTTATTCTGTATTTTCAGTTTCCGAGACAATATTCTTCATAATATTAGGGGCACAATGCGGTATTCTGGAATATGTAGCAGCCTTACAGCCGACTACTTCATACATAATACATTTTTTAAATATTGGGTTTGTATATATATTTTTAATCAATTTATTTTTTGTTTATGCTTATTTTCTTTAAAACCAAACATTGTTAGTCAAGTTAAGATTGGTTCATGCAACTAAATTACTGCTTTATTATAGAGAATATCGCAGATATCGCTATAATTACGCAAAAATGCAGTTTGTATGAACAAATCCTAATTTGACCAACAGTTATAAATGCGAATAATTTTTACTGTGAAATTTGAATGGCCCCGTGCTTTTCTTCTCTTTTTCTTTTTATTATTTTTTTCTTCTTTCATAAGGCCTCTTGCCCGATAAGGACTTACTTGAAATTGAAATTCTTTCACCGTTTTCTAACATGGGAGTTACCATTTTATTAGTAAGTGTTATGTGATTACCAGCCCCGGATCTTGAATTATTTTGAGGCGGTGCAAAAACTGAAGAATGCCGCCCCCATCCGCCACTGATGGACATAGGCCTCCCCCACTGATGGACATAGGCCTCCCCCAAAGAACCCCACAACTACCGGTAAACCGCTGCTCTTTCTCTGTTAAGCCAATATTTTTTCGAAAAATACCAGGATATGTCGGACTCGGACATATATTTTAATTAGGTTAGGACAGGATAGGGTCTGAATAAAACATGAGGTTAAAATTATTATTATATTACGCTTTGAAATTATAATTTTACTCTTCGAGCCTTTTGTTCTACAAATAAATCTATAGCCTTATCATAATTAATTTGATGAGCAATTTGATTTTCTATTGCTAATATGGCAAGACTTGATGAACGTTCCTGGCTCATCGAAGATCGTAGATAATTTTTGTTAAATTTAAGTTTGCTAAAACTTTGCAAGCAGCTTGCGGATGTAGTAGGAAGCGTACAGTAAATTCTTAGAGCAATATAAATATTGGGAAAGGCATCCTGAAAATCATGCGTATAAATCTCTTGCAAGAGATTGAAAGCGCTAGCATTTTTTATATCTTCAAATAAAAGTGGACCTAGCTCTTTAAAAACGTAGAATTCCTGGCAGCATTCAACCGCGTTTAAATCTCGCTCGTATTTTCGTCCCAGATCTGCTCCATGCTTTTGCAGTTCTTCATTTGACATATTCAAAATTTCAGTACCATTTAGAAATGCGAAATTCAAATTCAACGTAGTACCACTATCAACCCTCTTTTTAATTTCTGAAAAGATTCTATCAAATACTATCAGTGTTGCTTGAGAAAAAGTTGAATTGGTTGAAGTGTTCGTGATTCATCATCACACATCTCGTCAAATTGTTTTTTGCACCTCGGAATTCATTTATTTGGCAGAATAGGTTCGACGCCAATTTTTCCAGCAACTTCTTTAGCCTCTTCTTTCCAATATTTAATTGAATTTTCTCTCATTTTTTGTAAAGTTTTTATCAGGTATCCATTAAAGAGACGGAACGCGCAAGGATTATATCTTGCTTGTGAATTTCAATATTCACTCGATTGATTTCGCGGAGAATATTTGCCCAAATCATCAAGTTCAATATAAATTTAAAATTCTTTATTGCATTTAAGAGACTACCTGCCTCGTACTTTGCTTCCGGAACATGATAAATTTGCTTAAGTTCTTCCAAGGATTCCACCACTTCTGGCAAATTATTTAAGAGGGCTTTCACAGCAACATGTTTTGCCAACCATTTCGTCTGACTGCTTCCTTTTAAATTAGTTTTAACAAATGTTTTCATAGTATCCCATCGAGTAGTAGAGCCGACAAAAAAGATACTTTTTGAATTAATCCAAGTAGATTTATTGCTTCCGGGCATGATGAGGGAGAATGGACACCGAAAGATTTAAGGAGTGAGCCAAACACGGTACGAACTCAGCCAGCTTATTCCTTTCTGTAATCCTGGCTTGCACTCCGTTATAGGTGCCAGCCATATTTGATCCATTATCATAAGATTGGCCAAGACATTGTCTGATATCTAAACCATTAACTATCAACTTTTTCATTATCTGTTGACAAATGTGCTCTCCTGTCTTTCCAGCAACTTATATAAAGCCAATGAAACTTTCATTTATTTCACAATTTTTTTTACATAGCAAATGACCTGGCTCATTTGTTCTGTATGCGACACATCTGGAGTGCAATCGAACATTATTGTATATTATTTGGCTTCTTTGATGTCTTTTAGAATACTATTTCTGACTGTATTTGCCATTATGTCAATAATTTTATTCTGTATTGTTTTTGACAAATATGATATTTGCCCCTTTTTTAAGTTTTCTAATTGAAACTTAAGAGTTCAATTTTGTTTGGAGAGAAGCAAAATTAAATTCAAGAAATTTCCTTGACCAGGCTGAGGACATTGTGTGATGAGATCGCTAGGTGTTTCGTAGGAACCACGAAAAGAAAGACAGTTTGTTGCTAGATATAATACACCATCCATAACCATATGCAGGATCTGTCATCATTTTTCTTTTTCGGTCTGAATTACTCACTCAATGTCTTGATCAATACCCTGGCATGATCTAATTTATTGAACTCGAGTTTTCTACTTAATCATACACTCTTTGTGCATTTGAGGTGCCTCGGGCTCGGTTAATCTCTCATAAGCTTTTTTTAAATTAATAAATCCTGTAGTACACAATGCAGATGAACCGGAAGAGGAAGATTTCTGAAAAATCTTGCAGCATGCACAAAAAAATTGCATTTTTTGTTTTAGAATATACAAGCAAAGATCTTTTAAGCTTTTCGTTATTGGTCAATGTTTTGTACCACATAGCAGATATTAAATGTCTACCATCGCGTTCAGTTGATTTAAATTCAATGTTTTCTGGATGACTTTCTGCTAATAACACAGCTCGAGTAGTAAAGAAAGATCGTTGCTGGTCGGTCATTTTTTTAATGTCTGACCAATTGCCCGGGTCTGTCAAATCAATTTCGGTTTTCCATATATTCGAATCCAAGTGACCCGATTCAGATTCTTTGTATTCTGTTTCAATTCTTTCAAATTGTTTTTGCACTCTCGCAGTTTGGCTAGACAATGCAGGTGATAAATGTTGATCATCAGGATCGTGCAAAGTGCAAGAAATATCCTCTAGTGGAACATCTTCGCAAGCTGTGGCAGATAATGACAGGCCACGGCCTCCGCTGAGCCACTTTTTCATCTTTTTCGCATATTGTTTTCTCTGAAGGACTCTATGTTTGTCCCTTTTTCTATATTCCGCTCCCGATAGTTTTTTTCTTAGTGCGCTCATAATTTCAACCTATAAAATATACATTTGATATGTTGAACACAGTGTGAATAATATGTATTGTAATGACTTTGTAAACCTCATTCTTTGCAAAACTCAACGATAAGCCCGGGGCACGGGGTCCAGCTTGCCCCCCCCTAGATCCGGGGCTGGTGATAACCTGACATGATGTACTGATGTGTAGTTAAAGTGCGTCCTATTCTAATTTTCAAAAGTATCATTTGGTATTTTTGTACACTAGGCCACGATTTTCACGGTGGCACATATTTTATCACTTGAAAAAGTTTAGAATTGGAGTTGTCCCACTGAGATTATCATGTTTTGAAGATCGCACTGTTAACTACCTCTGTGACTGATGGCGTTGCACCATTTCCGAAAATGGAAATAGCCAGACTCACTTCCGTTTGGGCTGATTGGGCACGTAACATTTGCCGTTTGGGCTCGTATCGTTTTCGAGATATAGAACCCTAAAAATGTTCGACGCCATTTTGACTAAAGCATTGAAATAAAAGGGCTGCCCGTACGAACCATTGGGCCTGATTTGAAAGCGATGAGCTCAATAAGCCAGCAATATATTTAATTTGGGCTCATGCCGGTTTCGAGCCAAGGGCCCTTTAACATTTTTGACGCCATCTTGACAATATCATCAAAATGAATGGGATGATACAAATCATTGAGCCTAATTCAGTAAGCCATACACACAATGGACCAGCAATTTATTTCGGTTGGGCTCATACTGTTTCTGAGATAAGGCCCTAAAAATTATTATTGACCATTATTTTTAGCTATTGACCAATAAAAGTGAATTCCTCGTATTGGGAACAATAGACAAGAGAATAAAATATTAAATGAAAATATCTTTATATAGTGCTTACATCTCAAAATCAGCCAGTAGAAATAACTTTTAAATTCACGTAAATTTAAGAAAAACGAAAACCACGTAAACTTTTATTGACAAGGGGGCGAATTATCATATAAAATTCATACTCACAAATCCCACCACTTGGAGTCCGGCAGCATCTTCCTATTTTTTTTTTAAATAGTAAGTATGGTTAAATAAAACATCATTTAAAAGGTAATTTTATACAGAATTCAACAATTTGACAATTCATTGCGGGGATTTTAATTTTAGCGCCCTCTTGGGTAATAAAAACCGTTACGTATTGTAAAGTGTAACACTTCATTTGAAAACTAATTTAGAGCACAATATTAAGTAAATTAAAAAATCGTGCAAATCTTTAACGTTAAGAAATACAACTTTTAATCGTAATCAACTAAGATAACAAATGTATGCTTCGCATTAAATCACTAATGAAATTTGCTTTAACATGAAGTATCACAGTTTACGTAGCAGTCTTTGATTCCGTAGAAGGGCGCTAAAATCAAAATCGACGCAATTATTAGTCATAATTCTCCATAAAATGTTCCACAAATGATGTTCTACTTGACCATACTTACTATTTAAAAAAAATTAGGGGTTGCTACCGGGCTTCAGGAGGGTTGGATTTCTGGGTATGAATTTACCAGGGACAGCGTACTCTTCTTTCAGATATAGAAGATGTTGTTCCGAGACTTTGTTCATCACTACCAGAGATCAGTTTTGTACATTTTGATAGGTACTTTACTACATCAGTGCTTATCAATCAGCTCAATGAATTCAATATTTATAAAGTAGGACCGTTATGAACAATAGAATTAGTAGTGCAGCTTTCAAGCCAGATAATTGATTTGCTGAAGGAGAGTCAGCAACTTTGTTGTAATGAGCAAAACATCGTAGCAGTAAAATGGAAGGATACAAAAACGGTTAATTTGCTTCCAAACTCATCTGGGGTTGAACCCGAACATACGGAAAAAAGATGGTGCCAAAAGGAAAAACAGCACGTGGATGTTAAATGTCCTGAAATAGTTAAAAGCTACAATGATAATGTTACGTTTTAAAATTATGTTACAAAGTTATGATTTAAAACACATATTTTGCACCAGATGATAAGTTAACTTTTTAACCCTTACCTGGGTCACATTGTAAAAATCCTTATAATAAGAATTTTTACAAGCCTCAGGCCTAGCTCAGATCAAAATGGGTCAGTGGGATTCATTTAGAATTTACCTTCAAGTCAATGACAAGGTTTTTAATTAAAAAGACTTAAAAGAATTCAATTAAATTAATTTGGGCGCCATACCTTTAGATGTACAATAAAAGTAAATTTGCCATTAACTTGTCAGTTGAAAGTAAGAAAAATAAAAGAACTTAAATTTTAACACAATTAATCGGCTTTAATTTAAACTAAATTAGTAAATGAGTGATATTAACAAATAAGAAAGAAAAATGAAATTTATTGATTTTAACAAATTAATCGGTTTACGTTATTTGACTAGATAATACGTTTAAAATTAAAATTGACTAGTATAACTTTGACTCAAAAATTGTGTGTGCGGTCCTGGCCGACACTTATTATGTGTGTTTCCGGATTTCAACGGTCGAACTGGTCCGTGTCGCTCTCTTAACTGTAGGTCAGCCTACGATGACTTAGAAATATTTTGCAGTTCTAGATTAGCTCAGCCTACGATGACTTCAGACATATTCTGCAGTTCTAGATGTAGCTCAGCCTATGATGACATATTATGTATACTACGAGTTCTTAGTTATAAAGGCCAATTCCTTACTGTCTTTACAGAGCCAGTTCCTTAATTTTTAAGAAAGAAAAAACGTGTCAGTTACAACAAAAAAAAAACGTATCTTTCCATTTTTTCAAAAAAACATGTGGTCAGCCTACAAGTCAACCATAAAAGCTTACTATTTAAATTAAACATTTTTAAATTGAACATTTCAAGAGATTTGCAATAGTATTTAAATTAAAATACATGAAGAATGGAAAGAATCATTAAAATAACTGAAAAAAATATATATATAAAATTAATGGCAGCCATTTTGTGTGTACCATGTGGTTCTCATATTACGCGGAAATCTCGAAAATAAATGAATGAAATTACTCACATATAATTTCACGAGGATATACACACATACTAAAATTAATTTCTACCATGCATTATAAAAAAAAAATGATTCTGTTACCTTAGTTAGTTCGAAAACACTTAAACAAAAGCACTAATCAACTGATTCATTTGGCTGCAAGATTGAAAATAAATTCAGAAACCGACCGCATGAGTGAAATGTGAAACGGCCACATCGAGAGATGACCAGGCGTGCGCACAACCTCTGACAGTAATTATTGATTTTTAGAGATGGCGCACCATTGGTTGAGCCATAGAATGTCTCATACAGAGATAATTTCTCCGAATTAACATAATATCCATATTTCCAAATACGAGGGTCACTCAAAAAGTATTAGAATATATTGGAATATTTGAACTAATTAAATATTGTAATCATTAAAAAGGAGTGACGATTACAACGTAACATGGGTAGCGTTGATATTCTCGACCAGCAGCTTGAGTATTACAGAACTTTTATAAAAACAAAAAATGGACTTTAAAAACTATTCTCCATTTTATAGATTTTGGAGTTGTTAACTCTTGGGTGGAATATCGTAAAGATTGTAGAGCAACAGGTGTTCCAAAAGAAAAATTAAAGATCTTTTAAATTTTCGGATGAAAATTACGGAAGCATTACTAGCCACACCTAGAAGAAAGAGGTCAGATGATGATGATGATGATAAGGTTGAAAGCGAAGAAGATGAACCTCGCAGACCCCAAAACTATAGAGCCACCTGACTTGGAGAAGACAATAGACTAGTTGGATTTGAACACTTTCCTGCAGTAGATTCCTCAACCACGGCAAGATTTTACCGACATGAAGGTTGCAAAAGTAGAACACGCACAAGATGTCTCAAATGTGTACTTATGTTTAACGAAAGATCAAAACAGTTTTTAAGGTTTCATTAAAAATAGATTGTTTTAAATTCTTTCTTTGTAAAGTGTATTTTGTGTAAATTAAAGCCTAACATACACAATTGTGTGGGTACTTTTTTCTCAACACCCTGTAGTATATTTTTTGATAATTTTTTTAGAAAATCAGTAAGCTTTTGTTTTCTCGTGCTGAAAGGGATGCATCCACATACTTTGATTTTCTTTTACTATACGGAGAATGGTCGCACTGCGCAGCTTTCTGAGTGCCTTTTAAAAAGAGATAGAAAACTCCGCCATTTTGAACCTTTATTACGTGTTGCCTACATCTTGGCGCAATATTTCTAATAGGTGCGTTTTAATCATCCGCTTCTGCTTCCGAATTGTCGGTTTTCTTGTTTTAATCTGACAGGTTAGAACGACTAAACCGACAATTCCGGAAGCAGAAGCGGATGATTATAACGCACTTGATATTTTGCTTGCTGCTGTTAGTGTCAGTGCATATATTTTTGAAGTCACAGTTTATTGCTAAAGAATCAGTTAGCTCACTCGGACCAGTTGAAAGTTCCAAAATAACATCCACTCCAGGGATACAAATTCAGGATACGCAGAAGACTGCTGTTTTATTATAGGCGGTTATCATATATTGTATTATCCGAGTTGCACAGTGTATAAACTGAAACATTGAGCTCAAAAGTGCGGACGCAGAGTGAGTGATCTGATTCTTTAGCTGTAAACTTCGTCACAGGGTTCAAAATGGCCGCGCCCTATGTTGGGCGTGTCGGACCTCTCTCTTGCCTCGTATAGTAATCAAAGTATGTGGATGCATCACTTTAACAACTCTCTTTTCAAAACTAGGTTATAGTATACAGTGAGGTCACGGTATAAGCCGAGTTGCTGGATCATAGAACCCATTGCTTGATAAATCAGGCCCAATGGTTTGTATGGACAGCCCTTTCATTTCGATGCTTCCGTCAAGAAGGAGTCAAAATTTTTTAGGTTCCATATCTCGAAAAGGCTATGAGCTCAAAGAGCAATTGTTACTAATTACGAGCCATATGAGTCCAAACGTGAGTGTGTCTAGCCCATTTATGTATTTCCATATTCGAAAAGGGTGCAGCGTTGACCTATTTTTAAATTCATTAAATAAAATTATTGTTACTATGCCTACACTGATAAATCAATTTGGTAACGTGGGATACAAGTACTGTTGAAGACTACGTATTTTCATTATTTTTTTATGGTATTTTTAGATCTAATTTCCTATAACGCATTAATTTAATTTAATTTAAACACAGTCGTGTAAATTTTTTCAATTTCCCATTTTTTAAAATTTGATCTTGTATATTTCATTTTATTAGAAAATGAAGCGAGTCAAAAAATGTACACATTTAAACAGAAAAAAAACGCCTATGATTTATTAATTATATGTTTATTTAAAATAAAATGAATGTACTAGATAAGAATAAAATCAATTAAGATAGTTCCAATGATTTCACCGATATTTAAAACACGTGAAATTAAAATTCTAAAGGAATTATTTTTATATTTGTATACTTTCAATACAAAATCTTTTACGGTGTCTAAAGAATATGAACAACCAAAAAGATTTAAAGAAGAATCACGATTTTTTACGTAATATTTTATATTTTTATCCAGATTAGGAACAAACAATTATAATAATCTTTGAAAATAGATTTGACTAAATAATAAGAAGTCATGCTAAAAATAAATTCGGTAAGTTTGAAATAGCTTGGAAGTTCAGTAAGTAAATTAGATTAACAAAATATACATTCAATTCCACTGTCAAAAACAAAGCAATTTGCAGATGACCTGGCGTCGAGGTATAAAATGTTAAAATCAAAATATTTATGAAAGACCGCACAGTAACAGCAACCAATACATCAAGGTTCATATCGCAACAGAAATTTATTCCGGCATGATCAAAAGTTATACCGGCATATTTTATACAAAAATAAGAATAAAACTTTAGATATATGTATAGCGAAATCTTCCCCGGTTCGGGCTTACATACATGTACAACGTTATTTTCGCTTTTGAACTGCAGAAAAATGGATTCTTAAGTAAATACAAACGAATGAATATTTAAATTTGAAACTGCTATATTGAGGCAACTTTATTGCATATTCTACATCTTTCATTTTTGTCAAATAATTTTTATTTACTAACGGTTGAATTATTTTTACAAATCCAAATTGTCTCTATCAATTAGAAAAATTTAAATGAAATGGACGCCATATGCATATACATTTTTTTCTACGTCCACCATGTGTACCGTAAAATGATAAAAAATATGCTGCTGTAGATTAAAAAATGTAAATATTAATTTTAAATTAATATTTTATAAAAACTGAAAAACAGTAGGATATTTTTGTATAATATTTGTTACACAAAAATCAATATCAAGTTTTCTGGATAATCTAATAATTGTTCAAAATAATGCTTAAAATATAAAGGAAAGTCAACCTAAGAACGTTTATAGATGGTTTTTAAAGTATTAAAAACAATACAAATAGAATAATAAATAAATATTGACTTTTAACGTAATAAAGCACTAAAGTCTATTCAGATTTCATTTACGCCGCGTCAAAACAATTTCTCCCATCCAGCAACAGCTCACGTGACATTTTTTTGCGCTTCTATTGGTTAATCGGTCGTTAGTCATTCAGACGACGCGCAAATATTTTTTGTCAGAGTCGAATTCAGTTTAATTTGGATAATTATAAACGGCGTTTTGGTAGCATTCACCGTGTTGGTTAGTTTGGACATTTTGAATGTTTGATTGATTATAATTCATTGTATTATAATTTAGATATACATATATTGTGTTATTTATTTTTTTTTGTTTTTGTGGTTGTTAGTTTGAACATGTTTTACATGTTTTACTCAATTGACTATATTTTGTAATTGCTGCGTGACACTATGTCCTCCACAGATACAGCAGTGCTAGTCCAGAAACATGTTTTTACTCCTTCTAAAAAGCGACTGAAAAAGGGACATTTGGTCATGAGTACTAAAGAAATGGTTCTTAATATTTATAAGCATTAAATTTTATAGAACCCTGATATGTTGGTACATGATGTTGAAAGGAGAGTTGCTGATAAAACAGGGATGTGCGCTAAAACCGTTTTTAATATTATGAAGGAGTGATAGGCAAATTCATAAATTTTCTGAACCAAAAAGAAAGCTACGTTATAAAAAAATTAGTAGCTCTGTGGATGATTTTGATAAAAATGCAATAAGGCGCAAAATACATCAATTCTTCTTTAGAAATTAACTTCCAACAATTGATAAGGTTTTATAAGAAGTCAACGATGATCCATATTTGTCTACTTTTAAGCGAGCTACATTTTACAAGCTTTTCAAAACCCTTAATTTTAAATTTAAAACTCGAGGAAAAAATAGTTTGCTTTTAGACAAAAATGAAATTGTTTCGTCCTACGCCACAAAAAATAAAACGGTACAGAGAAGAAAAGCAAAAAATATATTATCTTGATGAGACTTGGATTAACGCAGGCCACACCAAATCAAAAGTATGTTTCGATATGTCGGTTTTTTCATCCAGACAAGCCTTTTTGGATGAACTTTTAACTGGTTTTAAAAACCCATCAGGTATGTGCGTAAAAACAGCTCATTATATGCCATATTGGAAGTGAAGAAGGCTTTGTCTCTAATGCACTTTATGTATTTGAGTTGAAAAATCCGGTGACTACCATAAAGAAATGTGTGGAGAATCGTTCAAAGAGTGGTTTTCAAACACCCTACCAAAATTAGAAGATAACTGCATTATTATTCGAGAAAGCTGGAAAAAATATCTACGACGTCTAAAAAAGGTGATATTTAAAAATGGCTATAAGGGAAAAAAATTGAATTCGACTACCAAATACTTAAGATCCAACTTCTAAAACTTGGTAAGCAACATAAACATTATGATAGGTATGTAATAGATGAAATGGCTAAGCAGCAAAACAACATAATACTTCACATGTCTCCGTATCATTGTGAACTTAACCCTATTGAATTAATCTAGGTTGACGTTAAACAATACGTAGCAGATAAAAACATTTAAATCTGGAGACATTAAAATTCTTTTTGAAGAAGTAATATTATTAATTTCTCCAGAAAAATGGAAAAAGTGTATCGACCATGTTCGCCAAAAAGTTGAAGTAAAAATGTGGGAGTTGGATAATATTATAGAGGTTCAGGTAGAACCACTTGTAATTTTGATTAATGAAGATAGCCTTTCAAGTCTAACTAATTTATCCGATTCAGAATAGTGCTAAGTCAAGTAAGGAAGATTGCTATAATACAGGGTACAAGTTGTCTAATCTAAATACTAGTAGAACAAGAACAATAAAGAACAAAAGTTATCCAAAATACAAAAGGTTTCTTTTTAAGATGCACAATTTTAAATCAAATACCAAATTCAAACACCAAATACCTCTTATATTTAAAGTTTTTTTAATGCTTTTAGTAGATATATATTAGCTATTAAAGAATTTGCAATTATTTGGACACCCTGTACAATATAATTTTATAATATGATTGTTTTAATGCTCTGTATCACAGTAGACATATGTATTGAACTAAATATAATGCAACCATCTCTTTTAAAGTCAAATACATTTATTAATTTGTATTGCAGGTTAACGCAGTTTATGTCGCTCACCTATCTTCGTCCAGAAATGTCACTAAAGTCTGGGAGACCGTGTATGGCATTTATTTTATAGTTTTACTTTACAAAATATGTTTTTATGGTAATAAAAAAATAATTTCACAATTACACTCTTTTATTTTACATTTTTGCAAGACGGAATAGTAAAATACGGCCCTGCTCAATTTTAGCGTCCACCTGCTTCTGTTTACATCAGCCGTAAATTAAATTTGAATAGACTTTAATAATAATTCTCTTCTTCAATGTAAATAGCATGTATATGTCTCTACAGGCGGCAATTTTTTAAGGGACAGAGTCACGTGTTCTGAACTGTCGGAGGCTATGAATCGTTATGAATCGCTTCAACCAGTATTTTTATAAGTTCTATATATTTTAATAATTACGCAGACATTTCATAAATTTTTATTTTTTGACAATCATCAATGATAACAACTAACTACCTGTATATTATAAATTGAATACTAGCTACTCTTCCTACTTCCTATTTAGGTAGCTCGTATTCTAACATGGACAGTCCTATATTTTTCCGATTAATAAGTACGTTCCTAGTTACAAATTTTTAAATATCGGGTGGTTCCAGCATTCCACTTGAATTTAGAGTACAGTAATAAATCAGTAAATGTACAGTACATTTAGGGGATGATACTGTTCCTCTATAAATTCCCTTGATATAACCGAACTTTGATTATCGTTTAAGGACGCTTTCAGCAAATATGGACCAAATTCTTATTATTTTCTGTTATTTTTTCGTAAATATTGCTAGAATACATCAAGTGATATTGTCGAAGTTTCAAAATAGTGTTGCTAAAATCAGAAAAGTTTGTCCCAAAATTTGAAAATTTTGATGTTTATAAAACTGAAAGATGTATTTTCTCGTGTAGATTGCAGTTATTATTGGGTTAGCAGTGGCTTGTGCAGCGGAAATTGAAAAAAATTATCCTGTAAACCATAAACATAAAAAACGCACTACGTGGGAGCAAACACAAGGTAAAGAAACAAAGTATTTCCATTAGAAAATAATTTCAATCAATCAAAAAACACCCAAACGGTTAGATTAGATTTAATTAAGGCTCTCGCACCTCGACTTTTCCAGATCTATTATGGATATCCTTTAATCGTTGCTTTTTTGTAGCAGACTCTATATACTAGGAAGTAGTTCTCTAGTGTAGCTAGTTACTCTTGGTTTTTCATCTCCAAGTGTAAGGAATCTAAGATTTAATAGACCTTCACAGTAGCATAAAATATTTACTGCAGTTTTCTCCTCTTCCTGTCAGAATTAGCACAAAGTCTCTTCTGCCAGCTTAAGCTTACAATGCCCTCTTAATACACCTATTAGTATTCCAGTATTTTTCCTATTGTGGCGCAGTAGATGCTAGGTGAGTTTTGGCGATGGTCCTTTTAAGAACTCTTTGGTCTGTATGTCCTGGTGAATTTTTCTACTATTCCCGAGATTTTATAAACATCCACTGCTTTGTGCATGTTCTGAGAGCTTTCTTTGTGACATCACTAAAGGGTTCTAGGCTATAAGAGCCTTTGAGGCTTTTTCTCGGGCTAGTTAATCAGCCTCTTCGTTATTTTTATGATCTCTGTGGTCTAGTACCCAGGCTAAGGTTAGCCTGTTTTGACTCTATTAGGGTTTTCAAACAGTCCCATAAAATCTTTTGACTTTTTGTAAAAATTTAACTCATCCTGTGAACCTGACTAACAAATCTTAATCTCAGGGTCCGTATGTTGAGCAATTACAATAATTTGGATCACAATGAAGAAGTGGAAAATCTTGCCTCCAAATTTCAAAGACGTGTCCACCTAACGTGAGGTGGATTTACAAACTTAATTTTGATACTAAAAAATTTTTTTTTAAATATTATATTTAATAAGTTTGTATTTTATAAAAGCTTTTCTCTTCTATACTCGCCGGCTTCCTCTGTAACCTATCTGCACCTATATGCTTACTTCCCTTTTTACTCTGCACTCTCTAAATCTGCTTGTATCCCGGTGCTCTACCTGGCACCTTATCCTTTAATAATTTCAATAAAATATACTTTACTTTTTTTTAAATCGTTTTATTTGTACTCCAATAAAAATACCCAATACATAGCAATTCTATGAATATATTTATTTCCAATAAATAACCTTTCTCTTCATACAAAATCCAAATTTACATTTCTGTTTAAAAATTTTCCATATGACATCTTAAAATTTCTCATAACCATTGTCCTAAAATACCTTACCCATCAAACGTTGATTAACAAATTTACAAATTTTTAAAACCAAATCATGTCATTAATTAAATTTAATTTCGAATAAAATATCATATCAATATAATTCCTGAACCTTCATGTATTACAGGTTAATTCTTCGTGAATAGGAAGTCCTCCCATTAACAATTAGAGGAAAGGCCCACTCATGCGACACGTCGCGCGCGACTGATCGCGAGGCATCGCGCGCAGCAATACTTTAGATGTTTTTAAATGACTCAAAGCCCATTAACGCGGTTCTGTCGCGTGGTCGCACGCGGCTGAAAATTAAAAATGACAATCTCACGATTTTCCTGCCGCACGCGGCCAGCTTTATCATGAATTCATATGGAGCATAACTCATACAAACGTCAAGTCGCGTGCGAAACGCCAGTTGAGAGTTGGAGTTTCCTGTTAACTTTTCGACAGTTCCAGTGAAAAAATGTCCGTCAGTTGTATTGATATAGATGAATTTATATCCGATATTCAAGACCGACCTCAAATATCGAACAGTTAATTGAAATAAAATAGCGAAAATAATATTTGTTCGGGAATCTGCGCTAGCAGTTCGTCAAATGACACTACTCTCATTCTGAAATATTTGAAGAACTTATCTTCATGTTGACGTAAATCCTTATGTAATTAATTAAATGCGCCTTTTACATAAGAGTCTATAAATAATGGATGAACCCAGTACCTACGTCTTTCAATTTTTTCCGCCGACGAACAAAATAAAATAACACCGTTACTACTTCTTCCACCTCTATTTTGATACTAAACGTCTGTGTCGCTGCTTGTCGTCTGTTAAAAATCGCACCTAAAAAATCGCATGCAGTAGGTCGCGCGCGACATGTCGCGTGAGTGGGCTTTCCCTCTTACCTGTCTGGTATACTTACTTTATATTGCTTTTAAACGCTATATTTTGGGAGCAATCCCATTATTTAGTCATTTTTCAACTTTTTATATAGCTCGCTGCAAACTGCTTATGGATGATGGACATTTGTACAGTCTGTTTGTGACAGATCTGACCTCGCCTTAAATGAATATGTGTAGTGGTGTTAGGTTTAGCATGACTTCTAGGCTGCTGGAGTCGTTCTCATGGCTCCTGTGACACTAAGGCATTCTTGCCTTTGAATAACGTTGAGCTGTGGAATGGCTTCTGAAGCTTTGTCCACCATACTACCGATACGTAGGCCTTATGACTTTGGTAAATATCCATAGGGACATTTTTGGTTGTAGTCCTCAATTTATTCCACACAACTTTTGACATAAGTTAAAAGGATGTTGTGCTTTTTTGGGTTACTTTTTGCAGGTGTTGATTTCGTGTTAACCTATGGCCAAAGATGACACACAAGTATTTGGTCTCTTAAGCAAATGTAATCTTCACTCCTTCCAGTTTAATTCTGTCAGTACCTTTTATTTTGTAAAGTTGACTATCGTGGATTTGTGAGGGTTCCTTCTCTTTACACCACTCGTCAACGATGTTTAGAGCAGTTAAAAACAAAAGAATATTATATTTATTGTTATGCTGTGCAACTTGCATTACTAGTGTTAGAAGAAAAAACTTAAATATAATAGTTATAGAAAATTTATTGCTCTACAAAATTAAATAACTATATTTAGGGTACAATTTATCCGTAAAGAGATATTTAGCACAAACACAAACAAATTGACATGTTGTAAGTCAACTAAATATTAATTTTAGAAAAAAGAATAAAATAACCAAGTTAATTTTAATATCTATTTTTGTTGTAAAATGAACTACTTAACAAATCTCCTTCATAAAAATCCATATATTGGTTATTAATAAACATTTTCAAATTATTAGTAATGAAAAAGTTAAAATTTATATTTTTTCCTACTTTTAGGCATCGCAGTTACGCCAACAGTTTTAAAACCAATATTACCACCAGTTCTACAACCTGTTATACAACCAGTATCACCATCTGATTTACCATCCATTACAGTACAGTCTAACCAAGTTCTTCCCCAACAGATCTGCCCAAAAACCCCTTGGGATAGCCCCCAATACTTAATTGATTCAAATGGTATCAGAGTCAATGTAGAAGGCTATCGATATGACGAAAATGGTTACAGAATTGACGCAGAGGGTAACAGATTTGATAAAGACGGTTACAAGGTTGATGCAAGAGGTTATAGATGCGATACGAACGTATATTCACTACCTTTTAGCCTAAGTGCGGAGGGTTTGCAATATGATTCAAGTGGCTTTCGAACTGATTCATTGGGTTATCGATATAATAAAGATGGATACCGAGTTGATGTGAATAGAAATCTATATGATTCAGATGGTTACTTAGTTGATGAGAATGGTTATCGGATTAATTCAAATTTGGGAAACACATACGGTCAAGTTGTTGAGAACAATAATCAATATGGTAATATCAATACTGTAAATAGCCAGCAATCTATCCAATTTCGTTCATTTAGTAAGCTTCGTTCAAAACCTTCAAGACATTATCGACATAAGTCAGACGGTTACCTAGTTGATTCAGACGGTTACCAATATGATTCAAACGGTTTCAGAGTCAATTCAGAAGGTTACCGATACGATAAAAATGGCTACCGGATAAATGTAGACGGAAATCGTGTGGATAAAAATGGTGAAGAAGTTGATTCATACGGTTACCGATATGACACGGGAAAATATTCTTCTCCTTTTCGCGTGAGTGCGGACGGTTTTCAGTATGATTCAAGTGGTTACCGAACTGATTCGTCGGGATTTCGGTATGATCGAAACGGTTACCGAGTTGATGTAAATGGTACGCGGTACGATGCAGATGGCAACGGAGTAGACAAATACGAAAACCGCTATAATTCGCGATATCATATTGGTACGGTCTACAAAATTAACTAAAATGATGGTGTAAAATTAAGATGCTGGGATAAAAATTGTTTTAATACATTATTATTAATATAAATGTATAAAATTAAAATTTGTATTTGTGGAATTTAATAAAGGGTAGGGCTCAATTTTCTTGTGAAGAGCACATTTCGTCATAGCTATGCCACAGTTCGCGCAGTATGTCATAACTTTATGTAGCTTTAGTTGATGGCGCTGGGCTGAAATCTGCTGCGGTAGGGGTACCTGATATCTTAGCAGTGGCGTGTGTACATTAATAAAATATTTTAAATCGAACATATTAATAAGTTAATGTTAAATTTTAACTATTCGTTAGTTAAATTGCTGATGAACTTTAAATTAATATAACAACTGAAAGTTTAAATAAATAATATATTTTAATTTAATTTGTATAATTTTAAACATTTTCATCGTCTTCATCATCTTCCAAGTCAGAAATATCGGATTCCCACTCATCGGATGACCCCGTGTTTACACTAAATATGAAGGAATCTGTAAATTCATCCATAAGGTGTTCTCTTTGAATATATTTATCCTCATATTTCGCGGAATGGTCCACCACGTTTGCCAATTCCTCCGATGTTATGCTTCGGAATTAATACATTATTATTAATATAAATGTATAAAATTAAAATTTGTATTTGTGGAATTTAATAAAGGGTAGGGCTCGATTTTCTTGTGAAGAGCACATTTCGTCATAGCTATGCCATAGTTCGCGCAGTACGTCATAACTTTGTGGAGCTTTAGCTGATGGCGCTGGGCTGAAATCTGCTGCGGTAGGGGTACCTGATATCTTAGCAGTGGCGTGTGTACATTAATAAAATATTTTAAATCGAACATATTAATAAGTTAATGTTAAATTTTAACTATTCGTTAGTTAAATTGCTGATGAACTTTAAATTAATATAACAACTGAAAGTTTAAATAAATAATATATTTTAATTTAATTTTTTTAATTTTAAACATTTTCATCGTCTTCATCATCTTCCAAGTCAGAAATATCGGATTCCCACTTATCGGATGACCCCGTGTTTACACTAAATATGAAGGAATCTGTAAATTCATCCATAAGGTGTTCTCTTTGAATATATTTATCCTCATATTTCGCGGAATGGTCCACCACGTTTGCCAATTCCTCCGATGTTATGCTTCGGAATTAATACATTATTATTAATATAAATGTATAAAATTAAAATTTGTATTTGTGGAATTTAATAAAGGGTAGGGCTCGATTTTCTTGTGAAGAGCACATTTCGTCATAGCTATGCCACAGTTCGCGCAGTACGTCATAACTTTGTGGAGCTTTAGTTGATGGCGCTGGGCTGAAATCTGCTGCGGTAGGGGTACCTGATATCTTAGCAGTGGCGTGTGTACATTAATAAAATATTTTAAATCGAACATATTAATAAGTTAATGTTAAATTTTAACTATTCGTTAGTTAAATTGCTGATGAACTTTAAATTAATATAACAACTGAAAGTTTAAATAAATAATATATTTTAATTTAATTTGTATAATTTTAAACATTTTCATCGTCTTCATCATCTTCCAAGTAGGAAATATCGGATTCCCACTCATCGGATGACCCCGTATTTACACTAAACATGAAGGAATCTGTAAATTCATCCATAAGGTGTTCTCTTTGAATATATTTATCCTCATATTTCGCGGAATGGTCCACCACGTTTGCCCATTCCTCCGCTGTTATGCTTCGGAATTTTTCTCTTGCCAACTTTTCAACATTATCCAACTTAAATGTTGTGTAATGTTGACCCACCCAATTTTTTAGTGTGGCCCATATTCTTTCTATGGGATTTAATTCGGGATGATATGGATGTAATCGTAGAACTTTGTGTCCATGTTCTTCAAGAAGATCGTCTAAAAGAAATTTCGGTGGAGGTCTGTAAACTTTTATTAATGTGTACAGTTCTGGTTTGGTCATTTTAGCATCATGTTATATTGTTTTTAACGACCCAGTTAATTAAATCTGCTTTTTTGGTCTGCGTTGTAATCGATTTTTCAGATTTAACATTATGATAACTTGCATTATCGATTACAAGTAAAGACCTTGGAGGAAGATTTGGTAGTAACTGTCTTCTAACCCATTGGGAAAAATTATTCCAGTTCATTTCATCATGATAATCTGTTTTTTTCCCTGAAAAAAGTAAAAAAGAATTTATTATCTATAATGCAAGTATATTTTTCATAATTATTTTTGTATGATACCTAAACTTACAAAAAAACTCTTTTAAATGAAATAATTGCTTATTTAAGCAAAAATTATTAGGAATTTTAAAACACTTAAAAAATAATCTGTTTTAGAAGAAATATTTGTTTAAGATGATAATATTTTTTATAATAATCCTAAGAAAAAGTTAAACTAAAAACTTTCCATTGCATAACAATAAAGGATTAAGTACAGGTAAAGATCTTTTAACTAAACTAAAGATAATAAAATAAACCACTACATTAAGTACTTAAATTACTTGTTAATTAGATACTTTAACAGTTTAAATTAAATTTAAGCTGATCATAACTTTCGATTGTTAAGCATCATGGATTTTTATGATGCGCACTAGCCGACCGCAGCAATGGAGGTATTACTAAATCTCACGCCATTGCACATCTTCATACAAGGAGAAACCAGGTCAGCTATTCACAGGCTAATGCAGGGACAAAACCCAATAAGCCAACTACATAGCGCCGACCACACAAGGCTATATCAGCAAGTACAAAGGGATAATATTCTAGCAATGCCTACTGATAGAGCCATAACCACATACAAATTTGAAAGAAATTTTCAAATTCAAATACCAGCCCGAGAATCCTGGAAACAGGGACCTCCCGTACAGGCTGAACTCGTCTGGTACACAGACGGTTCAAAAACCAAGGAAGGAGACGGTGCTGGAATCTATGGACCCAAGTCGAAATCAACGATTTTACTAAGCTTAGGAAAATATGCAACAGTGTTCCAGGCTGAGCTAATAGCCATACAATACTGTGCAAGAGAAATATTAAATCAGCAAGTATCAGGCAAAACTATTGCCATATACTCTGATAGCCAAGCAGCTCTAAAGGCAATTCTCTCACCAGAAATCAAATCACGACTGGTGAAAGACTGTCTAGAAGACCTGACAGAGCTAAGTAGTCAAAATAAGGTGACCTTAGCCTGGGTTCCAGGCCATGAGGGATATCAGGGCAAGGAAAAGGCCGACGAATTAGCCCGAGAAGGCTCAGATAAGGCCATGACAGGCCCTGAACCCTTTTGTGGAGTCGCTAAGGCATTGTGCAATGCATCCATTAAACAATGGATGCAAAAAGAGTCTCAGGAATGGTGAAACAACTATCCAAGACTGAGACAGGCCAAACAGTTCATCAAGGAACCATCGGCCAAGTTTACGAAAAACCTACTGGATCAAAAACGTCAAATAGTTAGGATAACAGTAGGCCTTCTTACTGGACACTGTCGCCTCAAAAGGCACATGAGTTTCATAAATCCAGCAGAAGAAGCAACTTTGTGCAGGTTCTGTGAAGAAGAAGAGGAAACATCATTCCACGTCCTGTGCCAATGTGAAGGCTTGGCTGGAATGAGGTTTCTAACATTGGGCGAAGAAAAGCCAATTGCATGCAACTACATGCGGGAGCCACTGTCAAAGCTACTAAGTCTAATAAAAAAGACCAGGCTAGACGACATACTCTAAACAAACGGAGTCCCACAATAGATCTGAAAAGGTCGCGGTGGACAAGGACAAATAACGTCCAACTCCTAATCTAATCTAATCTAATCTAATCTAATCTAATCTAATCTAATCTAATCTAATCTAATCTAATCTAATCTAATCTAATCTAATCTAATCTAATCTAATCTAATATTATTCCTAAAGTCGTAGGGTTCCAACAGAACAGATCTGTTGTCTTCATTTTTTTTCCACCTGAAAAATAAACATTGTAATTTTATACCTACAAAAATTGACTATAAGAAATTAATTATTTTGGTATCATTTTATTAAGATTTTTTTAGATAACGTTATTTATACTTACTTAAACCCCTGTTTAATAATATTTTCCTAAGTGATCTGTATCTGTAACGTGTGGAGGGTTGGTTACCTCCACGGCACTTAGGCCTTATCAGGCCCATTGTGCACCCTCCTAAGGTGATAGGCACCTCCTAGCTCGTCAGCCAGCCTACAGATTTAATGATGTTGACAACGTCGCCAAGAGGTGCTTCTCTTATATTGGCCGGTGTTAGCCGATACTCGCCGAACACAAATCTTCTAATAAATGAGAGCGTTGGCCAATCGTAAAGGATATACTCAATGGTCTCATCTTCTTGTTCGCACCCTCTGCAGAGTGCGGATTCTGACAGCCCCATGATGTGGAGATGCTTCCGTACTTGGCAATGACCAGTCAGAATGCCTGTGACCAGACGCAGATTCTGTCTAGTCATAGTCAAGTATTTGTTAGCTACAGTGTTGTCAGGATAACTTAAGAGCTCCCCGGCTACTCTGCAGTTTCTTGTTTCATCCCTTCCTAAGTGATGAGATGCTGCCCCGGAATTTAAAACAACAATCCTTCATTTTTTGTAATATACCTAAAATAATATTTATATCAATTACGTTGCAATTATAATCAAAAAAGTAACTTACAATTTAGAGTTGGTAGTGTTTTCTCAATAATATGAAAATCATGGATCATATTTCTGAGTTTTTTCAATTCTTCAGGCCTTATAGATTCTACAACTGTACTTCTTTTTGTATATCCTCTTTGTGAAAATGAAGTACTAACTCCACTTTCTACTTCACCAGCCATCTTCTTAGTTCTAGAATAACTGCTTATAGAAATCCCTGTAGCAGCTAAAATTCTGTCTGTATTTGTGTAATGGTATTTGAATACCGTGTTCAGCCTTGTTTTTCATAAAATCTATGAGGCGTGAAATTATTTTCGTTTGAATTTGAAGAATTTGGCCCTTTTTGCCTCATAATTTTTTTCTGTTTCATTTTAAACGAACTAAAAATACAGATATTTGTAGGAAATCTGTTTTAAATAATATTAAACTTATTTTTCTATTCATCAAGAGTAAACCGAACCTCTAGCCAAGGAAAATTTTTAAAATAGTAATACAAATTAAAGTTACTTAAGAGCTAGTGCTTTGGTAATAAGATAAAATTCGTAGGTTTTATATATTTTATCACCAAGTTCTTAATATTTAAGGTATTTATTTACATGATATTTTTTTTGTTGCTATATAGTAACTTAAACTACAGTTCTGTAGTATGAAATCAACAAAAAAGTATTACCACAACGCAGAAAAAAAAAATAAAAATTAGTATGATCACTGTTTTAAGGATTCTGCTTTTATTTTTTATTCGATTAGAATTTTCTTTTAAGAATTCTCTAGAGAAATCTTTCCTTTACAATTTGTATTGAAAAAATATAGTGTTTAATTTTAGTTTCAGTTTTTTCATCAAGAAATAATAATATGTTCACCAAATCCTTAAAACAGTGATCATACTCAGACTTTTTTTTATTTTTTTTTTCTGCGTTGTGGTAATATGTTTTTGTTGATTTCATACTACAGAACTGTAGTTTAAGTTACTATATAGCAACAAAAAAAAAATATCACGTACAATACCTTAAATATTAAGAACTTGGTGATAAAATATATAAAACCTACGAATTTTATCTCATTACCGCAGCAATAGCTCTTAAGATAAGAAAAATATGGTTTACAAAAAATCTGGTTTTAAAAGGTATTTAAAATATTTCAGGATGTTCGGTTTCTTCTGAGATTAATATTTGTAGTTTTGTAAATGTACTTATCAAGATATACACAAAATTTATTAGGAATTCAACAAATATAACAAATTAAAGTTTATATACACACAAATCACAAAAACTCAGGAAACTCAAAAATCGAATCACAAAACTCGAGAAACTCAAAATAGCTAAATAAATGCAACAAGTACAAATAAGTAACACTACACTACTGAATTCAACTTGTATGAGCGGTGATAAGTGGCAGGCGGCTTCGATCACGTTTAAATCTGTCTGACCACGCCTACAAACTTAATTTGGTTGCTGCTCATTATGACGAAGTGTGCTCTTCACAAAAAATCGAGCTCTATTTACTGTTAGAAAATTCTAAATATAATAAAATTTGACTTGAAAAAAGAGCGTCATTGGATATTACAAAACGAATGTTTAGCTTTTAAAACCAAGAAAAATCTCATTATTAATTTAATGATTAAATCTCCTGTTTAGTCAACGGCCTAAGCCTTTTCAAATGAACTGTAATCATACTTCTTGAAAAGGACTTTTTGTGGATGAAACAAAAGGCTGAAAAACGGCATATTAGCTTATTCACTTATTTAAAGACAAAACGATTACAAAATTATATACATATTTACTTAAGTACTCGAAGTACTCTCTAAAATTTGCGAAAGCACTTATTTGTTTTAAGTATTATTCATTTATATGAGTGAGTATTCATACTCAGATACTTATTATGAGTATTTTGCGAAGCTATTCATTGTGAATTACTCATGAGTGCTTTAATGCAATACTGTGCCTCTGACACTATGTTTACAATTTATAACTGAGTACTTAAAATTGAAAGAAAACATTACATATATTAGTGCCCCGTTTGAATATCCAAATCGGATGCATCTGAGATGTTTTAGGTCTTTGATCACGTGATTCAGTATACGTAAATGTAGCAGGACAGATGTGTCCGATGTGGATAAACAAACGCTCGAGATGTAAAAAATGCATCGAATATGGATATTCATTTAAATGATATAAAATCATTTTCATTCTATCAGTCTTCATAAATAAAATTATTTATTTCAAATATATCAAAATACCACTCAAATGGCTATTTTCATTACACTTTTTCGTCACTCGAAGTGCGTCCATCTGTCATATTGAAAAATATTGTTTATGTCGTTCTTTACTTTATTCTGTCTCGATGCCCGATTTACATATAAATCAGTAATCCAATATATCATTGCTTATAAGTTAACCTCCAAATCTGGTGCGTTTACGGCAGAGTGGAGTGAATTTGGAAATTGGAATATTATTCTGCCCACGGCACCTACCTAGACGGTAGATTTTAAGAATGTTTATTAAATTTTTTGATAAAATAATCCAGTTGCATAAAACATAAGGGTAACAATAATTTGCTTTAAAAAATCAATGGATTTAATTCTCAAAATTAGGATACATATTTTTATAATGCTTGCTACAAAATCAACTTTGTTACCTACCTACCATAAAGATAATCACATGCATATTATGTTATCTATGTACCTTAATATTAAATCCAAAATATATAAAATATTGTATAAAAATGCGTATATGTATAAATATTAATGTATATTAATAAAAAGAACTTCGATTATAATTTTTAAAAGATGGCAGATGTCCACAATATTTATTCAATTGTTTTTTTAATAGGACATTAACAAGCCTTTAGTTAGTGGTCCAATAAATATTTTATGTATTTCCATAACTAACGAATCCCTATAAAGACTCATTACTTAAAGGTCCAATAAATAAATATGTATACAATAATTTTTAGGCCATAACTAATTATTCTTCTTGCGTATCCTATATTTTTTAAATTTAGCTAGGTTTTTGTTAAAATGTCCAACTTAGAAAAGAAATAAATGCCGAGAAAAAATTATACACATCAAAATTTTGAAAATGGTCTACATATTGTGACAAAAGCATAAAAAAGGATATATAGGAAGCTGTTTTGAGATAAATCTGGAACAGCATTTTGCTTTTTAGAATAGTAACAAACAAGCCTTAAACGATATGCGTATTCCACGAAATGTAATACTGAAAATAGCCGATCTTTAGTAACTTTTATGACATCTTAAGATCCTTAAGTACCTATTAGTTCTATTAAATATCTTAGTGACAGTATTTTAGGGTTACAACTGGTATTAATTTAGTTTCTTGGGATACCAAAACTCAGCTGGTTTACAGAGGGTGATTTTTGTTTCTCACCTCTTTCGCAGGTACCACATTTTCAGTTATTACCTCATCACTTTCTTCCTATTCAGAAGACATTTAGGTACTTATTCCATCCCTTTCTTGATCAAGTTGAATATAGCCAGCCTAAATACACCTCTAACAACCAGTAATATACTCGACTTATAAAAGAAAACTTTTCTCCTCTGGCAATCCGCCCTTTGCCTCATTTTGAAGACATCACACTTATGGATACCTTTGTCTTCTTTTTAATAAAAAAAGTTTTATACGTAATACCTGCATTCAGTCCTGAAGACACCCCTTGGGTAGAAACCGAAACATTTTAAACAGTGAAAAACATTTTGTTGTATTGACTTTTAGTACTTACCTATATTTTTTATTTTTGTTCATGAAACTGACCCTAATAATTTAATATCTAAATAGTTCATGAAAATAAATGTTGCTTAAGAATTTTGGCTTTTATAAATATATATTGTTTTTATTAATAATAAAAAAGAACACCATTAACTTTTTAATTTTTATTTGATTTTTAATGTACGTTTTTGTTATTAATTTACATTATAGAACAGGGTACCCAATTAATTTTATTTGATATTCTGTCATGTTGTTCCTTTTCGTTTCCCAAAATTTGTTATTTTAATTTGCATTACCTATTAATAAATTCCTCACTGCATATTAGGTTTGGCTACAAGAAAATATTATTTGTAAATAAAGACATATTATTTCTTATAATTAAAGTACTTACTATATGTGAATAATCCTTTGTTTTCCATCGTAAAATCCACATTCACATTGTTAAATCTTCTATAAATTCGGTTTCTTTACGTACTTTCAAATAAGTATATTTTGTAAACAATTCTCATGTTAAAAGTTCGTCTAGTCTCGACGCTCTCGACTCTTGCCGTTTGACTTTCTTTGCAGGGCATTTGCGACATTCCTTATGAACAATTTTGAGCTCATTACAAAAACATATCTTTCGTGTTCACCTGTCGAGTATTCTCTTAAATGGGACGACAAAGACAGAGAAAACTCTTGATAGGGACGTATATCGAATATCGACACACTTTACTTTATACTGTCACTTGGAAAAGCGCTGTTACCAAATTTACCATTTAGAAGGCAATTTAGGGAGTGAATGAAGTTATAAGTTCATTAGCTAACGAGAGATTTTAACAATCGTTCTTGCAACCGGCTGTATTTCTTTTTAATAAATTATTTTAACGTTATTTGTAAGTAGTTCGATGTTTTTTTGGTTTTATTATCCAAGTTAACTTTGACTTTGAATATTCACTTTCATAATTAACGTAGATATAGGCAACACATTATACACTACTTAGGACACATTTTAAGTTTTTATATCTATTTCTTAAAATAATGTAATCGTAGAAAAAATCTTGTGTGCATTATGAGCGCAAAGTTCGTTGCCACTTTCGACAGATTGCCGCGCTTAATCCACAATAGCTATTTGTGTACTAAGAGCGAAAAATGATACCCTTCTGCTTGAGACAGACAGCGCGGCAATCTGTCAAAAAAAGCGACGAATTTTTCGCTCAAAATGCACACAAGATTTTTTCTACGATCATACTTGTCTAAGAAATAGATATAAATCTAAACATTTGTCGTAAGTAGTTAATCATGAAAAAAGCAGTTGCTATTCAAAGTCCATGTTAACTTGGATAATATAACAAAAAAAAAACAGGCAACTACGTACAAATAACTTGAAAACCATTTATTAAAAAGAAGTAATGGCTAATTTAAATTAGGCGAGCCCAAAAGCCTACTTTGGATAATGATCGTAGAAAAATAGCTATTAGAGTTCTTGCTATTTGATGATTTTTCCTTTTTTTTATTGATACTTGTTTATTGAATTTCTAAACTTTCATAAAACCTAAACCAAAGATTTTGGCGGTTTGTCTGTTAGTTTGTCTGCGAGCTTCAGCATCATTATTTGCACTACTTTTAAATAAACGATTTACTTGCTTGTAAAACATTGATAACTTCATGTAGTTGTGGTTTGTACTTCTGGACAGGGCAGCCGGTACAATACAAATTGCCTTGTGTAATTACATTTTTTTTATTAGAGGTTAAAACGAAGTAAGTTGGTTTAAAGTCTCACAGGATGTGGTAGGAGCGATTAACGAGAACGATGACTGCCTACTACCAAGGCATGTTTTGGGTTCAAAGTATGAAAATTGAGTAGTGTGGCGAGAACGATGTATATGGTAGAAGTCGAAGCAAGCAACTCGTTGGTTTTTGTGTGTAAAAGAACGCCGTACTACCCTTGTATTGTAAAATGGACTATTCCAACTGACCAGAATTACAGCATCAAGTGAGCATTTGTTATAATCTATTTTTTAATTCTATTAAGTGGAAGAGAGACAGATTCCGCAGTCCAAGAGATAGAAAATATACGTGACATTTGTCATGTTTGCAGATAATATATTTTGTTTGTACTGTATTAGAGCGAGCGTTGCTATTCGCAGGATGGAAAATGTGTAATAACTTGAATGCGTGGGTTTGAGCACAGGTGACTTGACCACAGGAACAGCCTAGAAAATGGTATGTATAAATTTAAGTATAATATATTTTATTATGAAATTTAAACAAAGTCTGAAATAAAATAAAAAGTCTTTGAAATAAAATAATCTAAACAAAATCCAGAAAAATGCTGTATGGAATTAAGATTTTATAATTTCGCTTGGAGATAATTTATTTGGCAAAGTTAAAGGCAACATTGATGGGTACTTTTTTAAAAATATTAACTAGTTTGTAGGAAATCAAATTAACAAAATTTAAAGACAAATCTGGTTTTATATAAAATTTTCTCTTTTTCGTGTAATGCAGTCTGCCGATCAAAGTGAACTTAGAACTACTAATCGTTTACAGGAACATTTCAAACTTATTGACAAACATTCTGCTTCAATTTCTGATATTAGTTTATTACATCAATGTAACAAAGGTACTTAAATGGACCTACTTAGGTTTCCCGAAGTCCATAAAGCAATTAACAACATATGTATGGTTTGTGTTATTGATCAACTCCAACCTAAATTCAACTATATTTTCTCGTCATAATCTTCTTTTCATTCAAATTAATCATTTATAATATTAAGGACTTGCTGTAGCCTATTAACTAAATTTTATTACTCATTGTTTTTGTAATAATCCATATTTCCCTTGGGTATCCTTCCAGTTCGCCAGTGTTGTACCCTTCGTCTATTTTGAGATAATTTCTTTGGCAGTGCTCTTTTCAATGCCCAGATTCATTTCCACTTTTAGCGAGCACGTCGGCTTTTTCATTGGCCTCCACACCGCTGTGTCCAGGAACCCAAAACAAAATAACTTTGTTCCGAGCACCGAGATGCTCAAGAGTATTTATAAAGTTCTAAACCAGCTTTGAGTCAGCTAGATTGGAGCTCAATGCTTTCTGGTTTTCCGAAAAGATCTTATTAACAGAGAGAAAATTAATCAACTCTTTCACTCCCAATTCTATAGTCGTTTGTGTTTGGAAGATCGTAGCCTAGGTTTATTGATATGTAAACTCTGGACATCTGGCCAAGAATTCCTGTTCCTACTCCTTTTTAAATTTTGGGGCTGTCCGTGTACACTGCATAGTTTGCCTGGGAGAGGGTTTTATCCCTCTGCTCCATACGTCACTCTCTGGAATGAGGATTCTGTATGACTTTTCTATGTGCTGTCGGGGAACTAGCGAATCTCACTCATCAGCTAGTTTTGCCCCATCGGAGTTCTTCATTGTATTGATCACCCTTCAAGAGTATAAGAGACCTTTCAGTCCTCCATTTCCAGCAAAATGTAAAAAGGTGTTAGGTTCAGCATGATCTCCATGGTTCCTGTCGGTGTAGTTGACATTGCCCCAGTGATGGCGAGGCGCGAAGGCCCATGATTTGCCGCATATACTTCTGAGGGTCCACTGGGATAATCAGTCTTTGTTGATGTTTTTTTTCCAATTGGTTATTCCAGGTGAATTTCACATCTGGAATAATCTCTAGATATTTCACTTCCTCCTCAAAAGGAAATGTTTTCCTGGCCAAGATAGTAAGTAAGCTTGTCGAGCTTTCTTCGTTGGTGACGGGGATGGTAACAGTTTTCCTGGGGTTTACAGACATCTGCTCCTTTCCCTTTCGCACTATCTATTAATCATATTTAGCGCTTGTTGAAGGATATTAGAGATCACCTCTTCGTAGTTCCCCTAAATCACGCGCATTGGAAATCTACCTCCTGCCAAGAGACATCGTGTATGAGGTTATCCACAGTAGGGGTGAATATGCGCTGCCTTGTAAATATCCTCTAGCCCTAAACATTATTCTCTCTCCTTGCAGTGATGAAATGATGTTTCGGTTTCCAAACATGCTTTTTATCCAATTACAAGTCAGTTTGTCGATTCGTGAAAGAAGTTTCAATAGAAGCAAACAGAGACTAAGGAAGGGCATTATTGAAAGCGCCTTCTACCTTCTATGTCTAGGAATGCATTCAATCTAAGTAGGAGAAATACAACATCTCCATTTCTAATATTTTATTTTTTTAATGGAATACCGTTTTCGTTAATTTATATCCATTATAATAAACTTTAAGATTTGGAAATTCTGAAAATGAAAAATACCTATTTCCCCTTACAAAATTATGAAAATTCCTAAGGTGAAAACAAAGCAAAGACAAATTGAAAAAGCATTGGTTAGTTAATTTTTCTTTGGTTTGTTTTTTCTTCGGTTTGTTTTTAGCTGTTTCAATTTTTCTTTGGTGCGGCTAGGCTAGATCCTCTGTAGTACCGAATTTGCAAAAGAAGTAGAAATGTTCTCTGAACAAAATTTTAATATCACCGGTTCTTTGTGTTTTTCAGGTTTTATTCTGCTATAATAAAAACTTTGATTGTAAATCATAGTTAATTTATATAATCGATCGTTATTCAGTTCAAACTATTTTAAAATAATTTAACGAAAACCAAGTTGATTATTACTATAATTTATTGCCAGGATATCGAATGACCTATTAAAAAAGTTGTCTTCAAATAAATCGGTGTTTTTCCCAGATGTTCACAAATCATCATTCACAAGTCATTTTAAAAAGATTAAATTCCTCAATATACATACATTAATATGTAAATATTTCCAAAACAAACAAAAAACTTAATATCTAGATATTTGTAAATTATAATATATTTTTTAGACGTTATCTAATACTGACCTATTGACCGAAAAGTACTTTATTTATATTTAAAATCGATTACGTAAGTTTGGCAGTGACTACGTTACCGACATTGCTTTGTTATCCAAAAATGAAAAATGTAAATTTCAGCCGTAAAATAAAACGGTTCGTGTAAGAATGTCGCCGACAATTTGAAATATCCTGCAAGCTATCGATTCCACCTAAAAGTAACTAATATATTATACAGTAACTCAATATAAATGCAGTTAAAAATAAAACTGTTATCGTAGCACCCTTATCGAAAATAGAATTAAAAAATGGGCCAGGCTTACTCTCGTGTTGGGCTCATTCCCATACTATTCGGCGTTTGGACTCGTACCGTTTCTTGAGATATGGACCCCGCAAATGTTCGTCGCCATGTTGGCTGGTCAAACGGACCATTGGGCTTAATTCAGAAAGCAATGAGCAGTAGCGGCTCGTGGGCACCAGGCTAGGGGATCTTTAATAGGGAAATGCTTACTCGTGTTTTAGTACTGTGCACCACCCATAGATGGCGCTACTTTACACAAAGTTTGCTCGTTGCATTCGTCGAGCAGATTCAGAGTGTATTCAGAGCAGGTTCAGAGTAACGCAAGTGTACGCAAGTTGTTATTTAAAACTTTCAACAGCTATTCATAGAAAAAAAAAACGCCATTAATGGCAATAATAGTAAACATATATAATTATGGTGCGAATTCGTCCTTGTGCTGATCCAGATTGTCAGGATAAAGTTAGTCGCAGGTAAGGAATAAATTTACAATTTTATTTCTTTACAAGTAAAAACTTCTTTTTGTATTTTATTCTTAAATACTTTGCCAAATTTTAAGAGCATATATTATTACTTAAAAGTACCCAATTTGTGAAATAAATTTCCAAAATAATGCGGGTAACCTAATGTTTTCTAGGAAAAATTAAAAATCTTAACCTAACTTTTATCATTTTCAATACAATTTCAGTAACTAGATAAAATATGTGAATATTAAGAAGATTGAAATAAATAGTGTTATTAGTATTTTTTTAGAATTATACAATATGTAATGGATAATTTATAGTAGATACCTATATACAATTTTTTTTCCGAATTCAAAATGAGGTACTTTTCAAACATACCAATAATTGTATATTTTATATTGTGCGACTCTTATTATTTTTTGCTCCATATACTGTGACCTACCTCACCTAGGTAACTTCACAATTTATTGATTCCAATTAATAAAAGTTGCATTCTTACTAAATTCAAATTCCTTCATTTTATTGAAAATTCTTCTACGATATATTTTTAAGAAATGCCGATTCATTCTCACTAGCTAATAAATTAATAGCTCAGCTGAATTGCCTCAAAACAAAAATAATAAAATTGAACTTTATATTTTTTAACTGATACTCTTCTTCATTTTTTAAAGAAAACGAATCAGCAAACACTGCAATAGGAAGTGACAAGTACACCCAACAGCAGCCAGAGCCAACTTTCCCCAGGAACTTTCGTTACAACTTCTAGTGGATACAACCATGGGTGAACTTCGTAATAGTTTTATATTCATATTTCTTTGTTATTGTGTACTGTAATAAGAATTCGTGCAATTTTAATTCTAATAATAAAAAATATATGGTTATAATCGTGTTTTACTTCATAATAAGATGTATTTTTTGTTCCTCAAATCCAAAATTATAATTTTTCGTTTTCTTTTTAACTTAAAATATTTTAAATTTTATCTATCACAGAACATAACTCAATGGATTATATCCATCTAAGTATGTTGAGTGAATAATAAAATGTTTGAATCATTTTAAGTAAAAAAATTATAATTTTGAAAACTTAGTAGTGGTTTATTAGAAAGGCCGAGTTTGAAAAACCCGCGCTCATTGACCCCTACCGCCATCTATATAATAAATCTTGAACAAATTTTCAATTATTAGTTATCTTCCTTTTTTTTTAACTCAACTATTTGCAACCGTTACGGATGGCGCTGAAAGATGAGTAAAATTTTTCACTGTTGAGTGGCCCATCTTTAAAGGGTATGGTCTGTGGTGGGCACTAGCGGCAGTGAAGCACACACTGGAAAGGAATCCCCGGATTCATTTTTCCCTTAGGAAAACAAGTTCTCCGCTCAATGAAAATTAAATATATTTCAAAACAAATTAAATATTACAAAATTGAAAACTAACTGCTAGGTACCGCTGCAGTTGTATACTATTTCTTATAGTTGAAGGCCATTTTTCTGGATTTTTGGCTAGCGAAGTGATCGATGACCAGATTATTAAAATTTGGAATGGACCGAATAAGTTTTTTTTTTCGATGGATAACATGGCTAACGCGCAGAATCTATCTTGGCACATAGTGTTCCTTAAAAATGTTTTAATACGTTTTAATGTCGAAAAACATCTTTCACTCTCCACTGTGGTCATGGTAATTGTACACAGGATAGTTAGCAGCTCCACAGATTCCGAAAATGTAATTGTCAAATTGTTCTCAAAAAACATTTGTAATAACGGTAATTGTGTTGCATAAAATCATTTCGGGTGTAAAGTATGGACAGTTCGTTTTTTATTTTTAAGCTGTTTATGTTTGGAAATAAACTACACATAGTTTTAACGTCCTCATTTGGAAAACAACCTCGGTAGTCTTTAAATTTTTCAATATCAAATAAACTTGCAATTGTTAGGTGGGTAGTAAAACTAAAACGTTCATTTACCTGCACTACTATTGTATCACAAATTTCCTAACATATCCTTAAATTAGGAATGGGGTTCCTTTTCAACAAACCGTCTCTTCTTGCTTGTACTTGGACCTGATTGGGTGTTGTCGTTTAAGTTTAGTTCTTGTGGGTCTTGTGATTGCCATTCTTTATGAATTAGCGTGTCTATACTATTTCTAATATTTTGAATAGCTGCTGCAAAATTTGATATATTTATCTTAACCTTGAGAGCATCGAGCTGTCTACTCTGCAGTTGATCAAAAAGTAGTATATCGTAATTTGGCATTATTTTGCTGAAGAAAAATAACCAGAAGTTAAAATCGATGTATTTCAAAAAATTTATCAACCCAAGTCTGATTAATAGTTTTTTTTATCAAATTATGTGTTCATAATTTCTTCGAGACATTTAATCAAATCCTCTTTATAAACATAAATAGTATTGACACACTTCTATGTAAAATTCCATCGTGTAGGAGCCGAACGAGGTAGCCGCTTTTTTACAACCCTGTCCAAAACGCTTGTTCTTTTTGTAGAGCGGGACAAGTAAGTAGAAAATGCAAAGAGATTGGAAAAAAAACTCTTACAGCCTTATTTATTGAGCAACACTTTTCAATTATTAGATTTAATTGGTGCGCGTAACAGTGAATATATTGGGCATTTGCACAGATGTTTTTAATTTTAGCTTGTACCCCTCCAACAATACCACTCATTACGAAAGCACCATCGTAACTTTGTACTATTAGTTTTTCAGGTACTTTGTCAATTCCTAGTTCACTTAATACCTCCAGAATTGCCGCCGAAAGCCCGTCTGCAGTGTAATCCATTGGTTTCAAAAAACTTCCAAACCTTTCGTAAATCCGACCGTCTCTTACATATCTGATAATCAAAACCATCTTCATTTGAGTTAATGTATCAGTTGTTTCATCAGCCTGTATGGCGATATATTTAGCAGCCTGAATATCTTTTTTTATTATGTCTTGACAAACGTGTAAAATTGAATCGAGCAATTCATTTTGAATGGTTTTTGATGCACCTTGAAAAAATTTGTTTTTGTGTCATTTAAGTGTGCCTCTAACATACTGTCTATTTCAGCTATTAAATTAACTAAACCTCTGAAAATGCCAGGATTGTCTGAAGTTGACGTTTCGTCATGCCCTCGCAAGGCAAGCTAAAAAGCGCTACATTTTATGAAGTCAATTAATTTGGACTATATGTTACGGTTGCTGTCAACGGCCTTATTATAGTTTTTGATAGATTTGCGGTAAGCACTACTCAACTGACTACGAATGTCCACTCGACCCAACATACTTATCTCTAGTTCATTCATGTTCTAAATGTTTTTTGGAAACCATGTGGGAATTCGCTTTGCTGTTTAAATGTTTCAAATCACTTATGTCGTCCAACTAAAGTCATCTACACTAAATTGTTTGCCACTGGATGCCAAAATATACGGAAAACAATAAAATTTGTTTGTCACTTCGCAACTACACCCCCACGAATACTTCTCGTAAATTGTTCTATTAAAACTACGTTTAAACGTACGTTATTGTATAATATTTATTCGCTCAATCTGCAAATTCGGCAACGGCCGCCCGAGAGTCTTTGCCACGATTTTGTCATTAAACGATAACGCACCGTTCAAAATATTTTGTACCGAATTCCACGCAAAAATCATAATAGAATTCATAATAGTGAAATAACAATTATATATTACACTTATCAAAACGAATTACCGAAATATACGGCCCCAAAAGATCAACAAGCAAAACCACCCAGCAGCGCTAAGTTGAAGGTACATAAATAAACCATGGATACAGCACGTCACGATGAGGACAGCGCCCCGCTTGTGACGTATAATCCATCGCATGTGTTCATCTCTTGCTAAGCGATATTGTCGTTGTCCTTGTTTTTCGCGTCATAATGAGAGGTACACATTTACTGTGCCCTGTGCCCATCTTCCACTTAATTTCGGAATTCTCGGAACGTCGCTCAACGCCCGGTCGTCCAATGTCGTGCCAACGCGGTTTGCGCTGAATATTAGATAAAATAATAATAGGCATTGAGGAAAATATAAAATACGTAAGTTATTTTTTTTTGTTTAATATACTAGGGCACGTGCCTAAGTGACCTATTTATTGGTCGCGTGACAGTTGACGTTTGTATTGTAAAATAATTGCGGTTTTAGATGGGATAAATTTTCAGCATATGTGATTTTAACAAGACTATGCGACGACATGTACAACCAATGAAACACTTAATCTTGTGAGGGTACGATTTCAAGACCGAATAATTTCACCAGGGCGAAACAGTAAGTGGCCACCTAGGTCCTGTGATTTGACCCCTTTGGATTTCTTTTTATGAAGTTTCTTAAAGAAAAAAGTCTACGCTAATAATCGTCAAATTATACAGCATCTTTGGGAAAATATTATTACTGCAATTGATGAAATATCGCCGCAGTTATGCGAAAAAGTTGTAGGGAATTTTTTAAAAAGAATGATATAATGCCAAAGGTCAAAAGGAAGTCACTTGTCTGATATTATTTTTCATTGTTAACCGCCATATTTGTATTTTAATTCAAATATAAATTTCATACGATATAAATAATTTGAGCGTTTTACTACCAATTCAAAAAGCAACCTAAAGTTTGAACATCCACAACTAGATTATGTTTACAAAAATCAAATTGTAATCATATAGATGTGTCCCACGAAACTATTATTTGCTATTATATTCGGCTATTGGACAATATAGGATAATTCTTCTCATTTAGCACTTATTTCTGAATTTTGGTTTAGGCTTATAAAAGGGACAGGACAATTGTTCTAATCTGAGATTTCCCAGCTTACTCAACGTTCGACATTCACTGGAAAACCGCGCGATGGAGTTTTCTGATTATCTACGCAGTGTCGTATTGGTACCTCCAGGACGTACCGGTCAGGAGGGAGAAGGACCCACTATTTTATATTTTTCGTGGTCCAATTTTCATTGAAAAGCAAAAAAGTTCCTCTCACGTATTACTGGGAAGTTTTTCTACAAGGGCCCACTACCTAAACGGGAGCCCACTGTTTGAACGAGGGCCTACTCGTCTTTTGACTGGTAGACCGATGGTCCAATGCGACACTACATCTACGGTTGCTCGTATGGCGGAGAAAGAAGGAAAGAAGGAGAGGTATAATATGCTTTTATTTTATTAAATGCATAAATTATATACTTAACCAACTATAGATACATTCGGAATATTTATCATAAGGTGATTTTAAATCAGTTACTAGAAATGTGACCAATTCTTACGTCATTATAATGACGTTCTATTAATCTGATTTAGAATTGTTTGGTTTACATTGTCACTAACTTGACAATGTGCATGACATGACATGACCTATGTACTTCACAAAAGATTAGCGAGTACAAATTCACTGCACGGTGTTGCCAGCTGTAACTTATTTTAAAATACAACCACTGCACTGTTACGGTAGATATATGACTGGTACATGTTGAGATGTAATACTTATTATTCGGAAGTCAGAGACACAACGCATTTATAGAGAATCTGGCAAATTGGCATTAGCACGTGTTCATCCTATTGTCCATTTTCTAACACGTTTGCGTCGTATCGTTAGGGTTGCGTTTTACTTTTTGTTAGAAATTCTTTCTGATTCAATTAATAAGTGTATGAATAAATTAAATTGTAATGGAAAATTTGTTAGATGAACGGGGCCTCAGCGACCTGATACCAATATTTAAATGTAAGTATATTTAGTTCACTTCTTGTTAGGTATTATTATGTATAAGTAAATTTATAATCATAAGAACACGAAACAAACTGGAATAGAAGTAAAAAAAATGTATGATGCTGGATAACGACTTTTTGGAAAGACGACTTCTGCCTTGCAAGACAAGAGATCGTATCTACGAAAATTCTGATTTCAAGATTCTTACAAATTTAATCAGCTTACATTTTATTTTATTATGACAAAATAATAAAGGCCTATTTGCATTAGAAAGTATTTACTATAGTTATAAGAAAAACTTATTTGCGAAGTCTAAAAGGACGTACCTAAATCGGTCACTATCTGACGGTCTATAACTCGACAGTGACAGGTGGCTACGAAAATTTGACGTAGTGTGCTGGTAACAATTAAAAAATCAAGTATATAGTCGGAAAGTCATAAAGTAATACATAATTATGTTGAATTCCAATACTATTTTTTAATTAAGAAAAGCTATTTACAATAGCTTTAAGTTTTATTAAAATTAATTTGTCGAATTACCTTGTATGTAAGTAAGATTTATACCTACTGGTAACATTAAATACAAAAACGAGTTTAGAACGCACATTTATTAGTATAATTATTCTAGAGAAACTATCTACTCCCAACGATGTGCTTGTATCACTCACAAACGACATTGTCAAAAGTATCGATGCTGGTTTGTCTACCATATGTAATAATATAATAATACTCTCCCTAATTCACCCCCTTACGAGTGAATTTCAACCCCTGAAGTCGACTAAACGACTTGTGTAGGGGAAGGGACGGCTATTATTATTATTTGCCGTGGCGCTCCGGGGCGACTTAAAGATGATTGATGGTGCCATTTGACATACAGGTGAGGAAAACCTGGAAAACCTCACCCACCATCATCGAGACGGTAATGTATGGCGAATTTTTTTAATCTGCATGTCATATCAACAGAAATTGAATTTCTATTAATACGCCACACATCAAATCCTAAACCGAACCATGCAATTTAATTTAAAATCCACATGGTCCGGTCTGGGATTCGAAACCCAGCAGTCTCAGACTCATAAACTTGCCTATAAATGAATATAAGCGCGATAGACCGCTACACCACCGTCCCGATAAATATGTATATTTGTAGACCTAAAGAAAGCTTTTGATACCATTAGTCACATTTAGCTCATGGAAGTTTTGGATGGAATAGGATTTAGGGGAACACCATACAAGCTTATGGAGAGTTATCTCCAAAACAGAAAACAATGCGTTAAAATAGACGACACTAAAAGTACCTATCTAAAAAGTGAATAGAGTGTTCCTCAGGGAACTGTCCTGGGTCTCCTGTCGTTCAATCTATATCTAAATGACATCTTTAAAATAAATAGCAAGGGTCGCATAGTAAGTTTTGCTGATGATTCAAGACAAAAATTGGCAAGATCTAAAAAATCTAGTAGAAATAGATTTCGCAAACATGATCAAATGGTTTGATCAGAATGAACTTACAATCAATACAGACAAAACTCACTTCATGGCATTCGCTTCATATTCCAGTTATTTGCCCCAATATACTACTTTGTCAATCGATTTGGATGGAGAAAGGGTGGACATTAGATCTGTTTCGAAGATAAAATACTTAGGATTAATATTAGATTCACACCTAAAATGGGATATCCACATTGTATATTTAATAAAAAAATTAAGAACAGTCAATTATAAATTAAAATATCTAACTAGGTATTACAATACAGAGCAACTGAAAATAATATATTTCTCACTATTTCAAAGCCATTTATCTTATGGAATTGTTGCCTAGGGAGGTACATATAAGGTACACATACACAAATTAGAGGTTATTCAAAAGTCTATACTCAAAATAATATTCAAAAAACCAAGATTATATACTAGTAGTACACTTTATAGTGAAACCAAAATTCAAGATATTCGACAATTATATTTTGTAAATCTCGTTACAAATCAACACAAAAATCGAAAGGAATTAACCAAAACTCATCACCAATACCCTACCAGGTATAGGTCAAATGATGTTTTCTCCGTCATCAGAGCAAAAAAGGATTTATTACAAAGATCATATCTATATTTAGGGCCAAAATGTTATAATCTAGTTCCCTCAGAAATAAAACATCTTAATCACTTTAGCTTATTCAAAAAACATGTCAAAAAGTGGTGTAATACATTAAGTTGCTCAGATATCCACGACTTAATTGATAGTAAATAATTGAAAATAAAAAGAAACAAAAGAAAAACAAATAAAAGAAAAACTAAAAAATCATATTTCTTTGTTCCTCTTATACTCATGTATTACGTGTCCCAAGTTATAAATTTAATTTATTATTATTACTATTGTTGTATTGTTATTGGTATTTTTTTTTTGTGTCATTGGCATCAACTGCTATGGTTATTAGCCTCGTGTTCTGTGTAGGATTTGTTACTGTTTCCCAGCGCCACTTTAGGAACAGCACTGTTAATTAGTACATTACTATTATTGTTATTATTATTATTACTATTATTTTCTCAATCTTGGCTTTTACCGGTGGTTGGTAGTTGTCTGCGGGCTGATACCTAAACAGACAGAGCTAAAAAGTCAAAAGTATGTCGACTTATTTTCTTGTTATATTACATGTGAATAATATGACAGCTTTTTGGATGAGACGAATCATTTCTGGCACAGATAATGCATTGATTTTGATTTTGAAAGGATTTTGGTATAATTCCTGTTGCTGAGAGAACCGCTGGTAAAATTTTAACTTTATTGAGACCCCATTATTTTTTTATTTCTACTGCTAGTTCCCTATATTTGTTTATTTTTGTATTATGCGTATCCTGGAGGTTATTCGTATGGGGTACAGCTACGTCTATTAAGAATGCCCATTTTTCTGTTTTATTTATTAACGTTATATCTGGTCTATTTGCTTGAACAATACGATCAGTATTATTATTATTATTAATATTATTAATATTATTAATATTATTAATATTATTAATATTATTAATATTATTAATATTATTAATATTATTAATATTATTAATATTATTAATATTATTAATATTATTAATATTATTAATATTATTAATATTATTAATATTATTAATATTATTAATATTATTAATATTATTAATATTATTAATATTATTAATATTATTAATATTATTATTGTTGTTATTATTATTAGATGGTTATTAGTATTAATCTATAGTGAGTCCTGCAAAATGTTAATTCGATGAAAGTATTATAAAAACACTTGACAGAGACACTTATTTATGGTTAATCCCACGCACAGACTTGCTCTTATGTGGGACTATCATATTTATTTTTTCCTAATATGGCTTATATTTTACATTGTTAACCTTACATAATATGTAATTATTTGATAAATAAATATATTATTATATTATTATTATTATTATTAATATTTTTCTTTTTCCGAAAAAGTATAAAATATCTGTCAAATATATGTTAAAACAAACCGTAAGAGATATTTAAAAAAGAATTAGGTAAATGGATCCTAAAAACTGTTATGAATATAGTTTTAAATAATAAATAATCGATAATTCAATTAATTATTATAGTTCTAGATGAGACCAGAACTAAAAAAGAAATAAATGAGAAAAAAATATAATAAATAGCTATTTAATAATAGGTTTTATCAAAAATCGTAATAGAAGCAAAAAACAAACGTCTCTCGAAAACTTGACCCGGCAGTGACCGACCTTGGCAATCGAATATTTCAAATTCTGTACTTTATATAAATAAGAAATTTTTGCCGGCAAAATTTTAAATTCTTAGTTGGTTAGTTGGTGGCAGCAAAGAAAATATGAAGGCCACTTTGGTAAGTTCGGAAAATTAAAATTTCAGACATTTGTTACTAGTAATTTATTCGAATACCTAATAGGCATTATGTGAAGGAAATACTATTTATTAAAAAATAAATATAGTAATTAGCCAGAAAATTTTTTCTTATAAAAAATATTTTATAGTTGTTATTTATATTTATAAATAAATAAATATATAAATTAGGATTATAATTTAATGATCCATTTAAATTGTGTTTAAATATTTAAACGGGCAGTACAAGTTGGATACGAAATACTTTTTTGAAATGAATTTGGATCTACATAAATATCTGCCGTTGTTGCCATATGTCTAGGAATAAGAAGAAAACACAGAAAAATATCAAAAACATGTATTTATAAACTTTATGTATTATATTAAACTACTAAGACTAATACAAATTAAGTAGGTAGAACTAAAAGTAAATTAATTAATTTTAAAATAATTAAACACTTGTTGAACGAATTCAAATTTTGTTATTTTATTTTTAGAAAGTTCATTCATTTTTAGATTTACAAATTCTCTTCTACTTAAAATTTTTTTTATCATAAGTTTTGCTAATAATATTATTGCTTCTTATTTTATTAAAGTACAAATTTGAAACGCTAAAAGTACCAAAAAACATTGGTGTATGTTTGGATGAGAATTATAAAAAGACTTATTCTAATGGCTATGAAATATGAGGTGGGAATTTTGATTCTTTGGATATATAGTAATTTACTAAGTAATGACAAAATTTGGTGATCTTCTCGTTTTCTTGTTTAATTTCACCAAAATCAATGTCGAAACATTCGCTTAAATCTTCCGGATGTAAAAATGGTAACCCGAAAACAGATTCCAGAAATACAGTATTTTCTGTTTCTGAATAATTATTTAATTGGTAGTCAGGTGACAGTCCTAACTCTTGAATTTTTCTGCACCAGGATTGGCTTAAATGAAAACGGCATTCTTTTATCTGACATTCAGGAAAGACTAACTTTATTCCTTTATGAATTATTGCCGGTTCAAAATCTGCGATGATGGTTTTAGATGAAAAACCTAAATGGCATTTTAGACATTTTTCTTTTATATATTTAAAAAACTACGGGCAATATTGAAAAGTTCCATCTACATATGTCAGGTAACTGAAATAAACATTGTAAAATATACAATATATTAATATATTGGTATGACATCCATTTGTCAACCATGTTTGTTTCAATAGTATGATTAACAAAAAAATTATGATGATCGTTAATAATCTGGGGCAATTTAGAGTAAACTAAAGTTCTAGCTTGGTAAGTATTTTTTCTTACTCTCTCTATATCATGTGAAGTAATCTTATCTACGCCTTCATTCTTTAATTCGTTATGAATCAGCTTAAGGGGTTTTTCATTAATATTATCTAAAGATTCATTTTTCATCTTATTACTCAATATTTGTCTTTCGTGATTGTGGTCCATTTGCAGATCAACAAGAGAATCTTCATTACCTTCAGTCTTGGCATACGCCTTACATGCAGCTTTTCTGGAAGTACACGCCCATCTTTTCACATTGTACGCATTTTTTGAAAATAAAGCTTTGCACAGCTCTGTGAAGCTGGCCCCCCAAAATTCCAAAAATTTTAGTTTTAGAAGTGGCATACGGTTGACCACCCACTACCTTTTTTTGACCACCCTCAGAAACCTAAATATTTAAAAAAATATTAATGGCCGAGTGCCCGCTGGCCCCCAGAACTTATTATTTTTTAAAACTGACTGCACCATAAGATTAACCATTTTTTGCCATGTTTGACCACTCCTTAGATTTTTTCAACGCCCCTTAAAATACTTTAAAGGGGTAAATTATAAAGCAAGAGTTCTGGGATGAATTTCAACTTTGAAAGAATGATCAATGGTCAAAAAGGCACAATAGGATGCAAAAACGTTAATTTTAAACGTTTTTGGATGTATCGCCGATAGATCACCCCCTAAAATATCTCTCAAACCCCAGAGGGGTTAAAAATAAAAAAAAAACATCTCCCAATCCAATTTCTAGTTCAACAAAATGGTCAATCGACATAAGGACACAATAAAGATCCATAAAGGTTTGAAATTATGTTTTGACGTTTGACCACCCATCTAACATATGGATCTTTATTGTGTCCTTTGGCCATTTTGTTGAACTAGAAATTAGATTGGGAAATGTTTTCTTTGAATTTTTAACCCCTCTGGGGTCTTTTGAGATATTTTAGGGGGTTATTAAACAGCGATACATAGTTTTAAACATTTATGGATCTTATTGTGCCTTTCTGATTTTTGATCATTCTTTCAAAGTTGAAATTTATCCCAAAACTCTTGTTTTTCTATAATTTACCACTTTAAATTATTTTAAATGTTGTTAAAGAAAATCTAATGGTTGGTCAAACATGGTCATAAATTGGTTAATCTTGCGGTGCAGTCAATTAAAAAAAAAAATTATCTTGGGGGAACAAGCGGGTACTCGACCTTTATTATATTTTTAAATATTTAGGGTGGTCAAAAAAGTTCATGGGTGGTCAAACATGGTCAATAGGTTGTCAAACGCATGCCGCTTCTAAAACTAAAATTTTCAAATTTCGGGGGCCAGCTTCACAAGGCTACTTTTCACCGTTCGCTATTAAAAGTTGTTTCCCTTTTTCACTCAACATCCATTTTACTTCCATTTTAAATAAATACTTCTGTCACAGCAAATACCAAATATGAACAAAAAATGTTGTGATATTAGTTTATATACTTTTATGTTTATAAGTTTAATAATCACTTACTAACCACTTAATAATTTTAATGACAGTTTAAAAGAAATTAGAAGAAAATGTTCACCTTGTATGGGATTAAATTTCATAATCAATAACGTCAGGTTTTTTACCTATTTAAAAAATAAAATCAGGTAATTAAAAATTAGATTTATTCTCAATCATTAATTTTTATGTTTATAGTAATGGTAGAAATTTATTAAAATTTTTATATTATTTCGCGGCATCTAATTCGACTCCATAAAATAAATGCATAATATGTATTTAATTTGGCTTTTTGATTTTATATATTTCATTCATTTTCAGTGTTTTTAAAAAAATTATTGAAATCAGTAAAAATCAGTTGTTTATTTATTGACCCCTTTGAACCAAAAAATTAGGGAAAGGTAAAAAATATATAAAAAAAAAATGTTGGTATAATTGTGTTAATTTCTTAAAGTGGATATATTATAGAAAAATTTAAAGGCAGTTTTTTTAATTTGTGTTTTTTTTACTATAGCTGTAATAAATAACATTTATTATATAAATATTAAAGAAATATTAATTACATCAAATATAGGGTGATTCATAATGAATTGTACATATAGAAATAGTAAAAATAAAATCCCGACACTAAAATATGGCGATTGGCCAAATATGACCATTGTAAAATATTGATAGTTAACATTTTACAGGGTGATAAAATTTTGTGTTAATTATAATGATTACCAGCTTAACAAATGTTTAAACCGAATCGCCACATCCCAGATAGCACAAAGACGTCGAATTAGAAGAAAATGTTCACCTTGTATGGGATTAAATTTCATAATCAATAACGTCAGGTAATTTACTCATTTAAAAAATAAAATCAGGTAATTAAAAATTAGATTTATTCTCAATCATTAATTTTTATGTTTATATGTATGGCAACAATGGTAGAAATTTATTAAAATTTTTATATTATTTCGTGGCATCTAATTCGACTCCATAAAATAAATGCATAATATGTATTTAATTTGGCTTTTTGATTTTATATATTTCATTCATTTTCAGTGTTTTTAAAAAAATTATTGAAATCAGTAAAAATCAGTTGTTTATTTATTGACCCCTTTGAACCTAAAAATTAGGGAAAGGTAAAAAATATATAAAAAAAAAATGTTGGTATAATTGTGTTAATTTCTTAAAGTGGATATATTATAGAAACATTTAAAGGCAGTTTTTTTAATTTGTTTTTTTTACTATAGCTGTAATAAATAACATTTATTATATAAATATTAAAGAAATATTAATTACATCAAATATAGGGTGATTCATAATGAATTGTACATAGAGAAATAGTAGAAGTAAAATCCCGACAATAAAATATGGCGATTGGCCAAATATGACCAATGACCATTGTAAAATATTGATAGTTAACATTTTACAGGGTGGTAAAATTTTATGTTAATTATAATGATTACCAGCTTAAAAAATGTTTAAACCGAATCGTCACATCCCAGATAGCACAAAGACGTCGAATTAGAAGAAAATGTTCACCTTGTATGGGATTAAATTTCATAATCAATAACGTCAGGTAATTTACTCATTTAAAAAATAAAATCAGGTAATTAAAAATTAGATTTATTCTCAATCATTAATTTTTATGTTTATATGTATGGCAACAATGGTAGAAATTTATTAAAATTTTTATATTATTTCGCGGCATCTAATTCGACTCCATAAAATAAATGCATAATATGTATTTAATTTGACTTTTTGATTTTATATATTTCATTCATTTTCAGTGTTTTTAAAAAAATTATTGAAATCAGTAAAAATCAGTTGTTTATTTATTGACCCCTTTGAACCTAAAAATTAGGGAAAGGTAAAAAATATGTAAAAAAAATGTTGGTATAATTGTGTTAATTTCTTAAAGTGGATATATTTTAGAAAAATTTAAAAGCAGTTTTTTTAATTTGATTTTTTTACTATAGCTGTAATAAATAACAGTTAATATACAAATATTAAAGAAATATTGATTACATCAAATATAGGGTGATTCATAATGAATTGTACATAGAGAAATAGTAGAAGTAAAATCCCGACATTAAAATATGGCGATTGGCCAAATATGACCATTGTAAAATATTGATAGTTAACATTTTACAGGGTGGTAAAATTTTATGTTAATTATAATGATTACCAGCTTAACAAATGTTTAAACCGAATCGCCATATCCCAGATAGCACAAAGACATCTTAAAGACGTCTTTAAGACGTCTAGCATAAGACAGAGACGTCTTTAAGACGTCTGGTATTTCCTAAAAGACGTCATTAAGACGTCTTATTAATGGCTTATATTGGTCTGTAGAGCTTAAAATAAGCCATTAATAGCTTATAATGGTCTTGTAAAGCCTTAAACAAGCCATAAATAAGACGTCTTATTAATGGCTTATAATGGTCTTGTGAAGCTTTAAATAAGCCATAAATAGACGTCTGTCTTTAAGACGACTTATTAATAGCTTATAATGGTCTTGTGAAGCCTTAAATAAGACGTCTTTAAGACGTTTTATTAATGGCTTGTAATGGTCTTGTGAAGCTGTAAATAAGCCATAAATAAGACGTTTTTAAGACGACTTATAATGTTCTTGTGAAGCCATAAATAAGACGTCTTTAAGATGTCTTATGAACGGAAGACGTCGGATATCTTGATTATTAAAAAGTAGAACAAACCAGGTTAAAAAGAATGCAAAAAATAGAATTAAAAATATTTATTGATAAAATATCTATAAATCACAGGTCACTAAGAATTATTTTCTTTGTAGCGCATTCGATCATTCCTCTTTAGCTATAACTGGATTGATTTTTCTCTTTCTCTTTGATTTGTAGTTGCCTTTGTATAGCTCCTAAAAAGAAATTTAGGTAAGTGCATCTAGTCACAGAAAATTATACTTTGCTAAAGTTAGTAAAAACCGAAAGAACAGTTATCTATAAAACAAAACAAAAAATTAATTTCTTAGAATTTTAAATCAAAGAATTTTTATAATCATTTAATGCAATATGAGCTATTATGCTTAATCGCCTACTTTAACAATTTTACTTTAACTTCACTCAAAATGGCTATCTAATAGGAGGTTTTTGATATTAATAGTTCTTAAAATCTCCATAAAAACGAACAAAAATGATAATAGACGAATATCTAAATTAAATCTTATATTAATACGTTTACTTGTAAATTAATTTAATCATTCTTACTTAGAAGAAACAGGATATTAATGTTCTATGTATATAAACAAATATTCATTTATTATCTGTATATAAGGAACGTGCTACATCGGTAACAGAAACTATTATTCTCTCATTGGTTTTTGTTCCATATTATTTAAGCAGAAAGAGACATAAATGCTCAAAATAGTCCAAAGACCCTTTTGTTAAAATTATTAATAATCCATAATGAGCTTGGGCCATACAAATGTTTGGCTTGGGCTTGAATGTACTTCTTCTTTTCTACGTTTTATATGGGCTCAACCTTTGAGGATTATTTACCCAGCACTATTTATTTTTTTAAACGTAGTTAAGTGGAAAGGCTGCACCCTCCTGCGTCAGACTTCTATTCTTCACTTCTCCACTGCACTTGATATTTAATTTCAATATTCTTCTCCAAATATTACACTGAATATTTTGTTTAATTTTGTATACTTTTAAAGTAGGGTGGTCACTTTTATATTAGATACTTTGTGATTTTTATGGGACTTCTGGGCTCCTGATTCGGAGACCGCCATTTCAATGTTGCCACGACGGTGTCCGAATCGGAAGTCCTTATTGAATGTAATGTTAAGTCAAACGTCAAACTTCGCTTTATTTGATTCTTCTTGTTAAATTTTAATTATGTAAACTGTGAAAGTTTCCGTCCGACTAAAAGACGTTTGTCAGACGTTTTAAAGACGTATTTGAGCTTTCATATTTATATATGGATTTATCAAGACGTCTTAAGAACGTCTTTGAGCTCTCACATTAATACGTCTTATAAGACGTGTCAATACCGTCCTTGAGACCAAACAAGAACCAAAAGAGACGTCTTTCAGACGTCGTGTGCTATATAGGATCTGCCTCATTAAACATAAAAATGTCATAGCCATAAAGTAATCTGAAGCTCTCCCTAGTGGAATAAGCCTAAAATTACAATATGGTGACATTTTCCATTTCGAACATTTCATCAATATCAGTGGAGCGGGTACTATAATATTCCAAAATAATTAATAAAATATATCAAATTTACTTTCCTGTAAATTGTCATGGCCAATGGTCATATTTAATTTCTAGATTCTACTTTTGCTCTCTGTACAATTCATTATAAATCAACCAGTATATTTACAAAACATTGTTTTTTGGATGTTTATTTTGGACCACCCCTGAGGTACCCTCTTTCTAAAAAAAAAGGATAAAAATTAGACAACGAGGTAAATTTATCGTTGAAGAAACAAAAACAAATATTATGACGAATTGAGAACCTCCTCCTGTTTTTGAATAGGTTAACACCATTATTATTTAGAAAAATAAAAATTTGTGGCCACTTAAGGAATAAAAAGGTTAAATCAAGGTAAGATCGAGAAAAACACGGGCTAACTGCATAAGATAGTTCTTCAGGCTATAAAATAAGCCTATACCGCTAGCGTGAAGCAGCGTTGTACCAGGCTCGCCTATACTTTGTTATGGCCCTAGATTTAATAAAGGACTGTGAAGCACACATGCTTCTCATGGTAGTCAAGTTGTCAAAAGGAATCAGGTAGCCAGATAATAAAAAAATTGAATTCGATAAAATTTCCTGAATTTTCGATATATTGCAGTTGACGGCTTCACTAGTGTGTTCATGAGCACATCTCAATCATATTAGTTTCTGATAAAAGTTGCAAATTGGCCATTTTCTAAAAAGGAAATACTTCTTAACAAAGTACTTGATAACGGACATTTCAAGAATAGTGCTGATTTGATTAAAGAATATTTTAAGTATAACTTACAATGTAAATTATTTATCATAAGCATGTTCTGTTATCCTCTTTAAAAATAAGAAAATGTTCGTTTATTTTATGATGCTCAGCTTTCTATAATTTGTGGGCCTAGGCTAATATTTTCTGGAGGCAACCTTTCTACGTATTTATCACATTAAGAAACCACAGAATACATAATTATAGGTCCAGTTGCGCCCGGCCCATTTGCACCCACAACCTTTTTCGGCTCACTTGTGCTCCAGAAAAAGGTCCACAAAAATAATCGTCTTATTTGCGCCCATATTTGCAGTCCCTTAGTTATTACGAGTAATTACGCCATTTTAGATTAGTAGGTACCTATTTTTAATAAAGGGAAGTAAAAGGCTCAAAGTCTGTCGACCACATAAATTTATTAGGTTGGGTTGCAAGCGCTTTCGACCTAAAAGGTCATCATCAGGCAAAAAAATTTTTGTAAGTGAGTAGGTAGGTAGGTACCCAGCAAACATTTTCTATAACATTAGTTATAACTCGACTTTGTTAAAGACGAATTTTCTTATTGATGTAATTATTACGTAAAATTGACTAGAAAAATATACCTCTAATGTAAATTTACCAAACGGTTTTAATTTATATTTAAATTTACGTAAATTATACCAAGAAATCTACCTTTTACACAAATCTGCTTAAAAGTAACTTTAACCATATCAGTAAGGGAAAAACTACTAAAAAAAATAACCAACAATTACTTCAAAGTTAAATTTCCTTTGTAGTAAAATTAGGTGCCATATTTAGGTAATATCTACCTGTTTGGCAACTAAAAATCGACTTTATAGTAGAATATCCAACTAGGTAGATTTGGTTAAAAATTCTACGTAATTTTATGCCTCCATAGTAACCTATTTGGCCGCTTTTATTTACTCTCCTTTAAAGTAATATTAGGTTGAGATCGTAGCAAAATTGTACCTGTTTATTTACCTAATATCAACCAAATAGTCGAATTCTCATTTAGTTGACCTATAAGTCATCTTGAAGAAATATTTATTAACTTTGTTGTAGCAATTACCTGAAAAATCTACCACAAAGTAAATTCGACTAAAAACCACCAATTTAAAAAGAGTCATACATGACCTATTTGTAAAATTTATATTATTTAGGTTATTTTAACAATTAGGTTGTTCAGTTACTGTCTTCGTCATTATTCTTAAGAATTTCGGCCATTTAAAAAAAAAACCATTACAGTCGTAATCTTAATTTACGTGTGGTGTAGATAGAGCTTTAAATGAGTGCGAAAAATAATTAATAAAATGAGTTCGAAAAATAATAAATCATATCGTTATACTTCCGATTTTTATCGTAAAGTGAAACGTCTAAAATCTCAAGTGCAGAACAACGTGACCTAAATATGTTATATTTACCTATAGGTAAATTTTTTATAAAACCTATAAAGTTATTATTTCTTTAAATAGGTAAAGTTAACTAATATGTCGTGAAATTAAAGGTAATTCAACTTAGTAAAAAGGTATTTGTAAAATACGTAGATTTCGTTAGTCATAATAACTTTTAGGTCAAATTCGCAGAATACGCCATATTTTCTTAACGTAATTGAAGTACGATTCCAAATTTTAAATTTTTAAAATGACCATAACTAAAACATACGAATGAAAATACCGAAAAACGAAAAATGATTGATTTTCTAAAGTAATACACAACAAATGTAACATAGTTTTAGCTCATAATATTATTATTATTTTTTTACACGATCATATTTTTTTCTTATATTTTTTTAATTAGAGAGTTTTTTTGGAAGGGCATTGTTATTTTTCTAAGTAGAACTGTTAACATGCACAACAAAATTTTCTTCGCATTAATTTCAACAAGCGTGAACTGTATATTCACCGCAATTACATTACACATATTTTTGTCACCGACATTTATTTCTTTTCAATCTTTCATGTGAATTAGGTATATGTTTTAGTTGTGTTCTTACAATATTTCTACTTATATATAGATAAAAATACCAAATAAGTATAAAATTTCTTTTCGTACACTTGGAGGCATACGTCATCTGCAAATATTTTGGTAGTTTCTACCTAAACTTAGTTAAATCAACGTCGAATTAACGTTATTCTGACGTCAAATTTTCCTAGAGAGGTATTACTAACCAGACGTACTGGGCTACTACAATGTGGATTTAGATGTAATTCTACCTATTTTGGTAAATAAAACCAAATTTCGACGTCGTCTTATTCTCCACTTATGTCGAATCCAAAGGTAATTTTATAGGGAATCTAGAAATATTACTGTTCATTGCCATACTTTTAATTGTACCGCCCTCTATCGGGATAAAAAACTGTACGTATTACAAAGTGTGACACCTTATTTAAAAGTAAATTTAATTACTAATTCAATGCACCACATAACATTGATCTAAATATCCTCCATATTGCACTTACAATAATTTGAAAATTATTCATGCATTATTTTTAAACATTATTGCTAACTTTATTTTGTTGTAAGTGCAATATGGAAATATTTATAATAATGTTATGTGGTGTATTGAATTGGTAATTAAATTAGCTTTCAAATGAAGTGTCACACTTTACAATACAGGTGTTTTATCCAGAAAAAGGGCGCCTAAATTTAAAATATCGCAATAAACTATCATATTTCTGACTTCCCCATAAAATTAACTTTTCAATGATGTGCCGTACATGATATATTCCTTATTTAAAATTAAGGGGTTGGAGAAGTAGAAGGGAGGGGTTGACACATGACAGATGTCTGTATTGTAAAAATGTGTTTAATTGGCTATAAAAATCGATTTGTTTTAGCATTTTCTAAAAATCCAATGATTAATGCCGAGAAATAGGATGAAACTATTTTGAGTGACTAAAATGGCTAGATTTATCGAATTAGTTTTTAGAACAAAATCGTCTTAAAAATGCATTTTTTACAAGATGCGTTAAATAAGAAAGATCCTCCCATCGAAAAAAATATATTGAGCGCAGCGCCATCTACCTATTGACCTATTTAAAATCAATTAATATCTAAAACTGAAGCCCTTTTAGCGCTCTATAAACTGGCTTTTACAGAATTAAAATATCTCTATTACTTACCAAAATATCCAACCTGGGAGTTTTTATTGGTACACCCTGTATAGTTATTCAAGTTTTTATATACAGGATAAAGTGCATAAACATCTCCCTACATCGCCTATATTTTCATATAATGTATAAAAAAATAAACACAGTGTCTAGGTACACGCTAACTTGTACGCAATTTAAAAAGTTATATACACGCGAAACGTCATTCGCAAGATCTTTCTTGTGCATCGGTCTCCTTTTGACAGAGTAGATGAGCTGTGTCCAGGTCATTGGTGTTTATGCCGGTCAGCCTAGCCAGGTATGGATTAACATTTTCTGGTGGCGGCGAAGCCGCGACCTTACGAGAAGTCGTTGCTTCGTCTTCTTGTTGTCACGGCATTATTATTGTTATTATTATTATTATTATTTGTTCATGTATGTGAAATTTGCTTCTAAGGTTTATAAAATACTACTGCTAGTCAAACAAGACGCATTATTATGGGCCTCGTAATTCAACGTTTGATCACGTTTCGCGTGTATATAATTTTTTGATTTGTGTACACGTTAGCGTGTACCTAGCCACAGCAAAAAATAAATCCAAATAATAAATCAATATAATGATAATATAAGTTTTTCAAGTTTTAATTTAATATTACATTTAAAAAAATTTCATTATTGCCGTGAGATATCCCAATTTTATTAAACGGTCTATTTGATACATAATCTAAGTGTTTTTTTCTTGCTACCTTAGAAATATAAAAATAACAAATAAAATAGTATATTATTCAATGAGCGGGTTATGATGGCTATTACTCCCAAAGATGAAGTTTGCACTACGAGATAAACATCCATGTACAGTTAGGGAACTTACAATTGGCGTTTTTTTTTTAATTTAATTGCCCAAATGGTAACCAGATCTAAAAGGGTTAAACAAAAACAGAAAAACAAATTTTTATTTTTATATCTGCATTAAATTATCTTTTTGGTTAGTTTGCAGTTTTCCTCGTCCTTGCATTGACACATGCAGTGGAAGATAAGAACCAACAAAAGAAACCTGAAACTCTTAAACCTAAACGTCACATTTCCAATAACATATACGATGAATTAGATGGAGGTCACCATCACCATGGAGGTCATGGAGGATCATCATACCAATATGGATACCAACAAACAAGTAAAAAAAGATAAATATTAAATATATAAAAAAAATATTAAAATTAATTTAATGTATCAACAAAGTTAATTGTTTTTTCATTATAATAAATCACCCTAGAATGTTAGAATTGTTTTCTGTCAAACATACAATGTTCAAAACTTTAAATTCAATGTTTTATATCCAATGTCTACAACGTACTTGCTACTTTCATTTAGACAGAAAGTGATTATCCAAATTTTTTATCTAACTTTTATGTTGGTTTACGAGTAGTTATCAACCTTGTGGTGACACTTTGTAAATGCAAAGAAATCTATAAATACCAACACTAATTTAATACTTTTTTCAGTCCCCACATCATCACACCTAGTCAGTAATACTCATGAATATCATCAAGTAAATCAACAAGTACCAGTACCGGTTCCACAACCCTACCCAGTAACAATTACCAAGACAGTACACGTACCACAGCCGTATCCCGTTGAAGTACCGAAGCCGTACCCAGTACCTTATCAAGTTAACGTCCCATATGAAGTACCTAAACCCTACGAAGTAAAAGTTCCACAGCCAGTACCAGTACATATCAAAGAACATGTTCCTGTGGAAGTACCAAGACCATATCCAGTTGAAGTGAAAGTACCCGTCCAAGTACCCGTTGAAAAAAAAGTATATCTTAAGGTAGAAGCAATTTTGCAAAAGAACTGTCAAATTCACATGCATATCGTTATTTATACATATTTTATATTTTTTAGGTACCCGTTCATGTTCCAGAGCCATATCCCCAGCCCTACCCCGTTCAAGTAACCACCAGAGAAGAAGTTAAAGTACCCACACCTATATTTGTAAAAGAACGCAAATATATCCATTCTTATGAAACAAGTAACGACGCACCATGTGACCATGGTCAATATGGAAACCAATATGGTAGTCAGTACGGCAGCCAACATGGTATTGATTTGAACACCCAATACAGTCATAGCTATGGTAACCAATATGGCGGTCAACAGGGTAATAACGATTGGAGCGGTCTTGTAAAATCATATGTTCCTAGCTCTCAATATTATGGAGATCAAAAATCTTTTGGTTCAGATTTGAGCTCACAATATAGTAGTGGACAACTTATTTCCTACGGTAATCAATATGGTTCATCCGGAAATCAACATGGTTTATACGGTAACCAATATGGTTCATCCGGTAACCAATATGGTTCATCCGGTAGTCAACTGGGTTACGGTAATCAATATGGTTCCTACAGTAACCAATATGGATCCTCTGTTGGAGACTCGAGTGCACAATACAGTAACAACTACGAATCTCATTCTGGTGCTATAAACGGTAAAGACGATTATAGTGGTCTTTTAAAATCATACGTTCCCAGTTCTCAGGGTGGTTACAATAAACTAGGATGGTAAATAGACATTTTTAAATAATATTTCGAATGATGGCGTAAAATGGTAACGCTAAGGCAAAATTTGTTTAAAAATTTGGAAATGTTTATTCTTTTTGAATAAACATATATTTTGTATATTTGTATAATAAAATTTAATAAAGACGTATCTGAACTGTTGTTTCGTTTATTTTATTTTTCTAATTTTGAGATATAAAGTGATATTTTTTGTAACCGCAGCAAATGTCCAAATGTAACTATTTACTAAAAGTTGAACATTATGTAATTAGTTACGAAATAGCTATTTATACAATCAGTTACGAAAACTCTTGTTTTATGTAACAAGTGAATATTTGCGGGACGAGTAGAGCGAGGTTCCGCAACGAGTTACACAAAATTGCATTTCGAAACATGTTTTCTAATTTTGACTGAATTATAAAAGTTGTGTAAAAAATGACTAACCATTAATTTTTGTAATTCCAATCAAAGATTTTATAAAAAGAGCGTTTGGAAAGTTGTAGAGAAAAATATGGAGTTTGTTATTGTCAAAATATTCAAAATAATTTATCTTCTGCCCGCTGCCATAGTTATACCAACATACAATTTTGATTTTTTTTACATAAGTCAAGTTTTTTGTACTCATATTTCAATTAATAACAGTTGTTTCTGATTTTTCATCATTTATTGTTAAAAATTCTACAGTTGATTGAATAACAAAAGTTATAATTTGATTTATATCAATGAAAGATAAAAAAAAATTAATCATCAGTTAGGTATGTTTTCACTCAAACAATTATAAATAGTGTATATCTATGCAACCAATATTACGTTTGTATTGTTAGTTGCATAACTTATAACTTGCATAGGCATACTGGCGTATATTATTTAGAAAATCATAAATATTTTTTATCAACTCAACCATTACATATTGTCGAGTAGTTTCCTTGGTACAGTTTGTTAGTTTTCAAGAAAGTGAGTTATTTTGTCGTGTATTGAGTAAGAGTGGGTTAGTGTTTTTTATTTTGTGCGGATTTAGGATGGAAAATAGGAACTGAAACAGAATTAATACTAGGTTGTAAGTTCATTAAAAAACTATATTTTTTATAAAGCCAATTTTTATTCCTTCGATATAAACTTTCAAATTGATTTAAAAAACAAAAAGGTTTATTTTTATTTTTTTTTGCAACTGATGACAATATTTTATTCGTAACCAGTTTCATAATGGTTGCATAAAGTAGATCGTTTTGACACTTGCGTATATGTCAAAATTAGAAAAAGTTCATTAGTTCATCAGTTGCAAAAATAAAAACAAATAAAAACTGTTTTTGGTTTTAAAATCAATAAATACATTTATAAAAGATTATCCAGTCTCAAATGTGGTAGTCAAATAAATAAATAAATAAAAAGGTACTAGTTAAAGAAGAAGAATGTGCTAGCACCTGTTATTGATTTAGAGATTTTTTTGTTCACTTTAATACATTACATTTGAAAAGTTTACATCGAACGAAGGAATATTGCTACATAAAAATATATTTTGTTATTGAATTTACAATCAGTAATAATTCTGATCCGGTGGTTATTTTAAAGTGGCTAGATTCATCCTAAACCTACACAAAATAAGCAAAACACTGTTTTATTTAATACACAAAACTGTAATGACTTTACGGAGAAATGATTTGTAATTTAACTTCCAGCCATTCCGATTAGTTGTTTGAGAATAATTACCGATACGATTTTCCAAATATGCTAATAAAAGTAATGCAACTGACAAGCGAGCATTAAGTATTATTTTTCTACACCCATACAGTGGCGGCTCGTGGGCACCAGCTGCAGTGGGGCACACACTGGAAAGGAATCCCGGGATTCGTTTTACCCTTAGGAAAACAAGTTCTATGCTTAATGAAAATAAAAAATATATTTTAAAACAAATTAAATATTACAAAATTGAAGACTAACTGCTAGGTACCGCTGCAGTTGTATACTATTTCTTAGAGTTGAAGTCCATTCTTCTGGATTTTTGGCTAGCGAAGTGATCGATGACCAGATTATTAAAATTTGGAATGGACTGAATAAGTTTTTTTTCGATGAATAACATGGCTAACGCGCACAATCTTTCTTGGCACATAGTGTTCCTTAAAAATGTTTTAATACGTTTTAGTGTCGAAAAACATCTTTCACTCTCCACTGTGGTCATGGGAATTGTACACAGGATAGTTAGCAGATATACAGAGTCCGAAAATGTAATTGTCAAATTGTTCTTCAAAAACATTTGTAATAATGGTACGGCCCCATTGTGTTTCACAAAGTCATCTCGGGTGTAAAGTATGGACAGTTCGTTTTTGAATTTTAAGCTGTTTACATTTGGAAATAAACTACACACAGTTTTAATGTCCTCATTTGGAAAACAACCTCGGTAGTCTTTAAATTTTTCACTATCAAATAAACTTGTTAGGTGGACAGTAAAATTAAAACTTTCATTTACCTGCACTACTATTGTATCACAAATTTCCTTACATATCCTTAAATTAGGAATGGGGTCCTCCTTTTCAACAAACCATCTCTTCTTGCTTGCAATTGGACCTGATTGGGTGTTGACGTTTAAGTTTAGTTCTTGTGGGTCTTGTTGTGATTTCCATTCTTTATGAATTAGCGTGTCTATATTATTTCTAATATTTTGAATAGCTGCTGCAAAATTTGATATGTTTATCTTAACCTTGAGAGCATCGAGCTGTCTACTTTGCAGTTGATCAAAAAGTATATCGCAATTTGGCATTATTTTGCTGAAGAAAAATAACCAGAAACTAAAATCTGTCTTTCAAAATTTATCAACCCTTTAGTCTGATTAATAGTTTTTTTATCGAATTCTGTGTTCATAATTTCTTCGATACATTTAATCAAATCCTCTTTATAAACATAAATAGTATTTATTGACACACTTCGATGTAAAATTCCATCGTGTAGGAGCATTTTAAAGCATACGACGAAGTAAAGGTGTTTGGCAATTTAAAATCTCCCATCGAAAAATTTCTCTTTTATATTTTCAAATTATAAAAAATATTTGATAGTTTGTCAACTAAGCCTACAATTTTCAACGCATACCTGTTTGAGATGAGCAAAATAGAATTTGGTCATCCTTGCCAACAATTTGCGAAAATGTACACAATTAAATTATGTACAAGACTCAGAATTTTTTATACTCTTAAATGTGCAAACAAAGATTTGAAATCCTCGAAAAAGTCAGACAAAACCAAAAGAAAAATTAAAATTTTGTCCCATTTATAAATATTATTGATTTTTTTTTTTAATCATAGTTTTGACTGTTTTATAAAAAAAGTGTTTTTTTTGTAGTTTTATTGCTTAACTATTCCAAAGGTCGAACTAACGTTTTTTCGTAATCACAATAAATAAATTATTATCATGGTCCAACAAACGCGCACCTTAAGCCTTAAGTAAAGATGCCGCTGCGTACATTCGTATCTGGTCTAGGTAATCTGTGCCATGGGCACGTCACGATCTTAGATGATAGGTCACAATAAGGACAGCGCCCCGTTTGTGACGTATAATCCATCGCATGTATTCATCTCTTACTAAGCGATATTGCCGTTGTCCTTGTTTTTCGCATCATAATGAGAGAGAAAACAACAGAGGCACACATTTAATGTGCCCTGTGCCCACTTAATTTCTAAATTCTTCGAACGTCGCTCAACGCCCGGTCGTCCAGTGTCGTGCCAACAAGGTTTGCGCTGAATATTAAATAACATAATAATAGGCATTGAGGAAAATATAAAATATGTCAGTTATTTTTTTTTGTTTATTATACTAGGGCACGTGCCCATATGGATATTACCTTATCTACGCACAGATTACAAAACGAAAAAGTATGCTATTGCCTTCAACTGAACGAATATATTTCATATGCATTCTAGGTAGTGAGAATACTGAAATGAAATCCACCAATCACCGTTCATAGTTTGATCAACCGACTGCTATCATTTTTAAAATTTTAAATAAGTGACAATTCTGTCAAACTAATTGTCTATATTTTTTAGTTATTGTGATTAAACATACATTAAAATGGGTTATTCTTGCGTAGAATCGATAAATAATAGCATTTCTGTTTTTATTTCGTCTATAATTATAAATAATTTGTTAATTTAAATAAAACTATATAAAGTCAATTTAATTACGAGTATTAAAGCAACAAAAATAAAAAAATGGTCCCGTGGTTAGCGTTCTTGCCTTTCACACTGAAGACTCCAGTTCGATTCTCAGATGGCGAAAAATAAAATAAAAGTTTTTTTTCTTTGTTTTTTTCGTTTATTTTATTTTAAAAATTATTAAAAGTCATAAATTATTTTAAAATTAGATATTTTGTCTTAATAACCTAAAATATTTTTTTTATTAGTAAATTTTCGTTAGTGGTTCGTAGAAAAAATATACTGTACAACTCGAGTGGATTGTACACATTGCACTCCGCCTACGGCGTTGTGCTCAAATTTCGTGTTCGTGAGATATGGCCATCATATCCACTATTGTTGCATAGAAAGACAATTTTATTCAAATTCTTTAAATGAAAGAATACAACAATTATTATTTTCTTCTGAAAAATATTTAAAATAACCACTTGTGTTAACTCAAATAATGTAAAGTATAAAAAAATTATTTTTTAACAATTTTAAGAAAGAAGTCTTTGATTGGAAGTATAAAAAGTGAATGATAGTGAGTTTCTACCAAACACAAATTTTAGAAAAAATTTGTATATAACACGTATGAAATAGCTATTATGAATCTCCTTCCACAATATAAATGAAAATGATAATGATTAAAATGATTGTAAAGGCATTAAATTGAAATAGAGAGTTGGATAATCTCAAGTTTCGTATTATTCTGATAGTCTTATTATGTTTATACCTAATTGGGTGTCGTATCATTATTGTAATAAATAAATAGATAAATAATGTGTTTTGATAATAAGGGTGAAGAAAAGTCCTTCAAATCTCACAAAGATATGTGTTTCTTTCTGATTCCGACCAGTTTGGAAGTTAACATTTTACTGGTACATCTAGTGGATACAGATATATAGGGTGTGACAATTTAAAAACTTACAATGGGCTATATAAATTTTTTATTTAACAATAGAAAGTACCTACGGAGACTTAATATTAAAAATAAGGATTTATTGGCCTTTAGAGCTTTTTAGCATTGTTTTTAAAATTTTTAGATAATAATTTGGTAACTATTGATATACAATTAATATACAATTATTATTTATACTATTGGATAGCATTTTTAGTTTGCCATTTAAAAATTTTTAGTTGGGGTCTAGGGGGTTCTCTTTTATGTTATTTTAGTTTCCCCTTCCTATCCTAGGAATAATTTTAGGCATTTTTTGATATCGTCTTTCGTTTTTGTGATATAGCCCATTGTAAATTTTTAAATTGTCACACTGTATATGTGTACAAAAATTAAAAATAGAAATTTTGAACTCACCTCATTTATTTAAAGCAATGTTGTTTATATAATCCGGTACGTACCTAGAAAAAGAAAAAGGAAAAATTAAGTTATGCAAGTTAAGAATTCTATGGAAAATTATAAAATTAATTATTTTTTATCAATTTTTTATAAAGATTTTTTATAAAGAATGTTCCATTAAAAATGGAACAAAGTAAAACTGAAAATTCTATGATTAAAAATAAAAGGATTAAGCGAAATATGGGTAGTATTTTCAAAATACAGGGTGTTAAAGGTTGAAAATTCAAAAGTTATTAATGGCTATAAATTTTTACTCAGTATAATTTTACTGAATTCGGCATACGTTTTTGGTGATATAAGATACACTCAGAAATAAAATCAGTTAGTTAAACTTTGCCAGTTGCGTACGGTATTGGTAAGTAACATCTTCATCCCTTCTAAATATTACCCCTCTGTACAAAAACTTATTTGGAGTATAATTTTAATTTTGGTAAAGGTTTTTTTATAAAAGTCATGTTGGAGACTATCAGGTGATTGGTTTTCGAGATATTCACACCGAAAGATGACTACTATTTATTTTAATTTATATTCAAATTCTGAAATTCTGAAATTTTTATAACAATGGAATGTGACTTAAATCAGTGGCAACTGGTGCATTAGTGCTGTAAAGCAGCAAAACTGCCAAAAACGCAAGTATCTAATCTACATTTCACCGAAATGATTATAAACAGTCTAAACTATACGAAAAATAAATTTTATGGATAATTTCATTAATTTTAATTAATAATTAATAGCAAAGAGTGGAATAGTGGAACAAAAGGTCACCAAATCATAGTAAACTCTCAGCTGGGTCGCTTTAGGACGGTCTGTGCACCACATGAGCCGCCCGCGCTCGTCGCTCTCTATAAAATAACGCAAAGACACGAGCTTTGACTATAGTCTGTCGTATGTGTGATTCAATTTCGGTTTTGTAGAAGTAGTTTATTAGTTTATGTTAATTCGCCAGCGCTTGTTTCCATTGTTAATGAAAGACATGGATGTAGTTTATAAGTAAGTAAACGAAAAGAGATTTTTCAAATACGCCAGTATACGTTTGTTGCTAAAAAGGACCTCAGAATAGAGTTATTGTATAAAAAGTAGAGGAATAAAAGTTGTTAAATAATATTTGGGGGGTAGGCAGAATCTTGCAGAACACCCAGTGTATTTAACTCCAAGCCGCCACTGCCTTCAGTACCCAATGATTCCTACAGGCAGCGTTCTGTATGCCGAATATAAAAATTCTTTCACAGTATTAAGTACGGCGATATGAAAAGTTCAAATCTATTTTTTTTTAATGGTACATCATGACGACATCGAACAGGAGTAATATTTTTGAGTAAAAACTCCATAGTGTCCTATTGAATTCCCGAAATATCAAATTGTGACAAATAAAAAAAATATGAGACGCTTAACGTGTGTAACATAAGTTTTGAGACAAAAACCAAATTAACATTATTTGTTTAAATTTTCAACTTTACTTAAACTATGTAAACTGTTAACGATTAAAATCATTTCTTAACAATAAGAATATATTATTATAATGCAGCTAGCGACACATGGTTTTCAATTCGTCGTATTTTTGTGTTCAAGTGTCTTACAAGTGCTTAGATAGTAGTAACATTGATTTCCCGAATCTTTTGGTCAATTTTTCTTCTTAATTGTTCTTAATTTTCTGTCTTCCATCCATTCCCATAAATTTTCCTGCTTAATAAGGTTCAACATTCTTCAATGGTCTGAGCTTGGAGAACATTAGGTGGATTATCTTCTCAGGGTACAAATGGGACAATATTGGTTTCCAACCAATCTAGTTTGCCTGCCAAAATGACAAAATGCTAGATCAGGCCAAAACATGATTTTATCATTATTGTGACCTTCGTTTATAAAACATAACAAATTAGGGACACATCTTTATATATAAATACCTGCAGTGATGGCTTTTCCTCTAACATATTCTACTTATGGGCGCGACGCACATGTCGGAGAAAAGGCGCACCATACTTGAATTTTATTTTTAAAATTAGCTTTTCTTTAAAATTTATCCGGAGCTACATTGAAATCCTGGGTATAGAATCCATCATTTCCCTTTATTTTTCAACGTCCAAAACGATGACTCGGTTGTTTGCAAAGTGTTGAAGCTTTAGTGCTCGACAACACCGTGGAATTCGTTTCAACTGCACAGCTGTATAGTTTGGGAATTTTCTTCTTTTTCAAAATGACATTTCACTTTTCTTAATTTCCCGATATGCAGTCATATGTGAAACTCCAATCTTAGTGTAGATACGCCAACATTTTATATTATAATTTCTCTCAGTCTATCTGCTCTGACATCAGTTAAAAGTCGAAAACTTCCACTTTTTGGTAGATTCTGACAAGATATGCCTTCCTTACATTCCTTTATTGTTCGGTAAATATTTGCAAGGATGTTATTAAATCCTTGAAATATTTTTTTAATATCCGCAATCCGCATTTTGCATTTGGCCAACTAAATTATAGATGCTTTTTCTTATTTCGTTCTATACCATCTAACAAAAGTTTGTTGACAACAACTGTCAATATCTATGATAAGCTAGCATGGTCATTGTTTCTTGCGATCCACAAGAGCAAAAAATTAAATGATATATATTTGTAGAGCAAAAAAATAGCAAAAAAATATGCCGCAAACCCGATTTTGATACGTCTCATAGAAACAGAAATACAGCATTGACCATTGTAACTTTAGTATGAAGCTAGCATGGCCAATGATTAGCAAAACTGGATCTTCCTTTAAAGATTTTACAACATCGTAAAAATGCAGGAGCCATTCGAAAAATATGTGCTCATTTATAAACCCATTATCCGAGCAGCAGTAGATTGTATCTGTATAAGTTATCCCATAAAATGTTTTGCCAACAATATAACCTATTTTGTCGAAAATAAAAGAAAATTTACTAGTGGCTCTTGGGGATAACACATGGAAAATTCGATTTTCCTCATACAGGTATATATTCAGGTCATTCAAGAAAATATATTTTTCGGACTAGTAACGATATACGTTTACATACATTCGATGGGCTTGTGTGGAAAAATCTGGTAAAATCTCGATTTTTCCTTAGAAGATTACGTCCTTATTTCAACCCTTTAGCCACTTGCAACATTAAAGCCTTTGGATTTCTGAATCCTAGTTCTATTAATTAATCATATAGTGAGAACGGCTTGCGTGGAAATATATACAACAAATGACCTTTCATTTTTGTTGGGGAAAATAGAATTTTCCATGTGTTATCCCCAGGAGCCACTCGTAAATTTACTTTCATTCTACTTAAAATCGAGGCTTGTATGCGAAAATGGGGAACCTAAACCTGTCACTGACGGTCTATTCCCCTGGCGTTTATCTGATGAAAAAATTTTAAACTCTTTATTATCTACCGGTAAAACAAAATTTGTTTTTCTCCATGACGACCAGATCAATAATACAATTGTAAAAATTACACACAAAAATCTTTAACTGACACATCTGATTTTAATTTAAAACCTTTCGACTTCTACATACCAAAAAAACCATATAATAATTACACAACACGTCTGAAAAAGACATTAATAATTCCGTGCAGCGGAATTGTACATCAAAGTGAAATAACTTGCTTTTTTACTTTTAGCAATGAAGATAAAATAGAGCACACCATTATTCTCCATTACAGCATTTCTTGTCAGTGTGCCCTTCGGCTACGGAAAAAGAGGATTTTATCAAAATGGGAGAAATTGGAAACGTTTGTCTGCAATAACTATTTTCAAAATTGAGTTAAGCGATACGATTGGTGCGAGTTGAAGAAATGAAAATGGTTTACTTTGTGACTACTTCGAAATGTTAAATTAAATTTTTCCAGCAGAATTAGAAAGGCAGTGGTAGCGTTACCACCAATTAATATATAAAAAGTATTAAATATGAAATAGCTGCATTGTTAAATAATATAAATAAGAAAAAAAAACATTTTTTTTTATTTTTAAAGTTTTTTTTTGGCATAGACTCTTTGTCATACAGCCAGTCACAAAATGGAAAAGGTAAATTAACAAACAAATAATAATTAATGAAAAAGAGGAAACATTAAATATTTAATTTCAAATAACAACAAGAGTTTTAAACGAGGACACTCGCTTCTCGCCTAGGGACTCATCAAGGCATTACAAAAAAAGAGACATACACTAGGTCACGGTAAGGGGGTAAAATAAAGCAATAGGAAAGAAAACAAAGGTAACGAGTCTAAGAGAAGTACTAATAACAAGCGTATACCTGATTCCCTTAAAAAATTAATCAAGCAGTCATAAATGTTTGTGGAATTGGAGGATAATAAACTTTGGATATTCCAAGGGCAGCATATTTTACATTTAAGCAGGTCGTTATATAGCTTGTCAGAGAATTTTTTGTTTTTAGTACAATTATAGAAGATATGGTCTATATCTCCTTTTTTATTACACGTCTCGCATTGGTCACTTTCAGATACTTTAATTTTGTATAAATGACTAGGATAACAGGCATGACCAAATCTTATATGTAATAATGATTGTCGATATGTACTTACGCGGTATTTTATAATGCTTGTACTAAGAAATCTTAGGAATATTTAACTGAAGAGTCGTATACCTCGTGGGGTTTGTAAAACAATATTCCTGCCACAAGTGTTGCCATTTATTGAACTGATTTCTTTTTAATATTGCAGTAACATCAGAAACAGATAAATTGTATGACGTAATAAAACCTGTTACAGTGCCTTTTTTGGCCAACAAATCTACATGTTCGTTGTGCTTGGCCCAATGTGAGCTTTAACCCAAATAAAATGCACGTTCTGATCTCTTTATGAAAATGTTTGTATAAGTTTCTTAATTTTTATTACAAAAAGACAAGTCGTTGTATTAGGAAGCCCATTTTTTTAAATAGATGTTAAAACAGAGAGGGAATCTGATACAATAACTATCGTTTCTCTGTTGCAGGAAGAGGCGTAAATAAGTGCTTCATAGATAGCCGCAGCTTCCGCAGTATAGATGGAACATTCTTGTCTAATTTTAAAAGATTTTTCTATGTGCTCTTTAGGTTCAAAAAAAGCAGAGGCTACACCATCAGCTAATTTGGACGCGTCCGTATATAATATTAAGGCATCTTCAAAATTATTTAAAACAGAGAGTAATATATTGCTAGTTATAGATATATTTTCTTCATAGTTTGGTTTAATAAAGGAAACGTCTAAATAAAAGCTTTAGAAAAAATCATTAATTCCAGGGTAGTGGGTTGTTTTATACAGAGCACTTACAATATTGTTATTGTTTTGTAAAGCGGGGTGGAGATTTTTTTTAACCCAATATTTATTAGTCAAATCATAACTATTTAATAGAATAATCTGATGAAATAATTTAGGATTATTGGTATAGATTTTAATTAACATTTTTTCACTAAGATAATTTCTTCTTATTTCCAAAGGAGGCTCCAGAGCTTCCACGTGTAAGGGTTAAATAGGAGTAGACTTCATGGCACCTAACACTGTCCTTAGAGCAGAGTTTTGAAAAATATTAATTTTGTTTAATAGATTATTACTAGCAGAACCATATAATGTACATCCGTAATCCAAGATAGAGCGAATATAAGCTCTATAAAATAATTGAGCAATTTCAATATCGGCACCCCACCAAGTCTTACTAACCGATTTTAAAAAAATTACTCCTTTATTGCACTTATTCAGCGTACTATTAATATGGGATTTCCACGTCAGCTTCCTGTCCAGAATCATAACCAAGTACCTTGCTTCATTTTGAATCATGAAATCGTCGGGTCCAAACATGATGTTATTCATATTAGGTGAATTGTGTCTTGTAAAAATACATATCATAGATTTGTTAACTGATAATTCAAAGCCATTTGTGGTCAACCATCTTTGTAGAACTAAATAAATATTTTTTAAGTTTTCTAAGGCTGTTTCAATTTTTTGTGTTCAGTTTAAATACAAAAATCGTCGGCATATTGTACAATATTAAATGATAATGTATTATTTATTTGAATATTATGTAAATCAGTTGTGTATATATTAAATAAAACAGGACTTAAAACAGATCCCTGAGGTAACCCTTTATTATTAAGTCTAGGGCCTAGGACATATTGATTTGTTCGCAAGTAAATTGATCTGTTGGTGTAAAAATTTATAATACTGATTGAAAATTGTTTTGGGATATGAAATATTTTAATCATTTTATCTAGCAGGAGTGGCAAAGACATAGCATCATATGCACCTTCGATGTCAAGGAAAGGGACAGGTAAATAATTGTTTCTTGAGAAATTGTTTTGAATATCTACCACCAAAGTACTTAAGGCATCCATTGCACCAAAACCCCTTGTGAAACCATACTGATTTTCTGGAAGAAGCTTTTGTTCCATTAACCACCATTCAAACCTAAACTTAATCATCATCTCTAGAGTTTTAAGAACACATGAAAGCAATGATATGGGTCTATAAGATTCAGCTAAGTTAGGGTTCTTCCCTGATTTAAGTACAGGAACAACAATAATTTTTTTAAATGCTTCTATTTTAATGCCTTCAATTATTACTTGGTTAAATATATATAAAAGTAGGTTTTTAACAGTGTCTGGTAAATTAAAGAGCATAGGGTATTTAATTTGGTCATAACCAGGAGAAGTATTGTTGCGGTTGTCAAGAACTAAATCCATTTCTGTTCGAAAGAAAGGGAGTAATAGGAAATGATTAGAATCAGTAACCTTAGTAACCTTAGGTATTGGGGTGCTTACAAACGGGAGTGCAATTTTATTGTAAAAGTCGTCTAACCATATATCCTCTAGGGATGAGGATTTGGGGTTATTTAATGTTTTCCTTACCATTTTTTTTTGCTTGTTTCCAGATTTTAAAGTTTTAGAAAGGTTTTTAAAACAATTACTCTTTTAAGGATTTTTTTTATGGTTATTGTAATTAGATTTCTTCTGAACATTGTCTAGTCATTTTTCATGTTAATTTTTTGAAAACTTTGAATTTTTAAGCATTTTTGGTATTATGCAGATTTTCACATTTATTTCTATAAAGTTGACCAATTCTCTAATAATGTGAAAGGATGAGACAATGAGTTTTTCTGAAGTTTTTTTTCTAGCGTTTATTTCATAACTATACTTAGTACATCTGTATCTATAACGTATGGAGGGTGGGTTGCCCCATGACACTTAGGCCTCACTAGGCTATTTTACACCTCATTAAATTGATAGGCTCATCATAGCTCGTCAACTACCAAATAAATTTCATGTAGTTGACAATGGCTTCTCTTATATTGCTTAAACAAATCTCCGATTAAATTGGAGCGTCGGGCAATCGTAGAGGATATGAGCTATGCTCTCATCTTCTTTTTTGCACTCCCTTTAGAGTGCGGACTGACAGTCCTATGCCATGGAAATGCTTCCGTACTTGGCAATGACCAGTCAGAATGCCTGTGATCAGACACAAATTCTGTGTAGTGACGGTCAATTATTTGTTTACTGTGGTGTTAGGGTTTTCCTGGCAGGAAATGTTCTTTAATAAGGTGTTAGGTTTGTCACTACTAATGTTGTCATTAAAGGCCAGGTCCAAAAAGTATTTGCCAGTCAGTAAATCAGCAAGACAGTAACCTTTGGATATGGCGTAACTTAAGATCCATCTTAAGATGGATACTTCGGGTCAGAGCTTCGTGATATTTAGTACTGTCCCTGAGTAAATTTGTGGTCTGTTTAGGATGAGTAATGTTTCGGGTAATTTCGCTTGCTGCTATGAGAATGCTCGTGAGCTCTTTGAACTAGACTAGCACTATTGCTATTTTATATTTAGGCCTATCAACAACAGATAAAAAGCTAAAATATATACAGGATACCACTGACTCTTAAAAAACGTAAATGAGAATGCATTTAAAGAGCAGACAACAAAAACAATCCCAATAATACCACTCTGAGTAATTATTTGTATTATTTTAAATCCGCTTAAATAGTATTAAAAATTAAAAACGTAGTTACTTATCTCCATTCGTTGAAATAATAAAACGTACGATACAATCTGAGTACATAAATCTTATATTTAGCAAGCTTTTATTTCAGTAATAAAGTTGAAACTGGTGCATATTTACTTTCCGAAAATATACACTGTCGAAGTCAATAAAACTTGTAATTGCCAGTTAATTTAAATAAGCAGTTTGATCTTATTTAGCACGGAAATACAAACACATCCGTATTCATAAAGCATTTTTAAATAGTTACCTACATGTAAATCTTTAAAGATAGAAACGTCATCATCAATTTAGAGCAACAGAAGAGATGAACGATAGTCACACTTTGTAAAATTTAAATGAATGAAATTTGTTATTAAAATAATGGTGCGAAAAAAAAATTAAACACTCAGGGAACTCAGTTTCTATAGTAAATTTTAGTTAAAAGTAAATTAGAGATAAACTAGTAGTATTTTTCGGAAAGAAAAAAAAAATAGGGGAGGGTGGGGCAAGTGAGACACCTTAAGGTTAAACAATTAATAACTTTTATACTTGTAGAAATGAAACAACGTGTATTAAATAAAAATAAACTTGAATTCTTTAGGTCGTAACCTAACCTTGAAAAATGTGGAAAATTTAAAGTTTTAATTAAAGGTCAGACTTAGAAAAAAAATTGTCAAATGACTCACTTGCCCCAAGTTATGGGGCAAGTGAATCATCCAGTTGGGACAAGTGAGTCTTTGTACTAATTATCATCGGCAGTTGTCACACACATAGTTATCAGCACTCGGTTCGTTATCTGAACACTTCTCATGCATCCAGGCACCACATTTTATGCACATAATCCATTCGTTGTGACAAGTGTCTCCATATGTCTCATGACAGTAAACGCATATTGTGGCTTTCTCTTCTTCTGACATTGCTGCTGATGCTTCTGCCGATGCACCTTCTCTCTTTTCTCCCAATTTTTCTTTTTCTTTCACATTTTCAAGACACGAACTTGGCCTTGCTTTGTTAAAATTCTTTTTGACTGATTTAGCTTTTACCGTTTTTAATTTATCTTTCAATTTCTCTACGAGTTGATCTTTGTGTGAGCTGGTGATTATTTTGGATCCTTCTGTGGTTCTGGATTTTGCTTTGATTTTTTTTTTCTCTTGACAGTGTTTTGGTATTGGACTTAATTCTGAGATAAAGACATAACTGCATGACGGTTTATCTGGTTCTAAAATTGTTTTGGAGTTGCTTTGCCTTTGAGATGGTTTCAAGATTAGGTTTAAATTTAAAATAGAAACAGAACTGCATGACGGTTGTTCTATTGCCTCTAAAACTGGTAGTATGTTAGGATCATTCTGGATGTCATCTTCAGGCGATTCTGAATTGGGTACATCTTCCAAGTTTACGGAATTGACCAAGGAATTGACGCTCTCTGGAGTTGATTCTTTTTGAAGAATGTTCTCGGCCGCCTCAAAGTCGTTCTCTTGGAACACATCCGGGTCATAAGGGAAGATTCCTGTTTTTCAAAACCCTTCATAATATTTATTGATGTAAATGCTTTAATAAGGACGTTTTTTATAATAGGAGCCATGTCATATTCGGTGATTCTAGAGCAAGGGTGATTTGTCAGCCAGTGGTCCATTTCTCTTGCTAGGTAGGTTTTGAAGGACCCAAATACGATTACATCAAGAGGCTGTAGCCTATTCGAAGTATGAGGTGGTAACGTCAAAACAGAAACTCCAGAATTTCTAGCCAGGGTTATTGATTCAAAGGACTTGTGACTTAAATGACCGTCTAGTATCAGTAGGCTCGGAGACTCTTTGGTTGTTTGTGTAGAGTCTATAAAATGTTTTAAAAATTTAACAAATAGGTCGGCATCCATCCGGATTGAGCAGGAAATCCTACTGTTCCAGGAAACGCACCATTTAACAATATTGGGTTCATTCTTACACGAGGGAAGACCATAAATGGTGGAATGAATGTTCCAGTAGCACTAACACATGCTAGTAATGTAGTATTTTTTCCTCTTTACAATGAAGTTAATCTTCCCACTTGCTTTCTTTGTTTTTCTGCTACTATTTTTCCTGGTTTTTGAACGCAGGTAATCCCTATCTCATCACAGTTAAATATGCGATACGGAGGAAAATTGTACATGTCCAAGAGCTCTTCTAAATTTTTAAAAAACTCATTGACTCTCTGCTTGGAAAATCCTGTCACTCTCGCAATGCTTGTTGCTTCAGGTCTTCTAATGGAGAGGTTCTTATGACGCTTTAAAAATGATATTAGCCAGTCTTTTCCTGCCAGCTTCCGATCTTTATTGAACGGATGATTGATTTGGTTAACTTCAGCAAACTGGAATGCAATGCGTCGAAGATCTGCCATTGAGAGTCCATAGAATAGCTTCTCTAAGTGTATTATATGTTCACTCAAATCCATTTCCATTTTTTCACTGAACACGGGTTTGAACCTGCCTAGGTGTAGAACCGGATTCTGCCCTTGTCGCTTCAATCGTGAGTGTATGCTGGTTCTCGGAACGTTAAAAACGACACTAGCTTTCTTGATTGACATCTTCTTATTCTGAATAGCTTCTAAGCAACGCTGCATAGCATCTTGGGAATATGATCCCTTTTGGGTCTTGCGCACGTAGGTACGGACCATTTTCCACCACTGCAAAAAAAAACAATAACTTATTTAAAATAATCCTATAATAAACCAACTGTGGGGCAAGTGAGCCATGGCTATGACTCACTTGCCCCACAGCGACATCAAAATTTAAAAAACAAAGTCAAGCTTAACAGGTACACTTGGCAACGTTCTAAGAATCAGGAGGCATTTCTCGAATATGAGGTTATGTTATGTTTATATTGAATTATCTAGATAGTGCTTTAAATTTAGAAAAACGCTTGTGTAATTCACCTCAACAATAAAATAACACGTAGAATACAAAAAAAAATATATTTACCTTAGTGATAGAAATTTTCTGGTAAATTTTCATAGACACCATCCACTTGTTGTTGTACGTGAACTGCACCGATTGTTGCCGGCTATGTTGCCGATTATACGAATTATTCCAAAAGACGCACTTGCCCCCTATGACTCACTTGCCCCACTCCCCCCTAATAATAATTTAAGAACTGAATTTTACAGGTTATATTCACAAAACATTCAGTCTATGTGACTGATTGTGTCTTGAAAATTATAATAATGAAATTATTGTAGATTTATGGATTATTTATAATCTATAAAATGCGAGATTATAAAAAAATTGAAAGGATCAAAAATGGTTTATTTTTTGTTTGCTTTAAAACGCTTACTTACGATACTAATCGTTATAAAATGAAAAAATTTAAATGTCAACCAAAATTATTAAAAAATGCTGCTCAAAAAAATTATACATACTTTAATACTAAATTGAATTAAATAATTTAATATGTAAGGCTTGCAGCCAATTTTTTTTACTTCTTTAATATTCGCTCTGGTCTCTCAGCTACGCTGGACGACCTGGAGCCAATGCAGGTTCGCAACCCGTGAACTTTGTTCAAATGTACTCTGGCTTCGCTCTAATATCTCGGCTACGCCATACGGCTTAGACCATACGGCTTAGAACATACGGCCTAGAGGCATTACGGTTCACAAGTTAGGGTTTATTTTAAAAAAGGGATGAGCGGTAACATTTTTTTCCACAATAAATTTACGACAACAAAACGACAAATGATCCATATAAAAATAGCTATTTGTGTACTAAGAGCGAAAAGTGATACTTTGCCGCATGAGACAAAATGTTGCCGCGTGACGCGTTTCGGACCGCGGCAATTTGTCGAAAGCGGCAATGTACTTTTCGCTTAAAATGAACACAAAATTTTTTCTATGATTAGATTATTTTAAGAAATAGATATAAAAACTGAAAAGTCAACTTGGAAAATAAAAGAAAAAACATCAAACTAGGTACAAATAACTTCAAAATAATTTATTAAAAAGAAATATTATTATATATCTAATTTAAATTAGGCGTGCAACAGAGCTGTAAAGTTTTCCGCTCGGCGATCGAAATAGTAGTTTGTGCAACAAGAGTGGATATGATGGCCATATAATAATAATAATAATAATTACACATTTATTGTCCACATATAAAGTACATACAATTAAAAATATATATATAAAAAAAAGTCAGTAGACAATTGGCTCAAATTGGTTCAGGTGCGGATATTATCCACCCCTGGTCTTCCACCAATGCCAACATGATAAAAAAAAAATGCCTTTTGAGATGGCTTTCTAAAATTATAAGAAAAGTTTAATGCAAAGGGAAAAAAAGAGGAAAGGAAATAGAAAAGGATAAACAAAAGGAGAAAGAGAAATGAGAACATATAAAAGAAAAAAAGAAAATAAAAAAGAGTAGAAATAAAAAGTAATTATTGTGTTTGCAGCAGTATATTTTTATAGCGGCATTTAAAGGTTTCTGCTTTTAAATGTAATAATGTTGGATCAATTTTTAACAGGTTATTGATATGAACTGTGACATTGTAGGTAAAACAACTTTTAAAACTAGCTTTGAAAAATCTATGCAATCTAAGTATGGATTTAAAACGAATATTCAGGTTATTAACATCAGTTCTAAATGTTAATTTTTCATGCAAGTATGGCGGTGTCCTCATATTAAATAATTTTTGACTGTAAATGTAAATTTCTTCTATTAACCATATTTAACCATTTAGTTTCTTTAAATTTAGTAGAAATGTGATCATATTTACGAATTCCAAATATTAACCGTACACAAAAATTCTGCAATTTTTGAATTCTTCCAGACTTAAAAATGTTTAAACAAGGACCATAAACAATATCACAATGATTAAAATTTGATAAAACTAGTGAATCACATAACATTTTTTTACATCTGGTGATAAAAAATATCGTTGCGCATATATTAGTTTCAAGCTTGCATAAGACAATTTTAATTTTGATGTAATATGTGGTTCAAACTTCAATTTTGAATCTACAGTAAGTCCTTAGTTTTTACATTGCGTAACAATTGGGATAAACGCGTCATTAATTTTTAATAATGTCGCGGAGTTTACGGAATCCGTAATTGATTCATTACAAAAAATCATTGCTTTGGATTTTTTGGGATTAATTTTTAGGGAATGATTTTTAGATACATTAAAGATTTCATTTAAATCAGAATTAATATGCTGTATAGATTCATTGAAATTGGAGTACTTAAAAGAATAGTATAATTGGGTGTCATCAGCGTATAAATTATAATTACAGTATTTAAGTATACTTGGAAATTGTGAGGTATAGAGAGTAAATAATAAAGGGCCCAAAATACTACCTTGAGGTACACCAGATGTAATCTCCAACGGTGTGGAAGACATATTATCTATTTGAACAATTTGTTTTCGCTGGTAAAGATATGATTTTAATAGAGACACAGTTATTAAATCTAAAAAACTTCAACATGGCAAGTAAAATTTTATGATTTATATTATCGAAAGATTTCGAGAAATCTAATAGTATTAAGATCTTGTCCTTATCCATGGCTCTAATCAAATCATCTATAACATCCGCTAGAGCTGTGGCACAGCTGTAGCCTAACCAGATTGTTTGCTAGGTAATATATTGTTGTTTTTCAAAAACCCTCTCATTTGAATTTCCATTACTCTCTCTAATATTTTGAAAAAACTGGTAAAATACTAATTGATCTTAAATCACTGTATTCTTCAGGTAAAGTTACTTTTGGTAAGGGCAAAACTTTAGCGAATTGCCATGATTCAGGAAAATAACTATTTTTTAAGCATTCATTAATAATGTGTGTAATAATGGGTAATAGAAATGGACAACAAAAGTGTAAAATGATAATATTAATATCATCCATTCTGTAAGCTTTAGATTTGATATTGTAAATAATATTATTGACAACATCTTCGGAAACATCATTGAAATAGAAATCTTCAGTAATATTTTCTTTAAAATTGTTAAGGTAAAAATGTTGTAAATCTATTTGTATAGCAGAGTTATTAATGTTTGAACTAAAAAAATGCGTTAATGGCATTAACATCTTTTAGGTTTGGAGGTAGGTCAAGTTTTTTTTGTCTCGATATAACACGAAGACGAAATTTGAGCACGACGCCGTAGGCGGAGTGCTCAATCGTCTGAGTGCGATGTGGACAATCCACTCGAGATGTACAGTATATTTTTTCTACGACCCACCAACGAAAATTTACAAATAAAAAAAAAATAGGTTATTAAGACAAAATAAGTAATTTTAAAATAATTTATGACTTTTAATAATTTTTAAAATAAAATAAACGAAAAGAAAAAGAAAGAAGTTCGTTTAATTTTTCCTCATCTGAGAATCGATTTGAAAGGCAAGAAAGCTAACAACAGGGCCACCTATTCTTTTATGTTTAATGCTTTAATACTCGTAATTAAATTGACTTCATATAGTTTTATTTAAATTAACAAATTATTTATAATTATAAACGAAATAAAGTAGTCGATTCTGTGTCATGCAGTTCTAGCTAGCAAGTGGCTTAGACCAAGTTCAGTTGTGATAAAATCAGAAATCTCTAAAGTAAAATCTGTAACAATTAGTGGTTATAAAAGTGGATTTCGAGTGACTTTAGAAGCAATAAAATATTCTTGGTGGTTAAGCATAACAAAACTAGTTGCTAAGAAAGAAATATGGACCTTTGGATAATAAATATTTAAATATATCAAGAAACTAATAGGAGGTATGTTTATTTATAAATAATCGGAACTCATCATATTTTTTTCAAATGATTTGTTTTAGGAATAAAGTAAGACTTCAGGTGCCTTCAACACCTAAAGATTTCTACAGGCGGCGATCTGTATGGCGCATATAAATATTATTATTAAAAATAAAAAATAAATTAATTATTTTTTATTTTACAAAATGTTTTTCATAAAATAAAATCTAAAATAAAACCTGAATTAAAATTTTTAATATGTATTAATTTGGAAATATTTATATTTTATTTTATTATGATCATCATTTAATCAATCATCATATCTGTTTAACCAAAATTGCCATAGTCGTCTTCCAATTTAATTGTAGACAAATTAATTTAATGAGTCAAAATTAATACTATTAAAACTCATATTATTTTAATAAATTACTATTTTATTGGTTTACATAGTTTGCATAAACTAGTTCTATTAATGCTATTTAGAGTGAAAAAAGCCAATTGACCTGTCAGAAGTTCAATGTTGATAGAAGCCGTCTAGGATCTAAAATTGCTACGCGGATCAAGTAAGTGATAAATTTTAAATTCAAAATACTAAGCTAAAAATAGCAACAGTAGTATGCAATATACAGAGCGATTCCTAAGTTGAGAATTCTTTTTAACTGAGAAAATAAGTCATTACAATAAACATTATAAAATTCGACAGACTCTAAAATGGTGGTACCCACCTTATCGAGACTGAGACCGACAAGGGTAAACTCGTAGCGTAAAAAAAACAAGAAACGATTTAACATGGAACAAAAGACCGAAAGCCGATTGTAGTATTAGGACGTTGAATTTTTTGGTTTGTGAAGCATTGGCATTACTTAGGTTAAACCATGTAATGATTTTCATAAGCCTTGATTTTTAAAACCATTCTATATCGCCTTTTGATTAGGGTTTACAAACTTGTTCGAGCAATTTATGCAATAATAATTGGCCCCTTTACCTCTTAATCCTGCTCATGTAAAATATTTGGGCTCTTTACTTCGCCTATTTATATAATAATAATAATAATAATTAATAATAATAATAATAATAATAATAATAATAATAATAATAATAATAATAATAATAATAATAATAATAATAATAATAATAATAATTTTTTTTAATAAAGACTTGTAAAAATTTAATAGACTGTCTACATAAATTAAAAAAAATCAATAAATGTATTCAATAGTAACCTCAAACAATACTTTATAAATAAACAGAACGGATATACATACTTTCTTGTGATAGTACTCTTTAAGCCTGCCCTTTTTAAGTATTTCCCCTAATTAATTGTTATTTTACCCTTCGTATTACCCGTGTTTATTATAAATTATTTTTGTTCTGAGATCATTTACTTTATTTTAAAAAATTACTTGATGTTATATTAATACGACCTATCATGTTTAAATTATTAATAGTTTTGTGACTATAGGTTATAGCAACTTACAGCCACAAAACTATTTTTGTGTTAAAGTAGATCCATAGAGATCAATATAATTTACAAAGGCCTTCTTTCAACATACAAATAAATGATAACTTTATAATTAAAATGAAAAACACAACAAAATATCTCGGTATCATAATAGATCAAAATTTGAAATGGGTTGATCACATTACGTCATTAACAACCTAAGTTAGAAGATTCATTTTTAAATTTTATGAATTGAGGATATTTATGACTAGGAGTTTTCTAATTATTATTTACATTTCGCTTGTTGAATCTATTTTACGATATGGTATAATGTGAACTATATGATATTGTGCTTTGTATAAGAACATTATATTATCTGTATTGCTGTACCTTTATTTATGGAAAGCCTGAATTGAGATACTATAAATTATTTGCAATAAATAAAATAAAAGAAGTTTAGAAACATTTTTAAATAATTTGACATTTAAACATCACAGTTGACATCTTGATACTTGACAGGCACAGCCAAGCGTTATTTTGCTTTTTTTTTTTTTTCGATTTATGGCCTAGGTGTATATACCTAATATGCCAGTGTCAAGTTTGTGCTTTAAATTCTAAATCATGTGTGTTCTGTGTAGGCTTTGTTACTGTTTCCCAGCGCCACTTCAGGAACAGCACTGTTAATTAGAACCCAACAGTGAATGGTCGAATGGGGAATCCTACCAAGGCATCAGAATGAATTTTAAATAATTAAATTAAATAAAAAAATCCCGGCAAACGGTGGTATTCGAACCTGGGACCCTTGGATCCATAGGCAGAGGCTCTACCACCTAGCCACCCACCCCCATTTTGCTTTTTGCCAAATAAAATGGCCGGTTAATTATTCTATCGAGTTGCAACAGAGAGCAGCCAGTAAATTTGTTGAAGGTGTTTTTGTGGCTAGGGGCGACATAGTAGTACGCTTAAGTTAACACCACCATAAGTCATTTTTAAGAAACGCTTATATATTTTTCATAAATTGGCAGGCTTGGTGACTAATTTCGAATAAACGTACCCTCCAAAATGGTTATGTTTGCAATTATGAAGGTCGCAACCCGCCTTAGAAATCTCATCTTTTCAATCAACAGCTGTTGTCTGACAGATCGTTGGATAATGTTTGCAATGTATGGAATGTAAGGAATGTTATGAACGTTAGATGTAAGAAATAATTGGAATTCCTAAAATTATTCATACAGGAAATGCATAGGCGGATTTTAAGAAAATTGATATTAAAGTAGTTTTAATGAACCACAAATTCTGAAAATCAATAGGGTTCTAAGGTAGAAGTAATTATTCAAGAAAATCAAAACCGCAAGTCAATCAGAACTTTAGTTTTAGAGTTATCGTGCCGGCATACACACACACTCAGAATGATCGGAAACATGAAAAAAAGTTTTAAAAAATGGGGAGAAGAAAATGTTTTCGTCTGCACGAATGCAATACTGAGGCACCATAGGAAAGGCCTCAGTAATAATTTTTCCACCAAAAACAGAGAAAACAAATAACAAAGATTTAGTTCTAGTGATCTTCGTGGCCAAACAAGAGTAAAGTGTGTAACGTTTAAATTTGACCATAGAGAACTTATTCATTAAAATAGGGATGCACTTACTTTTTCCGGCAGTTTCAGTACTCAGTACTTTTATATGGGTCCTCGTATATATATTTAAACTAACAATCTCTTCTGTAGACGTCACTATTTTAAGTCAGCTGGGGATAATCTTCTTTGCTTTTTATTTCCATCAACAGAAGTATTGATTAATAGTTTTTCCCGTTTGAGTTATTCAAATGGATGGTTCCACCATTTTATTAAACGATTTTCGTGGTTAAAAATGGATAGAAAAGGTTAATATAATAAGCTGGCATAAAAATACTGTGATATTTGTTTATTTTAAAATAACAGTTTATTTATTAATAATTTATTTAAACACTTATTCATTTTATAACACTACTATTCTAAATTATATATATTTCGAATGTCTTTGAATCGTTCACTATTTATATTCACCACTGTCTATCCACTAATGACTTTTTGTTGATCCTCCACCAATATTTATATACAAATTGGTGGTTTCCAGAATGCTTCTCCACCAAAACATCTCATATCCGGAATTTACCAGAAACATTATAACGTTGACTCAGGAATATTCGCAAAAGTGCTTCCGCCATAGTCGTCACATATTTTTGGTCTTAAGGGGTTTAATTATGTATGATAATCGAACAAGTTGAGCCTCAAAGGCCAAATAAGACAGAGAGGGACTTGGAGGATTAGAGCATGACTGAATAATGAAATGGCTTACATAACATTGCCCCCTCCTTAATAGATAGTTCCTCCTGGAACTCTTACGAAACTAAACTGGAATGGTTATATCTGCAACTAAATTCTCGTCCACTTATGCCACTTTCTACAAGTCCAGATGACTTTGTCCAGCACATTTTCTTATTGGACGAAGACTTGTTAATATGGCAGATCTAAGTATGACTGGTATCCCAGATAATCGCTAGTCATAATGTCACGTTATGCGTGTTTTTTATAAAACAAATGTCACGATTTACGTGTTTTAAATAATTATGGGACTATCTATGTCCCGGGGGTTATATAACAAAATATATTTAGCCTTAAACTTGGCTTCGTAGCCCTTAACTGTATAAGGGTTCTACTCTTGAAACCTGACACGTCTCTGTAAAAGGGCGGAAGGAAACACAATGTTTTCTCAAAACAAATATAATATTATAATTACAACGATTATATAAAATATGTCTCAACTCGACATACACAACTATAGGCTCAATATAATATATAAGACAACAAAATACTTACTTACCAATTCCGCTAATCTTTGGGGCACATGTCACAACCCTTAACAAACTATTTAAAAATGTAATTATTTGAAATACTAAAAAACGACTTTTAATTTAAACTATAAAGATTATGACCTGAAGCTGCTACAGGGAATCTCCTACAAGGGGGATCTCCTAAAGGGAGGATCCGTTCCCTGTTGAAAAAGCCTCGTGCATCCCCTCGACATTACCTTTATGACTTTCTCATAGTTTATTGTTATTAAAACTAATGTTTAATAATTATTAAATAACCAACCTTGCACATTATTGCTATTTAAAACAAATTGTTGACATAATTAAACAAAGTTTTATGTACAGGATGTTATTTAAATAATTAATTAAAATTAGGAAAAATATGAATTTATACGAATTGCATCAACATTTTTGGTATCGGTGGTATAAATAATATATCATGGAATTGCAAACAAGGACAAAGTGGATCAAGGAAGAGGCCAACCTAGAACTAGGATAGTTAGTACTTATCAAAGATAATTAACTACATTCAATGAAGTGGAACCTAGGCCGCATCACCAAAGTTCATCGAGGTCTAGATAAGAAGGTCCGAGTGTCAAAGACACCTCATGGAGAAGTCACAAGAGGCATTTTCAAGCTGTGTCCTCTTCCTAAAAACTAAAATTATTTGGTTCTAGAATGTTTCTTTACAGTTTTTAATTTTTTAACTTGTTAAGTGTATTAGATAATTTGTTAGGCCACTGAACGTTATATAAAATGTAATTTTATTAGAAGGCGAAAAAATGTTGTAGGAAACGGTCATTGTAGATTTGAAAATAAAATGTTTGAAATTTGAAATAAAGATCAAAAATAGAAAACTTATAATTTATCTTAGATACAGTTCACAAAATATTGGAATTCATAGTTGGAATCAGCTAAAGGTTTTAATACCGAAACAACACATGTTTGAAATCTGTAATGAATTAATTCTTTTCTTTTTTCTTTCGTCTATAACTAATAAAGTTGCTGTACATTCCATTTCTCCATGATGAGCCACAATAGACCCATCTGAGTCGCAGTGGAAGGCGATGAGATCATCCCACTCTTAGAGCATATAAGACTAGAGGTGTTACTCAAATGGGTTTGTTATGTACTGAGGGGGGTAATCCTTTCGGTGTTAGGTACACGACGCGTTATGATTGGCGAGTTAGGTACACGACGATTTATGATTGGCGAATTTAATTAGTGCGCGTATTTGTGATAAATGACATTTCATTAGACGTCTTGTTTTGGTTTTTAAAAAGATCAATTTTTGGGGCTACTGAAGACATTTAGAAGAAGTGTCTCTTTTATAAACTTCTAAAGTGTGCTTTTATTTTAAAATAAATGCTAATCATGCCAAGAGTTTGTATAGTTTGCAATAAAAAATTCTTAAAAGGATCTACTAGGTATTCTATATTTCATAAACGTAACTTAAAATGGGAAATGGGCAAATTAATAATAAAACATGTTTGCAGAAAGTTCTTCATTTGAGCATCACCGCAACTGGTTTCGTCTTTTTGTGTATTGTAAAATGGATTAGGTACCTTTTTGTATTGTACATATTTATGTGCCATTAACTTTTTAAATCTTTTTTTACTTATTTTAGATTTTCTACTGATCTCACAACCAAACTGGCTTAGTGTCAAGTGCCCAGTTTGAGCATTAATACCATGTCTAACAACACATGTCTATGTTCAGACCATTTTTTAACTAAACATTATTTTATAAAGGTAGTAATAGATTAATAAAAGGAGCTATACCAAAAGCTGTACCTGTACCTGGTTTTCGAAATGTGTAAGTTTTTTCCATATAAACACTAAAAGTAATGTAATTAGATATTCATATAAATGTGACTTTAGAAACACACTTATTTCCTTATTTTGTTAAATAGTCAACATGTAAGTATTATTATTACATTATTGTTTACAGGCTTGAAAATAACGCCAGTAAAGAAAATATGCCCTTATCTCAGTTCTCAACATTGGGAATTTCGAAGTTGGAAAAGAAAGAAAGAAGGCTAACGAAAAGGTATGATTAGCTCTTACGTTTTTAAAAATCAAATCAAAATAAGCAAGACAGGGAACTTTAATCTTTAACTCTCTTTAAAAGACAAAAAATTGTTCAAAATTTGATAAACTAATCACCTAAAACCACAATGTCGTAAGCTCCCATTCATCTACACTAACTGCTTCTGAAGGAGAAAGAGAACTTATAAAAGAAAAAAGGTTTGTTAGACAAATAAGACATTTTCTCATATAATCAAGCGTTATGATTCCAGGAAAGCAAAACCTATGAAAAAATTTCAAGCAAAGTTATTTTTTGATAGAAAATTAACTTTACTCAGAGGTGAAAAGATGGGCCCTTAATGATGCGAAACAGTTATCTAAATTATTAGTTATTGTGACATTACACTGCATAAATTGTAAACATAAATACGAACCCTTTCAAACCGTACGCCATTGAGAATAGAGTACCTACCCCTCTCCCCTCACGTCTAAAGTGATGATTGTTTTTTCTTGTATTGAAATGTTTTAAATTTATTTAAAAATGTTACAGCTAAAAAAGAAGCATCAACTTAGGAATCACCTTGTATACGAAACAACTTTCGGCACAATTTATGTTATCTATTAAATGTTGCTAATAAAAATGTAAGTATGGGTTTTTTCTTAAAAATATATATGAATATTCAGATATATTTTTAGTGACATTTAAAATATTTAAAGACCAGAAAAATATATTTAGGTATATTCTTTAACTTGTATATATTTAAGGGTGTATTTAAATACTATTTCGTTTTAAAGAATTAGGTATTTTAATTATTTGTTCTACAGGCAGTTCAATGACCTCTGCTCTTTTCTTCATTTATTTATGTTTCGTATAGAATACAAATCGAAAAACCAATAAAAAATTAATTAAACGCATATAATAGTCACACATTCAGTGCCTTTTTAAATTTAGGAGCCGATTTATCCTTAGAAATTAAGAGTGGTCTTTCTTATATTTCATTAACTCACTCCTTGGGAGATCAAAAATAAGGTCTCTTTACCCACGTAAGAATAGATAATTCCTTTGAATGGGTAAAACCATTCATTTCACAGATAGAGGCCTGTTTACAAAAACACTTTCTCAAAAACAACCATTTTATATTAACCATAAATATTTCATGTTAAATAATTATAACTATAGAAATAAACAACACACATATCTCATCTAAATTATAATAATTATGGATATTTCAACTCAAAATTTGATTTATTATATTATCGAGATATTCATGAATGTAAGCAACATTCTCGAACAAATCAGTTGATTTATTTTTAATTGAATTTGTTAAGCATTCTCTCGGTCTCGGTCAAGCAAAATTATTTTTGATATTTTGTACGAGTATTTTTGTGAAGGTCGAGGACCTCGCAATACATAATGCATAATAATATGCATTGCTGTATTATAATAATAATCATTGTCGATCATTTATTTAACAAATAGTGATTTATATAATTTCTGTTGTATTTTTAAGCCATAGTTTAAGCAAACTACTTAACACTTAAAAATATCAATATACCTGAAAGATTGTATGATTATTTAAATGGTATCCTCAGATCATTTCTAGTGAAACATGTGTCAGAATTCACGTAAGGAAAGACGAAAAAATTATATAGCTCTTGAAAAGGGGATAGAGCAGCTAACGAACTTGGCTTTAAAAGCAGTATTTACTTCGATTTAGAGCAGGGTATGTTTTACTAAAAAAATTATGAAACTGTTTAAAAAAATCAAGTTTTGATAATTTTTTATATAAAAAGGTATCAAATTTTAAAAAAGGGATTATGGAGGGACTCAGATTAGACCCTTACCCAATTTTTTCTTTTATTAAAAATAAAAAATAAACTTTAAAAGTGGTTTACTACGACATATTGCAAGATTTTTAGTCAGGAAAGTGCCACCTTAGATTTTTAAGAAATGAATTTATTACTGACAAACTAGTACTAGTTCGACAGCTTAGGCTAAAAATGATACCTAATTAATGTTATTTGTACTTTAACAGTGACAAGCCACCCATTTAATACCAATTAATATTTTTAATATCAGTAGAATATATAGAGTGATCCATAAAAAATGTTTCCAAAGTAGAAATGAAAAAATCACGCATATTGTTCATCTTTTTAAGTGCAGTTCAGATTTAATTGAAGGTCGTGCTTCAGTGGCGGCTCGTGGCCTAGTCTACGGGAGAGGCGGCTTACTGTCTATAGAATTTGAAATAGATCTAGTAAGCTGACTGCTGGTGTCAATATTGCTGGGAAATATTGGTTTTGATCTACAAAGCTACGGTTCAAATTCCTCAAAATATAATAAAACCAGAAAACTCAGGTTTTTACTTTATGACTTTTATTTTTGAATATGTTTATTACTTTTGATCTACCCTCCCTCTTCCCTGACCCGCTGACCTACCCCCCCCCCCCCCCGAACTACTTGCTCCTCCTCTTCCACGAAGTGTTTATAAAGAAAACACTCAACACAAGCAAAATTTCTAACTAATAAAACCAGCAAGAAAAACTTCATGATGTCTAAAATGGAAGCGAAGGGAATTCCGGTTAAGCAGGCAGCAGAATATGCCGATGTTTTGATAATACAGTCAGCTATCTCACAAGCTGGGGACATTGATAATGTTATATTCGTCTACAAATTTAATATTCAAGAGATTATCTTCCTTCATGAAATTAGTGGATGTGACAAACATCAGCTTCCTTCGGCACTGGAAAGAAGAAAGTAATGCAGATGTGTGACAATAACCCGTGTCGGTCAGACATGCTCAGCATTTTAAAAGAACCGGAAGCTGAGGAGTAGTTTTTGGTGAAATTGTACGTTGATGAAGCCAAAATTTCAACTAGCCAGGTACCACTGCTGCAGGACGTAACTCCAAGTACAGACACGGTTGGGAAATGAAGGGACTCAACGCAAAGTATCAACTGGGTGGGGCTGGACCTTCACCAAAAGAAGTTTGAATTACCCGTTCATAGTTTCTTGCTAGTAAAAGTTTACAGTACCAGACCATTATAATAACAACAACAATAACAATAACAACAACAACAACAACAACAACAATTGCTGCTACTCTGGATCATCTGCTTAACATTATACGATGCAAATAGTGGCTAGCCACGGGAGAGAGAAGGGGCTTGGGGGTCAGAACCATCCAATGAAGGGTCCTCGCGTCACTGTTTCCATAATTGTATTGCTGCTGATCACTATTAACCGTTTATTTTTATTCACTCTATTTTAACGTTTTATAAAAAATTATTTATTTGTATTTACTTATTTAATAAAAATAATTTTATTAAAATATTTCATTTTGTTGATAGAACCCCCCCATAGTTCTCAGAAACCCTACCCATTAAAAATGTCTGGCTACGCCACTGGATGCAAGTGCAAAATGACTCCACCCATGGAAAATGTCTGGCTATGCTACTAGATGCAAGTGCAAAACAGGGTGCAGTACGGGGGCTTGTAGCTGTAAGAAATCAGTACTACGTTGCTCAGTGATGTGCAAGCACTTCACCGGCACTATTAGTTAGACTTCGCTCGATGTCAACTTTAACACAGACGATACAGGCGAGGAATGTGAGGACCAGCCCACCCCATTTTACAAAGGAAACAATGATGACGATATCGACGACAAATTTCCACTTGCTCCAAAAAGATCAAAATGTACAAACTGACGTAATCGTTTTCTTAAATACATAATTGAAAGCAAATATTTTGTTTTCCATAACTTGCGAAAAAAGTCACTTTCGATGTTTTTGCCCCTCTTCCCCTAAGTTCCCACAGACTCCTCCCAGAACTCAAATAAAATATTTCGAAGTCTACAATTTACATGATATTGTAATAGGAGATTATATTTCAGTATGTACATCTTGAACAGGAAGAGGGGAGCATGAATTATGGAGGAAGTAAAGGGTCAAGGGACCAGTGGTATACATAGTATTATAGCACAATGAGAACCTGTCCTACGGCCGCAATGGAGATGATCTTAAACCTCACCCCTCTACATTTGATGATAGAGAATGTGGTAAAAAGGACACGATATAGAATGATCAGGAACGGAGTAATCAGACGAAAGTCTACTTGCTAGAGGACTAAAGATAACTAGGACATGACCCAGGATGAAATGCTAAAGAAGTACAGTTTTGTGAAAAACTTCAAAACCACAGAGCTTGGATGCAAAAAAAGAATGGAGCCAAGAATCCATCGCGCTTGCAACCGAAAGACGTGCTATTCAGTGGTATACGCACGGTTCCAAAACCATAGAAGAAACTGGAATAGGAGTGTATGGACCGAGAACCAAGCACTCCGAAAGCTTGGGAAAATACCCAAGCATCTTCCGGGCGGAAATTCACGCCATCGAGAAGTGTATCCAGTTTAACATCGAGAGAAACTATTATAGACAAGACATTGTTATCATGTCCGATAGTTAAGCAGCCATCTAAGCGCTGAGCTCTTACGTAATCAGCTCAAAAATGGTCTGGAGATGCCTAGAACAATTGAATGAGTTAGGCGAGAAAAATAAAGTTACTCTCACTTGGGTCCCGGGACATAACGGAGTATAGGGTAACGAGATTGCAGATAGTCTTGCAAGGAAAGGGGCTCAAACACCCTTTGTAGGACCTGAGCCGTTCTGCGGTATCAGCAGTAACTTAATATTAGGAGAGATTAAAAAAGAATTGGGCAGTTGAAGAACCGATAATTGGAACAATCCCTTGTCGCTGAGACAGGCCAAGATACTTCTGGGTGAATATAACCAGAAAAGATCGGAAGCCTGCATTTGTAACAGGGACCTTAACCGGGTATTGCCGACTAAAAGGACACCTAAGTTAACTGAGAATAGTAGAGGATAGTGAGTGCAGATTCTGTGAGGAGGAGGATAAAACCTCCATTCACATCCTAACTAAATGTGTAGCACTCCAGAATCCAAGGGCACTATATCTAGGAGGATATCAAATAGAAGAGGGAGATTTACCTAACTTGAAGCCATTTCAAATCCTACACTTTCTTGAGAAAATAGGATTGGAAGGGTCGTTATAGACATTGAAACATTTCCTTAGTGCATTGGCGACAGAAGGGGGCACAATATATATTTTAGGTCGCAGTGTATTAACACCCCATTCTCAACATAACATAACATAGTATTATAGCATACTAAGATATGTTGAAAAATTAAATTTTATAACCATTTTAAGGAATTTGTTCCATCTATGATCAGCTACGGCTCGATAAATCTAGGGTCAAAAAAATTATTCACCAATGAAAATTGAAGGAAATTTAATCCTTTTTTTTTAATATTTGGCCGCTTTTTGGAAAAACGCATGGTTTAGAATAAAGAAGTAAAAAATCTAAAGATGTCCGAAATAACTCCGAAAAACTCAAAAAAAAACTCCGAAAATGTACAGGTCTTTTGCTCCCCCCCCCCCAAGTTAGTACAGGGTCCTCGAGATTAAAAGTACCAGCCGACTGGTCTAAGAGCAGGGCGGATATATTCGTAGCACTCTTAATATGTCAAAATTCCGTATGAAAGAGCAACAAGCGCAAACGACGTCGTTCATTTTAATCGCCCGAATGCCTGATTTCAGGCGCTACTACACGTAGCCGTGCCATCCAACAACATCAGTGAATCCGATAACGGAAAATATATTGAACGCCTGCTAATGACCTACTTGAGGGGCGTTTGATTTGAAACTCGAGCGAGCGAGCGTCGAGGAGACCGAGAAGTGATGACGTCACAATAGAGCATTGAATCAAATCAAATAAAACAGAGTAAAAAACATAACCTCGCTTTTCTGTGATTCTTGTTTCTATTTTGTATGTTAAAATAGTGAGCAAAAAGTAAAGAAAATGGAAAAACTTTTAATAATAAGGGGTAATGGCCCTGAAATGCAGCATTTACCACAAATTCCCGCTTCGCTCTCATACTCCATGACTGTGATTACTGGTGATTAGATCTGGACAGAAAAAATGTATTTTCCAAATACACATTTTGTGTTTTTTATGATGAATAATTTTAGCTATAAGACAAACGCGGCTAAGTAATTTGTTGACTTCTTGTCTGGTCTTTAATTTTGAGATTCAAATTTGTTTGTAAGTTATTAAAAAGAGATAGGTAGAGACAAAGACAAATTTCTCCCTTTTCTCGATCTTTCTGCTCTGAGAACATCGAGCTCGCTCTATGTTCTCGCTCCAAAGCGAAACAAACACTTTAGGGATCTCTCGGAGTGTCAATTCAAATACTTTTGAAGCGCTCGGAGATCTCCGATGATCAAATCAAACGCACCATTGGCTAATGCGATAGTTTCCCAATTTAAAAATAAATGTACAACGTTGTATGTATTGTCATAGCTTTCGGTCCCAAATTGTTTTGTTTTTACATTATCCCATTAGCGTCCAGCGTCCTCATCTGAGGACAGTTTAAAATAAACATTGCTGGAGCCATAAAAAACAATCCATACAATCTATTTTTAGCCTAAGTGCACGTGCATAGATGTAACTTCGGCTGAAAACGTTTAGTTTTGCCGTAAGATTTATACAAGCCAGACGTAATATTTTTGAAAATCTGTGTTTTTTATCGCTCCGTCGGCCAGAGGTATTTTAAATCATATCTACTGCTGTACTTTAGGTAAGTGAATACTTATACTATTATTACAAACTCAAAACACATATCTTTTGTTGTGGTATATCACGGTTGCATATTTTTCTTATGATTTTTTGGAAATCGATGATAAATAACTGTGCCCTCGAATGAGAACGCTGGGATTTAGAGTCATATTTCATCTACAATATTTTTCTGATATTATATTGTTTTTTTTTTTAGAATTAGCCAACATGAGTAGACAAGTTTTTAAAACTTTAGATGAAGCTGTCGAATATCTATATTCAGAAGAAATCGAGGTTGCCATCGTAGCTTTACCGCCTGAAGTGGATGAGCTTACCGATGAAGATGATATCAACGATGACGATCTGGATGTACCTGTTGTATCGGATGTTGCAGGGCAAACGAAAATAAACTTGCCTTTCGATGATGAAGACGATAATAATGTTCTTTTATCGCTTTTTACCAGACAAGGGCCATCAACGTCACATCAAAAGGAGCAGTCAGATTTTTCATCCAATGGGGAAGAAGAATCCGCTCCAAAGCGGAGTAAAAAAATATTGCTTGAAAAAACGTACCGAAATGGAAGAAAACCAATCCACAATTTGATATATGGGAAAATACTAATACGCCGCAAGAAAAGTTTGCCGATATGTTGCCCATTTTGTCTGACGCAATCATGTTGGAAATTTTTGAACATTTTTTTTCGGAACAGGTGTATCAGAAAATCGTAGACGAAACAATTCGTTATGCAGCTGAACAAGAAAATAAGCCGTCATTTTCTGTGGAAATTGAAGACATAAAGATATTCATTGGATTTTTGTTTTTTTCTGGATATCATAGACTGCCCAGTGAACGGGATTATTGGTCTGACGCTGAAGATATGGGTGTACAATTAGTAAAGGACGCCATGAGTCGGAACCGATACTTAGAGATAAAGGCATTGCTACATTTGCAAGATAATACAAAAGCAAATGAAAACAAACACGATAAGGCGTTCAAAATAAGGCCCCTTCTTGATGCTCTAAATAAAAACTTTCGAAAGTGGGTGATTTTCCAAAAACATCTGTCTATAGACGAAATGATGGTACGATATTACGGCCGCCATGGTCTTAAGCAATTTATAAGAGGAAAACCAATCAGATTTGGTTATAAATTGTGGGCTTTGTGTGGTGACAGTGGATACTGCTTCAATTTCTCCCTATACTGTGGAAAAGAAGCAATACAGTCAAATAACCCTTTAGGAACAAGGGTTGTTACAAATATGTTGACCGTAGTAGACAATCCGTTCGGATACACAGTTCACTTTGATAACTATTTTAGTAGCTACAATTTATTCAAAGTTTTGAAAGAGAAAGGATTTCGTGCAACTGGCACTATCCGAGACAACAGGACAGAAAAATGCCCTTTGATGTCCGTTAAAGAAGTGGAAAAGTCGAGAAGGGGAATATTTGATTACCGATTTGACGAAAAAAATAAGATATTTATGGTGAGATGGAACGACAACAAGTGCGTTACAATGGGAACAAATTTTGACACTGTGGAGCCAATTTATGCAGTCCAAAGGTGAAATAAAGACAAAAAAGAGCATGCTCCAATTACACAGCCCAGACTTATTAATAATTATAATAAATGCATGGGCGGTGTAGATCACCATGATTGGCTACTCGAGAAACATTCAATAGCCATTAGGGGTAAAAAGTGGTACTGATGTTTAATCACCCGTATTGTGGATATGGCTGTGGTAAACAGTTTTATATTATATAACCTGCTGCATGCCCAGGATAAGATTTCAATAAAGGAATTTCAAAGGAATATTGCTGTTGCTTATCTAAAATTGGAACATGGTAGACGGCTACAAAAAGGAAGGCCACTCAGTCTACCTTCTACATCGCGAGCACAAGTTGTTTATGATGTTCGGTTTGACGGAAAAAATCATATTTTGGAAAAAGGGATAATCAACGCCGATGCCAGTTTATTCTATGTAAAGGAAAACCGCGTACTTTCTGCAAAAAATGTAATGTAACACTGTGTCTTCCTTGTTTCAGTAAATACCACGACAAATCTTTTTATGCCAAATAAATTGTACTTTTTTTATCATTTTCATTTACTTATCATTTTATTTTTTAATATTTTTAAAGTTATTTTATAAAATTTTTTTAATAAAATACGTTTGTGGTAAACATTGGTTTGAATTGGCCTACCTCAGTTTTTCAACAAATTCTAAGAGTTCAACGCCCAGCGTCCTCGTTTGAGGACGGCCCCTAAAATCAAACTTGAGAACTTAAAAAAAAAGAAAACACATAGAAGTCAACTAATGAGTCATAGTAGCAATCTCTGTAAAAATTTTAAAATTTTGACAAAAAAAAATAAATTGGGCGTTAATAAGTTATTATGGATTTTTTTTTATTTCCTTTTCTGTTCTTTTAATATTTCTTTTTTATTAGACATACCTACTACTTGAATTTTAATAAATGGTTAATTTTGTAAAGTTTGCGAAATGAATGTTTTTTTAACTGCATATAAGATTGTCAAAATTTAATCGAATGTGTCGTAAAACACTGATTTTAAATTTGAATTACAAACAATTATTAATATTTTTTGTCAAACTGTACAAACAATAATGATAATGGGTAAAAGTTTTTTTTCTCTTTTTAAAAATAGCCTATTTAACTCGCTATCTTACGTATCTTTAACAACTAACAAATGTTATCTTTTATTGGCAATTGGACGAACAAATATTTTTTCTTAATATGCTAGGATACTCGTATATCACCAAAAACTTGTTTTTTATCGCACCAGATTTGTTACAAATTATGCGCTTGAATTTTTTATCACTTCAACCCATCAGTATGATAAATACGGAATTTGACTATAAATGAAAACAAAATTTATAACGCATTTTCGAATATTAAATAGGTTCCCATGAATTTTAAAATAGATCAAGCTTTAAATTTTTATATAAAAAGGGGGGACATTGTAGGTTTTAGTATCATTGACATAAAGTGCCTCAAGTGAATAACACTTATCAAATATGAAGGCCTTTTTGGTAAGTTTAATATTTTCTTTAATTCAAAATTAGGCTTAATTAAAAACTACAAACAAATCGATTAAAAAAACTAATTAAATACAAAAAGTTTCTGTGTAAGCTACAAACAACACCTGGATTGTTCCATGTCGCTTAAGTATTAGTAGGCCCAATGTGCATCCTGTAGGAGCATATAGAGCCTGCCTCTCAAAATATCAACGTCTATTTCTTTTTCTTTTTTTACTTAGTCGGCTTATTACTAAAATATATTTTTTTTACTTTCTTTAATAACGAATCAGCTGATATTTTTAAAACAAACTGCATATATGTCTGAGATGATCAGACCTAAAAGTATTTTGAACATTATAAAATTTTAAAATAGGTTAATTATACTTTGTATATTTTCAATTAGATCCATATAATATAGTGTTATTAATTTTAAATAAGTTGCATATTTTAAAAAATACCATCTTCTATTTTAGATTGTCGCATTTTTGGCTGTAGCCGCAGCAGAGAATCTTTCAAAACACTCGACAAACCAAAAACAAACCAAAACTCAAACCAAGCGCCAACTAGGTCTTGTACAATATAACTCTTTTCCCCAAGAAACCTACTACACTTCCTACGACTCTGCACCTCTCACCCAAACATATAGTCATTCCTACAATACCCCTATTAGTCAATCCTACGGTGCACAATCCTACGGTGCACAATCCTACGGCGCTCAATCCTACGGCGCGCAATCCTATGGAGCTCAATCCTCCGGCGCTCAATCCTACAGCGCTCCTCTTACTCAAACTTACAACACTCAATCCTACAGCGCTCCTCTTACACAAACTTACACCCAATCCTATAGCAGTCCTCTTACTCAAACTTACAGCGTTGGCGTTCCAGTATACTCATCTCCTGTTGTTCAGACCTACAGTGCTCCCATCCAAACTGAAGAAGTTGCTCAACACACCATTCACAACGTTATTAACAAAGTGCCAGTCGGTGTACCCCAACCCTATGCTGTACCCGTTACTAAATACCAAGGTGTTCCTCAGCCTTACCCAGTAGCAGTTGAGAAGCCAGTACCAGTTGGTGTAAAAGTACACGTACCAGTACCAGTTGAGAAACCATACCCAGTTCAGGTAACTTAATTTGTTTTGTTTTATAGTTTGAAGGAAATTATTCTAAATATTAAAACTTATTAAAGAAATATGTCTATACCTTCCTTTTTTTGAAAAGCAAGAATATTAGTAAATACGTCTTGAAGTTTGATTATTTTAAAATCCTCTTTGATTATTTAAAGATTAGATATTTAACAATGAAAAAGATTGGAGAAACTATGTTTTCCAAATAAAATCAATGTGCCCAATAAAAAAATAATCTATTTTAATCATTTATAATCAAACCAATAATTATTTATTTTTCAATAGGTACCCCACCTAGTCCCATACCAAGTCAGAGTAAAAGTACCATACGCTGTAGAAAAACCATACCCAGTTACAATTACAAAAACAGTTCCAGTGCACGTAGAGAAACCCGTATACGTAAAAGTACCAGAGGTTGTCAAAGTACCTGTAGCTCAACCCTATCCAGTTGCCGTTCAAAGAAAAGTTGCCGTAACAGTACCAGAACCCGTTGTATATAGAGTACCCGAAATCATCAATGTTCACCACAAGAAACCAGTAGTCCAACAACAGGTCTATCAACAAGAAATTAACGTGCCAACATACTACGCAACTGTACAATCTTCTGAGTATCTGGGTTCTTCTGTTACCGGTAACAATGATATATCCGATTATACTTTCACTCATAACAACCAAGGAAACAATCAAGGCGGTAAGGTCTTCACAACAGTTACTTATGGTAACTCTGGCAACTATGGCAACGCTGGTACATACGGTAACTTTGGTACCTACGGTAGTCACAACATTTTTGCCCGTAAAGCTGATGCTAAGGCCAAGAAGAACTGAGATTTGATATTGGATGACGATTTGTATGATATTGTGTTGATATTCAACAAAATATGTACGTGAAATTTTCGATTTTGCTTAATAAAACTATTTTCTAATTATAATAAATGTTTTTTATTTAACCTAAGTAAAAAAGTAGGGATTTAGTTGGTTTTGAATTCGTTTTCCATATATCTATCTGAATTAGGGCGTGATTCAAAGCCCACTCGTACTGAAGCTCTAGGCTTATTGTACCCCTCACAGTTTCTACCCCATCAGATTGATTTTCTTGATGAATTCAAGAATATGTCTCATGGCTGCTGTTGCAATTTCTTCAGGTTCCGGATATTGTACCCCGAAGTACCATTACCGATCCCATTTAAGGTTCCTACAGTAGCATAGTATGTGAATAGGAGTTTCGTCCTCCTCTTCACATATTCTACATAGCAGGTAATCAGCTATTCCTAAGAGATTTAGGTGTCTTCTAAGGCCACAGTGTCCCGTAAGGAGTTCTATTACGGCCTTGAGTTCGTTTCTGCTAAGGATAAGCCGTTGATTTTGTCTGCTCTTAGATGGCCCCTCTATGAATCTTCTGGACTAAGTCCAGGAAGTTCCAACCAGAGCCTATGGTGTTCTCTATTTATTTGTTCCTTTAACACCCATTTAACATGTTGGTATGAAATACCACATGTGGGTTCTGATCCAGTTAGAGTTTTTCCGCTCCCTTCCTTGCTACGAGGTCTGCTTTCTCGTTTCCAAATACTCCCTCATGTCCCGGCACCCATTCAAGGGTAACCTTGTTATGTTCTGCCAGGGCATGGAGGGACTATTGGCAAAGTATCAATTTAGATTGTACTTTTTCAGTGCTAAGGGCTGTCTGACTGTCTGTCATGAAAAAGACCCTCTTATCTCTAAAAGAGTCATTTAGCATAACTTTGGCGCAGACATCTATTACTATTACTTCAGCCTGGAAGACTGTTGTCAGTGACCCCAGGTTCAGACTAACGAACCTCCATGAATTCACAAGGTAGATCCCAGCTCCTGTGCTGTTTTTAATTTTCGAACCGTCTGTATTCCAGATTGAGTCGTTTGGTTTTTCCCTATTTTCTCGGCTTTTGGCCCTTTCTGGTATTTGAATTCATTTTACTTACATTGGAAACATTTATCAATATACAGTGAGCACCATAAGTCTTACCCCCCCTATCTAACTCGTTACTGGAGTCTTGTTAGGAAAATCGCCGAGACACGTCGATTTTTGATTTCTACAATATACATTTTTGTATGAATAGTTTACCCTTAATTTCATCCCTTACTGGAGGGGAGCAACCCTTTCGAAAAATTTAAATGGCATGGGGTGGTGAGTGATAGCTCATTTGAAAGAGAGTTTTATTCTCTATTCAACCGTGTAAAAAAATTTGAAATTTGCTTCATTCATTCTCGACTAATTGTTGTTTCAGAATAACGGAAATTAACGTAGCGCACTCATCCTTAGAATTAAAATTAGGCCCTGCATGATTTCGGTTTTGGTTTAGACGTAAAGTAAGACTTTTTGCCATTAGAAGGTCACTGTTAGTCTAGTTGCTTTCCTATTTTGTGAGGTTTTGTTATTTTTAAACATTAATACATCAACACGTAATGAAGCAAATTTCAAATTTTTTTGCACGGTTGAATAGAGAATAAAACCCCCTTTTAAATGAGCTATCACTCATCACCCCATGCTATTTACATTTTTCGAAAGGGTTGCTACCCTCCAGTAAGGGATAAAATTAAGGGTAAACCAGTCATGCAAAAATGTACATTGTAGAAATCAAAAATCGACCTGTCTCGGCAATTTTCCTAACAAGACCCCAGTAACGAGTTAGTTAGGGGGGGGTAAGACTTATGATGCTCACTGTATGAAGTATATACAAAGCAATCATAATGATGTCATAATAACAAAGAACATTATAGGTATGATGTGCTCTTAGAAAACTACCCAAAATCAAAAATTAAAATAAACCATTTTTAATTCAAGTTTAATTTTGTATACCCGTATATTTTTCGAAACTATTTTTAACTAAAAACAAATATTTTTGAATAAAAATTGATTTTATCTGCCTAATTAATTATTGATATATTTTCATCGAATGGTTATTATTAACTAATTAGTATCTCCAAACATTTTGAGCATTAATAAATAAAATTAAAAGGTTGACAATTGGACATAATATTTTCATATTCCAAATTGTAAAAATTAATAATGAGAAAAAGTCGCCTGTATTTGTGTATTTTTGTCATACATGATGATATATACAATGACATGAATAAATTTAAACATTTACTATTACGATGTCTCGGTTATTTGTTAATTTTTTCGTTTATATCCTTTTTCCTTTTACTTATTTTTTTTTCAACTAACATCAAAAAAGAAAGAGGTTTTTAATTAGAATATTTTGTTTTATGTATGTTCAGCGATAATTCTTTGCCACATTTTTCGATTTGTTAAAAAGGGCGTACCTGAGGGGTAGTTCCTTCTAAATTTGGTCAAAATTTAATAATTGGGTCCATGATAAAATCATCAAACTCTTAATTTTTTATGTATGTTCAGCGAAAATCCCATTTTTTATGATTCTGTTTTTGTTAAAAAGGGTGTACCTCAGGTAGGGTTGCCACTTTTTGAAAAGTAAACAAAGGACAATGATGCTGATAGGGGATCCGGTATTCAGAAGGTCCTCATTCTTCTACTGACCTTCTAAAAAAAAGGTTCGCATATTATATATTTTCATATCACCCAGGTACCTTTTAAAGAGATATCAAAGAGTAAAAAAGGACATTTTAAGCTTTAAAAAGTCGCAAGTTGCAAGTCGTGAGTCGCAAGTCGCAAGTCGCAAGTCGCAAGTCGCAAGTCGCAAGTCGTAAGTCGCAAGTCGCAAGTCGCAAGTCGCAAATCGCAACTCGCAAGTCGCAAGTCGCAAGTCGCAAGTCGCAAGTCGCAAGTCACAAGTCGCAAGTCCCAAGTCGCAAGTCGTAAGTCGCAAGGACATTTTGCTTGAACAAAGAACTGTCCTTTTCAAAAAAGGGCAAGTGGCAATCCTAACCTTAGATGTGGTCAAGAGCTGGTGATGGCATTTTATGAGAAAATCAGCAAACACAAATAATTGTAATGGCATTTTCACGATTTTAAAGCGGTTTTTTAAAATGACTTTTACAACTTGCCTGCATCTATAACAATTATTCTGTTTTACTTCTATCTTTGTAATTTAGTCCTTTTTTATATTTATCTCTATTTTTGTGGGTTATAAGCAGGTAGGGTTAGGTTTGGAACAGAACACCAGCCTCTTGGGTATATTGTATTCCCTTGGTTTCCTCGTATTATCTTTGGAATAGTCCTGTGCCTTTGGTTTATTTTAATAGGTTCCCTACCAAGTGTTACTTGGCGTTCTTTCCGGTTCTAGGGCGAAAAGCTGAACAGGGTGAGACGTCGCCTAGTAAGAGCTTAGCATTTAGTCTTAAGATTTGCTAATTTTTATATATTCTCGCTTCATTCTATGTGACATTTGATTTTATTTCTTGTTTCTTAATAATGTAATTTTTATAATGGTTAATTTTTTTTCATGGCCTCTTTTTAGATTTTTCTACTGGTATGAATGAAATTTGTTTTTCATAAAAGTCTTTTGTTTACAGTACATTTAAAATATTTTACTATTTTATTTGATTATGTAATTATATTCCAATCTATTCTTTTATTCTGTGAAATCTAGTCTAACGTGGATACTTTCTTGCGGTCATTTTCAACCTTTTATTAAATATTAATTTTTCAGAATGATGTTTTAGTTGATTGGGATTAATTATATTTGGTTTTACAAAAAAAAATGTTTCATTTAAAACGACTTTATCTTCAGGATAGGTGCTTTAAAAATACATTTTTCGAATTCAATCTTGTTTCAAACAAAAGTGAGTTTAAAAACACTCTCACGTCTCATTGTACCATATCGGAAATTTCACCATAAATCTTAAACTTGTTTTGTTATCTCATTAAAAACATAAAAAAATTAACGGTCCTACCGATCATCATCATCATCATGATCTTGAAACTCTATCCGGTATCAAAAAATTGAATAAAATTTATTACTTAGTTTAGGAATATTAATCTGGACCCATATTGGAATTCTAAAACAGGTTAAGTTGGTCAAAATATTGTCATATAAAAAGGTGGTAACTTGAGTTTTCGGTATCATTTGTAAATTAGTGCCTGATTGGAACTACATATACAAAATGAAGGCATTTTTGGTAAGTCAATTTTTTAAATTTTATACACAGTGATTATCAGTGAATATTTTTAGGTAAAAAATGTATGTAATTGAATCGGTTACTATGTACCTTCAGTAATTTCTTGCAATTTTCTTGAAATCCGATGAATGTATGTGTTTTAACAGCATCAGTTTAAAATTTTAATGAGATATATGAGGCATACATACATTTTACACAAATTTTATTTAAAAAGTGAAGTAATTATTTAAAAAAAAGGAATTTATTAAAAAAAAGAAAATTATTTTATGTGAAATTAATCATATTCACACATAAATGTAAAAATTGATGAAACTGTCACTTGCTAAACAAGGAAAAAGAACAAACATTAAAAACAAATATCAGAAACATTATTAAAATCCAGTTTTCAAAAAACTCTGTAAATTTTGTTGTGTATACATTTTTAAATACCGATTTTCAAACCCGCTCAAATGAAGTCCCACACAAACAATTAGGCCATTTTAAAAAAAATTGAGGGGGTGGCTGTCACGTGAAAGGGCTCAAAATAAAAATTGAACGTTTTTCAAGTAACAGAGTTTGTACAGCGATTTACCTAAAAATATTTCTAAAGTAAGCCATAACTGACAAATACAAATATACGAGTAATGGCCGCGATAAGTGCGCTGGCCTCTGAATTAAATCAAAACCGCCATTTAAACAATACGAATTGTACTCTCCGACATTCCTGGTTATTTCCATTTACTTTAAAAACATTTTTTGTGGATCAATTCAAATTTTTAAACACTGTTAAAGTTACAAGACTTGTTTACCAAATAAAATAAAAAATAGTTCTTTTTGAGTTACGTAATAAAAATAGTTAAAAGTTTTCAAGTAGAGCAGCCGGATTTAATTTCAAATAAAATTCCTTTTTACGATTTTCGATATAAACTCCAAACTAGGAAAATAAAATTAAATTTAAGCACTGATAAATGCTTTGATGAATTGGAGAAATGCATATCAATATTTTAAACCCTCAAGGTTCTCAGAATATTTCTATAAATTCAGTTACCCGTACAGTTGAGCTAAAAACGTTAATGATGTCGATTTCTCAGCAATCATTCATATTATTGAAACTCGACTAGATATAATTATTTGTATAATATAGGAAAAATATGTAGATTATTCTAAATTACAATATAAGAATACCAAATAAATAGATATATAAAACTGCACAATGTTTCACATGTGCATTTGATTGGGCCATGGATTACAGCTTTCTGATTACATGTTAAGATAATTAACTTATTTAACTACTATTTTTTTTAATCAATTTCAGCTCTTCAAATTCAAATTTATTTTTTATTTTTGATGCTTTAATATATAAAAAAAATCCTGAGTGCCACAAATGCTGTCTCTTTTTGTTTTTAATTATATTAAAAACTTTATTTTTCCTATTGTTAATACCACGTTGTATTGATTGATTTTGAAAGAACTTTATTCCAAAAATACTCTTTATTTTGAACGATCTTGTAAATTTTTTTATTGTAAATTGTGATATACAATAACTTCAATTATAATTAATTATTATTCATGGGCATAAATATAATTTTATTTGAGTTAATACCTAATAGTAGAGAGCCCACTGCAAATTTCGACCGTCACCTGATAACGAAATGAAATATGCTTCAAGGGCATGTAACAACATTGTAATTAAAATTAAAAAATTATTTTATATTAAAAAAATCACATAAGACATGACAGCGACAATTGTTTTTTCCCTAAAAATTACAATCCTAAGTCACTGTGAACCTAGCTTTTAAACCTGAATTATTAATATTTTTACCTACCTTTTAAACCATGTTTATGTATGAAAGGAAGAAGGATGGTATTGTATAAACCATTTGCAGAGATAGTCAATAATAATTATAAACTCTTGTTAGACAATTATTTTAAACCATCATCATAGTAGTTTTTTTGTCGTTTCTATGGCAACCTGTAAAAATGAATCACAACAATAGGCATACAAATAAATTTTTAAATCGGCAAACATTGAATCATATTTTTAATAATTTTTACTCACTAATCGTGAATAGATATTTTTGTGCGATGTTAAAAGGAAGAAAATGTTTCTCTTTAACGATATATATCAAGATATATTTGAATGTTATTTTCTGGAAAAAATTAAGGGAAAAAAAATTAGCGCTGTCATGCCTTATGTGATTTTTATAATTATAATTTTTTTAAGCCACTTTGCTCAGGTTTGGGATTGGCACAGGTGCCATTTGGTAAAGTACAATGTTTTTCCATTCTTTTGGGGTATATTTCATTTCGTTATCAGATGACGGCAAACATTTGCAGTGGGCTCTTGGGCTATAATAAATTCGATAATTCGATATATTAAAATTAATTGTAAAACAAATATGATTATGAATGTTGATAAATAATTTTTATAAAATAGTATTTCTAACAAATAGGTACCCTAGTAAATGTATTTTGGTCATTAATTGGTTCAATTAGGAAGCATTTCAACAAGTTTGGAGAAGAATTCGTTGCGAGCTTTTGAAATTTTCTTAGATTAAAATTTTTTACCTGAATTTAAATTCAGAGGGATCTTTAAATTAGTTGGTAAACTAAACTGAAAAAAAAATCTATGATTATTACACAAATTAAATCGAATTTTGTAGCAGAACATATTCTTATTACAAAAACAACATAAAACATGTTAATGGACACTATACATCTATTTTTTTATAGTAAAATTTTGTGAGTACAGATGGGCTTATAGGATACAATGATTGTTTGATTAAAAATTAGTGTTTAAATAAATTGATAGTTTCAATAATTATTTTAAAACTTTTTAAAATTCACTACAATTTACTCCAATTTCCCAATGTCTCTAGAACTGATGAAATTTTCCTAGAATAGTTAAATTTTCCTAAACTTGGTAAAGCTGAGTCATTTCGTTCATTCTCTATATGATAAAAATAAAAGTAAAATTTGCAGGATTTTAATTATAAAAACAGAACACAGTAAAAATTATATTCCTAACATAGTGGTTACATGTTGTCTCGATCAGATAGAAATTGTCAAATTGCAGGTAAAACAAGGGGAGGGGGAGTTTTAATGGCTATAAAAAATGAATATAAAGTGCTTAGTGTAGTAAAACATAGTTCTATATTCGATATTTTATTATTAGAAGTAAGGATAAAACATGACTTGAAATGTTTGTTTATAGCTGTATATATTCCACCTGACGCATCACTAAATGATTACAAATCTTGTTTTATATACTACAAAATCATATAAAAAATACCGATAAAGGGGTCTATTCTGTAACAATTCCTTTATATTTAACGGCCTTTAAAAATATTGGCGGCCTTTAAAAATATGTTCGTATTCGTTAATTTACTTCTGTCATTATTTAAACAGATTTCTTTAAGATAGTCCTCTAATGTATTTTAAAGAGCCGTTTAAATAATGACAAAAGTAAAGAAGAAAATATTTTTAAAGGCCGTTAAATATAAAGGAATTGTTACAGAATAGACCCCAACGTTTATATATTTGGCGATTTTAATTTATCTGGAATTAAAGGTACAAACAGTGATTTAAGCATTGTAAGTTTAAAAGTAAATTGTTTATTGGATTTTTTGAGTTTTAATTCGTTTATGCTTTTTAATAATGTAAAAACTATTTGTTTAAACATTGGTTTTGGTCAGAGGAGATAAAAAAATATAGACAATTGCATGGTGCAAGAAGAAAAGGTTTCACTAGTTAAAATAGATCAGTACCACCCATCTCTAGAAATTAATTTAAATTTTAATAAAGTTTACAGATTTAGAGGGAACAAAATTGTAAATAATTAATTAAATTTTAAGAAGGCCAATTTTGAATTAATGTGATGATGGAGGAATATTGTTGGGACACTATCGCCCAGAAAATTGAAGTGAATAAAGCTATTGAAAAGTTTAATGAAATTATAAGTAATATTTTCCAGTTAACTGTTCCTTTATATAGAATTCATAATTGTAGACCTTATCCTGTTTGGTTCTCGGCTGACATTAAAAAACTTATTAAGAAAAAAGAGGATTACAAAAAAATCAAAAATATTTCAGATTTTTATACAAATTAGAAAAGAACTCAAGTCAAATTTAAAAACAACGTACAGAATAATTGTGCCAATTTTGATTTGTGTATATTATTTGAAATAAATGAAAATAATTTCAACAAAGCCATAAAAAAGTTAAAGCCAAAAAAGGCAGCAGGAATTGATAATATTCCACCATATATCTTAAAAGGATGGAGTCACTGTTTTATATTCCCTTCACAATGGAAAATATCTTATTATAACCCTATTCATAAAGCAGGAAAAACATCAGAAATTGAAAACTATAGAGGAATTGCAATAAATTGCTGTCTCAAAACTTTTCGAACAAATTATTTATAACAAATTGCTAGATCATGTACAAAACATCATAGTGGATAAACAGCACGGTTTCGTTCGAGGTAGATCAATTAGTAATAATTTACTTATATTTACTGAAAGTGCTAGTAGAGCTATAGAGGAAAAATTACAATTAGACGTTGTGTACACTGATTTTAGGAAAGCATTTGATCAAATCCATCATGACACATTATTACAAAAATTGTTAAACTATGGGCTCTTTGTGGGTTTTGTTACTTTGTTAAAAAACTATTTAGAAAATCGATGTTATATTGTAAGGTTTGGTGGAAGCACACCTGGGACCTCTATTGTTTACACGTTTTATAAATGATTTAGCATTTTATGTTAGAAACTGTGAATGTATACTTTTTGCTGATGATTTTTAGCTTTTTAGACAAGTAGAAACAGACAGAGATTGTGTGGCGCTCCAAAAAGATCAACAATATTGTAACATGGACTAAATCTAATAAGTTACTTTTTAATAATAAAAAGTGTTGCATACTTTTTATTAGACGAAAAAAACTTTTAATAGTTTTTGATTATACAATGGAACAACAAATATTGAAAAGACGTCTTGAAGTTAAAAATCTTAGAATATGTTTTGACAATCAAATGTCGTTTATTCCAAATATTAAAAAAATTGCTCTTAGTGCAAATCGTGGATAAGGTTTTCTTATAAGACAAACATCTCAATTTACAAATGCAAAAGTAATAAAATATCTGTATTTTACTTTAGTACGAACAAAATTAGAATTTGCTTTAGTAGTATGGGCACAACAACCTTAAATACATTTAGACTCATTAGAGAAAATACAAAAAAAAAATTTGCGATTTCTTTATTATAAAAAATATCATATCTGGCCTGATTATATCGAAATAAGAACCTCTATGCTTAGGGAAGAATTTGTAGTACCTTCACTAATTAATAGATATAAGCAATCTATGATTTTGTTTCTTTATAAAATTATCAACAATCACATAAACTGTATGCAATTATTATTATTATTATTGTTAGTACCATTTAATGTTCCATCAAGACGTGTCAGATCCTCATTAAAATTTAATGTTTCTAAAAGTCCTCTGCAATCTCCGCTAACTCATATCATAAGACTTGCTAATAATTTCAGTTCAATGAGCAATATAGATTGGATAATTGGTTATATCCAATTTAAAATGGTTTTATATGACTATCTAAACATTTTTAGTTTTTAATGTAAACATTTTAAGTTTTTATTTATAGATATATCTATCAGTTCAGCACTTTTTTCTGTATTTTTCGGTTTTGGTATTTATCTGCCTCCGTAAATGTACATTGTACTTATTATAACTTGAGCATCATGTTATAAAATTACATATATTTGGCTATTATGTTAAGAAAACTACTTATGTAAAAAGGCCAATAGGCCTGTTTGAGATTTGGTAAATAAATAAATAAATTTGAAATTATTGTAAACAAGGACCTTGATTACTATTATTAAAAAAACTAGCACTTCTTCATAGTTCCTCAAATGACACATCGTGTTTTTTTGCTGCTATTTGTAGTTAGGTGGGAAAGGGGTGATTAACATGTACTATGACCCGATGCCCCGGTGGTTTTTACTGGCAATGAAATATATGCTTCTAGACATCAATAACAATAAAAAAATCTCATTTTTGTCGTCGGTTTTACTACTTATGGAGTAGGGATTTCGACCACTTGATATTTACATTTTTTTAACAAAATTCGGGATTTAACTTCAACGTGTTTTTTCTGAATCTAAGATGATACTGTCAGCATTTTTTTTGCGTCAACGAAAGGGTTGATATGGAAAAAATGTAACTTTGAAATAGGTGTAAATTCGGAACCATAAGTCGAAAAGTGCTTTAATTGCTTTCAAAATTGCTTGTAAAATAAAAAGCTGAATGGGTTGGAACTACTGAATAAAAAACCCTTTAAGCGCTATTATAATCTTATTTCAGCGTCATACAAATATTTTGAGAGCAATTAAACCACTTTAAGTCTTTTGGTGCTGAATTTACACCTATTTCAAAAACAGGTAATTTTTGACAGACTGCATATGTATTTTATGCATATCAACCCTTTTGCTGACACAAAAAATCCTTGCAAAATCATCTAAGATTTAGAAAAAACGTGTAATATTATTGACGTCTAGTAGTATATATATATATATATTTGATTGCCAGCAAAAAGCGAAAAAATCCTTCGATAAGCAACTTTACTTTATATTTCATAGTTCACATGATTACTCCAACCACCGGGACATAGTACCTATTGTTTACCCTCCTCCCCTCTCCAAATTTCAAATAGCAATAAAAAACATGACGTGCCACTTTTTGCAGTCAGATGAGGGAATTGGGCATTAAATTTGACATTTAGCAAGTCCCAAGTATGTCAAATCTATAGGTACTCTGTAAAAAAAGTCTGAAAAGCTTAAATTCTTCATACATACAATACCTATACACAAACATTTTAAAATATTTTCCACTTTATATATAAGGCTCGAAACAGATCGTTAAGGTCTATGGCCTGGTTAGTTTCTTCCATTCGACCCTATTCTTGGCTTATTCTTTCCAGTTGATGATCTTTTTTTCCTTAATATCTTCTATAATCGATTCCCTCCATTTCCTTCTAGGCCTTGCTCTCTTTTTTTTTTCCTTCTGGTGTTGTCCAAGCTACTCTTTTTACTGTCTTTGAGTCACCCATCCTTTCTAAGTGCCCCAACCATTGTAACCTTTTTGACTGTATTATTTCGTATATGTTGGGTTCGTTAAATATTTCATAAATTTCTTTGTTTCTTCGTCTTTCCCATCCTTCTTCTGTCTTTTTGCCACCATATATTCTTCTTAGTATCTTCCGTTCCCTTATTTCAATTTTGGTCTGTTCTTTCTTATTTAGTGTCCATGTCTCACTTCCGTATAGCATTGTAGGTCTGATTATTGTTTTGTACACACAAATTATGTAAAGCTCCTGCGCATCGATTGCGCTTTTCTAGACGGAGATCTATTTCAGCTTGTTCTTCGCATCTATTTGTAATGAGAACACCGAGGTACATGTAACTGTCTGTTTCGTCTATTGTTATTTTTCCTATGGTTTTAGTTTGTAATTCTAGCTTTCCAGAATTTTTTCTTAAATACTTGTTTTTCAGTTGCATGTACTGACTCTTTTTTTCATTTATTTTTAGCCCCATTGTTCTTACCGCGTCTAATAACTGTTCTGTTATGTTTTAAGTTCTTCTTGGTTTCTCGCTAACGGTACAACATCATCTGCGTATGCTAATGCTTGGTGGGATCTGTTAATCAGGGTTCCATATCTGTTTATTTCACTGTTTCAAATGACTATTTCAAGGGTTAAGTTGAATAGAAGGGTGGATAATGGGTCTCCCTATCTAAGCTTGTTTTGGACTTCAAATTCTTCGGTTTCCTCACCTCCTACTCTTAAGAGGTATTTTTAGTTCTTTCAAAGTATTTACCAATTTTCGTCGATTTACTGTATCATACGTGCTTTTAAAATCAATAAACATAATATGTGTCGGTATTTCGTATTCGTAGCAACATGTGAGTACCTGTTTTAAAATAAAGATTTTGTCATTCGTTGACCTGCCTTTTCTAAAGCCACATTGGTATTCTTCGATAATTTTTTCTCATTCTACTTCTATTCTTCTTTTTATTAACGTGGCTAGTACCTTACATGTAACGTCCAGCAAAGCTATACCTCGATAGTTTCCACAGCCTGCATATATATTGGCAGTATTACTGCTTTCCTCCAATTTAGTGACATTTTTTCCGCTTTCCATATTTCTTTAATTAGTTGTATTATTTGTGTTTTTGTTGTCCTCTATATTTTAGGTTATCTGCGCTAATTTTGTTTGATCAGGGGCTTTTAGTATTCTTCATATTTGAAATAATTTTTATTATCTCTTCTTCTGTGGGTTCCTCAGCGGTGTACATAGGGCTTTCATTTGCTTCTTCTTCATCTTCTGCTGCTTCTTCTTCTTCTTCTTCTACTTTCTGCCGTTCAGGTTCATCGTTCAGTAGTTTTTGGAAGTATTGTTTCCATCTTTGCATTTTCTCGCTTTTTCCTCCTATTCAATTTCCCTCCTTATTCTTGATATAAAAATATTTTTGGGCAAGTGTTTCTTTGTACACCTTTTACATCTTTATAGAAGTGTTTAGTTTCATTTTTTTTTTGTAATTTTCTTATATTTCTGCGACTTTTTTTCATGGTGACGCCTTTTTTTCCGTCTGTATGTTTGTAGGTATTTTTCTCTCAGTTTGTTTTTTAATTTCTTTATCACATTTGTTATCTAACCATTCCTTTCTATTCTACGTTTTTTCTTATTAATATTTTTCTCAGTTGATGTTTTTATGGCATTCTATATGTTATTCCATTTCTTTTCTACTATGCTGGGTCATGTTTAAAACTGGTGTATTGTCTAGACTTCTTTCTATGTCTGCTTTATATCTCCTTGATACCTCGTTTACTTGTAATTCTTCCATGTTATATTTTGTGTTTTTATTTCTATGGTTTTTTTGTTTCACCTTTTTTCGTTCTGTTAGAATTATGTTAGCAATAACTAGACTGGATCGGAGTTTTCACCTGCCCCTCTGTATGATCTAACATTTTTTACTAAGTTTGCTTTCCGTTCCTCAATGAGAAAATGGTTTATTTGATTTGTTTTTTTGGTACCTGGTATAATCCATGTTTCTTTGTGAATATCAATTATTTCCGTTATAATATTAACACATAAAATGAACAATATTAGTCCCAACACAAGTCCCTGAGGAATTGCTTTGCCTTTCTCAATACTGTCAGAAGTGAATTTTATTGTTACGGACCTATTTAAGTCTATTTTTTTTGATAACTCGATTTAAAAAGTTACTTTCATATAGGTATAAAGAAGGTGCACGTCAAAAATGTTTTAAAACTAATAAATACATTTTTTTTAAACTGATTTTTAAATTGACTAATTTAACTAAAAAGAACAATTATTAGCCCATAAACAACATTCTGTCAGATATAAATCAACATTTATGTAACAGTTAAAACATCAATAATGATCTAGTACGAGCTTAAATAAATCACTAATAGAGAGATAAATCATAACTTAAAATTAATTATTGTAGGAATTTAACTTTATTCTAAGGGCAAACATGTGTCGTTAATATTACAATATGTAATGGGTAGCTCAATTATTTTATATTGTACGTTTATACAGTGTCGGTTGAGCCGTCGGAACCAAATCCAAATAATATATTGAAAAAAAATAAATTCATATTTTTCTTTCAGGTTCTGGCCTTCCTAGGATGGGCAGCTGCAGTTTCCCCACCAGCTCAGGTTCAACCAACTCCACCAAGTACACCAACAACATCATCCTCACCAACTACACCAGCGCCACCTCGATCAAAACGTCACCATGGTTATTTTTCATCATCGCATAACAGCGGCCTTCCTCAAACTTACTCTTACAATTCAGGACCTCAAGTTTCTTACTACTACTATAAATCTCTTCCAAAAACCTACTATTCGACTTCTTCTTACAATTCATTGCCCCAAAAATCTTACTCAGTATCCTACAATTCAGTACCACAAACTTTGAACGGTGGCATCCAGTCCTATGGAGGCCTTTCTTATGGTAGCGGTCTCCAATCTTATGGAAGTGGTCTTCAATCATATGGTAGCGGCGTCCAATCTTACGGTAGTGGAAACTCATACGGTAGCGGTATTCAATCTGTAGGAGCTGGACTTGAATCTTATGGATCTGGTCAATCGTATGGTTCTGGACAATCTTTTGGTGCTGGTCAATCATACGGATCTGGACAATCATACGGCCTTGGTCAATCGTACGGCTCTGGACAAGCATACGGCCTTGGTCAATCTTACGGTGCAGGACAATCGTACGGCTCCGGCCAATCATACGGCCTTGGTCAATCTTACGGTGCAGGACAATCATATGGTCTTGGTCAAACTTACACAACTGGAGCAGTTACAGGAAAAGTAGTATCCAGTGAAGAAGTATCCAGACACACCATCCACAATGTGATTAACAAAGTACCAGTAGCCGTACCCCAACCCTACCCAGTACAAGTTACTAAAACTGTTCAAGTCCCACAGCCTTACCCAGTACATGTTAATAAGCCAGTTCCAGTAAAAGTAAGAGTAAATGTTCCATTTCCAGTTGAGAAACCATATCCAGTACATGTGCCACATTTAGTACCTTATCAAGTTAGAGTTAAAGTACCATATGCTGTAGAGAAACCATACCCAGTTACTATTACTAGGACTGTACCAGTAACTGTAGAAAAACCTGTTTATGTTAAAGTACCAGAGGTTGTAAAGGTACCCGTTCCCCAACCTTACCCTGTCGCTGTCCACAAAAAGGTATCTGTAACTGTACCAGAACCCGTAGTTGTCAAAGTACCAGAAATTGTCAACGTTAAACATCACATTCATCATCAACAACAACAACAACAAGTAGTAGCTCCAGTCCAAGTTCAGCAATATCATTATACTCAACAAGTTCCAGTTCAGGTACAACACGTTCAACACCATGTTCAAGAAGTAGTAGGACCTGCAGTGTCCTCAGTATCTGCCCATGAACAAGGATTTTCATCAGGAGGGCTAGTTTCTTCAGGACAATCTTTTGGTCAAGAAGGTTTCTCTTCCTCTGGTTTAGCAACTGGTGGACTCGAATCTAGTAATGTTTATGGTGGACAACAAGGATTTACTACTGAAGTACAAACTGGTGGACTACAATCTGGTGTAGTATCTGGTCAAGAAGGCTTCTATTCATCAGGAAATTCTGGACTTTCTTCCGGTGGACTACAAACTAGTGTAGTATCCAGTCAAGAAGGTTTCTCATCTGCAGGACAAGGAGTACAATCTGGTGGTGATTTTGTTTCTTCTGGAAACTCAGGCTTCTCATCATCAGATTTCTCAACATCAGGTTTAAGTTCTGGTCTTCAATCTGCTGAGTATGGTGTCAACTCAAATCAACAAATTTCTGGAGGCGCTCAAGCTCTTATTTGTCCATTTGATCACGATAATAATGTACACTCCCACACAGGATATGGTAGTCACAATGTTTTCGCCAGAGAAACAGAGAAGTCAGAAAACAAAAAAAAGAATGTAAAGTAAAAATGTTATGTTGATATTCGACGATGTATGTAATTTTTTTGTGAATAAAGTTGTTTAATTTTTTCAATTTTATTTATTTAAATTTAAGTACTACGCTTCCAGATTAGATGGCAAATTCCTTACCGTATAAAATTGTAAAGAAAAGCAAGAGATGTGAATTTTAAAATAGCACCTTAAATACCAATTATTACTCAATACTGGTTGTAGATATTATAGAATCATAATTACAAGATGATATATGGGATAAATAATGAGCAAATACTGATGAATTTACAGTTTATGGTAAAGAAAAAGGAAGAAGTAGTATTATTGGCGATTAAAAATGATAAAAGTAAAATTTTTAAGGTCTATAAAGAGACATTATTGTCTGATTTATTAGCAGTTAATATTAAAATTTAAAAATCAATAAAATTCTAATAAAACGTAAGCACTTAGACAATCCCTGTTTTTACAAATTCTATATCGAGTGAAGTTCTGGGTAAAATACTTTACCGATTTTTTTAATTTTAAATAAGTGACAATACTGCCAAACTAATAATTATTGTCAATATATTTTTTAATTATTAAAATTAAATATACATTAAAATGAGTTATTTTTTTTAGAATCAATAAATAGCATTTCTAATATTATATCGTCAGTATTTACAAATAAGCCATAAATTTTATATAAACTATATATCAATCAATTTAAATAAAAGAAAAGTCAATATTCATAATTTTTTTTGTGTTTTAAATAGATACGACTATTATCGAGAAACTTCGATTTTATTACATAGGGTGCGCAAAAAATACCACAATTGTGGATCCGCAATATATAAAAGTAAATTTTTTTAAAAGCAATTTAATAAAAAAAACTTCTTTTGGCTTCTCGACTTCTCCTTACAAGCTCTTCATTTCTCGAATAAAATTGTTTTAAAAAAAATTTAATTTTACTAATCCAAAATGTATTTTCAATCGTATTTACTTAAAGAAAAAGAAATTATGAAGAATACCTAACTTTTTTTTATTTATCCTTGGAAACACTGTATTTTCAAATAAATTATAATTTTTTAATAAAATTATATTAAATCTATTTGATTATGAGTATTATGTGTCGATGGAGCTAAGGGTAGCGTACTGAGTTGCCATGCGAATGGTCCAGGGTTCATATCTAGGAATGAAGACTAATGAAATAAAATCTTGTTTTTAGTTTATTTTATAAATTAGTAAAGTCATCAATTATTTTAAAATTGGTAATTTTATCTTAATACTCTATAATCATTCTAGATTTTCGTTAGTGGGTCGTAGAAAAAATATGTTATACAACTCGAATGGATTATCTGTATCACACTCAGACGATTGAGTCCGCTTATGGCGTCGTGCTCAAATTTCGTTTTCGTGCGATATGGCTCATATCCATTGTTGTTGCACAAACCACCATTGCCATTGTCGAATTCTTTGTGTACCTTGCATTTTTAAATATAAAAAAATGCACAAAAGGTTCTAATTGAATTTACCAACCATTTTCGAAGCTTTCATGAAAATTTAAAAATTTTAATGTTGGAAAAACATGACTTGTGTTATATTATAATTGAAACAAAAACAATTCATTCAGATTTAAATGTTATCGCTGCCTTTCGTATTCAAAGACTGATATTTAACAAAATATGGATGACCCGGAGTCAAAGAAATAAATTTCGAGTTGTAATAAAAATGTCTACCCAACCTTGTTGGAATTCTTCCTACGTGTTTTAAAACGTTTTTAATGAATGCGTTTGTAGATACCATTAGAAAATAAAATTTTAAATGTTGGAAATCGACTAATTTGCATTTTGATACCGGCAGGTAGGAAGATGATAATGTCTGATATTTTTATGGATGAAAGTGAATTATGCTATGATGTAATACTTTTGATTTTATATTATAACAGGTGTATTGGAGAAAACTTTTCGTACAAAACGACCGATTCATTTGAAATAGTTGAATTTTAATTACGTCGCTGATGTTGTGTTTTTTAATAATATAAAGGTGATACGAACTAATGCAAAATTTATCATTATGGTTTTAGCAAAATAATTATTATTCACAGAACACCTAGAATGTCATTGTCTCATATTAACATTGATTTCATAATATGTAGCTTCTGGACAATGATGTACATGCGCAATATGGGTTGAAAAATAAGCAGGGTTGGCTTAAACATTTTTAAATTGTACATGTAACAAAATAATGCTGAATAAATTAATTTTATAAATCAAAAATATTCGAAATAAGAGAATGTGAGTAAGGGGGTTGACTTCGAACTCAATCAGTGACAGAGTACATTTATTATGCAAGGATCTTGTGATAGTAATTATTAATACATGAGCGTGAAATAATACGAAACCAACCATAGTTTTGTATGCTTCATATACGTGTTACAAGTCATTTTATGAGAATTGCACACTATATTTTAACTACGACGTTATTTATAATCTAATATTGATAGAATTATGTCCTTTTTACTTTCCTATCTGTATACAGATATAAGGAAAGTATAGGAATCATGATTTTTTTCGACCTCGAGTTTTCGACGGATTTTTACGTTTTGAGGTCCCCTGAATCCGTTTTGACTATTTTCGCGATGATGTCTGTGTGTGTGTGTGTGTGTGTGTGTGTGTGTGTGTGTCTGTCTGTGTGTGTGTGTGTGTGTGTGTGTGTGTGTGTGTGTGTGTGTGTGTGTGTGTGTGTGTGTGTGTGTGTGTGTGTCTGTATAACGCATAACTCATGAACCGATACACGGAAAAATACCAAATTTCAAACTTAAGCTTTATTCCAGCGTCTAATGAGCTGATTAGATTTTGGGCAGAGTCGGAACATCTGGGGGGGTACTTTATAGGTGGTGATTTTTATATTTTATGGAATATATCTGTTATTTACGTTTGGGGAAGAAAATTTTTTAAATAAAAGTTACTTCTTATTTTATGATCTATAATTTTTGTTATTTACAAAATTTTCCTAAAATGGTCCGTATTCGAGAAATTTGACAAAATGTAAAAAAATATTTTTTTTTATAAAAATTGTTCAAACAAAAGTTGTTTGTAATAAAATTCTCTATAATTTTTGTCCCATAGATAATTTCTCTAAAATGGACCGTATTCGAGATATTTGAGAAAATGTGTAAATTTCGAAATTTGAAGAAAACTCAAAAACGGATAAAGAAAAAATCAATAAATTTTAAACTTAAGTTTTATTTCGGCCTGACGTGAAATAATTAGATTTTGGACAAAGTCGGAACATCTGGGGGGGTACTTTATGGGAGGCCGTTTTTATATTTTATGGAATATATCTGTTATTTATGTTTGGAGAAGAAAATTGTTCAAATAAAAGTTACTTCTAATATTATTATCTATAATTTTTGCCTTATGTAAAAATTTCCTGAAATGGTCCGTATTCGAGAAATTTGACAAAATGTGCAAAATTCTGATTTTTATGAAAATTGTTGAAATAAAAGTTGTTTGCGATATCGATCTCTATAATATTTGTTCATACATGATTTTTTTTAAATGGACCGTAATGGAAAAATTGTAGGAAAAGTGCTAAATTTAAATTTTTCAGTATTTTCATTTTCAATGAATATCTATAGAAAAATGTTTCGCGGTAGATGTATGTGGACAATGTATATATTTAGTTTATCCTCTAAACATTTATAGAGATGCTGCAATAGGTTGTACACAATAAACGGAAAAAGTCTGTAATAACTAGATAGGAAAGTCATGTGTTGGACACATCAGATTTTTTACACTATAAAACAAATGTCAGATTATCATGTTGCCAAAATCTGCTCTTACTTGTCAATTTACTTGTTGCATAACGAATATTTGTATCATTATAAAAATATGATTATCATATTAGGTTCTGTCGTTCGTCCTACTGGTGTAGGAATAAACTACACCATCGGACTCATAACCTCGGATATGAGGTTTCGTTGGTTTACATTACACCACAAGTAAATTATCAGAAAAGTATTGTTTATAATTATTATGTTTATAATACTGGTAAAAAATCGTTGATTACCATCTCTTCAATAAAAGGGAATATATTCGGATTAATAACTTGTCTAGTAGTGTATACATGTGTAATTGAAGAGTCCAAAGCAAAAACAATTAAGGTTATTAAAAGTTAATTCCCTGTAAATTGCAATCAACGTTTCGAAACCAAAATACACTTAGACCAGGAATAATAAGGAAAATGAATTAGAAACCAATTTGTGTTACATTTATTGGATAATATCATATGAAAAACGTCGTCTTTGTTCTTGTTCTTCTTTCACGCAATTCAGACATTGTTCTAGCTGTATTTTCTCGTGACATTAGTCATTTTTGTCATGTACATCATTTTTGTTTCTGAAATAACTCTGTGACTATGAGTTAGTTCTCCAATGGTGTGCGGTTTTCCAGATTTTGCGATAAGTAATGATATATTGTAAGATGCCCGCAAGCCATCATCGTTGCTTTCAGACGTTGAAGAGAACATTCATATTTTTCCTTTAATGTTTGGAAATATTTCGAATCTTTACCTATTTTATCAGGATGACACCTTCTTAGATGATTTTCTATCTTTGATGGTTTCATAGAGTCATTGCTTAAAACTTTGTTGCATAAAAGGCACGTGGGCAATGGTTTGTCTGCCTTTGATGGAAGAAAACCAAATTTTAAATATTCAACACTGTACTGACGACATTTCTTCTTAGATTCGGCCATGTTTTATATCAATTACCTAACTGTAAATGTGTAAGTAAATAATAAAAAAAAAAAATTGTTTTTGTAATCTTAAGGCGATTCGAACTTAACAGGATATGGCTATTTTAACATAATATAATTAATATTTTATTATAAATATTATGAAATAAACAAAGTTCCGGCTGCAAACTGTTTCTAATTATTAAAAGCAATAAATCGCTAAGATCCATAATAGAGTTTTATGAAAACGCTTGAACTTATTTTAATGTGATATAAAATTATTATTTCATTTATTATATTTTAATATATTTCTGTAAATTCTATAGAAACTTTTAAACAATATTTTGATATCAAAACTCCACAATAATTAAATGAATTAGATAGGTAATAAAAATAAAGTAGGGACAATAAGTCTAATCTTTCTCGGCTTAAAACTATATGCACATAACAAATAGGCAAGTAGGTACTTACTTTTCCCATACTGGCAATCACTAATATCGATTCACTTTACTTTTATTTTCGAAAGTCTGGAAACAAATTCAGTCACTGGCCAACAGTAATATCGATTCACTTTACTTTCCTATTAGAATAGCAGATAACAAATGGGCAAGAGACAATCAACAAAAAGCTGATATTTTCGCTGACCACCTACAAAAGACGTTCCAATTAGATGAAAATCAAGACACTCCTAATGAGACCATCCATAATATGGAACAACTTGAAATTAAGCTAGTTACTCCCAATGAAGTTACGAAAGAAATTCAGACAAACATCAACTCACAGAAAGCCCCAGGATATGACCTTATTACTGGCCAGACAAACATCAACTCACAGAAAGCCCCAGGATATGACCTTATTACTGGAGAAATATTAAAGAAACTACCGCGGAAAATAAATAAATAAAAATAAATCAAACTAAATCAGTGCATGTTAATTTTACTCTTCGACCAACTGAACAAAAACAAATAAGAATAAACAATGACGTTATTCCGCATCACGATTCGGCCAAATACCTAGGGATGAACCTAGATGTAAAACTTAAATGGAAAGAGCACATAAAAAAAAGCGTACAGAACTTGAACTTAAATTCAAAAAAATGTATTGGCTCCTAGGAAGAAAATCCAAATTGACAGTGCACAACAAACTGCTGATTTATAAACAAATCCTAAAACCAATCTGGATTTATGGCATACAGCTATGGGGATGTGCCAGCAAGAGTAATATCAACATGATTCAAGTTTTCCAAAATAAAGTCCTAAGATGTATTGTTGATGCACCTTGGTTCTACCGAAACGATTATCTTCATAGAGACCTGAAGATGCCAACAATCGAAGAAGAAATAAAGAGGTTTGCTGCGAAAGATGAGGGTCGACTCCACTCCCACGTCAACGAAGACACGCTGCAATTACTGGACAACTCTACACTCAACAGAAGGCTCAAAAGGAAGAAGCCATTTGAGCTAGTGCAGTAAACGTTAATGTTAGTGATAGTGTAAAACAGTGTAATAAATCTTCACGCCAACTTGTGATGCTTTCCTATAGAAACAATTAAGACAGCCCAATGGGGACTTCTTAGATAAGTAATTAGTTTGTAAGATTTTTAGATTAAAATTGTAGGTTAGTCAGTAATGACTAGTAACAATACTCTAACAAAAAAAAAACTTTTTGAAAGTCTGAAAATAAATTCAGTCACTGGCCAACACTAATATCGATTCACTTTTCTTTATAAAATTCCAGAAACAAATGAGTAACGATTATCCTTGATATTCGTATTTATATTGGTGAAGAATCAAACACGTTCATGCAAGATTGCAAGCACATACACCACAAGTCGTATTAATTTGCACATCTGAACAAGCGTTGCGGACGGGACGGCGGTTGACGCGGCAACGACAAGTCTCGACGCGTTGTACTGAATATGGAATATGCAAGTTTTTTGAAGTAACAGTCGCTGAGCTTTTTAAAATATCTGCCTATATTGATAAGAGAAGTCAGGTCAACATTTTAGTAACTATTGTAATGATATCGTATTTAATACAGTTTTTTTTAATTTTAATTAATATATAATATTTATTTACCTCGGCTTGCCTCCTTTTTTTGTAATTTCAACAAAAGATTTTCTTTATCTCAGGGGTGCTTCTGATTTAGTAATATTAATATTTTTTTTTTATTTTATTTTATTTTAATGTATTTTTTTTATATTTATATTTATTTATTTAATTTTATTTAATTTTGTTTTAAATCAATGAAAGAAAAATTTAGTAACTTATGACTTGACTATCTACCCTGTATATTCAATACTAAATAAACAAATTTTCAAAAAAAACCAGAATACAACTTTTATTTAAATACACATTATTCATTCCCAACCTCAAAATTACAAATTATTGCAATATATCCCGCTATTTACATGTAAGGGAACGACAATATTTTTATATTACTAAATCTAGATTAATTTCATTCACTCTTCATTCACACTTACTATACTGTATACTAATATTTAAGACTACAAAAAAAATATAATTGGTACCACTGTCTTCTCTCATACAATTTATTTTTGATTGAAATCGAAATTAGTTCATAAAACGCTACTCACTGTTACGATCATAATATTGTCTATCTCCACCAGTATTTTCAGTGTCTTTGCCTTATTCCTCCTCTTGACTATTTCAATACATATGTCTCTTTCTGGATCACATATTTTTGTACCATTCATACATTTACCTATTTGGCTATTTCAAAATTTGTTTATTTTACGTATATCTATTCCTTCTTTATATTTTAAAAGATAAATCTATTTCAATAATTTTCTGACATTGCCTTTTTTTTTAAATTTCAAAATTGACAAATCAATAATTCTCCACAACCTAGAGACCCCATGCTTTTTACCTACTTCCTAAAGTCTTCACTTATGACTTCTTTATAAATTTTAACTATACAGGGTTGTAACCTTTTCTTATTATTATTATTCATTACACTTATTATTATTAAAATTATTATTATTATTTTTATGGTTATTAATATTTATTATTATTAGTTTTGTTATTATATTGATATCGGGTGTTATTTTATTATAACTTGTAACAGTTTTTTATATTATTATTTTATTATAATAGCTGAGACATATTTTCTTTCCATTACACTATATTATATTATATTATATTATATTTATATTATATTATATTATATTATATTATATTATATTATATTATATTATATTATATTATATTATATTATATTATATTATATTATATTATATTATATTATATTATATTATATTATATTATATTATATTATATTATATTATATTATATTATATTATATTATATTTATATTATATTATATTATATTATATTATATTATATTATATTATATTATATTATATTATATTATATTATATTATATTATATTATATTATATTATATTATATTATATTATATTATATTATATTATATTATATTATTATATTATATTATATTATATTATATTATATTATATTATATTATATTATATTATATTATATTATATTATATTATATTATATTATATTATATTATATTATATTATATTATATTATATTATATTATATTATATTATATTATATTATATTATATTATATTATATTATATTATATTATATTATATTATATTATATTATATTATATTATATTATATTATATTATATTATATTATATTATATTATATTATATTATATTATATTATATTATATTATATTATATTATATTATATTATATTATATTATATTATATTATATTATATTATATTATATTATATTATATTATATTATATTATATTATATTATATTATATTATATTATATTATATTATATTATATTATATTATATTATATTATATTATATTATATTATATTATATATTATATTATATTATATTATATTATATTATATTATATTATATTATATTATATTATATTATATTTATATTATATTATATTATATTATATTATATTATATTATATTATATTATATTATATTATATTATATTATATTATATTATATTATATTATATTATATTATATTATATTATATTATATTATATTATATTATATTATATTATATTATATTATATTTATATTATATTATATTATATTATATTATATTATATTATATTATATTATATTATATTATATTATATTATATTATATTATATTATATTATATTATATTATATTATATTATATTATATTATATTATATTATATTATATTATATTATATTATATTATATTATATTATATTATATTATATTATATTATATTATATTATATTATATTATATTATATTATATTATATTATATTATATTATATTATATTATATTATATTATATTATATTATATTATATTATATTATATTATATTATATTATATTATATTATATATATTATATTATATTATATTATATTATATTATATTATATTATATTATATTATATTATATTATATTATATTATATTATATTATATTATATTATATTATATTATATTATATTATATTATATTATATTATATTATATTATATTATATTATATTATATTATATTATATTATATTATATTATATTATATTATATTATATTATATTATATTATATTATATTATATTATATTATATTATATTATATTATATTATATTATATTATATTATATTATATTATATTATATTATATTATATTATATTATATTATATTATATTATATTATTATATTATATTATATTATATTATATTATATTATATTATATTATATTATATTATATATTATATTATATTATATTATATTATATTATATTATATTATATTATATTATATTATATTATATTATATTATATTATATTATATTATATTATATTATATTATATTATATTATATTATATTATATTATATTATATTATATTATATTATATTATATATATTATATTATATTATATTATATTATATTATATTATATTATATTATATTATATTATATTATATTATATTATATTATATTATATTATATTATATTATATTATATTATATTATATTATATTATATTATATTATATTATATTATATTATATTATATTATATTATATTATATTATATTATATTATATTATATTATATATTATATTATATTATATTATATTATATTATATTATATTATATTATATTATATTATATTATATTATATTATATTATATTATATTATATTATATTATATTATATTATATTATATTATATTATATTATATTATATTATATTATATTATATTATATTATATTATATTATATTATATTATATTATATTATATTATATTATATTATATTATATTATATTATATTATATTATATTATATTATATTATATTATATTATATTATATTATATTATATTATATTATATTATATTATATTATATTATATTATATTATATTATATTATATTATATTATATTATATTATATTATATTATATTATATTATATTATATTATATTATATTATATTATATTATATTATATTATATTATATTATATTATATTATATTATATTATATTATATTATATTATATTATATTATATTATATTATATTATATTATATTATATTATATTATATTATATTATATTATATTATATTATATTATATTATATTATATTATATTATATTATATTATATTATATTATATTATATTATATTATATTATATTATATTATATTATATTATATTATATTATATTATATTATATTATATTATATTATATTATATTATATTATATTATATTATATTATATTATATTATATTATATTATATTATATTATATTATATTATATTATATTATATTATATTATATTATATTATATTATATTATTATATTATATTATATTATATTATATTATATTATATTATATTATATTATATTATATTATATATTATAAACAGTTGAAGTTTTTTACAAGAATTTTTTCATCACATGGAAAAATGAGTAGTCAATTGTTTAATAGTATATTGCTTCACTATCGAAACCAAATTAATTTTCATGTACCCCCGCTTACGATTGTGGACCCCTATTTTTTATTACGCCCAACGTAGACCCCCGTCGAGTATCCCGTGGACCATTGGGGGTCCACCTGGACCACTTTGGGAAATACTGATCTATATGCACCTTTATATCTATACGCACCTTTATATCTATAGGCACCTTTATATCTGTACGCACCTTTATATGTATACGCACCTTTATGGTGTGTAACTCAATTTTAAATAAGTGACTTTAATCGTTTTTTTGCTGTGGTATTGTGTTCTGTGGGTATTGGTATATGTAATTATTTTTCGAGCCAAAAATACAGAGATAAAAGTATGATTCCAATATTCGGATATCTGGTAAATATAATTCAAAAGTTAGATATTATTATGGGTATTATGTATCTTTAATGCAATTAAATTTTTAATTATAGTTTTGTATACAATCTATTAGCGAGATTTAATGCATTACTACACAAATGGTCCTACCAATTTTTTTTTTATTATTGACACAGTGAAATTAAAACTATGGGATACTTGTAGGTTAGAACCCAATAATTATAGTACCTACTGGTACTAGATTTGTAGATATATCACCTGCAGTTTATTATTTACGAAAACTTTTTCTTTTTACCTTTCTTTTACCCTTTCAGGCGTCGGGTTTAGGTTAATTTAATGGGGTTTTCTCTATTCATCTCTTCCATTCGTTTCTATTTTCATTTCATCTAATGTGCTGCCTTTCTCTCTTCCCACCTCTTCTATTTATGGTATCCATTTTTTCCTTGGTCTTCATTTTATAGGTATTCGGTTTAAGTTCATCCAAATTAGGTTTCTATATCAATTAATTAGTTTTTTGTTTTGGTATTTTATCCATTATTGGTTAGTATTTGAGAATTCCTCTAATTTATTCGCTACTATTTATGTCATTTTATCTTTCCAGCTATTTTCTTTAAATACGGTCATTGTACGATTATGGTTTTTCTATGATGTTCAATTTTCGCTTGCTTATATAGCTAGTGTAATTATTGTTTTATATAATTTTACCTTCGTTTCTAGGATCAGTTCTCTCTTGCCTAGGATTTTATTTAATACCCAATATAACTCGTTTGACTTTTTCGCTCGGTTTGTTGACTCTAAGTAAATTTTTCCATTGTTGTTATTGATGCTTCTCAAGTAATCCTAAGTTTTTACTATTTTAAACATATAATTATCGTTTAAAAAGCGCTTTAAAGCTTAGTTTAATCAATCTGTATAGATTTAAGGTTAACCTCGCCCTTTGAAAACAATTCATTCTGGATGTAACACCTACACTGAGCCGTTTCAACCCGAAAAACATATATATAGGTCGGTTTACCGATTAATCATCCACCCTAGAAAATCTCAATCTTCATACCGCTCACTACTTCTCGGTCGCGCCCTTTTTCTTTATCCGACAGTTTTGAATTTATCTCTGGTGTTCCTTATTATTACCTTGTTCGCGTCACTCCTAACTTCTAGCCTTATTAATGTTCCAATTAAAATAATTTCTCAAAGATCTAGCAACCTTAAAATCAACGGCGTGCATCCAGGGAACATTTTAATTGATTTAGTTGTTTTCGGTGATGATATCAAATTAAATAATTAAATTTGAGATCTATTTTACTTCTGTCTTCGTATAGTCAAACTAAGATCCACAGAATGGACTCAAGAACCTTTTTTTATACGACCAAAAAGATTACCATACAGTAGTATACAAAAGATGCTAAGATTACACAAAGGACTCTAATAGGAGTGGATGTGTGTTAGAAAATTTGAGAAACGCATTCAGTTTAACATTAATAAAAACTATCGCAGACAAAACATTCTCATCTTGCCCGATAGCCAACTAAAAAATAGCCTGGGGGTGTCTAGACAAAGAATGTGCTGGGAAAAAACTTCCAAGTACCCTTATTTGGGTTGTTGGACACAGCAGGGTGAACGGTAACGATATTTCGAAGAGTATAACAAGCAAGGGGACTCAAAAACCCTTTGCAGGGCCGTGGGGCCGTTCTGCGATATCAGCAGCAAGATAATATTAGGAGATATTAAAAAATTATTGAGCAATAGAAAAACTTTTGGTACTTAGATAGGCATAGACATAAAATTCTAGATTGAAAAAAATAGAAATTATGTTTGTGTAAACTACCCCTATTAACAGGAATCCTTACTAGAGTTACCGGGCATTACCGATTCAAAGAACATCTAAGTAAACATCTACCAGTAGAAGATAGTAAGTTTAGATTATGTGAGGTCGAGAATGAAATATCCATTAATATTCTGACGGAATATGTGGCACTACAGAATCCAAAGGCATTATACTTGGGAGTATACCAGATAAAATATGGCGATCTGTCGAGGTTGGAACCACTCCAAATCCTATACTTCCTTGGGAAGATAGGATAAGGGTAATTATACGAGACTTCCCTTGTCGACTTAGCCACAGAAGGGGACACAATATATCCCTTTGTTTACAGTGTATCGGACATCCCATAATTATATTATCTACTCGTCTATAAATCTTCCAAATTGACTTTATTCTGTTACAAGTAATTACATAAAAAAAGAACAAATACAGAGGTGATGTGATGTGTAAAGGAAGGCACAGTGGGGAACAGAATTGCAAAGTAAACCATATAAGGACATACATACAACAAACACCAAACTGTTGATTCTACAAGATAGAAGATGAAATTCGTTCTACGGTAGAGTCATTTGTATTTGTCCAACTAGATCCTACTTACTTTAAATAAATTTCACCCACCTCAACCATGAGGAGATGTGGATTGTACAGTGAACTATAATTTAGATAGAGTCTAAATAGATCCTGTTGTCCCTATTGAGTCCTATTGGGTGAGTATGTTATGTCCCTCATACTACATAACTACTATACTTTAGCTAAAACAATGTTTCTTAACCTTTTTTTATAAGAGGAAACATTTTAATGCTCACTTTTATTGTAAAAACCCTGGTTTGTTTCAGTATTATGGTTTTAATGCAGATAGAAGCGAGGGTCACTTTATTCTATTTTTTAATTTCGTAGGGACGTTCATTTTTAGGGTTATTCCGTACCCGAAGGGTAACCAACGGGACCCTATTACTAAGCCTCGGCTGTATCTGCTGTAATAGGTGAACAGTTAAAATTTTTAAAGAATATATATTTATGTTGCCGCTATAACAAAAAATATTAAACATAAATTAAAAATGAAAGGGGGCTCCCTAGGAACGTGTTTTTCTTTTGTTTTTTTTCTCGATCTTAATAAAGTATTTAAAAAGTACCTACATAGTACTAAATCCTTTACAATGGTGCAAAACCCTTCATACGCGAGTCCGACTTGCACTTGGCCGGTTTTTATTACTTTTTAAGTTAAATGTTATGGAAAAAAAACTACGTACGTTTCGCGGACCCATTAAGTGATCTTTGCAGAACCCCACAGTTCCGCGAAACATAGTTTAAGAAATGCTGTTCTAGAAAACAATTTCTCCCCAAGTTATACCTATACCTCAATAGGTATTACATCTAGAGGAAAGCAGCGTCCCTAGTCAGTCCTAAAACGACCCGGCGACACTAACGGAGTATCATCCCCAGTCATAATCCCCCCGTTGGAGTGCCCCCGCCTCCATCGGCTACAAGAAAGCTAAGTGTCATCCGACAAAATAAAAACCACTAGAGTCGGATCATACAGAGTGGAGGCCGGAGTACCCCAAGGATCGGTATTTTCGCCGAATCTGTACACCATTATGACACATGACATGCCCATGGGCCATAAGGGAGTACAGACGATACTCTATGCAGATAACACCTGTTTTTAAATCGTTAGATTTAGCCGAAATTGCCACTAGGAGATTGAACATTCATATAAACAGAACGTTAATCCTCTACCTAGATGACAACAAAATGAAAATTAATCCGGGAAAAACGGAAACTCTCTCCGAACCCAACTCAGCAAGGGAAAAATAATAGGTAAACTTAAAATCCAAGGCCAAAAAATAGAGCATAAAAATGAAATCAAATAACTGAGTTTTCATCTAGATAGGAGATTAACGTTCTACAAACACATAACGGATAGGATAGGTAAAGCAAAAGGGATTATACGATCCCTTTACCCTATGCTGGCAAAAAATAGCAAAGTTTCAAGGCAACATAAAATGCAACAATACATCCTTGAGGTTTTACAAAAACTGTCTTCCACAACACCTTAAGAAAGACATAAATAGTATAAATATCAGAAACAGAGCAAATAGGAAGCAAGCCTGGTTATACGAGGGACTTTCTATATACAGGCTCTGAAAAAGGACAAAATAAAGCTAATAGACGCAGACAGGCTTTGCATAAAAAGTTCTAACTAATGCACTACTTAAAAACGACTCCGGGTAATATGCACTAGTCGGCGAATACTAAACGATAGTGGACGGGGCATCAAACCGGAGACTGCCACTGGCTATCTCTGATTTCTTGGGCGTCCAATCACTGTTCAGCATGACAATAGTGCATACAACCAAACTGAATCTACAATAAACAAATATACATCTTAAAACCCTGTTTATTCAAGAGCTTTTTCATAGAAAACCGAATCATAACAGTCTTATGATACCAATCTAGTAAAGAGTTTACTAGCACTACTCAGGATGACAAACACCGATATCAAAATATTGGTACAACAGCAGCCCAGACCTTCCCAGGATACCCCAGGAAGACGTGAAGAAGAACTCTTCATATTTTAATTTTTAATGTATTTTCAAACAACTTAATAAATATTTATAAGGAAAAAATGGGCTACCCTGAGGTCACAGGTCCAAGCTCTGCTTCGAGTGGATTTTTTCATAACAATATTCCAATTTTTCTTATGTTTGTTATCACGCCTTGGGTTTTGGAAATTATTTCTAAATTATTTTACTTTATTTGTTTATTTGTAGATATATTTATTTCTTTATAGGTATATGCACTATGGGACACATTCAAGAATATGACGGCAAGTTTTCATCACGATACGATAGCGCCGTGAGCACTTCCTTTTCTAAGCCATTGGCTGTCAGGAAGAAGGATGAAACATCTACCGGCTGATGGTAGCCTTCCTTTCATGTCTCCGGAGAAAAGCGACTTTGCCGGCTCTAGTAATTGGTTGCATTGCTCATTTGCTCATATAACTGCTATTTGTAATGGTGGATGCCGTTGAGATCGTTAAGCACCTTCCTTGTCTCTGCTTTTCTCAGAAGTGAATATGTGAAAGAAACTATGTTTCGATTATAAGGAGTGGCTTTAATATGGTTCGGTTAAGTAATAAACCTATTAAAGGAGCTACTTGCTCGTAATGCCCAAGATTAATAAGTTTTGTGATTTTATAATTGTAAATTTACTATATGTACACTCATTTTTTAATACAGGGTTGAACAGGGTTGCCGATTAAACTATATATCCGAATACCTTTCAATTATTAGCGCACAGTCATTTTCCACAAAAGGGTGGGAATATCCGTAATATAGTTTTAAACAAACAAGGACTAATATAAACCATTGGGATAAATTAAAAAATACTTTCTTCTTTTGGGAATATAACCAAGTTTTAATCTATCGACTTATTTTTGTTTTATTTTTATTTTTGGTTATTTGAAAATCAATCCCTAATTTTCAAAATATATATTTTCTTTATGAAATTTTTTGTATTTTCCTCCAACATAAAAATCTGATGTGTCCAACACATGACTTTCCTATCTAGTTATTACAGGCATTTTCCGGTTATTTTGTACAACCTATTGCAGCATCTCTATAAATTTTTAGAGGATAAACTAAATATATACATTTTACACATACATCTACCTCGAAACATTTTTCTATAGATATTCATTGAAAACGAAAATACAGAAAAATTTAAATTTAGCACTTTTCCATTACGGTCCATTTTAGAAAAATCATGTATAAACAAAAATTATAGAAATCGATATCGCAAACAACTTTTAGTTCAACAATTTTCATAAAAATCAGAATTTTGCACATTTTGTCAAAATTTTCGAATACGGACCATTTCAGGAAATTTTGACATAAAGCAAAAATTATGGATAATAATATTAGAAGTAACTTTTATTTGAACAATTTTCTTCTCCAAACATAAATAACAGATATATTCCATAAAATATAAAAACGGCCTCCCATAAAGTACCCCCCCCCAGATGTTCCGACTTTGTCCAAAATCTAATCATGTCACGTCAGGCCGAAATAAACCTTAAGTTTAAAATTTAATGTTTTTTCCTTTATCCGTTTTTGAGTTTTCTTCAAATTTCGAAATTTACACATTTTCTCAAATATCTCGAATACGGTCCATTTTAGAGAAATTATGTATAGAACAAAAATTATAGAGAATTATATTGCAAACAACTTTTATTTGAACAATTTTTATAAAAAATAACGTTTTTTACATTTTGTCAAATTTCTCGAATACGGACCATTTTAGGAAAATTTTTCAAAAAACAAAAATTATAGATAATTATATTAGAAGTAACTTTTATTTGAAGAATTTTCTTCTCCAAACGTAAATAACAGATATATTCCATAAAATATAAAAATGACCACCTATAAAGTACCCCCCCAGATGTTTCGACTCTGCCCAAAATCTAATCAGCTCATTGGACGCTGAAACAAAGCTTAAGTTTAAAATTTGGTGTTTTTTTGTGTATCGGTTCATGAGTTATGCGTTATACAGACACACACACAGACACACACACAGACAGACAGACATCATCGCGAAAATAGTCAAAACGGATTCAGGGGACCTCAAAACGTAAAAATCCGTCGAAAACTCGAGGTCGAAAAAAATCATGATTCCTATACTTTCCTTATATCTGTATACAGATAGGAAAGTAAAAATTGCAATAGCGAATATCCCTCAAGTGACACAACATAAAAAATATTTATGAAACATTGAGTATATTATTTCTTATTTCCTTTTGGAATTCTATTTTAACCCTTAGTTACTCGGGCAACATTATTCGAACTTTTTCCCACATGGTACACCACCATAAATTTAGCTTGTTTTTAAACATAAATGCTATTTTTTGTGTGACGGTAATTTATTAAAATATTAAAAATAAGTATAGTTTTTGCGAACAAGTTAAACATTTTAAAAATATATCGGAACATAATATCAACGAACAAAAAAACAATTAATGGAAAACTAAATTAATTTTAAATGCCCTCTGATGTTTTTAGCGCCTTCACATAATGCGCAACGACTCCTTTTTTACTTTCCTATCTGTATACAGATATAAGGAAAGTATAGGAATCATGATTTTTTTCGACCTCGAGTTTTCGACGGATTTTTACGTTTTGAGGTCCCCTGAATCCGTTTTGACTATTTTCGCGATGATGTCTGTGTGTGTGTGTGTGTGTCTGTGTGTGTGTCTGTGTGTGTGTGTGTGTGTGTGTGTGTGTGTGTGTGTGTGTGTGTGTGTGTGTGTGTGTGTGTGTGTGTGTGTGTGTGTGTGTGTGTGTGTGTGTGTGTGTGTGTGTCTGTATAACGCATAACTCATGAACCGATACACGGAAAAACACCAAATTTCAAACTTAAGCTTTGTTCCAACGTCTAATGAGCTGATTAGATTTTGGGCAGAGTCGGAACATCTGGGGGGGTACTTTATAGGTGGTAATTTTTATATTTTATGGAATATATCTGTTATTTACGTTTGGGGAAGAAAATTCTTTAAATGAAAGTTACTTCTTATTTTATTATCTATAATTTTTGTTATATACAAAATTTTCCTAAAATGGTCCGTATTCGCGAAATTTGACAAAATGTAAAAAAATATTTTTTTTTATAAAAATTGTTCAAACAAAAGTTGTTTGTAATATAATTCTCTATAATTTTTATCCTATAGATAATTTCTCTAAAATGGACCGTATTCGAGATATTTGAGAAAATGTGTAAATTTCGAAATTTGAAGAAAACTCAAAAATGGGTAAAGAAAAAAACATTAAATTTTAAACTTAAGTTTTATTTCGGCCTGACGTGAAATGATTAGATTTTGGACAAAGTCGGAACATCTGGGGGGGTACTTTATGGGAGGCCGTTTTTATATTTTATGGAATATATCTGTTATTTATGTTTGAAGAAAAAAATTGTTCAAATAAAAGTTACTTCTAATATTATTATCTATAATTTTTGTTTTATGTAAAAATTTCCTGAAATGGTCCGTATTCGAAAAATTTGACAAAATGTGCAAAATTCTGATTTTTATGAAAATTGTTGAAATAAAAGTTGTTTGCGATATCAATCTCTATAATATTTGTTTATACATGATTTTTTTAAAATGGACCGTAATGGAAAAATTGTAGGAAAAGTGCTAAATTTAAATTTTTCAGTATTTTCATTTTCAATGAATATCTATAGAAAAATGTTTCGCGGTAGATGTATGTGGACAATGTATATATTTAGTTTATCCTCTAAACATTTATAGAGATGCTGCAATAGGTTGTACAAAATAACCGGAAAAGGCCTGTAATACCTAGATAGGAAAGTCATGTGTTGGACACATCAGATTTTTTTCGTAGTGGTTCTGCAGTTACATTTTTATCAGCTTGGTTATACTTAGATAAAAGAAGCTTGATCCTCGCTGGTAAGTTTTTTAATTTTGATATTTTGCCAAGGAGTTTTTCCATTAGAAGCATGACCATTGATTTTAAAAAAGTTCTTCGATTTTTTGCCGGGTTATTAGGATGTGTTCCATTATATAGAATTTATGCGTTAACTTCAGATATGCTTAGGAAATGAAAAAAAAAAATGCAAAGGGGCCATCTATTGGCTCTAAGCGAAACTGAGTAATTTCCACAAAGCTGATCAACTGTGCCAACACCTCCTTTAGTCTCATTGTAGAAATGGATTACTTCTGGCTTCTGTGAATTTGGGTTTACTGCAGCATCATCGTGCATGGTCGAAATCAATATAACTGCAAAAGACACCATCATCAAGTTTTTGTGAAAACCAAAAAGAGCTGAATTTATAGCTCTACTCTTATGCGGCTAGAATTCCATTGGAATATCAGCCTTGTTTTTTCTAAGAGTTCCCACAAGTGTAACCTTTTTTTGCAACAGTTCCATTCCAAGTGGACAACTAATGTATCAGTTATCACAAGTCAAATTACGATGCGTTCCTTCTACATGATCTAGAAGTCTTATTACAATATCGTGTGGAGAATTAGATAGTTTGTAAGGTCCATCTGATTGACGCCCGCAATATATTTATAAAATAGAAGTATAATACGTCTTGGCATCGCATAGTGCAAACAGTTTCAATCCATACTTTGCCGGTTTACTGAGTATGTATTGTATGAAACTGCAGCGTCCGCGAAATCTCAATAGTATTTCATCAATAGTCAAGAAATCGCTATGAAAATAATTTGTTTTGCAGTTGCTTACAAATTCAGTAAATATATCCCGAACAGCTGCCAATTTATATGATTTTCTCCTTTCATATCAGGTTTCTTTATCATCAAATCTAATTTTAGACATAATAAAAAGAAAACTCATGCAAGCTGCAAATAAATCAAGTCCTGTCCCATCTTGCATCCAGAGTTCGTGAAAATTGGTATGATTGACTTTTTCAATCTGGATGAGAACAATAAACCAAAAAAATACAAGAGTTCGTTGTTGGTAATCAATTTAGCATCTCGCTCTCTGGAATAATTTGGTTGTTGGCTCCCAATAAATTTATGCATGTGCGAAACAATACTATCGATTATTTCATTTGTAAAAAATTTTAAAACGCGTCAAATTCATTTGCTATACTTATTGCACATCGGTTAGGACCTGGCAATATTTTTACAATATTTGTGCTACAGGTTTTGGCAAACTTTCTCACAACAGGTGTCTTCTGTCATTTTACGGCTCTATTTTTTCCAAAGAAAAGATTTACATTAGCACTATCATACCCATTACTCTCACTAGAAATCTTATTTTCATGGTCACTGCCTTCCAGTTCTAACATACTGTCATGGCCACTTTGAGTAATTACTCTCTGTTCAATGTCATCTTCCTCACCGCCTAGAATTTCTTCATCTGAACTTCCAGCCTCCAAGAAGACCCTCATTTTCTCCTTCGTTAGGCATTGAGGATTTTTTATGGAAATATAAGACCTAAAATCATAAAAATAAAATAAATAAAAATCTATTTAGCGTAACTAGAAGGGAGAACACACTTGCAGATGGCAAAAATACCCATACATAACACAATCACACAATAAAACAAACGTTTTTGTATAAAAGATTGAATACTTACATATATACAAAATTTCCCGCGCGGTGTATTCTAGGCACTAACGTGACAATGCATTAAAATGTGTGTAAAAACTCACAGGTCATTCGGGCGGTTGTCGTAAGACTGATCCATGACCATGATCCATTACATTCCACTCGCGTATCAGGGACAACACTAATCATTTGTAGTGCGCATGTCGTACGCGTTTTATTTGTACATCGGTCTCCTTTTGACATAGTAGGTGAGCTGTGATTAGGCCGTTGGTGTTTATGCCGGTCGGCGTAGCCAGGTATGGATTAAAATTTTCTTCGCCACCCTACGAGAAGTCGTTGCTTCGTCTTCTTGTTATACGGCATTATTATTATTTGTTCAAGTATGTGAAATTTGCTTCTAAGGTTTATAAAATACTACTGCTAGTCACGTCGTAAATGAAAACAAACACGACTCATTCACACAAACACCTCCCACCACAGCAATTACAAATTATTAGTGTTGTCCCCGATACGCGAATTTTCATTCCGGGTATGCTAGACATAGGTTAGGTGGGGGTCTGGTGACACCAAAAATATCGTACGTTTGATGGAGGCAAGAAATTTGGCGCTGGTGTACAAAATAGACCAGCGCGAGTAATTAAGTTGTTTTTTTTTTTTAGTATGTTACAGATTATGGATTTCAGATGTATTATCCATTTTGAAAACTTGACTTATAATATTATAGTCGGGAGAAAAAAGGGGTGCAATAATATACAGAACATATACAGATTCATGAGGTAGAAATTTCTAAAAATTTTAATACATTAGATTGGCCTGATAAAAATGTTTATAAATTTAATTATAATATTCAAAATTTTTATTTTATTTTAAATTTATAAGTAATTTTCTATGCATAACCGTATCATTAGGGGTGGCCCTCTCAGTGGCTAGAGAAAAATTACAGACTTAACGAAGCAAAAAATAGATATATTTTATATAGACGAAACGTGGATCAACACAGATCTCACAGTGGCAAAAACTTGGCAAGATACTAACATCTCTTTGTCTGTAACGTGGGTTACCTTACGGCACTTAAGACTCACTAGATCAATTGTGCATCCTCCTAAGTTGATAGGCCTCTCCTAGCTCGTCAGTCAGCCTACAGATATGATGTAGTTGACAAAGTCGCCAAGAAGTGATTTTCTTATATCGGCCGGTGGTAGCCAATACTAGCCAAACCTAAATCGTCTAAAAAAATAAGAGCCTAGGGCAATCATATACTCGATAGTTTCATATTCTTGTTAGCACAACCTGCTGATTGCGAATTCTGAAAGCCCCATACTATGCAGATACTTTAGTATTTGGCAATAACCAGTCAGAATGCCGGTGATCAGGCACAGATTCTGTTTAGGCATAGAAGTAATCGTTTGCTGTGGTGTTGTCGGGACACCTTAACACCTCCCTGGCAACTCTGTAACTTTTTATTTTATCCCATCTTTTCTTGAAATTTACAAGGGAATATTCTATAATTGGTTGTGTCACTTCCGATGTTCTGAGTCCAATGGAAGCACCAGGTCCAAAAAGTATTTGGTTAGCTGCCTTTTTGGCTAGTATATCAGAAAGACGGTTATCTCTTGATGTGGCGTAACTTTTAATACATCTAAAGGTGACTAGATTCACCAGATTCCAACCGTGCGGAGTCGTATCATTGCCATCAGAGCAACTTCCTTGATGAAAATATCAAGGGAAGTGAGACTAAGAATGACTTCCATGGCGCTGGTTGGAGAGGTTTTCACGGTTCATCTTATGTTGTGATATGCTGACCTTTGAATCTGTTTTAGTTTGCGAATCGCTGTCAATGTTGGTTTTTGATACCCCAACAACTGCACCGTGTGTTAGCATAGGTCTTATGATGGTCGTGTAAGTTCAAGTCACGACTCCGGGGAAAAAATTTCAGGTACGCCCCACGGTTCGGCAGCATTGTTCATAAGCAATGTATGGTTTTCTGATTATTCAATTTTCAGCCTTTTTTTCAAAAGGATCATTTTTGTTTTTCGGATTGATAGTGAGTGGCCTTTGCATCACTATTCTATAATTTTGAGAGTTACTTGAATTCTTTCGAAAAATTGTGTAGATATTGTCATTATTAAAGCGGCTAATGAGAGTATCGAGGAGTATTTTTTACAATGGAGGTGATAGTATCCCTTCCTGTGGACATTTCCTCGCAGCCAAGCCTATTATATTCAATATTCTAAACTTATATTTATTCCTCGCTATGAGAGCATTTTATGTATACACCTACTAACCATCTGTGGAACTTTCGTATTAATTAGTGAGTGTTTTATTTTGGGGAAGACGGTCTTCTCAAAGGAACCTTCTATGTATATGAAAACACCCAAGGCGTGATATTTATTGTCCAGATTTCTCTCTATCCGACCAGCAACTAGCTGAAGATATTAATCAGTGGAGCTACCTGGAGTGTATGCAGGTTGATTTGGATGTAGTAATGTTATAATCACCACATCCCTTATGTAACTCCTGCATACCTTCTCCAGTGTCAGGCTAATTAAACGGTATATGTTTCGGTTGGTATAATCTATTTATCCTTTCAGCTTTGAGTACGAAGACTAGGTGCAGTGTGTGAATTCTTCCAGACCATACTGAAGTATAGATACCATCAGGGCCTGGCGATTTAAATGGGTAGGAATTTAGATATTGCCCATATTATTTTAAAAATACCACCCTACAAAATAAGAAACAGGCGTCTACGGAGGGAGTTTCTTGTGTTCCAGAAAAGTCAACAGGATAAGAAAACTTGGTTTAAAAATATTCTTGAAAAGCTGCGACAAGATTCCGCGGTAGTGAGGGACAATACATTATACTATAGTACACTAGCTGAGCCCTTACCCACTACAAAATGGACAAAGGTAAAACTTTCTGATTGGTTAAAGGCCACAGACAGTTTTAAGAACCAAATTATGGTGTCTGGTAAAATACCACAAAAGGGTATGAAAAAAAAAACATATTGACTAGTTGGTCACGTTCTTCGATTAACACCATATAATTTCGAATTAATCGAATTAAACCCGATAGACTTGATTTGGGCACAGCTTACGGGTTATGTTGCTCGACATAGTAACACATTTATGTTAGCAGATGTTCAACGGTTGTTGCTGAAGCTGTTCTAACGTGGGCGCTGAAAACAGCCGTTTTTGAAAAATTATTGTTTTGAGATAACGAAAAGTGTTTTAATGTGCGTAAATCGTAAAGTAGAATGCTAAATTAAATATAATATTCTAAATTTTAAGAGCATAAAAATAACTACACCTACCTGTAAAAATCTATCCCTTGCCGTTGTTGAATTATAGGTATAAAAAAAAAACAAAAAACTGCATTTTTTACTTTTAAAATAATAACGTTATGTAATGTGAGCCATTTCATTATTCAGTTATTCTCTAATCCTCCAAGGCCTTCTCTGTCTTATTTGGCCTTTGAGGCTCAACTTGTCCGATTATCAAACATAATTAAACCCCTTAAGAACAAACATATGTGACGACTATGGCGGATGCGCTTTCGAGATCTTTCTCGAGATAATGGGTCCTATGATTGAACGTTTACGTTATCCGTAACGTACATGTTAGGCTCAGTTTTAACAGTAATTAGGCAAGTTCGTATGATGAAAAACGGTTTTCAACACATTACTGTTATTTTCCGCCTGTTATGTTCTAATTTAACAGTTTTCTATCATACAAACTTGCTTCATTACTGTTAAAATTCGACTTAACATGTACGTTATGGATAACATAAACGTTCAATCATAGGACCCATTGTTTCTAGTATTGGTGAGAATTGGTGAAAATTCTACTACCTTCGCCAAAGTTTTAAATTTGTATATAAATATTAGTGGAGGAACAACGCATAAATCAGTAGTATACAAACAGCTGTGAAGATAAATAGTGAACAATTTAGAGACTTCGAAATATATATAAATTATTAATAAATAAACTGTTGTTTAAAATAAACAAACACCACAGTAACTTAGCAGCACAAAACAAAAAGTGTACGGGTAATTTTCCGAAGCATAGAGTAATAAAATACATTTTGTTTTTCCTAATTGAAACCAAAGGCTACCCTTTGCAGAAACCACAAGTTTTAACTTCCTATTATATAAAAAGAATCAGTGATTTTCCTTCCAAATTAGATTTATCGTGTAGAGTAGGACTGTTGAAATTCTAATATGTCATGACTAACTCAATTTTGTCAATTTTTCACAAACTGTAATGTGCAGATCACCTTCTCACATATTGAAAAATTGGAACTTTACTTAAATCTGTGATAATTAATCTCAGTAGTAATATGGATTATTAAATTAGTATAGCCTTAATGTCTCTTGTGCTTATCATTTTGTTGTCGTTAGTAAATTTTCATTAAAGCAGAAATATATTTAGTTTTTTAACACATTTAATTTTTGTCTAAATCTCTTTTGTAATATACTTTAAAATTAGTTTTATGTTTGTTGTATTTGTATTTTAAGCAATTTACCAAATAATTGTATATGTCTTGTATCAGTAATTTCTTTTATATCATAATCTTCACAAGCATTCAAACAATTATATAATAAGTACATTTTACTATGGCTTTTCTGCTTTTGCACACTTTTATCATACTAACTGAATATTTTAACAAAAAATTACTTTTAAATAAAAACCTATTTTTTTTTTAATTCTGTATATGTTATGTAGATTAAATTTTATTAAATTAAGGGATTTTATTTTTGTACCAACCATATTGTTGTCGGTAATTGAAAACTATTCACCATTTCCAATCCCATAAAGAGAGCCGGTTCACTTCACACAATACCATTCTAAATCCGTCATTGAATCTGCAAAACTTTTTAAAAGAAAATCCAGTTTCGTTTGTGCATTCTTTGTGCGCTCTAAACTTTATTGAGTTGAATTTTCCTACCCATTTCATAATTCACGCGACGTTAATTCCAATAAAATTAAATTCGAAAAACTTCTGGAACGCCTCCGGTCCAAAATATAGAACTACAGAAACAACACTTGAAACAAAAATCGCAATTCCCTACCATAACAATTCGTCGTGATGCGAAAATTAAATCGAAAACTTCGAATGAAAAGTGACTTTTCCGAAAGTGAGTTTTGAAAGCGCGCGGAGACCAGAGACCGTAAATGAATGCGTTAGAAATAATGTAAACGGAATTTGCATCAAACTGCAAAAGTTTTGTGTGAATTTAATTAAATAATTTTGTTTAATGGATGCATATAGTTCATAACAACGCTGCTGAATCATGTTTTCCATACTCTCTTCGATGTTTCCTTATATAATCCTTGAAAATGTGACGGGTTTAGAGTTGCAATACTTTTTTTAAAGAGTTTAGTAACTTGTGAATATAATTAGTTAAAATTAAATGCAAGTTCTATAATGAAAAAAAATCTACGGCGGTATTTGGAAACAAACACGAAACAATTTTAAAAGGATGACGCCATATATTAAAACCTGCCAAAAACAAAAAATCTCAAAAGCTATCGCAAAAAATTTATCGACAAAAAGGTCAACAGTTACTTTATTAAAAATACTCATTTATATTTTTAACCGACTTCAAAGTAGAGAGGAGGTTCCCAATTCGTCACAATTTTTAACAGCTCAAATTACTAGACTTTAAATTCGACTCACCTTATCTAAATAAACAAATAAAGGTTAAACGATTTCTAGATGACTGATATAAACTTTTGACCTTTGGTTTTTGGAAAACTAACGATATATATTAGTAACTTGCTGATGTCATTTAATTTCTTTTATTAATAGACTGGGTTGTTTTAATTTGATAAATTCACCTTAAAGAAGCCAATGTTTTGTTGCGAGTTTATTTATATGGGTTATCATCTTACCCCGAGAGAATTAATTATTAACAAGCCAGTTTCAACGAATTTGTTCACTTGTTTTAATTAATTAGTTAATCAATCATTTCTTATTATTGTTGTCATTCCTAAATATGACCTTTTGGTAGATTATATTTGAGGTTGAATGTCAGTGGATGGATCACGCTAAATGTCAGTATCGTTGCCAATGGATGTCATTCAATCTAGTTCGGATTGTCTAGCAATGGAAACTTCACAATAGGTGAATTGACGATTCGCGTTCTGATCTAGAGATGCGATTTACTGTACGAGGTGAAATTCGTTTATTGATTGTAGTTTTGTGACGTTCGTTGTGCGTTAGGAGATTTTTTGCGATAGATTTTGTACCGACTGTTGCCAGGAGAGCATTTTTCAAATATTGTTTCCTTTTACATAGTTATATTTTAATCAGTTTCTTGGAATCTGTTTGGTTAATCTCTTGTAAATTTTCCCTAAAACAGATTACTAAATGATTGATTTTTTAAGGAGTTTCTGAACCCACTCCGCTTGTAAATAGACAAGACAACGTGGAGAGTTTTGTTGGTTAATTCTTTTTTTTTTTCGAGGTCGGAAAAGCAAGCCATCTTTTTTATTGTCGTCTTTATAAATAAATAGGTCTTATCTTTAAGTTAAGAAAGTAACATCTTCCAATCTGGAGAGTATTAATTGTATATTGTATTTCAACATTTGAAGTTGTTTTTAAATAGGTGCAAATGTGTACATGTTGATTTAAATATTTTTTTATATATTTTGAGGTAGAAATTATTATTTTACAATATTTGCATAATATCTTGCGCCAATCATCCTTCGCCTGGTACCATATTAAAGACTGACCGTGCCATCTATTGATGAATTTATTATTATTGTTTTTTTGGGTTCATGCATATTACATATATAACATATATGAGTTAATCGTATATTAGGTAGGTTACAACAATCTTTGTTTCTTTTTGTTTATTGTAACGTTTAGTTATTTAATATATTTACACTAAGACACCAATTAATTTATTAACAACTGTATTTATTTACACTTAATACTAACTTGTATTGACATTTACTTATATTTATAAGGACAAGATTTATGTGTACTGAACGATCTCTTAACTTAAATTCTCTGCTCCAATAGCAAAACAGCTCATTTATACATGTAAGTGGTATTTCTCGAATGTTCGCTCGTACACCAGAATTTGCTGCGGCAGCGGTGCCTTCGCTATTTATAAGACTAATGTGTAATTTATAAATGTTTCGTCACGCTCCCAGTAGATTATATAAGATTTCGTTAGGACTGTGGGCCATGTAGCCTATCCCACCTCGACATTTTCAGATCTACTGTAGATATCCTTTAATCCGTGTTTGGAGTATCATGTCTAATATATTTTGTAGTAGACTCGCAGACCAGTAAGTAGCTCTCTGGCATAGCAAGTTGCCCTTGATTTTTCTTCAGCCTTCAGCCTTCATAGACCTTTGCAGTAGCACAATACGTGTACTGCAGTTTTCTCGCCTTTCTGATAGAATCAGCACAAAGTCTCTCATGCCAATCCGATGTAATACATGTGTACTACGCCTACAATGCTCGGTAAAAAGCCTACTCGTACTCTAGTATTTTTTCTATCATGGCTTGGTAGATGCTAGGTGAGTTGTGGCTGTGGTCGTTTTAAGTACTCTTTGGCCTGTATCGGTACTGGTGAATTGTTTTATCATTTCTGAGATTTGTGCATGTTCTGATAGTTGTCTTTGTGACGCCACCGAATGCTAGTCTGTTTAGACTACCCAGCTCTGTTAGAGCTTTCAAACAGTCTCACACAAGCTCTACGTGCACCTGCATGCTTTGTAACATGAATTGCTGGTTATTGTATCCACTTTGATATATGTGTTTGAGTTCAATTTATAGGGCGTGGGTTAGGTTTTTAAATAACTCTAATAACTTTAAAAGAGAAGTTGGGCGCCACTATATTTAAAGCTTACACACTTTTAACTCTAGATTAGTGATAAAATATAGAAAATAACTAACTACTAACAAATTATACTTAAAATATACTTTAGATAAGGAAGGTATCAAATTCTAATTCACATAATTTTGCACATAATTTGAATTTAAAACAATTTACTGATTAGATCAGTTGCATTTATCTGTGGGTAAATATAGTATATTACATTACGAGTGTGGAAAATCACTTTTCATACAAGTGATGTACAATATTTTTCCTACGACCACAAAATAATGTCATCAAAAAATGTAAAACAAGGTTATTACTATAATAAAATGTATTTAAAAAAATAATCAACAATAATCGTATTTATTTAATTTTCATATTTTTTAATCAAAAAAAAACTAAAAAAAAAATAAAAAAAAACAAAAAAAAAATTTTGCCCTGTTAGGATTCGATCGCGGTCTCAAATGGCAAAGTTCATAAGTTCGATGTTCTAACCACCTGCGCTAATAGCCCTTGTGTCAATTTAATGATCTAATCGGTTATGTATTTAAACAGAATAAAGAGCAAACATTATTTTAAAATTATTTTAATAATAATTGTTAAAGATATAATATCTAGGATCTAATTTACAACAATTTTAATAATTTAACAATCATATCGATTTTAGTATTAATATGGACATTACATATAGATCAAAATATTTTGTGCCAGCTACTGCGGAAATAAAATAAAGAAGGAAGTAGCAATAATGGATGTAGCAGTACCCCTCAGTCATAATATCCAAACCACATATGCTACAAAAATTAATAAATATCTCGAACTAGCTACGGAAATAAAACAAATGTGGAGGGCGAATACAGTTAAAATACACCCACTAGTAATATCTGCAACTGGAATTGTGCCACATACACTTACAAAACATTTAGAACAACTAAATGTAAAACACAACTTAACACAAATAAATAAATCTGTGGTGCTTGACACGTGTCATATTGTCCGAAGATTTCTTGGCTCACAGACAAATTAGCCGAATCCAAGCATATACTGCTGGTGCACCAGCACCCCAGATTACTGCGAAAATAACCCAGGTTAACCTGAGATAAATCTCTCAATTAATAATAATAATAATTTACTATTATTAGATAGGTACCTACTTATATAATACAAGTTTTTAAAATATGTGCATAATTTAAAGAATTTTGAAGGTATGTATCAAATTTATTATTTATATTAATTGCAAACCCTATAAAAATGATGCGACACTGGTAATAGTGTCTAGACATTTACCCTAATACCGTTAACAAACCCTATTGAATTCGGACTCTATAAAATATGTATGCTCGAAGGGTTTTATTTGATTGTGTTTATTTTAATAATTTAATAAATTATCAAAATTGAAAAGGTTTTGTTGTTATTTAATACCTAGTTATAGTTTTGATTTGACAGAGTAGAGTTTTTGGTTTTTGTTTAATGTTATTACTGTATGTGTGGAATTAGTTTTTTAAATCGAATTTTTTTTTTAACTTTTATATAGGCAAATACTCGGATAAATATATTACCCATATTTCCAATTAGCAACGCCCTTTTTGGCGAGGAAATTACCCTCACCTTCTCGTGGCTCTCATTAAGCAGTAATTATATAATGAGAATTATGTAATTGATGTAAAAATAATAATACTACTATTTGTAACGCATTGTTCAGAAAGTGTCACAGCATGCGCCAAAAATAAAATAAAAATACGGCAATAAATATGCGGCAGCGTATATTATTTCGTTATTACGGAAAATAAATCATACGTTTTAACAAGTTGAAATAACATTGTAACGTTCATTTTTGGCTCCACGAATTAATAAAATTGTTTTGGCTTACCTGGTTAATCATACGAAAAAAAGGGTAAAATCGTATTGATGATATCACTATTATTTTTGTCATTAACTAATTTCACCTGTATTCTAACTTTTGGACGTCATTATTACAATTTATTTCATCTCATCACTAAGTAAAAGGATGGTAGCTCACCCCTAGTATAATACTTTGTACATTGGTCATATTTGCGGTGTAGTGTTCACTGTTTTAATTTGCCAGATTCTCCTAAAAATAGACCAAGTTTCGTTGTAAATTTATACATATTATGTATTATAGTCTCACCTTTGGGTAATTAATTATTTACGATACCATTCTTTAAGATTTTCTTGTTTATTTTTGGTTAGGTTAATGTTTATTAATTGTGACAGTGAATGACATAAACGTCATTTAACGACAGAACACCGACAAGTGTCATGTTGGTGGGACGTTCCAATATCGGGCTCAGAGCCCGAGGTAAGGTAGTTTCACAATGAGCGATTTTAAGTCGTGAGGGATTTTGTTTTGCGATCGCTGTTGTGTTAATTTTTTGTCGGGAACAGTTTCCCAAATGTAGTTATACTGTATATAAATATAGTTTTTAGGGTACCTTTCGTAAATGGTCTGTTAAGTTATATAGTGGGGAATTCTTGAGGATGAATTTCTGAACCCACTTGACATTTATCGGAAAGGGATTTCGGCCATTTTGGACGGCTGACGTATTGTTTTTTTTCTGCCAGTGGGTATTCAGTCACGAGAGACGATTTTTGTGTCGAAATAGAATTTTCTTAATATTTAGCCCCATCGGCTTACCCTAATTAAAGGGGATTTTAGATTCTATTTCATGGTTAATTGTGGGTAAATGGACATTTCGTATTTTGAGGGGAATTTTAGTGAATTGGTAAATTCCCATGGTCATTGGTCCAGCCCATATCTAATATAGGATTTTAACGCAATAATCGGGAGTTCACAGCATTTGGAGTGTGGAATATTGTTGTACTGTGAATCATCTCACGTGGTTCTCATCCTTGAAAGGCTACCAAGTTAACCCTTTACGAAAAAGGTATGTTTTGTATATATTAGGTTATGTTACCAACCATGTGTAACAGAATTTTAATTATTGGAGCTCATAATACTGTTTATGACTCACTGTTGAGCCAATGTAGTTTTTCTTTATCCTAGATACTGAATATTTTCTAGTTTATGTACATTTTTGGGTAATCCTATAGTTCGGGATACTTGAGCCAATGTGTATTGACATTTTTCTTTGTAATATTTTAAGGGTTTAACCCAGGGGGTTGTTAGCCCAGGATTCGACGACAGTTTGACCCAAGGGATTGTTGACCCAGGATTTCAACAGTTGTACACAGAGGGTTATATCGTCCGGAGTTCAACGGTTTCATCGTGGACTCATCGAGGGGACACAGAACATTGGTATGCTAGCCACCTAGTTTACTTGTAGCTAGATTTACAAGAATGTTTCTTGTTCTGGATAGGAAGATGGGAATGCTGTGAAAGAAGACACCCTACTATCAGGTTTTTCTTATACGTTATATCGAAGGTTTCATGCGTGCATTGTTAAATTATACATTCACTTTCAACCGAATGTTGTCAAGGTATTCTCAACATTATTTATACTTTTGAGCACAGAATGTTCTAGGGTTCTTTCACTCATAACTTAAGTATTATCAAATGTTACATCGTTTAATTGATTAATATTTTAAATTTTTACTTAATTTAAGCACTTAATGCTGATGTAGTAATCCTTCGGGTCGCAGAACACTTGGACTGCTTCCACGTTTAAGTTGTAATTCTTCAGTTATTAAGGGCTACTGCCATAATTTTACTTTTTTTTTCAATTTATTCATTATTAAATGGACCAGACTTAACTATAAGTTAAGCAATCTCAGAAGACCCGTGTGGGGGCAGAGATTAAGTAACCTCTTCCAATCTGGGAGTTTAATTAAATAACCTCTGTCTAAAGTCCTTTATATGTTGTATTTTTATTATTTTTTTTTGATATTTTTATTTAGTTCTATGAATTATACTTAATTATAAAATTTCATGGTTTAATAATTTTCTTTTGGGTAGTTTGGTCTTAACCAAAAGTTAAGCAGATATCGCCTTCCAATTTGGAGAGGGTTATAAGATTATAAAGATTATAAGTTTACTGTTTTTATAATATATGAAGTAGTATAGGTACGGTGATGCACAATATTTAAGTTAACTATTATATTATATTTTTTTTATGTAAGGTGGAAATTAATGTTTTGCGCAAGCGTCATGCCTGGTACCAAGCTAACGACGAACCGTTCCATACTTTGATACATTTATTAATTTTTTTTTTTGGTTATGCATATACATACACTGTGTAAGTTTTTCTTTTTAATTTCCTCCAACTTTTTTTTTAATATCTAAGCCATCAGGTAATTAGTTTGTATATTTACTAAATATTTTTTTTTTCTTTATAAAGGAACATAAGTTGAGGTTTGTCTTTTATTTCTTTCCTCATTTACTGGGTTTTTGGGGAAATAGGATCATAGTTTGGCCACTATATAGACCCAGTTGGCGCCTATTTATTTGTCTACTATTTCCGGAATTTTTGTAAGCTATCCACCCCCTAGCTGCCGTCTGAGCGACGTCGAAGGCCCGAAGGTTGACACCGGAACAACCGAAACTTGTGTAACCGTAGTAGACAACATTTTTAATTGTAGTTAATACTTTAATAATTTTTTTTTAAGTTTAAAAATTTTGGTGGAATCACCAAGTTCATTTTGTAGGTTACAACATGTGTTGTATTTTGTCATTTACATCACTTTGCAGAGCAATAGTTTAAAACACAATGTATTTTTGTCGAAAATCAATCGCATGTGTTTTCGAAACTTCTACAAATAATTAAATTTCTCATTTCGTGTTTGCAATTCTAAAAATCTAAAATATTTATAATTTAAAATCAATTTTGATTCGGAATTCATTTAATGACGACCGGAATTGATTTACCAATGTATTTGTTATGCATGGGTGATACATTTTTATTTCAGGAAAATGTCAACTCAGTCATACACATATATTTTAGAAACTCTGTACTACATCACTATGGTAATTTGTGCAACAAGAGTGGATATGTACAATCCACTTGAGTTGCACAGTATATTTTTTCTAGACTCACAAACATATACAAATTTAAAAAAAAATATTTTGAATTAATTTATTAATTTTACTAATTTTTAATATAAAACAAACATAAAAAAAGATTCGATCCCGGGCTATTCGCTCTGTCCTTGCCTCCACAGCCACTTTTAGAATTTTGGTTTTAATCCTCGTAATTAAATTAGTTTCATATAGCTTAATTAAATTTTTTTTCATAATATGGACATTTCAATGATAGGTACATTTGTTATAGGTATATACTTAAGTAAAAGTTAATAAGTGGCTTGGACCCTTTTACCACACAGTACTCTTTACTCTGGATTACACAGTGACTGGAATTCCTCCCATGAGTAATATGAATATGTGGCTTATTTAGTGTTAACTTATAGTTAATACACTAAAGGGCAAATACCCAGAGAGCATAGAACATAATTGGGCGATTATGTGATGTTTTTATATCAACAGAGAAACATTTATTTGTGATTTGGCCCTAATATTAGACGTTTATATTGAATATTTTGTTACATTTGTTTGTTACATACATGTAATGTATATCAAATAAACGTGCTACTTCTAAGAAATCCTTCAATTCAAGAGTTTAAGAAATAAATAAATAAATGTTCAAGAATTAAGTGAGTTGTGTTTTAATAAATAGAGTATAGGTACTTTGGTTTTTATCAAATACATAAGATTATATTTCCTGCTAAAACATCTTTTTAAAAAATTCATTAAGATATGGTTCTGATAAATAGAGTATAGTAATGATTCTGAATATAGTGATGTTTGTTTAGAATAATACACCTATACCTGTGTATATCATCTAGAACTTGTGAATGTAAAAACTCTTAAAACATTTCAACATTGGTTGTGGTTTTAAAAAACTGTGTGTAAGGCTTTTATTTTAATTTTTTGTTTGGTCAGTTATAAGGAGGTTACTTTAACATTAAAAGTACATCACATGGGAGGTTCAATGTTTTATGGGGAAGTAGCTGTTACATTCATAGAACGTTTTGTGCTCGCTGGGTGAAGATATTCAAAAGCTTACAGGTCTATAAAGTTTATGAGTCAGGATTTGATTTTACGAGTATATTTTTTAATTTAAAGTATTTTATTTATACCTACCTATGTATTTATTGTGACAATTTTGTGAATAGTTTTGTTTCTAATAAATAAAAATTACTTGAATATTCACTTACAGTTTAATCATTTAGGTAATTTTCTCAATTTTTAGTTTAAAAAAAAAACTAACAAATTTGTTTTTTTTTTGTTTAACTAGAACACCAAAAAGCAATGTTGACCAATTTATAATATGTACTACAGTGCACAGTTTTGTAAAGTTTTTTTTTTTGAAAATGTGAATTAAAAAATACAACATGAATAGTAATTATCTTTATTTTACAAATTTGATATATTTTAATTAATAATAAGTTTGCAAAACCCAAACAGAACAAATACATAAGTAGTGCCTATACAACATATTAAGTAAAAAGCCAAATTTCATCTTGACATTTACATAGAAACATAAAGAAAAAACACCAGGTACTCAATATATTAATCAATATCAGAATATTCGGATTCAAAAGATTCCATTTTGTCTGAGCTTCCAGTGTTGGCAGTTATTATTAAGGGCTCTATCATGTCATCCATTATTCCATCCAATGTATTCATTTTATCTTCTTCCTTAATCACATGTTGTACAAATTTATGCCAATTTGTAGGCCTTACATTTCCAATAGCTTGTAATAATAGGCCTTTCACATCTGCTAACTTAAAAGTTGTATTTTTAGCTGCCACCTTATTCTTTATTTGTGCCCATATCAATTCTATCGGATTTAACTTGCAGTGGTATGGGGGCAATCGCAAAACAACTTTATTGGCTTCTTTTGCCATTTCATTGACAACATACAAATTATGTGCATCTTCATGTTGCCGAATTAGGTGTAAAAGTTGACACCTCTTCATATTTAAATCAAATTTAATATTTTTCATATGTAACCACTCCTGCATTTCAGCTTTTCTTGATGACGAGGAGGGAATTTTCTCAACTTTTCGGCTATGATATGATGCATTATCCATTACAATTACAGCACCATCAGGTATTTTTGTCAAAAAATTAAAAAACCAATTCTCAAATACTTCAGAATTCATCTCTTCATAGCAATCTCCTGTCTTTTTGCCTTCAAAGACCAATAATGCATCTTACAAAACCTTCTTCAGAACCAGCATGTAAAATAATGAGGCGTCTTCCCTTTCCTGTCGGGCTTTTCAGGCCCGTGGTTAAACCTTCAATAAATGCTTGAGGTCTACTGGTTACATTTTGGTCCACCCATGTTTTTCCCTTACTATGACCTTCATTAGTCCAAGTTTCATCTAAGTAAAAGATTGGCCTGTTTTCTCTTCTATATTGTTTGATCGATTGTAAATATGATAACCTCCATCTACAGATATCATCACGTTCTATTAATACACTTTGACGATTTCTTTTTAAATATCTAATAAATAAACATTTCATTTGACTCTTCAAAGTTACAAACTTACCTAAAGTTTAAAGAAAGTATATAAAGATGACCGAGATATTTTTGGCAAATCTAAACGTTTCTTCAATGCTTGTGAAATTTTATTTAATGTAGGTAATTCATTTTTTAAAAAGAAATCATGTACCAATCTTCTAACAGCATTTTTGAACCTCTCATCAAATGTTTTTAGAAGTCCGGGTCTTCCACCAATATTTTTTGGACTAGATGTGGTTCCACTTTTACGGTATTCTTTTAATACCCGGTAAACTGTCGACTTTACAACTCCTGTAAAAAAAAGTTGGGTATTTAATACCATTTTTAATTTGAAAGTTATGAGTAGGTATAACTTACCGGCGGCTTGAGAAATTTTGGATACAACATCCACAATTTTGGTTTTTGGTTTATCATCCAATACCTGTTTGTACATATTTATTATGTGCTGTTTTTCTGCGAGACTTAAATGGCCTAAACTCAAACTTTTTCGCTGTTCAATACAGTTCCTTACCGAAGTTCTAAAAGAACTGTTTTTTAAAGAAATAGAGTGGAAAACTAAGTAATAATGATCAGAGATCAAACAAAAACCAAAAGCAATAACAGAACTAAAAATATATATAAAATGTCAGAAGTGTCAATAATGTCAGTTATCAGCTGATGTTAATGCAAAAGTGATGTGTGAAACTAGCTGCAATCTGATCAATCAGAAATCTCCAGAATTGCCAACTTAAATTCAAATCGCTCCTCCTGGTTTTTATTGAGTTTCAAGATGACAATTTTACACGATACACATACTAACGGTATGCTGACTTTCGATTCAAAGAAGTGTATCGTTTTAAATGAATGTTTTGGGTTTCTCATGATTTTTTTTTAAATTTCACAAAACTTGAAAATCTAACGGAGGAAAACGAAAATTTGTTTTTATATTAAATGTATAAGCTTAAAATGAATTTCCATTACGTAAAATTCTAAATTACGTTATATTTAGGGTGTATACGGACGGCTAAAATTATTAATAAATAAAACATATTTAGTGCAAGAAATCTCTTTGAAATGAAAAAAATAGGTTAAAAAAGTCACTAATATTTTTAAAACTATTACATCAGTCTGAAAAGGCCCGAATATTTAACAATTTTTAACTGAAAAATCTAAGAACTGGAAAAGTTTGACATTTATTATGAAAATCTAAGATATTAAACCAAGTTTTAAATATGGCAACAATACATGTCTTAACACAGAACCACAGTATATATAGCTGCTATAAGCCTCATACTGTGACAGATCTAAGACTTTCATGTTCTAAGATGTTTTCTGGCTGGTCCTCAATTTGTGTAAAACATAGTTTGCAATTTAAAAGATAAATAAAGCATTAAAATGCCAAAAACAAAATTTTATTTATAATTGTCTAACGCCACTATGTATTTTTCAAGGCTTTTAAAATCCCAATTTATTTTAAACCGTATGAGCTATCAGTCTGAAATATTTCGTTTTTTTAAAAAATAGAAGCCATAATTTAAAATTGTATTCCAATAAACGTGTAATTTATGCATTTTTATTCATGTCTGTATTAATTTCAGACTGATAGACAAAGAAAATTGGGATTTCAGAAAAATAAAGTAGGCTTGTGTCAAAATATTACTCTAGAATAGAATAGTATATTGTGCAACAAGTGCAGAAAGTAACCAATTCCACACGATGTGTGAAACTTGTGGCACGAGCGAATGCGAGTGCCACAATCACACGAGTGTGGAATTGGTTTTCTGCACGAGTGGCATACTATACTTTTTCTACGACCACAATGACTTAAAACACAAATTAATATATTTTTTAATAATTGGATGATCTTTATTAAAGATTTAAAATTAGAAATATAAAGAGGTGGTAAATATTTATTATTGTTATCACTTTTTAAATGTGTACTTAACATAGTTTCTTTTTCATATTTTTCGTGGACATCGTCCCGGTTTCTCCTGTTTGTGCCCCAAATAAAAGAAAAAAAATTATTACCACCATTAATTTTGTTTAATAATTCACTAAACTATATAAACGTATTTGAATTTTCTTAAATTTCAATTACAAATTTATTTATTATAAAAATTAATATTAACAACATTACAGTTTGAAATATTAAGAGGTGGTAAATATGACCTTGGATGGTTTTTTCATAAGTTGTTTTTGAAATAGATATTCTGCTAGTAGAAGCTTCAGGTTCTTTAGTCTATTTTCTACAGAATGTAGAATTGAATTTGCGATATCCATTTTATGTGATAAACTGTCATCGATGTATCCTTCCGCGGTTGTAGTTGACTTCCATCCGCCGTGCCTTTTAAGCTTTGTTATATCTGCTCCAGAATTAACTAGAATTGTTACGGACGAACGGTGAAAACAGTGTCTTGTATAATTTTTGTGATCTGGTAACTTCAAATATTCAGCAATTTGTTGTGCCATATTTCCAAATTTATTGATTCCTACTGGTTGCAATGTGCGCTTGCCCTTTTGATATTGAAGGACGAAGAGTGTTATATTTTTTAAATATTGCATAAAAATCTCCAGTAACCGTCAACTTTCTAGGAACTTTAGTTTTTGTCTTTGTTATATTGACTAAAACAGCAAAGCCCATGTCTTGTACGTCACACATTTTTAAATTTTTTAATTCTTCTCTTCTACATGCTCCCATTATTCCCAAAATCAGAGCTGTCTATAAAATAAAATTTAACATGAAAAAATATTAATCTCTCATATTATTTAGTATTTACCCTTATAAGTAGATAAACATCATCGGAAGCTTCATTTAAAAATTGGTTGATTTGTTCAGGTGTAAGTATTTTTGACTTTTTTGCTACATATCCTTCAGACTTTCTTTTCAGAAACGAGCGCAATTTTTGATAGCGTGAAATATCTACATTTTGCCTTATTGACAATGTAGTTCTCAGCATCAAGTAAATTGACCATAATGTAGAAGATTTAAAAGATTTCGATTGTTCCCCAAAATAAGCCATTAAAATAGTTTCTGAAAAGGAGTTCACCTTATTTTGTAGTCGCCAATCCATAAATCTTGAATAAGCTAAGTTGTATTTTTTCGCCGATGTTTGAGGCAATAAGTCTTCTGTAATGTTATTCGCTATTTCTTTAATATGTGGTGGAGTATTAAAATTATTATCATTACTATTACTATCACTATCCATTTTATTTCCGTAAGATGTAAACGAAAGGTTTCCCGAAAACTCAATTAATATTATTTTAATTAAAAATACTAGCGGGCAATTTTTAATTGGCACCTACTGAAAAGTGGTTTCTCCTTGCTATAAAAGTACGTCGAAATTAGATTTCGATCAACTACATTATGAATGTACTAATTTCGCAGCTGGATCTTAGACTATAACCCATGCCCAATCAATTGAACTCAAACATATTAAACAAGTAGAGATATTATCTAAGATAGTCAAATAGTCTCTGTTTGTTTAAGAGCTTGGAACAAAACAATGTTTATAACGGATTCAATTATTCAGTGACGTCATGACTTACTTTCTGTTTTTCCGAAAATAACAGTAAATCGCTATTTAATTTTTATTATTATTTGGCCTGCAAGAAACCTAAACCTAATGCCTATTTTTTGTGGGGTATTTAATAAAATAAGAATGGGGGTTTCCATTTAAAAAGTAAAAATTTATTACGATTAATTATTTCCGAAAAAACAAAGCTATGATGTCATGATGTCACAGATTAATTTAATACGTCATGAGAAAGTTTTTGTTTAAGTTATTAATAAATATTCATTTTAATAATATTAGTGTGGGTGGAGTTTTTAAGAGATTCACCAATACCAAAAATACTTAGATACGCCACTGTTGTAATTTGGGTTATTCTAAATAGGAACACTGAGGTTCACAAAAAGTTTTTATTGGTAATTCCTCCTTCAACGAGTTACACATTTAAAAATGATAATATCCAATATGGTGGCAATTTTGATAGTGGATAGAACATTTTCAGTAAAAGATTTACATCTAAAAATGTTCAATGAATTACAATTTTCAATAAAAATTGAGGTGTATTTATTTAAAAATAAAAAATAAATTTCTATTTACTGTTAATAACAAAAATCCTTAGATACGCCACTGGTGTAATTTGGGTAGTCTTCATGAGAATACTAGGGCTCACAAAGAGGTAATTCATTCCCATATATTTTTTCGAGGTATTATAACACATTCAGAAATAATATGGTGGCTCTTTTGACAGGTGACAGAATATTTTCAACAAAATATTACCTATTATCTAAAAATGATCAACAAATTCGAATTATCATTAAAAAAATAAATTAGGATATACTGTTATTTCCGGAAAAACTTACAAAAAAAAATAAATTCATTATGATAACGAAGGTAAGAAGAGGTGAAACTTTTAGGTGGCCCACTCTGTATACTCGCTTCGCGGTTACTAACAACCGCCCGAATCACCTGCTGGTTGTAATTATGTTAATAAAACAATTCAAATTATATTTCCTAAAAGCTTTAGCCTTCTAAAAACACTTTAATTTTAACAATTTTTTTGACATTTTCAAAAATTTAAATATAGTCGTAACCACAGTATCCATGCCAGATTTATATTTCTTTATTTAACCGGTAATAAATTATAAATCTAAAAATGTTCAGCCTTGCGTTCGACATGTTACTCCACCGGACTATTTATTTTTTGTACTAATTGATGTAGGCACCTTAACCACAACCACTATGTATGATTTAGCTCAAATGGCAAGTAAAGATACCTGTTTGGATATTTGCATAAAACCCGCAGAAACGTAATATTTAATATCAATGCAAGAAAGTTTTTAGCTATTGCACCAAACCTTAAATCCGAAGACTATGAAGTGTACAAAAAATTAAAACAACTCTGACCAAGAGATTATCAAGATAAAGTTTTAGGATCTACTTAATAAAATTCACAAGCTGCAATATGTACTTAACAGGGACATAAAATAAGCTTTATCTTTCGTGAGATGAATATATCTACCTAATTAAATGAAAATATAAGCTCAAGGTACATACGAATTCTCTTTCGGAATCAGAAAATACACAAGAAATTGTTTGGAGAAAATGTTCGAATAGGTACTTGAAATAGAAACTCATTTTTGCAACTTACAAAAATATACATTTTAAAATATTTATAAGAATACTATCAAGAAAGTAGGATCAGCCTGCTGAAAATGTAAGTTTGTAACTCAAAATTGTTTAACAAAGTTTATCAAATACATACATAGTATTTTTAATACAAATCGCGATGCACGTCAGCAATGACGTCGGTCATTCGTCATAGTACTACCAACTAATTAAAATGTCCCTAACTAAGCTTATAATCCGAAAATGTCACGAATATTTACGAGAATTCATGAACGTAGTCATATTACTAAAAAACCGAAAAATGTAATGGTGATTATTTTGATAATTTTAAAATTATTTCAATTAATTAGCTTATACACGTCCTATTCTTGATAATATCAAATTTATATTAATATTATCACATGATTAGTATCCCCAAAACCATACTTTATATTAAATAATTTTGACATTCTGTACGCCAATGAAACGTCATTACGGCAGATGGTATACCTTGTTGCTGTGTTGCCATAAGCTTTTTAAAACAATTCACTGTTTAGGTTGTAGGTTATGTTTACTAGTTGATTTTTAAAATAAACATAATGAGTTAAGGTGGATTTTTAAACTACGTTCAGTTCGCGTTCAGTTCACGCTCAGTTCGAGTTCAACATAAACAGAGCAGAATGACACGGTAAGTATGTTTTGGATAAGAAATTATAACGGATTTATAATTATGAATTTGTGGTTATGTCTTGCCATTTTTTTTTTATTTCTGCATACAAAATGCCAAAAAACTAAATCAGGGGTCTAATATCAAAAGCAGCAAACTCCAAATTTTCCGATTGAAGCTTTTTGTGTCATACCGGTTTGGAATGTTTGTTTATTAAAATATCACATCTTATTTTGTAACAAAAATAAGTCGTTAAAACCATTCAGCAAAGTTGTTAGTTTTGTATCAGAAACAGCAATCTTCAGATTTGACATAACAAAAGTAGCAAAGTCACTTTCAGCCAATAACAAGAAGTTAAACTAGTATGGTAGCTGTAGTCGGTTTGTAACAACACGTGCATAGTTAATTATTGTTTTTTAGTTTATAATAATAAAATAATAAAAATTGTTTAGTGAAAATTCGTAAAATGGAGGTCTCTTGTCCTCCTGTAGATAAAAAACAAGCAAGAAAGTGTATTAGAAAAGCCAAAAATTGGAAAGGCGAAATGATTGAGATAAGCAACATTTTTCCCAGGACCGCAGTTAGCAAATTTATATTGTCAATAAGAAACACATATAAATTCCTACATTAAGTACATTCAAATGCAAAGTTATGTCGCTTGTAGGGAAAATGGAATTTCACTATATTCTATTTGTAACTTTTTTATTTTTATAAGAATTTTTTCTCATTTTCCAATAACCATATAAGTAAAAGAAAAAATAGGGTATGGTGTGATTCCCTTTTTCACGAGCTTTTCAATGACCTACACACGACATACCTTTGCATTTGAAAAAAAAAGTTGGGTAGGGTTGCAGCTAAGAGGTTGAAGAAGAAATTTAATTTTATTGGCAACAAATACGTCCAATGTAAAATCAATTCACGTGTTTCAGCGTTTTTTTTTTAAGTTACTGGTTGAACAGTTATTAATTTCATTCCGGACTTTCGCGCAACTCTGTATATATATATTTATTTATTTATTCATATAGAGTATCGGCTATTAAAAACCCTTTAGTGTCGAAATGAAAACTACGGAGACTTCACATTAGTTCCAGAAAAAATCGAATAATATCAACGTTGCCAACGGCCTGGCTGCGTTGGAATTGTGGGTATATCTATCGTTGTGTGCCTATTCTTAATTCACATCACACAGCACAAAGCAAAGACAGCTAGCACAATACACACAGACGGTCAACGGTGCATACTCAAGATTTATCCCCACGCAGCTAGGCGGTGAACCATTAAAAAAAAAAAATGAAAAAATTATGTATTTGTGTTTCGACTCATCCTGTACAGATTTGATGCGAATTGAAAAAAGTAGTGTCTCCGGATAAAATTTGACCATGATCGAAAAATTGTGGTAGAAAAAAAATTGGTTGTCAATAGTTTATTTTTCATACAAAACTGATTATATCCTGCCAAATACCCTGTATAAACCAATAATAATTTATATTTTTAGAATGGGAAAAGCGAGGGTAATTCAATAAATAAAATAAAATACAGGGTGATTATTAAAAGAAGAACATTAGTTGGTTCCTGGGAGAAGTTATTAAACACCCTGTATATTCAAAATTTTAAAATATGTAGTTTAACGCTGTCTACCGTTCTGTGAAAATATTTTTATATCTCTATTAATGGCAGAGATATTGGACATTTTCACACTAATGGATCACCCTGTATAAATAATTAAAAAAAATAACTGTTCTACAAATTCAACGTGTCTGTCCCAGATAGATTATAAGATAAAAACCAACTATCTTTTGCAGCTTGCCTGCAAGAGTATATTTCTCTGGTAATATCTTTTAATTAGAGCTTCTTTAATCTCACATTCCTTTAATTTATATTAGTTTCGTACCATATTTACAGCTAATTAAATTGTTCACTCACTAACTTTGTTATTGTATTTATTTATGTTTGCCCCTTTTATTTTTAATAAATTTAAAAGGAGTCAAATAAAATTAACGATTTAGTTTATGGAAATACTAATTTGCAGATGACTCCTGCTACTTTGCAGGGAGGGGGGCGCCTCAGCCTCTTCCTTACCAGCCGCCACTCTCTAGGTGTCATTTTTTACATTTCACACCTTCATCTTACTCAGGTTATAGTTAGATATCAGAGCTAGAAATTACTGGAGTAATTTGTACTTAAAATTGTACTCGAGTACTAAAAGTACTCAGTAATTGGTACTCGTAAGTACTTTCATCCAGATGGTACTCATACTCAAAAAATTTCGAGTACTTTATATTTTAGAGTACTCAGTACCTTTTATTCCTACAACTGACAAGTAACGAGTACGAGTACCGACGCGTGCATTTATGTTATAATGATTTCACCTTAGAAAGGTTAAACCATTTCGATATCCCAGAGTTTTAAGAGTCATGGCTGCTTTGACTTCTTACAAAAATTCAAAAAAAAAAAAAAAAAAACTAAAATAATACTAATCGATAAATGTTAAATTTGAAAAAAATTAAATTTGTCACTTAGCTTCTTTCTTCTTACTCCCTGTTCTTCTGGCTTGCTGTACTTCCTGTTCTCTTAAGAACTCTCTTTTCTATTAAGTTCTCCTTCCTATTCCACTCACACTAACCTTTAATTTAAATAAAACTTTCATCTTTTTTTTATTCTTTTTTTATTTCATCTCTTCGATATAAAATCTTTAACTTTAATATCTATATATCTCTCTTAACTTCAATATAATATCTGACTTTTTTAAGTTTCCCAACTTACAATTCAAAAACCCTCTGCCAATCTTCCCAAAATATATTTGACAATCAGAAGCGGGGGAAGCACCGCTTCCCTACACTTGGAGATTTAGTATACAGTATACAATGCATAGAAATTAATATTAAATTAGCTACTATATTTTCTCTGAAACATTACGTAAACTTCGTAAATGTACTAACAATTCATTGATGTAATATGTAAACGCACGCAACATCCATGAGAAAATTAATTGTGTAAACACACATACCATATACTTTGAGTCCGTCGGCAGAAGCGCATCTTGAAACAGCCGATTTCGCTTCGTATTATTGACAATGCTTTGCTGCGAAAGTAGTCAGTCTGTTTGAGCACGTGAAATACGGTCGAGAGGCAGCAATTTTTACGCCGCCTTACGCATATTGCAATTCGCACCGCCAATCCACGTGTGAGGAAAATAATTGTACATTTCAGTTTGTTTTTCGTGGTTGTTTTTCTTTTTGTAAAATGAAAAAACTATGAATGTGAACAATAATAATGTGGTAAATTGTGTCTATATTGTATGCTCTTTATTGAAAAAAGGATTTTCAAGTAGAAATTTTGAAGAGAAAACGGACATTATTAATTCTAGTAGACTAAAGGTTCCTATCAATTTAGAGACGAAAATAGAAAAGTCAGCAAAGAAATTTACCAGGCATTTTTACGTAGTGAAAAGTATGAATGGTTAACAGGCTGCAAAACTTTGAAGAAATTGTTTTGCTGGCCTTGCCTACTATTTAATATAGCCGAAAAAACACATTGGAACTCAGTCGGTATTATAGATTTGAATAATTTTCACAAAAGTGTGAAACGACATGTAAATAGCAAATTTCATATAAGTGCTACAGTTAAAGAAAAAACACTCGGGACCTATCCATTGAACATAGTTTGGACAATCATTTAAAAATAGGCAACAAAATTCACAATAAAAGGGTAAAAAAAATAGGGACATCTTACAACGATTAATATATGTAACTTGTTTCCTGGGAGAGCATCAACTAAGTTTGGGGGTCACAATGCAGCAAGTGGATCCGCCAATCAAGGCAATTACATGGACCTTTTAAATTTTTTAGAAAAATACGACGATACTCTAAAATATCACTTTATTAATTCGACGACTTTTCGAGGTACCTCAAACAGAATCTAAAATGATTTAATTAAATACACTGCCGACTTTATGATGGATCACATTAAAAGTGAAATTAAAAAAGCACCTTTCGTATTAATTGCGCTTGATGAAACCACTGATGTAGCAAACTTAAGTCAATTATCCATTGTTGTGCGATATGTATTAGATGGCATTCCTCAAGAGCGATTCTTAGGATTTTTGGACGTCACTAGCAAACGAACTACAGATGCATTGTTTAAAATTGTTTGTGACATTATTTTAAGTTTAGTATGTGGGTCTAAGCTTGTTGCCCAGAGCTACGATGGTGCTGCCGTAATGGGATGCTGAAACTGTTACTGCCGCTAAAGGGTATTTGCATTGGCTCAAACAAAACTTTGATTTCAATTTTTTGCTCAACTTTTTTGCAGAGATTTTCCCTTTTACTGATATTCGATATTTTACAGATAAAGTCAACTGACATTGGCTTTTGCATTAAACAAATTGATGATTTTTAAATTAAAATGAATAAAAAACGAGATCAGTTTGAACACTTTTGGAATAAGATTCAAAATATTGGCTTAGAACCTGAAAGAAAGAGAATTTGAATTGATAATGTCAACGACAGAGAGACCCCCTATCGTCGATTATACGCCAAAATTTTTGATAATATTTTACAACAAATGAACTGTCGATTTCAAAACTTTAACGAATTAAAATTTGTTGAATTGTGCAATTTTAATATAAGTAACTACGATTTATCAAAATTTCCATCGGAAGCTTTTAATTCACTAAAATTAAATTATGTAATTTTTTTCGATATTCCAGCATTAAAGTCCCAATTAAGTGTTGTTTATGCAACAACTGAAATTAGTGATAAAAAGACGCCCATCAATGTGTTAAATTTTTTTATAACAACTGGTTTAAATAAGTCTCTTTGTGAAGTCGTCAAGTTGTGTGAATTAGTACTAACCATCCCAGCCACAAGTGTGTCAGTTGAGCGAAGTTTTTCAGCTTTAAAGCGTATTAAAATTTTTATACGAAATTTAACAAGTGAAGACAGACACTCTAATTTAGCCCTTATATCCATTGAAACACAGCTTGATGAACAGCTATTTTACAACGATGTTATAGAAAAATATGCAGCCATTGAGGATAGGCGAATAAATCAATGTCAGCTGTGCGAAAAATGCTGGAAAAAATAAACTAACACTTCAGTTAAATGTTTTTTACGTTTAAATAAACCAAGGAAGCTTTTCAATGGTAAGTTTTTTATAGTTTCTAGTACTAAACTAGGTAATAAAGTAATAGTAACACTTTAAAAATCTCAATCTCGAATATCCGTAATACTGAGGAAAAAAAAGCAAGATTTTGACTAAATGGTGAATGCGCCGCGAAAACTTTTTGCCTGCGGCTCTATGCTTACTGGCCTGCTGTATTTTCGTAAAATCGCTCCCCTTTCCAAAAATGTGACCGCACGCCACTGTTGACAATTCCATTAATTTTCAAAATCCCACTACCATGGGAGTCACAGCCCTAAGGCAATTCCGAATAACTTATCGACGCTAATAATACAGGACGGAAAAGATAAGAATATGTCAAATGACGGAATCAGGGCAACATATGTTTTAAAATAAACTGCTCACGGAATTAGTCGGTACAGCTAATTTTATCGTCATTTCTACCTCTGGAAAGCCTTAGCCGATTTTTAAAAATGAAGAAGATTCTGATAGTCTATTTTTTCTTGTATCAACGGTTTGGTTTTATCTTCAGTAAAAAGTAATTTTTCAGTTTTGTACAGGGTGTGAAAGAATACAATGTAAAAATGTAAATTTTTAACCTCCTGCACCTGTTGCAATAGTAATTTCAGAACTTTCAACGTAATCACATTTAGAAGTTTTAGTCAATATTTCGGAATATATTTGACAGTTTCGTATTTTTTTGTTCAGAAAAAAAGTTACAGGGTATTTTTAAAAAGTCCACATTTTTTAAAAATTTTTAAATTTTAGTAAAAATAAGTTTATTTTACTTCAATAGAACGGTACGAAACACAAATTTGAGAAAGCTAACCTAACCTATCCTTAGCATATATGATGTACCAAAAGTCCCGGGATAACCCAATATTTCAAAAAATAGCTTAGGGTTAAATGTTAAAAAACAAAGAGAAACAATACTAACCAATAATTTAGTACCGAGTAGGCCCACCTTGTACTCGCAAAAGTTTTGCTGTTCTTCTCGGCATACTGTCCACCAAGTTTGTAATAAACTCTTAAAGAATAGCTTGCTAGACCTCTCTAACTTGTTGCGGCTTCTTTTACCTCATGGTACTAAGGAAAAGCCTTTTCAAAGCCAGGAGGGGTCAATCTCAGGAAGGATTCGAAGGTTAGCAAATAAAAGCTACTGCGGAGTTCTTTTCTTTCAATCATGCAGATTCTTATATTTTTCAAATATCTTTTAGCAATAAGTATAAAACATATGGAAGATATTCATATAAATACATATTTATATTTACAAATTTTTCGCAGGTAAGCTCAACAAGAACCATAAAAAGAATACACTAATTGTAAAATATCTTTAACAATGAATATTTTGTCTTGAATGTTTTTAATAATTATGTTCTATTTTGTTTTAGACTCAGATTAATGTTCTTGTCACAAGTTTGACCTATTAAGAAGGTTTAAAGTTCTATTTTCTAAAGAATTATCAGCAAATTGGTAAGTTAATATACATATGAATGAATTATCAGCAAATTGACAAATTACTATATAAAATATACTTTAATCACGTCTCGAATAATAAAAAAAAACAAATGAAAGTTTTTAAGGCTTATGTCTTTTTCCAGAAGGGCGGCTTCTCTCCAGAACCTAACAGGGCTTCGATTGGTATTATTGAGTCTTATAGGCGTCAATACAGTATGATCTCTTCAATTAAATAAGATGTTTTAATGGGAACTATCAACTCAGATATAGTTTTAAGTGCCAAAGGTAAAAGTAAAACTGAATAAAGGAAAAAGGCCTAAAAATAATACAACTTGGTAAAGCATCATCTAAAGAAATATAAGGTACAATAGAACAGTTCAATCAATAGACTCACCTCGGTTGGCAGGGGGCCTAAACGTGGCTTCAATTAAAGCAAATTTGATAATTGAATGATCCAAATAAATTATTTCTTTTAGATCCACAAAATGTGATATTAGTTACTTTATCCCTAATATCGAAATTAAATAAAATAATTGGAGATTTCCGTAAATATCCGCGAAAATGCGAGGTTTGGAAAACGTGGTTGCTTCTCAAAGCAAATTCTCCAAAAAGAAAAAGAAAAAAACTAATAGTTTTTTTCCTTATGGGCTTTAAACCAAATTATTCCGCGAGAATCTAGAGAATTATTCTTTTGTACTATTGGCTATACTGAACTGTACATGACGTCATGGTATTTTTCTAATTTATGTTTTATGGTTCTGTGAAAAGAAAATTTGACAGACGATGATAAAAGTAACAGAAGAGGAATCAAAACATAATTTAGGGTTATATTTACTTATTTACTAAAATATTAAGATATTAGTTTTAATTCGTTTATTTTTAGGTAAACCAGATATCAAGGTAAAGTTAATTGAAGATGAAATATAGCTACAGTTGAAGAATCTCAAAATAGATATATAAAAATATTAAAATAGTTGGGACCTTGCTCATTTCTTTGTGAAAACTAATTATTCTGTTCCAGAATAATAAAATTGTTAATAAAAATTATATATAAGGTATGAGACTTTTAGTACGTAACAAACTGCAGTTGCCAATCCTTCCAAATTTTGTAATTCTCTCTTTGATTTAGTTTTAGTTTCATCCTGCTCTACACGTGTTCATTTACATTCATATCTGGCGAGCGAGCAGGCTAATTCATTCGCTTGATACCATTCTCTCTCAGACATTCTTGGACAACTCAGACCTGTGTGGACGAGCATTATCGTCCATCGGAATAAAATCTCCCCCAAAGTTCTGAGCAAAGGGAACAACAATCTAATTCACACACAAATCACGATACCTAACGCCATTCATCCTTTGTACAATCAAAACTACAAAATTAGTTTTGCCATTCCTCATTTCCCTACCCCATACAGTCACACTTCCTCCTTCAAACGGCACTCTAGCTTCCATATTTTCTTTAATGTATTGCTCATTCTTTTCTCTCCAAACTAACATTCGACCATCCATTCTATATAGTGCATGCAACACTTTTCTGCTATTCCCCAGTTCAAATGTGTTTGAGCTCATATCCTTCAAAAAACTCGTGTCTGTCTGAAGAGAAGGACATGCAGCACGTCTTCTGGCATTTAAATTTTGCTCGTGCAAACGGTCTCTGATGGTAGTAGTCGACACTTACGTTCCCGTTATCTCTTTAGTAGTCTCGCCTTTATTTGTGTCGCATTAGGAGTTCTTCTCTGTCTAACAGATAGGTTTATCAGACGATCTTCCCTGGGGGTCGTACATCTTTTTCGATCGCATTTTCGAATTTTTTTGTATACAGGAGTACCATGATTTTGGATTCTTTTTGTCGTTCTTTGAACTGTGGATCTTGATGTTTTAAACTCAATTCTCGCTGTCGAAATTTTTTTGAAATACTCTTTTTAGTGAGCCCTCTTAAATTGCATTATAAAATTGCATAATGTTTTGTAACTCATTTTCACTTAAATGCATTTTTAAGATAAAGAAAAAATTTCAAGGATAGAATTATTCAGATGACAATTATTGTCATTATTTTGAGTCTCTTTTCCATGGTTTTTGTTAAACTGCTTTTTCCCATAACCTACTAAGCGAATTAAAGTTTTGAATTGATGGCAAATTTCACCAGATCGCAGCAATGAGAACTCAAATTAATAGCTAAGGAGTTAAAATCATGGCACGTCTAATAAAAGATAGATAATAAGGTCCACATGAGTTCCAAATCAAATAAAAGAGCTCTTAGAGATTAATAAATTTTATTTTAAAAAAATGCGGGATTTTTGAAAATACCCTGTAACTTTTTTCTAAACAAAAAATACAAAACTGTCAAATACATCCCGAGATATCGACCAAAACTTATAAATGTCATTACGATGAAAGTTCTAAAATTACTATTGCAACAGGTGTAGGCAGTTAAAAATTTACATTTTTACATTGTATTCTTTCACACCCTGTACGTTACTGAAAAATGACTTTTTACCAAAGATCACATTAAGCCTTTAAAACAAGAAATAATGAACTTTTTTTTATTGGTACCCTATTTTACTTATTTAAAGTACGCCTCAGCGTGTTTAAAACTAACTTTAAAAAAACGCGCGTATTTTAAAGTTACCATGGCAACATCAACAACCCGAGAAACGTGATGTCTAAATGCCAACTTTTTAAATATTGATCTGACAGGAGTGCCTTGTAATGTCAAATAAAATATTTCTGAGAAATTTTTCAAAAAATTTATTCAAACAATTCACATCTTCTACAAGAGCCAAAGATGCCACAAATAGCAACCACCTTCAAAAATAAATACGTAATGTCTGGTGCATCTGTAAAAAACTTCCGCAAATCGTCTTCCTCGAATACATATGCCTTCTTGACTGCCTCATTTTTGCTAATTGCCTTCATGAATGCATGCACTTTGATGAACGATTTTATATCGACCCCTTCGTTTATCCTCAACATACTTTGTAATTTTGAATGGATAGTCCACATAGTCAATACTTTATACTGTTCCGACATTTTCTGGAGATAAGCGAGAACAACTCGTTCATCTATATGTGTAACCATTTGCTCTTCCATCCACGTGTTGAATTTATCGTATTCTTTTTTATAAACCGCTTCGGATTTTTGTGGTATTAGGCGCGATTCTGCTTTATTATTTAAATACTCAATATTTGAACTCATTTTAAACAATAACAACTGTTGCGACAATTAATCTTATGTGACAGATTGAAAATAAATTTTTGTTTGTCTCATTTTCATGACAACGAGGTATACTGATGTTACATCACAAATTCAACCATTTTCAGTTATTAGTTCTTATTTCCATTTTTTTGTAGAAATAATACCAATATTTAGGATTTCAAAGTATACCAATAAAAAATATAGCGTAAAGTATTCGTGGATAACTGGTATTTAAAACACTTGCTGCGCCGTCGTGTTCGAAAAATCGCGCGTGTTCTAAAGATTGTTATATCCACTTATATTTTAATATATTATTTAGAATCTTTTTCATTTTTAAAAATCGGCTAAGGCGTTTCCGAGATATAGTCTCCTATAAATGACAATAAAATTAGCTGTACCGACTAATTCTGTGAGCAGTTTATATGAATGTAATTTTGAGTATTCTCTGTTTTTCTGCCCCTTCCTAATACCTCAATACATTTTAAAATGAAAAGTTGGCATTTACGTTAAAGGTAAGTGCTGACTAATTTATACAAGATAAGTAATACTCCCGTTTTTTGTTTGTAACTTACTTGACTTACTATTATTCATTATTATAATTCCTTTTTTCTAAAATTGAATCACTAACTAGAATTATTTAAAATGGGTATTCGATTTTTTCACTACTCTCTAAACTTCGCAAACGTACTCATATACTTATAAGTACTTTATAAAACTACTTATTGTAAAATTCTCATGAGTACGCAGTAGCTCAGGTAGATATTTCCCAGAACACTGCGGCCTCTTGAGCTTTTACTATTCCGCTATTTGTGCTGTATTCCAAGGTAGATCCAGGCCTACTTCTGTTTGGTAGTTCGTTTTTTATATTTTAAGCACTATTTTTAAATATTCGCATTAATTTTATCCGCCTGGAAGCTAAAGAATTTAAATAAGTGAAACAAAATATAACTCTCAGCATAATTATTAGAAGATGTGACCTATTTAATATGAGCCATAATAACTGTTTCAACTTTTTCATATAACCATTTCACTAGACCTTGTAACCAATAATTCAGGAAGTATCTGATTCTATTTTGAAACTTCATTCTGGGTAATTCACTGTTTGTTTAATAAAATTAAAAAAGCGAAGTCACGCAACCCCCGCTTGATCGACTCACATGGTTAGTAAATAGTAAGTTCGAGAGAAGTTTAATGTTAAATTTAAGCAGAGGAACTGAGACTTTAGTGAATGCCCGAGGGTTTATTATTGTAGTTAGACGAAGTTTGAATGTTGTATAAATGCAATGAGATGCAATTTTGTAGATGCTGCATTCTGATTTGTTGTCTTTTAACCAAATGTAGATTGTATGAAAATGTTATTTATCATTCACAACTATCCAGTTTCATTTCTCTTTTATGTTTGTTTGTCATCAGCAAATTATTAAAGTGTGTCTGGTAAACCTTCGTCACCAGGGGCGTGCGGTCCATGGAAGCAAGGAAAGCACCGCTTCCCTACACTTTGAGATTTAAAAATAAATATTTTTCAGTTTACAATGCATAGAAATTAATATTAAATTAGGTAGGTACTATATTTTCTCTGAAACATTACGTAAACTTGAAAAATGTACTAACAATTCATTGGTGTAATGTGTAAACGCACGCACCCCCCATGAGAAAATTAATTGTGTAAAATAAACGCACACACACCATATACTTCGAGTCCGTCGGCGAAAGCGCATCTTAAAAAAGCCGGCTTATCTTCAAATTGTTTTTGCTTCGTGTTATTGATCCTGTTTTACCGCGACAGTAGTCAGTCTGTTTGGACACATGAAATACGGTCGAGAGGCAGCGATTTTTACGTCGCCTTACGCATATTGCAATGCGCCCCGCTAATCGACGTGTGAGGAAAATCGTAGACTTCGGTTTGTTTTTCGTAGTTGTTTTTCTTTTTGTAAAATGGAGGAACTATGCACTGTGTCTAAGAACAATAATAATGTGGTAAATTGTGTCTGTATTGTGTGCTCTTTATTGAAAAAAAAAAAATTTCAATTAGAAATTTTGAAGAGAAAATGAATAATATACAAATAGAGGAAAAGACAGCTTAGAAGGACTAATGACAGACGTTTTTATACTTGCAATCAATCAAAAAAAAAAATTAAACCATGATGGGAGGAAGCAAATAGACGAGATACTAAAATGTCGAAGAGACTACGATAAAAAAAAGTCTATAGGAACAAGATTAACAAGTTAGGAAACCGAAAGCAGGAAACAGCAATAATTGTATAGATATCGTGAATATATTATAATTATTTTGTCTAAGATATTCAGAAATGCCTCAAAATTTTTCAGTTATTACATTTCATTTCTCACTGTATCTGTAATGTATGGAAAGTGGGTTGCCCCACGGCACTTAGTCCTGGCTAGGTACCTTCTAAATTGATAAGCCCCTCTTAGCGCGTTAGTCAAACTATTTGATTACGGCTATCTTTCGATGTGGCGTACCCTTAGATCCATCTAAAGGTGAACACATTGTTGATGGATACTTCGGCCGATGCTTTGTGATATTCTAGTACTATCCCTAAATAAATTCACAGTCTATTCAGAATAAGGAGTGCTTGTCTGCTATCTGTGTATATAAGCATGTTTCTTCTACTTATATTGTTTCAGTTCATTTCTTTCATTGGTATGAGAATCCTCATGAGCTTGGATTGAACTAGAATGGTACTATTGCTCAGAGTCCATTTTAAGTCCTGAGACTTGTTTTGTTTCAGTACTTTCCATAGAGATATGTTTATGGCATATGGAAGATATATTTCGGTGATATGGAGTTAGCTTGAAGAAGTGGAAACGTTGCTAAGCATAGCAGTTTATCTTTATAATATTTAAAAAAAGTTAAATAATTTATTGTAAAGCTTATCTGTCCATAAAGAACACACCAGATTGTTCAGATTATGTATTTTAATTTTCCATGACCTGTGTCTAAATAGAAACAAATAGTTTGGCATAAATTGTCAACCTTGACCTTTCAACTTCTCTTTCATAAATCTAATCGCAATTGTTTAAATCCTAAATTACTTCTTCTTTATTAAAATCTACATTTACTTATATTTATTCAAATTTAAGCTCAATACCAAGATCATCTGGTCGCAAAATATGGTAGTTTATTCGCAACCCTAGATTGTTATTCTGGTTAAAGAACTTCCTTCCTCTTCTGTCCTATTTCAAATAGCTTTCTTTGGTCGATGTTGCACCTATAAATAAACCTAATTTAATTCGTATATTTAAGCTCATAAAAATGAGAAGGTAAAAGTGGTATTCATACTCAAATCTGGAAGGATGGATTACACTGTCTCACAAACATACCGACCAATTAGTCTGACATCGTTTTCCATGAAGACATTGGAAAGGCTATTTAAAAATTAGATAAGTGATAAGTGATGCCCAAACCAACATGCATAAACCCCAGGCAGATCTACTTATTCAGCCCATCTTTGACAGCAAGTTAACATGGAACTCGCATTTATAACACAGAGTTAAAGAGGATTGTTATAAACAGTACCGCCGGACCGTGAGGCGCACCTGGGGTTTTTCCCCTAGAGTCGTCGCATGAACTTACACGGTTTTCATAAAACCTATGCTAACATACGGTGCAGTTGTCTGGTTACCGAAAACCCAAAAATTGACAGCTATTCGTGAACTAGAACAACTTCAAAGAATAGCATGTCTTAACATAACAGTAGCCATGAAAACAACACCGACCAGAGCCATGGAAGTCATTCTTAGTCTCACTCCCCTTGATATTTACATTAAGGAGGTTGCTCTAACGACAATAACATGCCTCCGCACGGATGGAATATAACCTGATGCAGGATCTGGTGAGGCGAGATGTGGCTTTTGGCAGGAGACGCTCAATATGCTCCCGATGCTTCAAGCAAACATGAACTCCATCTTACCGAGATATATCTTCCAAAAGCCATATAAAGTTGTAACAGAAAAAATAGAAGAGTTGGAAGTGGCAGGTACGATTCATATCTACACCGGCAGTTCTAAAATAAAACAAGGCTCAGGATGTGATATATACTCCAGATCCTTATTTTAAGTATTTCATTTTTTATTTATACTTGTACTAGTACTTGATTCGTATGAAAAAACTTGTACTTAATGCTCAGGTACTTTTTCTAGGTACATAGAACAGCTCTGATTGCAGTATATCATAAAAAGGTTAAAACAATGTTTTATTTCTTTTCACTACCCTATCTCTTCGATTATACATAGAATAGTCCTTCTTATCTTAAGTGAGAGCTGCATTATAACCCTAAACCTTGGGGTAACGTAGCAGCGTATCGAGCACCTTCCGGCAAAAGCCCAGTCTCGCCTCACCAGATCCTACATTAGGTTCTATTTCAACCGTGTGGAGTCATGTCATTGTTATCAGATCAACATACCTGATGTAAATATCAAGGAAAGTAAGACTAAATGTCTTCCATGACTCTGCTTGGTGTGGTTTGTTTTCATGGCTTCTGTTATGTTGAGACATGCTGTTCTTTGAATTTTTTCTAATTTGCAGATAGCTGTCTATCATTTAGTTTCTAAATGGCTTTAACATTTTCTTGTTTTTCACTTTCTTTAAATCTTTCAACATTTTTCAAATATTTTTTTTTAAATGTTTATTATGAGAAAATACATAGGTGAATTAATATCAAAACATAATCTTGTATTCATGTAAAAACAAATCACATCCAATGATTATTACAAATGCTTATTTATGAAATTTGATTATAAACTTGGGCCACTATCTATATGTATAACAAAAATTTCAGCAAAGAAACGATTTCGATCATTCTTTATAAATATTTATAATTATTTCTGTGGAATTACTTCATAACTATGTGCAGTTTTTTAATTTATAATTTTAGAAAACATATCTAAGTACCTAATTTATATGAGAATATTTTTAACCAAATATCAGCCTCATTGAACTCTTATTAATATTACGTCGTACTCTTCCTGTGTATTGGATATTTTGATAACAAATTGAAACACAAGCTCTTCGAAATACACGATTTAACCGAATGGCAGATTACGTAACTAATTGAAAAAGAATGATTATTGATGGACTTGGATTTTTGGATAAACTGTTTCGGATATATCTCTCAGAATTGAATTTGATTTTGTTAAAACTCCATTAATGGAAATGTTGTACCATCGTAAATATAATTAGAATAAACTCATCTCATATACATTTATATCAAATAACGAAAATTTATTTCCATAATCAAAAATACTTACCAGAATATGAACCAAGATGATAAAGTATCTATGGTTGGAAAAGATAAACAAAAAAATTCAGTTCAGTATTATAAAGCTCCAAATCAGCTAAATACTTTCGAATATCAGTGGCGTGCGGTGACATTTTTGGAAGGGAAAGCGATTGTATAAAAATACAGCAGGCCAGTAAGCATAGCTCCGCAGGCGAAAATTTTTCGAAGCGCATTCACCATTTTGTCAAATTCTTGCTTTTTTTCCTTAGTACTACGGATATTCAAAATTGAGATTATTGAAGTGTTACTATTACTTTATTACCTAGTTTAGTACTAGAAGCTATAAAAAAACTTACCATCGAAAAGCTTCCTTGGTTAATTTGAACGTAAAAAAAATTTAACTGATTTTTTTTTTATTTTTCCAGCATTTTTCGCACAGTTGACACAGCAGTTGACATTTATTTATACTTAAGATCTATTCGCCTATCCTCAATGGCTGCAAATTTGTCTATAACATCGTCGTAAAATTTTGAATTTTCTGATAACTATTAAACAAGCTGTTTTTTAATGGATATTAGGGCTAAATTAGAGAGTCTGTCTTCACTTGTTAAATTTTGTGTAAAACTTTTAATGCGCTTTAAAGCTGAAAAACTTCGCTCAACTGACGCAATTGTGGCTGGGATGGTTAGTACTAATTGACAACTTGACAACTTCACAAAGGGACTTATTTAAACCAGTTGTTATAAGAAAAATAAACACATTGATGGGCGTCTTTTTATCACTAATTTTAGTTGTTTCGTAAACAGCACTTAATTGGGACTTTAATGCTGGAAAATCGAAAAAATTTCCATAATTTAATTTTAGTGAATTAAAAGCTTTCGATGGAAATTTTGATGAATCGTAGTTACTAATATTAAAATTGCACAATTCAACAAATTTTTGAAATCGAGAGTTCATTTTTTGTAAAATATTATCAAAAATTTCGGCGTATAATCGACGACGCGAACATTATCAATTCTAATTCTCTTTCTTTCAGGTTCTAAGCCAATGTTTTGAATCTTATTCAAAAAGTGTTCAAACTGATCTTGTTTTTTATTCATTTTATTTTTTAAAATCATCAATTTGTTTAATGCAAAAGCCAATATCATTTGACTTTGTCTGTAAAATGTCGAATAAAATGCCAGTAAAAGGGAAAATCTCTGCAAAAATGTTGAGCAAAAAATTAAAATCAAAGTTTTGTTTGAGCCAATGCAAATACCCTTTAGCAGCAGTAATAGTTTCAGCATCCCATGTTTTTTTATTATTCCAAACATCTTGAAAAAAGTGTATCAAAGAATCATGGTATTGAAACACTGTTTGCACTAAACGTCCATTGTAGTTCCATCGCGTCGGGGCAACTTTTCAAAACCTTTTTTGAACGTGAATATCCAAAGCCCGAGTTCTTTTCGATGACTTTGAAAAGAAGGAAGCCAAAACACTAAGGTCGAAAAGAAAACTTTGCAATCTTTAATATTATCCATGCTTTGCGATAAAACCAAATTAAGTCTATGTGCTATACAGTGAACGAAAATTGCATGTTTAAACTTCTCTTTCACTTTAGCTTGAAGGCCTCCTAAATGGCAAGCCATTACGGCAGCACTATCGTAGCTCTAGGCAACAAGCTTAGAACCACATTCTTAACTTAAAATAATGTCACAAACAATTTTAAACAATGAAACTACAGTTCGTTCGCTAGTGAAATCCAAAAATCCTGAGAATCGCTCTTGAGAAATGCCATTCAATACATATCGCACAACAATGGATAATTGACTTAAGTTTGCTACATCTGTGGTTTCATCAAGCGCAATTAATACGAAAGGTGCTTTTTTTGATTTCACTTTTAATGTGATCCATCACAACGTCAACAGTGCATTTAATTAAATCATTTTGGATTCTGTTTGAGGTACCTCGGAAAGTCGTCGAATCAATAAAATGATTTTTTAAGGTATCATCGTATTTTGCTAAAAAAACTTAGAAGGTTCATGTAATCTTCTCGATTGGCCGATCTACTTGCTTCACTGTGACCCCTAAAACCTAGTTCATGCTCTCCCAGGAAACAAGTTACATCTATTAATCGTTGGAAGACGTCCCTATTTTTTTTACCCTTTCATTGTGAATTTTGTTTTCTATTTTTAAATGATTGTCAAAACTATGTTCAATGCGATAGGTCCTGAATGTTTTTTCTTTAATGTGCTACAATTAAATAATTATGGGATTTGCTATTTACATGTCGTTTTACCCTTTTGTGGAAATTATTTAAATCTGTAATACCGACTGAGTTCCAATGTATGTTTTCGGGTGTATTAAAAAGTAGGCAAGGCCAGCAAAACAATTTCTTCAAAGTTTTGCAGCCGGTTAACCATTCATACTTTTCATAGAACCCTACGAAAAATGCCTGGTAAACTTCTTTGCTGATTTTTCTACTTTCGTCTTTAAATTGATAGGATCCTATAGTCTATTAGAATTAATAATGTCCGTTTTCTCTTCAAAATTTCTACTTAAAATACAATAAAGAGCATACAATACAGACACAATTTACCACATTATTATTATTCACAGACACAGTGCATAGTTCCTCCATTTTACAAAAAGAAAAACAACTACGACGAAAAAATCGCTGCCTCTCGACCATATTCCACGTGTCCAAACAGACTGACTACTGTGTCGTGGCAAAGCAGGGTCAATAACACGAACCGAAATCAATTGGAAGATGAGCCGGCTTTTTCAAGAGGCGCTTCCGCCGACGGACTTGAAGTACCTATATGGTGTGGGCGTTTACATAATTAATTTTCTCATAGGTGGTGCGTGCGTTTACTCAATTTAATTGTAAACTGAAAAATATTTATTTTTGAATCTCAAAGTGTAAGGAAGCGGTGCTTCCCTCGCTTCCATGGACAGCATGCCCCTGTCGAATATACAGAACTGGAAGTAATGAAACTAAATAGTTTCTAACATTAATTCGTTACTTTTTAAATTTAGCGAAATGTAACGATAATTTCGTTACTTTTACAAAGTAACCAGATATCGTTACTTCTTTACAGTAACACGTTACTGCGAAAGTAACGCGTTACTTTAGTGTTTGTTTATACCTACTTTTTACATTAGTAATTAGTATCATAATTTTAATATGTGTTGTCATGTTTATTGATTTTAAGTTATTATTTATTTTCAACGCTGTCTTAATGATCTGAGTAGTTGCCAAGAACAATATAGTATATTATATTACGAGTGTGGAAAGTGACATTTTTCACATGAGTGGGAAATATTGTCGCACGAGGCACAAGCCGAGTGCGACTATCACACGAGTGTAAAAAATCACTTTTCACACAAGTGATGTACAATATTTTTCCTACGACCACAAAATAATTTCATCAAAAAATGTAAAACCAGGTTATTATTATAATAATTAAAATGTATTTAAAAAAATAATCAACAATATTCGTATTTATTCAATTTTCATATTTTCTAAGCAAAAAAAATTAAAAAAAAAAACAAAAAAAAATTCTGGCCCCGCCAGGATTTGAACGCGGTCGCGGTCTCAAATGGCAAAGTTGATACGTTTGACACTGTAACCATCTGAGCTAACAGACCTAACGTCAATTGAATGATCTAATCGGTTATATGCCTAACCAGAATAAAAATCATATCATAGTTATTTTGAAATTATTTTAATAATAATTATTAAAGATAAATATCTAGGATCTAATTTACAACAATTTCAATAATTTAACAATCATATCGATTTTAGTATTAATATGGTCATTACATAAATCAAAATAGAAATGATGTATTTGACATTTTGTGACAACTGCTGCGGAAAGTAGCATATTCGTACACGGGTGGAAAGTAAATTCTTATTCATACGCGTGTGATATAGGGCACTTTCCATAGGACTATATAGTGTGATACGTGTGGTCGTAGGAAAAACATATTTTTTTAAATTTAGTAAATTTAGCATTTAGTGTCTCGGTTTGAGAATTTACCTTAAATACCTCGGGATCTATTTTAATTTTTGGATTTCTTCTTTAAATAAAAAAAAAATAAAACAATATGACTTATCTAGTACGTTAAGCAATCTTATAAGACCTATGAGGGACAGAGATTTAGTAAATAACCTCTTCCAATCTGGGAGTTTCAACAAATACCGCTGTGTCTAAAGTCATTTTCTATTTATTATATTTTTTTAGTGTTATTTATATTTTTTATATTCAACATTTAGCCGTTTTCATATTTTTCTTTATAAATAAATAGGTCTTGACTATAGGTTAAACAAGTAACTTCTTCCAATTTGAAGAATGTTAATGGTATTTGGTATCTCAACATTTAAAGTTATTCTTTATAATTAGGTAGGTTGATTTATAATTTTGATTTTAGGACCTATTATGGAATTGTAAAAAGGTACAGATTCATATTTTGTTATCTAACGCAAAAGATAGCCATTGAATAACGTGAACTAATTAAAAGTTATAATGGGAATTATATTATAACCTTTAATAATGGTGTGGTTTTCTTAAGTAAAAAAATAGAGGAGAAATGAGAATTGTACTAAGCTCAATCAGAAAGGGGTCAAGTTATAAATGTTACCATGTACTAAAAAGAAATAAAAGATTGCTAATTAGAGTATTCTTTCTTTATTCAAAACATCCCTTAATAGCAGTAGCCACTCCCGGAATTTGTAGCTATCTTAACAATGTTTCTTCAATTTTGTGAGGTTGGGATAACACCAAAAATGTAGAACAAAAGTAGCTGGTACTGATATTATTATTGCCTAGCCTTGTCTAATAATTTCTAATAGAACTTTTGTGCACCCAAAACCAAATCTTGTCAATCTGGTGGATTGAATGACAATGACATAAGGACAAGTGACACAATAAAAATAAATAAACCCGATTTATTATTAAAGAAGATCAGTAACTTCAAGACTTGGATTTTGGTTCTTCGAGTACTAAAGGTTTTCAGGTAACCGGAATTAGTTAGGCGAGAGAGACTACTCTACTATATATAATCAGGCTTTAATTTTTCTCTTAACAGGATATTTCATATTTATATTTTAAATATTATTTATATTAAACGTTTTATTTGCATAAGAGGTGCATTTTTGTCACTATGTCGGAGATTATTATAGAGTTGTAATTTTGAAACCGTAACAATTTTACAATATTTTACCATGCTAACGACCAGGGGCGTGCGGTCCATGGAAGCGGGGGAAGCACTGCTTCCCTACACTTTGAAATTTAAAAATAAATATTTTTAAGTTTCGAATGCGTAAAAATTAATATTAAATTAGGGACTATATTTTCTCTGAAACATTACGTAAACTTCGTAAATGGGTAATTCTCCCCAAATTGTATGTTTTTCTCCGATTTTTTTATTATTACAATAATAAGTGCTAATCTCAACAAGCTTTTGTAGATTTGTTAAAAAGACTCAATCTAATTGCACACACATACTGGTCAAAATGTTTAAATAATATTTTTGAAAAAAACGTAAATTTTCAAAATAAACAAATAACGGAGTGGAGGAATACAAAACAGAGGTGAGAAATAAATTACTAATTTGAAAATGGGTTGTAAATGTAATGTTAAAACAAACTAAAACTTTTTCTGAGAACAAAACAAAAAACAAAACAAAAAAATATTTTAAAATAACTAACAAACATTCTTATATTTACTGAAATCGAAATTAAATTCATGATGTCCTCTCTTCTTTAAAGTTGGAACAGGTAGAGACGCAACAATATCGCTACTTGATACCAATGAAGTGTCTTGTATAGTTGGGTACACAAAGTTTAGGCTATTTGATTGAAGTTTTAAGTAATTTATCAAATACTCATTGTCAACTAATTCCATAATACGTTTCACATAGTATTTAACATTTTTCCTCGTTTTAAATGAAACCAAAACATAATCATTTTCACGGAGGTTGATAGTTTGAGGTAGTATAGTCTCTGTTTCTGGTAATTCTTTATCCACGAGTTCTTCGTCCTCGTTTGAAGAATAAACATCTTCATAATGCAGTCGTTCATGGTCTCTTACTACTCCAAGTGAAAAATGGGAACAGGTAGACTTGCATTCAAGACATGATAGCTCACGCATGTCCATGTATGATTCTTTCAGGTTATACACTACTTCGTGAACCTTAAAAGTCCCAGGAAAAGTTTGAAGCTGTTGAGGAATATAATTCCTTATTTTGTTTAATGTTTCTTCTGTAATATTGAGGCCAATTACAGTAATCTTGGGACTTACATTTGACAATAACTTTACAAAAGTGTTAAAATCGGGAATGTCTTTTCCTTTAGCAACCAGTGAATCAGCTGATCGTTTAATGGTAGCACCAATTCCATCAGGGGCACCTTTCCCGTGACCCTTTTCAGAATAATGCCACCTAATAATCTCTGCCTCTAACATTTTTGAGAGATACCTTTGAATCAGAGAGAAAATTGTCTTATTTCTATATTGTGTAGTGGGTCCGTCAGAGACAAAATGGAAGTTATTTATTTCTGGGTAATTATATTTCACAAAGGAAAAAATGGGCTCAAGATGTGCCATTATGGCAAATGCATCGTGACTTAAGTTTTCTGAAACAGTACAAAAGGATGTTGGTACAGGATCACTGCCAATACCTTTTCGATAAACAACCACAGTATGAAGAGATAGTTGGGGATTGGAACTACCAAAATGGGCAGATTGGACTTCTTCAGCATATTTACATTGGTAGTTTTCAGAGAAGTCCATGTGGATTAATACATCATTAATCTTTAAACCCGATTTAATCTTTCGTACTATGCTCGATTGATGACGTAAATTTCTCTCATGACAAAAAAATTCTGGAAGACTTGCTATTAAAGCATTCACCAGCTCTGCTTTTGTGGCTCTTATCTTTATTTTAACTGTCCTTTTGATTATTTTCTCGCAACCTTTTATTACTCTTGTCTCTTTTATTACTTTCCATTGTTCATACATCAATGTGACAGTTTTCTCATAGTCATTATTCACTCTAACATTTTCATTTATACATTCCTCACATTGCCTTGATAAGCACTTTTCTTTTGTATCCTTACAACACACGTTCTTTATGATTTCTTGAGCGTTCTTTTCTTGTATTAAATTATTGATTTTTAGTTTATATATTATCAAATGCATATTCTCATGTAACATACATTTACATGTGTCTCGTTTATTAATATCTTTCTGTACCGCCCAGAAAGGTCTGCATTTACAGAAAGTTTGATAGGATATTTTACATTTTTGTTCATTTGTAAACTTTTTGTGCAGTGACAACAGTGTGTCATTTAAATATCTTTTTTGCATTTTAGTTTTGTGACGAGTAATAGTATCTTTTATCCCGGGAGTTAAAGTGGTATTATCGTCCCTTTCAAAGAATGCATGAATCGATTTTTTCAATGTGTCGTAAGCTAATTTTCTCTTAGAAATTATCGCCTTTCTTTTGCAAGAAGACATGGAGGTAACTTTCTGCAATGCACTTTTGAACTTATATTTGCTTACTACGGTCCCTAACAGCTGCTTTTTAAATATTGTTCTCTCTTCTTGTCTCTTTAGTTTGCAATAGTTTATTTTTAGTTGTTTTTTAATTGTTTCGGCAAACAAAATACTTTTCTTTATTTCGGGGGTAACATTTACGCCTACTGTCATTTCCTCTACTACTTTTGATGGACTGGAATTGTCGGTTCTATTATCTATTTGCTGAGTTGTCTTTTTCTTAATTCGATGTAATTTTACTTTATACTTGTTGGCGCGTTTTTTTTCTTTTGCAAGTTTCTCCTCCAAAACCGAAATTGTATCATTTAATTTTTTTAAGTGTCGCCTTCTTCTTACTCTTCCACTTTCAGCTCTTCTATCTACATTAGCAGCTATGGGCGGTGGTGTATGTGGTGGATTATTTTCTTCAACTCGTCTTCTTCTATCTACATTTATAGCTATGGGCGGTGGTGTATTTGGTGGAGTATTTTCTTCAATCATCCTCTGCAGTTCTACCTCTGCCACCTGTCTTTCAACTTTCTTACGGGCATAATAACGTTTGCTTCGTTCTTTCCATTGTTTCCTTTTCAGTCGTTTCTCTCGTTCTGTCATTTGGGATACAATTTTTATTTTACTAGCAGCCTTACGACGATGATATCGCTCTCTCTCCCGTTGTTTCTGCTGTTCATATTTAACAGGATCGTTTTTTATTTTTTCTCTATTTTTTCTCATTCGTTCTTTTTGTTTCTCTTTGTATTCCTTCGTCGCGTTTGTAGCTCTTCCCATTTTCTAAATAGAACAATGAACATTTTTTAACCTCGCAATTTCACGTGTGATATTAATTATCGATAAGGATATTTTTCACCTCCGTTCATTTATTATATACTCCGTTAGACAATGTTGCATGGAGGTGAGAATGAACGGAGGTGATAAATCAAACCACTTTTTCACAAGAAATATATTAAATAAATGTCTGGACACATATATATGGTACTCAGAAAATAATATGTAAGTATAAAAAAAATTACATCAACACACCAACATAATAGAAACAAACTTACTTGAATTTTTGGGCCGAACGGAGGTGTGAAATATTATGGAACGATTAAATTAATTTCACTTTGATTTGTATGCACTCCGACCGTAACCTTCCAACTAATTCAACAAGACTGGACAAGAATATCACATAGTTTACTGATATAGAATAAGGAGTTCCACTCCCGTAAAGGGAAATTTGGCGCCTTCATTCAAACTTAAAAACTTTTAATGTACTGGATGAACGGAGGTGAGAATATTTTTGGTACAACCTAATAAACAGGACAATTAGTAAAACTTTGTTTTTTTGTACTCAGAGCTTACAATACATTTTGTTACTGATTTATTTTTCTTTATTTATAAGATTAATATAACAAATTCATTATTGTAAAAACATAGTTAAATATGTATCACTTTTATTAAATCACTAAGTTACAACTAACGGAGGTGAGAAATTTTAAACACAATTTTGAATATTTTGAATGTCAAACATTTCCAATGAAAATGTATTATCTGACAAAATATTAGGGATGTAGTACAGTGCATTAAACGAGCCTAATAACACTGAAATATATTTATGGGAACGCGAACTGACAGTTACATAAGATATTACAATTTGGAGGGAAATACCCAAATGTACTAACAATTCATTGGTGTGTAAACGCACGCACCGCCTATGAGAAAATTAATTGTGTAAACGTACATACGAGTCCGTCGGCGGGAGCGCGTCTTGAAATAACCGATTCATCTTGCAAGTGATTTCGCTTAGTGTTATTGACCCTGCTTAGCAACGACAGTGTCAGTCTGTTTGGGCACGTGAAATAGGGTCGAGAGGCAGCGATAATGACGTCGCCTTACGCATATTGCAATTCGCACCGCAAATCGACGTGTGAGGAAAATCTTAGATTTTAAGTAGATTTAGGTTTGTTTTTCGTAGTTGTTTTTCTTTTTGTAAAATGGAGGAACTATGAATAATAATGTGGTAAATTGTGTCTGTATTGTGTGCTCTTTATTGGAAAATGGATTTTCAAGTAGAAATTTTGAATAGAAAACGGACATTATTAATTCTAATGGACTAAAGGATCCTATCAATTTAGAGACGAAAGTAGAAAAATAGGCAAAGAAATTTACCAGGCATTTTCACGTAGGGTTCTACGAAAAGTATGAATGGTTAACTGGCTACAAAACTTTGAACATAGTTTGGACAATTATTTAAAAATAAGCAACAAAATTCACAATGAAAGGGTAAAAAAAAGTAGGGACGTCTTACAACGATTAATAGATGTAACTTGTTTCCTGGGAGAGCTTGAACTAAGTTTAAGGGGTCACAATGAAGCAAGTGGATCCGCCAATCGAGGAAATTACATGGACCTTTTAAGTTTTTTAGAAAAATACGATGAAACTCTAAAAAAATAATTTTATTGATTCGACGACTTTCCGAGGTACCTCAAACAGAATCCAAAATGATTTAATTAAATGCACTGCCGACGTTGTGATGGATCACATTAAAAGTGAATTTAAAAGAGCACCTTTTGTATCAATTGCGCTTGATGAAACCATAGATGTAGCAAACTTAAGTCAATTATTCATTGTTGTGCGATATGTATTGGATGGCATTCCTCAAGAGCAATTCTTAGGATTTTTGGACGTCACTAGCGAACGAACTGCAGATGCATTGTTAAAAATTTTTGTGACATTATTTCAAGTTTAGAATGTGGTTCTAACCTTGTTGCCCAGAGCTACGATGGTGCTGCCGTTATGGCTGGCCATTTAGGAGACCTTTAAGCTAAAGTGAAAGAAAAGTTTAAACATGCAATTTTCGTTCACTATATAGCACATAGACTTAATTTGGTTTTATCGCGAAGCATGGATAATATTAAAGATTGCAAATTTTTCTTTACGACGCTTAGTAGTTTGGCTTCCTTCTTTTTAAAGTCATCGAAAAGAACTCGCGCTTTGGACGTTCACGTTCAAAGAAGGTTTCCAAAAGTTGCTCCGACGCGATGGAACTACAATGGACGTTTAGTGCAAACAGTGTTTCAATACCGTGATTCTTTGATAAATTTTTTTCAAGACGTTTGGGATAATAAAGAAACATGGGATGCTAAAACTGTTACTGCTGATAAAGGGTATTTGCATTGGCTCAAACAAAACTTTGATTTGAATTTTTTGCTCAACATTTTTACAGAGATTTTTCCTTTGTCTTTATTCGACATTTTACAGACAAAGTCAAATGACATTGGTTTCTGCAATAAACAAATTGATGATTTTAAAAATAAAATAAATAAAAAAGGAGATCAGTTTGAACACTTTTGGAATAAGACTCAAAACATTGGCTTAGAACCTGAAAGAAAGAGAATTAGAATTGATAATGTCGGCGACAGAGAGACCTCCTATCATCGATTATACGCCGAAATTTTTTATAATATTCTACAACAAATGAACTCTCGATTTAAAAACTTTAACGAATTAAAATTTGTTGAATTTGAATTTTAATATTGGTAACTACGATTCATTAAAATTTCCATCGTAAGCTTTTAATTCACCAAAATGAAATTATGGATTTTTTTTGATATTCCAGCATTAAAGTCCCAGTTAAGTGTTGTTTATGAAACAACTAAAATTAGTGATAAAAAGACGTCTATCAATGTGTTAAATTTTCTTGTAACAACTGGTTTAAATAAGTTCCTTTGTGAAGTCGTCAAGTTGTGTGAATTAGTACTAACCATCCCAGCTACAAGTGCGTTAGTTGAGCGAAGTTTTTCAGCTTTAAAGCGCAATAAAAGTTTTATTCGAAATTCAACAAGTAAAGACAGACTCTCTAATTTAGCCCTAATATCCATTGAAAAACAGTTATCAGAAAATTTAAAATTTTACGATGATGTTATAGACAAATTTGCAGCCATTGAGAATGGGCGAATAGATCTTAAGTATAAATAAATGTCAACTGCTGTGTCAACTGTGTGAAAAATGCTGGAGAAAATAAAAAAACTTCAGTTAAATGTTTTTTTTACGTTTAAATAAACCAAGGAAACTTTTCAATGGTAACTTTTTTTTATAGCTTCTAGTACTAAACTAGGTAATAAAGTAATAGTAACAATTCAAAAATCTCAATCTCGAATATTCTTAGTACTGAGGAAACAAAGCAAGATTTTGACAAAATGGAGAATGCGCCTCGAAAAAATTTCGTCTGCGGCGCTGTGTTTACTGGCCTGCTGTATTTTTCTACAATTCAAAAATGTCACCGCACGCCACTGCTAACGACTGACTTTGCTATCTATTAATGAATTTATTATTCTTTCTGGGTTAATGCATATGACATATGAGTTAGTTTCTTACTTTCTGTAGATATTTTAATTTATTTAGTTATAAATTCATCATAAGCAGTAGAATATTTTTTGAAGTTCTTGATTAATTTAAATATTGTATTTTTAATTATTTAGCTCCAGAACAATACTTTTAAACTTCTTTGATGGCAAACGTATTTATCTCAAAATAGCGTTTAATGTCCCCTTTGAATGAAAATAATAAAAACCGTCTTTTTGGTTTGTGTAGATGGACCATTATAAAAGCAGCCAATTATTATTGTTCGACAACGGTGAACGTGACGAAGAATACCGACGAAGGCGAAGTGAGAGTTCGGGTAGGATGAACAGGCAGATCGATGGAGAGAGGAATGAGAAAAGGGCTTTTTGATTTGGTTCTTTTAATTTTAAATTGTTAAAATTTAAGTAGTTAGGAGTTCCCTGTTTCTACAATTTCTATATCGAGGAAAGTTCTGGGTAAAATACTTTACAGATTTTTTAAAGTTTATTTTTACGCTATTTTCCCTCTGGAAGTTGCTTAGTACATTTTTACACCTTTTGTTTGTTTGGTTTATTCTTTTGCGTACACGTCATTTCTATTTGAAACAAATAAAAGAGACCTACATGTTCGTTATACAATTTTAAAACCTCATAAAATATTATGTAAAATTCTTATGTAATGCAATGCAATGCAAAGTTTATAGTATTAAAATAAACAAGTTAGCAGAAGTAATTATTTTAAGTTTACTATTCCAGTGCAAGTTATCAAGCAGTTCATCAATAAAATCATACATTCTACAAATATATAGTGAATCTCGCCTCCCTATAATAAGAAGGAACACTTACGTGAGTTACAAATATCAAACAGAAAACGAAATCGACGCCAATGCACGACAATGAGCGAATAGTAAATCCTTATACAATAGTGATGTAATAATTAAGCAGGTTAAAATCTGATGTCTGTTTGAGTAAAAATGTTAAAATTTTTGGCCAGTAACCAAAAAACTGTTTACAATGATGGAAACGGATGTAACACCACTTTCAATACATTGATTAAAAAAAATTTTGTACATTTGTTACCTGTCATTTACTTATGCGAACCTTATCATATTCTATGAATATTATAAAATGGAATTCTTCAATTTGCTAAATTTTCAAATCACTTGCACAAACTCAAAGACTCTTAATAGAGGTGGTTCGATTTCTAGAAAATTACATATTAACAAGTGCTTCATTTAAATTAATAAAAAATTCCTTTTCTTATTTCTTTGTTCTTATGCTTATTCTTATCCTACTCTGTTCACTCTTTCCTACAATTCTGCCCCGGATCCTCTTACTTCGACTCTGCGTCTCTGGTTTTAAGTTTAAATCAAACTCTATTTACGTTTTATTATATTTTATTAACTGTCCATTGTTAAACAACAGTCCTACATTTAATGTTCAATCAATTTCTTTAAAACGTAACAAATTACAAAAAAAAAACGAATTTTCTACCTCTGACAACCATTCAAAAACTTTCTTAAATAAAATAAAAAGGACAGCATGATTTTTATTTTACAATTTCAGAAACTTCACCACCCCAGCATTGTTCAATTTTGATAAATTTTCATTTAATTTCCAATTAGTACTTTTATTATTTTTTATGCGAAAATTAAATACAAAAATAACAATGCAACTCCCGCCAAAACGAATGAGCTTTCAATGTCTGTGAATTTCGTTCTAGAGCAGTAGAATCTGGCTGATGACCTAGTTATGCGCCTTTATTTAAGAGAGAGTGGAAAGAAACTCGAATTCCTCTTTGAATTCTTTGGTTATTTACAAACTTCAACAGCCACCCCCAAATGGAGAGCGTATTTACTCTTCTAGGTAAAGATACGGGCTTAAGGAAAATATTTTACAGGAACTAAGATACGGTCTAAGGGGTGGATGGTCGATATAGCAACAAAAGCCTCGGATGTATCTTTGTAAATTTTATTAAATATCGAAACCAAATGCAAGTTTTAGTATTAGTAGAATAATAATGAGAAATTTGGAGTGTTATTTGGTTGCCACAAGAGTCAGCAATCTCATTAGTCGATAGAGCCAAATAACAATAGTACAACGACTGAAATTTCTTATAAGAGACAAATTTATTAAACTTAAACTGTGTACTTGATTTATGTGCCTCAAAATTCATCATCTCCGTTGTTTACCAATAAAAACATATAGTCGTAAACTTAAATGCACTGTATTGGCCAAAGGTTTAGGGAGGCACAAGTGTTCGAAAACATTTCTGGAAGATAATCAGCGATATCAGTGGAGTAGAGTGTCGTGTGGTGTGGTTGGTTCAATTTAGAAAATTCTTTAATAGAAATATGGTGTTCTTTAGAGGATGGGAGAATAAAGATAATGAAATTGCACAGTGTAGTGAGATTAAAGACAGGTATAAATTTAACAATTATGATTTAGGTAAGGTCAACTCGGGGAAGTGCATACCTTCAATTTCAATTCAATTTCAAGTTGACTTTAAAATCAAGATAAAAACTAAAAATCATCATCGTACTATATAGTTTTTTAAGCATACAAATATTTTTACAACCTTAAGGAGGTCCTTTCGCCACCAATGTTAAATAAAAAATATTAGATTATGACTAAAATTAATTTTTTTCTAATAGTAGAAGTCCTTATTTATCTAATAGTGAGCTTTTAACTATACCTTACCGTGCAAATTTTTGAGAATTTTTTTTTAAATGTGTGTGTTTGTACAGTGTCTTACAAAAAAGTAAGACTTCAACAACAATTTTCGAATAATAATTAATTTTACTATTATTTATTGATTAAATGGAGTAGAAAAAAACTAAAAATAAGGTTTTTGAAATATTTAGGTTTTGTTTTTTACAATAAAATATCAAAACTCACAAAAACATTTCAACTAGATTACTTCAAATTTTTTTTTTAATATTAATTTCTCAATAAATTCCAAGGTAACCTATATATTTTATTGTAAAAAAACAAAACCTAAATATTTCAAAAACCCTATTTTTAGTTTTTTTCTACTCCATCTAATCAATAAATAATAATATAATTTGAGAATTGTTGTTGATGTCTTATTTTCTCATGAGACACTGTACAAATACTCACATTTTAAAAAAAAATTCTCAAAAATTTGCACGGTAAGGTATAGTTAAAAGTTCAACATTAAATAAATAAGGACTTCAACTATTAGAAAAAAAATAAATTTTAGTCATAATCTAATATTTTTTATTTAACATTGGTGGCGAAAGGGGGTGGCGAAAGGACCTCCTTAAGTAATGATAATCCGAAAGTATTTTTACCTGAAAATTTGGATTTATTACAAAAAAAAAAATAAATTGGTAGCAATCTCACAGAAATGCACTTACCCCAGTTTGTGGGGCAAGTGCATTTCAGACCTCTTTCTTTCTATTTAGATACTTATGATGATTATCCGAGGCAAGAACAAAATATATATAAAATTTCGAATGGGTTAGTTTTTACAAACCTTAATTATCTGTAATATTAGAAAGATAGAGTAAAATTAATATTTTTTTTTAAATCTTAAGGTTTTATTAGAAAAATTATTAAACATAAACTTCTAGAAAACCTTTAGAATACCAAATAACTGTTATACAAACTTTGGTTAATACTTTTAACATAACAAATATTTGTTCTACGACTGGCACAGGGTCCTTAAATACATAGCGGCCTTTAGAATCCATCTCAGAGTACGGAAGATCTGTGTTCATAATCTCATGCATTAGGACGGTGTCTTGATTAGCCTTATGGGACTTTAAAGTCTTCTTCTTTTTATCTACAGAGCGTAAATATTTAACAAAACACTCTTCTGAATCATATATTTCTTTGATTGCCCCTAGGTAAATTTTCACAGTTTTTTGGTAGATTCATACTTGACTAGAAAGAAATCCCCTGGCTTTTTGGCACAACCGAAGCTTCAGAATGATCTTCTTTGTTATTGGAGTTAGGATCTTGATCAACTGTTTCAAACGAACAAATACCAGTTTCTGCAACTTCCAAAGTTATTGATTCGTTTGGTTTTAAGAATGACATCAGATTGTTAAGTGTAAACCTTTACACTTAATCCCTACTACTCACATATGGCTACCCTTACTCCAAAACATCAGATTGTTTTTGGGATCACTAATTTCCAATTCTGTCTCGAGATCGATTGGTAGGTCGTCTATTTCAAACTCTGTTTCAGTAGGTATTTCTTCTTCAAAATCTTCGTCACATTCATCAGTGCACATATTAAATGGCAGTTCTTTCTCATCAGAGGATGATGACAATTCAAACTTCGATTTTTTCTTTTGATTCTCTTTTGTCTTCTTTGATTTTTTATTCTTAGCTTTCTGTTCCTTTTTTGTTTCTTGTTAATTTTCTTTGTTTTCTTTCATAGCTTTTTTTGTTTTTCGGCGTCCTCCTTGTCTTTTAAAATTTTCACATACTCCTGAGATGTGATGACTTTTGACCCTAAACAAACTTTGGTTTTCTTAGCTAGCGGACCTCTCTGATTATGGGACGAAATAGTTAATAGTAGCAATTTTTCGAAAGTATTGAGAGAGTTCTGCACCTGCTCTAGGTTGCTTCCCGATGACGTAGCGTCATGAATTTTGACGGCTTTAATCTGGTCATTTTTGTCTTTTTCAAAACCTGCAACCATTTTAGTTTTAGATGGTAAGAGTTGATGAATTTCGGATGCTTCAACTTTGTCCATTTCGGGTGCTGCAACTTGGTCCAGTTCGGGTGCTGCTATTTGATCAGTTTCGAGCTGCAATTATTTCCATCGTTCCAAAGATAGTTGGTCAAAATTTTCTTCAGGAATGATATATTTATTAAACGGAAAGATGCCAGCTTTCCTCAATCAATTTTTAATAATGTCCGTATCGAAGTTTGTCCATAGTTCTCCTATTTTTATCGTCATTGATCGTTTAGAAATTTTCTGACAGCCTTGTTTTCTCAACCTTTTGCAGAGATACTCATCCCACGATGATTTAATGGACTTGAAAACTGCCAGATTGAGGGGCTGAAGTAAATGGTTTGAATGAGGAGGCAGTAAAATAATTGTCACGTGGTTTTTCGCAGCCAATTCCACTAATTTTAAACCAATGTGAGTTTCGTGACCATCGTAGATGAGAAGAACGGGATTACTAGGGGGACGGCTTTGCTGCTTTTACAAAGGAATGTTCAGAATAATTCAGGAATACAGAAGACTCCATCCAGCCATTTTGAGTAGCGGCAAATGAATCGGGAAATACTTCATGTTCGTTAGGAGCCCATTGGTTCCAAACGTGTTTTCCTTTGAAAATAAACAATGGAGGACACTTGTCTCCAGTTGCACTACAAGCCAGTAGGACAGTGGTGTTTTTTCTGCCAGGGCCACTAACAGTTCTTGTAGCAGGCAGTCCTTTTCCTCCTACTGTTTTAGTTTTAGACGGATCGTGACTAAATGCCGATTCATCAAGGTTCCAAACATTTTTTTGATTCAATATTGAGTTCTTCCAAAGTTAGTTTTAGTTGGTCAAAATAACTGAATATGACAAAAGGATCTTGAGCTTTTTTCGGGCAACTTCTACATTTTGCGGTTTCTTAATGCTTAAGCGTTGTCTTTTTTAAAACCTGACCACCCTTACTATCGAGACTGACAACGGATACTACAGCATCAAAACCGGACACGACAATGATAAAAATCAATTACATAATAATATAAAAGGATTTAAAATATTTAACTATAATTACACACCCCATAATGTACTAAAGAACAATTAACTGTTAATAATGTACAAATATTAAAAAATTAAAGAAACTACTGAAGAAGGCACTGAGCAGTGCCGAAAGCTTTACCTTAACACGAATTTCATTCCTCAACCAACACCTAAAACCCAAGAACTACAAGGAAAAAAAAGTCTAAACAAACTTCAGATTTGTATTCAGCGGATCGAAATACATAAGAATTATGCTTGGTTTCGATTCAAAAATTTTTTTTATTACTAATTATCTTATTTTTACTATTTTACTCGATATTGTTGGGTGGATGGCCCAAACTGACTTGAAATTCGGATTCAGCAGGTCAAAATACATACCAGTAGGTAGGTCGTGTCTGATGTACAAACAACTTTTTTTTTGTGTGCCAATGTTATTTATAAAGATACTTTGGAATTGAAACGTTTTTTTTTTTGTTTTATTTGCAAAGAATTTATTGTCCTCTTCGGTTTTTGCTTTTAAATTTCGTTTTTCAGAAAAAACGATTGGGATACAAAAAGGGCTCAGTTCACGTCTGGTACCCTGTTTAAACCAAATGCCCTTACAGGCAGGTACGTTTTATAATTTAATAATCAGTTGTAGCAAGTTAACGAGCTATAATAATGATTTTTTCTAAGTTCCAAGTAAGACTACAATCAAGTGCATCTGTCTTAATAACGGCGTATAATGCCGTCAATTTATAATGATTCGATTGCCTTTTAACGAATACTTTCTCGCATATGATATATTTTTAAAAGTATTTATAAAAATAATTAATTTATAAAATGAGGTATCTACGCCTATGGCAGATCAAACAAAATTCTCGGTAAGGGTTTGAAACGAGTTTTTATATTCTGCAATTAATAATGGAAGTACTATAACATTGTTATTAACTTAATTAGGGTATTTCTAAGCTGGTTTTCGCTAAAAACGTCCCCCAAATGTGATTGAAGTATAGAGAAAGTAAAAGTTGAAAAGTCTTTTGGTAGGTAGAGAGGGGGTAAACGTTAAACCACGTCGGGCGGCTCCGAGAATTTTGCAATAATGTTTACCTGCCAGTGTCGTTTTATAGAATAAGTAATTTTAAATTGTTATCGGCGGAACCGGACAATCGCATGTATTTATGGATTATAAATAATTATTAAACATGTATTATAATATTCAAATCATAATTTTACAAAATTTCAACAGCTATTCACAATTTATTAAACTATTTACTCGAAATTGTTATTAACATCTATAAAATAATTTAGTACGCCAATGTCTCGCGTCCACTTCGGTAAGATCCGCTGCCAACCTGTCAATTTATGTGTCTAAAGTGGGAGAACTGGCAAAAGCATTTCCAACTTTTACTTCTGTTCTACGTTCGCTGAGATCGACTCTTTCCAACTCTCTCATCCGCACTTGCCTTGTAAACTAGTTTCGTCTATCTCCTTTCGTTTATACTTTTTATATATCCATATTATCTCAGCATACCTTTCTCAATATTTAAACCTACATCTTCTTTCACTCCACAATGCTTCTTTTAATTTCAATTATAAGTGCGTTAAATAAAACTTGATATATTTAATAACGATATTATTTTTTCCTACGACCACATACGAAAATGATAGTTTGCACACTTAATTGTTCTTAAGAAAGTGGCTTATATCACACACGTATTGAAAAATAGCAAAAGACACATGTATTGAAAAGTAAAAAAAATATCGTCCTCTGACCTGTGACATGTACGTCAAAGTTATCATTATAATTGTCATTACAAATTTTTATATAATATCAAATGAGCAATAAAGTTTTTTATATAGGTTTTTAAAATTATAAAATAATAATAAAACATGTTTACTCACTATTATTTATCGAATATTGAAACAAAATTTTCCATAAAGGTACTTCTGGAAAGAAAATAATTTTCTTCTTCTATTCTATAGTGTTATTTTCGGTTTCAAATACGACAATGTCAATTTTTAAGGTTACGTTTATGTTAGTGTTTACAATACACCTTTCTGTAGGTGTCTATTACTTTGAAAATATTTAAAGTTTATTGTGATTTGTGTTCAAATACATACTAGTGTCTACAAGATAATTCAAACTTTAAAATTGTTATAAAGATTACTGGTTAATGCATTTAAAAGAAAGTGAAGGAACACTTATTCTTCATGGCTATTGTGATTATACTAAACCCAACAGGTAAGTTTAAAGTTTAAAAATTTGAAAAATTACATTAAGTAGGCTGTGGTATTAATTGTCAAACACACAAGCACTCATTTTGTAAAATTTTATTTTATTGTAAAATTGTACTGAGCTCGCAAAAAAATGGATTCTAGTGATTCCGAATGTACGTCTTCAGAAATAGCAGAAGCTGCTAAAAAACACGTCGCCCAAATTGTTGCCTGCTAAATCCAGAGTAAGATAGCAATATGCTTATGATCAATTCATTAAATGCGAGAAAAACGAGACAAATAAAGAATTCGTTTTCTAAAAATGTTCTACGGGCCTATATGAATGAAATATCATCAAAAGTACAAAGTTCGACTTTGTGAACACAGTACTCAATGTTGAGAACTACTCTGTCTACTGAACACAATGTTGATATTTCTAAGTACCTAAAATTAAAAGCATTCTTAAAGAGAAAAAGTGATGGCTATAAACCAAAAAAAGCCAAAGTCCTGTCGCAACAAGAAATAAATAATTTCATAGAAACAGCTCCAGATGAATTATATTTATTTACAAAGGTGAGCAAGTTTAATATCTATTATTTTGTTCAATGTGTGAGTATTTTTTATTATTTAAGGTTGCACTTGTCCTTGGAATATCAGAAGCATGCCGAAATCAGGAGCTCACGCAGTTGACTATAAACGATAGAGAGGATTTGGGTACAGCAGCTGTGATAAAAATAGATAACACAAAAAAGTAAGTATCCAGAAAATTTACGATTACTGGACCGTTTTATACCGTATTTAAAAAATATGACAATCTTAAGCCACCAACCACTCAACTAAGGTTTTTTCTTAATTATAAAAATAAGAAATGTACCCAACAAGTAGTGGGTATAAACAAAATAGGCACTGTGCCAAAGGTAGTGGCAAAGTTTTTAAATCTTCCGAAACCAGAACAATATACTGGCCACACCTTTAGGCGTTCTTCTGCAACAATTTTGGTAGATGCAGGAGCAGATCTTGCTACATTAGAGCGCCACGGGGGATGGAAATCCTCTACCGTGGCCGAGCAGTACATAGATGACTCTGCAACTAATAGATTAATGACTGCTTATAAAATAATGAACACCATTCGCAGCACAAGCACATTCAACGAAGAAGTTGTGTGTACTTCATCTATACAGCAACAAATTAATGTAGATCCACAAGAGACAATAAACACATATATTAGGGGAACCACAGAATAATAATAATGCAACATTACAAAATTCACTGCAATTTAGTAAATGTTATAATAACAATGTTACTTTTAACTTTTATAACGTCCCAGAAAAAAAGTAAAACAAAATTATTAATAATTATTCAGTTCATACAGTTTAGTTACAAACATTTCCTACTTATTATATTAGTTATCTCTAGTTTAGTTACAAATATTTTTTATTCATTCCATTAGTTATCTCTACTTTAGATGTAAATTTTTATAAACTATCTCTGCTTTAGTTATACATTTTCTTATTGTTATATTATTTCTTGTTCTGCTTTAGTTATAAATATTTTTTAAACATTGTATTAGTTCTTGTCATTTCTACTGTTACAAAATGAAAAATATTTTGGAGGATTCTTTTACTTTTCAATACATGTGTTGATATTCTTTTCGACACATGTGTGATATACTTTTCAGTACATGTGTGATATGGTTTAATTGACTTTCTCATTTAAAAAAAGACGTTTTTTAAGGAATTTGTGTGTGGTCGTAGGATAAATAGTGTATACAACTCGTTGAAAGTGTATTTCTCGCACTCGTTTAGTTTCCGCACTTCAACTCGTGCGAAATGTTTCACTTTCCACACTTGTTATGTAATATACTATTAATTGTTTTATATTTAAAAGTGTGTTTTTGACATAGCAAATGGCAGTATTACAATTGCAACAGGCTTGGTGAGTAAATCAAAATAGAACCTTGGAGGGAAGGCAAAATGCTTGGGACAGAGGCAGATGAAATTACCAACTGCAAGGCTGCACATTTTTATTACAAATCTAGTCTTTCCTATGGGGATGCGCGTTCAGAAGTAACATATTGTACGATGCCCATTGATATTTTATTTTTCTGAAAATTTTCACTCGATAAGTTGCTTTCAGAGCAATCGCCTAAGGATAAAGACATATAAACACCAACTAAGTATGAAAAAGTAGAAATAAGAAAAGCAGTCAACACAAAGTTTCAATCCCACATGTTGTAGTTTGTGGAAGAGCCACACTCAAGAGACCAAAGAGCCGCATGCGGCTCGTGAGCCACGGTTTGACGATCACTGAGATCGGAGTATCAGAGTGAATCATAGCTTTTAGAGCGTAGTTCCGTAAGAACCATAAGATATTAGTTGTTGATAAATTTACACGAACGACCGAAGTGAACTCTTTGTGATTATGTAAAGATAATATTTTGAAATAGACTCTAATATACATTTTGTCCTCGGGGCCTTTGATGACATTTTTCCGCTCAAATAAACCCTATGAATTACACAAATTTATACAATTATGTTTCATGGTGATTTCTATTTGAATTTGACCATTACAACGATTCCAAATTCTGATAATTGTAAAATTGAACCGTCAAATGATGGTCAAAATCGGTATTCAATTGATTACTTTTAATTACAGATAAATAATTATGTTCAATAATTGATACATTTTATGTGAAAGTGCTATTATTAATAGAATAAGTTATAAATTGTCAGAGAGGACGATCTTAATATTAGGATAATTAAAAAATGTTTTTACGAATTTTTGAATTATCCATTACAACTATTATTGATAGTGATTTTAAAAGTCAATAGCTTTGAACACTATTTGAACATTATGAAAGGATAAGTTTCTTTAATTGTTTTGCGTAATCAGCTTAAAACTCAGATAATATTGACGCGTTTTCAAGGTAAAACGAAATTAATAAATTCAGAATTTTGTAATATATTTAATAAAATAAAAATCAAAACTTAACTTTTATCGTCAAGCATACCACAAGCTTAAACTTGGATCTTCTGTATTTCCCACTTTTCTTTAATAATAAGTATATGAAAGTATCTAAATGCTGACCTCAAAATATATAAACAAATACACTTTATTAGTCTGTAGCTCTTAAAAAAGAGTAAGATAATGTTTCTCTTTCCTTGTCTATGAATCTAACCTATTTTCTAATGATGGTACACTGAACCTCGAATGCAGAAGACATAGAAAAACTGAAGGTTTGAATAACAGGCGGGAATTGTTTCCTTGTTTGTAGTTTATGATATAGCGCCTCACGCGCTGCGATCACTGAATATAAAGCCGTTTTTACACCCATATAATAATTAAAAAATAAATAAATATTAAAGAAATCAGTAACTTTATTAATGCAATCTCTTAAATATCACTTTAATATCATATATGATCAAATAGAGGGATAATTGTTATAAATATATAAAGTTAAAGCTACATTTGAATACTAAGAAGTAGTGTAAATCTGGCTTTGATAATAAATTAGGTTTCTGTTGCACTAAAACATGACAGATATGTTTCTGGAAAATGTGGGTCAGTATAATTTAATTAATCTTAATTATTTTAGATTTAAGTAATTTATAGTTGTAAAAATGGTACTGAGGTTCTAAGGATGTCATTAACTTATCTTCGTCAAATTTATTTGCAAAAATAAATGTAATTAGTGATGTTTTGAATAAACCATCTTTTCAAATATAACTTCATCTAAAAGAAAGCTAGAATTTTTTAATGATAAAATTAAATGTGTCGAGGAACCTTTAATAGAGAAACTGCGTGTAAGAAATGGGAAGTGGGTACAGGCAATTTATGAGCAGGTATTGTAGAACCTCATTATAGGTTTACACATTTAAAAGAATATGATGAAAAAGGCATTTGATTTATGCTCAAAAAGAAATTGTTCAATTTTTTCGGTACTATTCATGAATAAATTTATCAAATACTACCCAAATATGGACATATAGAATGCATTGTTAAAAAACTAATTTTATATTTTTACGAACATGTTAATTTGGCATGGGTCACTTTCCAAGAGCATAAATCAGATGTCATTTTTTCGAAATTATTGAAAATTGGTGTACCTTTTATTATTAGAAACTAAAAATCATTTAAAAAACATTATAAATCCATGATACTATTACTCGAGAAGATAAACCCACGCGCATGCGATCAGCCCATCTCTCTCGCACGCCTGACGTCACTGGGAGATATTACCCATCTCAGCAACAGCCAGTTCTATACGGCGCAAAGCGGTTTTGCGTGTATTACTGATTATTTAATTTTGTTTTTTTGGTTTGTTGTGTTTTAGAAGTAAAATAAAGCTTTTTATATTATGTTATACTTTAAAACATTGTTTTAAACATTTACTATGGTATACTGTGAATTGGTGGGTTGTTCAAAAAATAACAACCAAAAACATACTGCTGAAAATTGAATCAATACTTCCAAATTTCTGTTGCTGTTTAACTTTTAAGACGATTTATTTCTTGTTTTTCCAAACATTTTAAATTTTTATCCCTCCTTTTTTACCTTCATCCCTAATTTTTATAAAAATATTAAATTGATTGTAAAATGAAAATGTCTATACTTTAAAAGCTCTAAAATAAGATTACCTCGAATTTTTTTTTCAAATATTTTGAATTTTTACCTCCTCCCCATTATACCTCTACCTGTATTTTTTTTATTAAAACACTAAATGAATTTTAAAATTAAAGAGACTACACATTTTTTTAAATTTTTACCCCTCCCCTTTTTACTCTTTTTTTAATTATCAATTAAAATATCAAACGGAATATAAAATCAAAATGTCCATAGCCAAAAACCTATAAATAGACATATTACTCGATTTTTTACGAAAAAATGCAATTTTTTTACCATTTTCCCCGAAATTTCACTCCCTTCCCCATTACCAATTTTACTAAAAAATTTCCAATCCGACCCCTAATGGAATAACACCTACCTATAGCGCAATTCCTTTAAAAATTATGGCGAATACCGATAGACAGAAATTTTCTTTTTTGCTCATAATACTTTTTTACACGTTTTGGAACATTTTAAGATGATTAGGCAAGCCAAAAAATATTTAGTTTTATAATATATCAATATTATAAAAATAATAAATAAACATAAAATATTGATTAAAACCGCTCTAGCGTAATGCTTTTCCATGCCCAGGAGTTGGATTGTTGTCAACGCGTGACGTCATGCGCAAACGTGGTCGAAATTGGATCGTCAAGTGGGCGTATCTTCTCGAGTAATAGTATCATGCTATTATCAACCTATGTTAATTTTTAATTTTAAGATACTTATTTTGTTTTAGCAATCCCTGGGTATGGAAACTTTTGTAATGGGCATTTCAACTAAGCTGGACTGAAATAGATGGATAGATGGGTAAAAGGATTAAAGAGTGGTTCAATGCCAGAGTTGCCTAACCAATAAAATTTCAAATCAACTGGTCTTCGTATATGTATGTTTAGGCAGCTCAATAGAGCTTGAGAACATTAATGGATGACTGAGATTTAGAATAAATAATTTAAAGTTTTTGTAAATCTTTCAATTTTAAATATATAATACATATAAATATAAAATAATATAACAATTAAAATTGAATTGATTAGGGAAAATTGATTGGCTTAGTAAGTAAAATTAAGATCAAAATGTGGGTATAACGTTTTTATATTAAATTAATTGTAAATATTAATTATTATTTTATGTTTTCTCTGAAAAAATACCTATAATTTGTGTAATAATAAGTCAATACTAGGGATTTTTAATTTTTTAAATTATATTTGTTTTTTAAAATTTGTACCCAGTATTTATTAATAAAATAATTGTCACATTGTTATCTTACATTTTTATGCTTCAATAATTTAGTGTGTGATTATAGTGTTTATATTGTGAATATGCTGTTGAATATATAATGTAATGACATAGTTACCTATTCTATAAATAAAATAACTTATTACAAATGTTTTTTTATTTTTCATTTAAAATCCGTTTTCAATATTTACTTACAATGAAAATTCATTCGTTTTAATCATTGTAAGTAAAAGCTGTAAAATAGGAAAATGTTATCTGAAATTGCTTCAAATTTTATAAAGTCCGCCATTTTTTAAATCGTTTTACTTAGTAGTGTTCTACTTCACCGACTGTACCGAATTACCTATAGTTTATCATATCGCTCTTAGCGCGCTGCTGTCGAGGTCAAGCAAACTTGTTACCAACTAATTACAGGGAAAACGGCCACTATGGCAGAAGAGATTGTTCAATATCTCGAATGGGATACTACTAATAATAACCTCACTTTCTGTAAAGTAAATATGTTCGTTTGTCATTCTTAAATCCTGATTTAATTAAACAGCAAACAATCTCTCGCGGGTTTTCGAAGCTTCTGTTATTCGAATGTACTTTGATATTTCATTGACGAAATTCTAGAAGATTTTTGAATCACTTCTTATATTATATTTGATATTATATACATAACCTTTGGAAGCTATTTTAGATTGCCATGTAATATACTTTCTGATCGTAGAATAATATTTTAATAAACTCAATCCGAATTAATTTCTCATAACGAGAAAAATAATAACTTTTTAATTAAAATGAAAAATAATTTTAGCTGTATATCAAATAGGAAAATGTCGTTAAGTAGGAGTAAATCCTAAAACAAATATATCCAGTATTTAATATATCTTAATATAAAACTTGTCTACCATCTCAGCTCTTGAAATAGACTCCCAAAATTATCTTACTTAAAGTTAAAAGTTTTATTAGCATTAACATCCTTTTTACATCTCAATTACTAATTACTTTTGCGTTTTCAATAAAAATCAATGGCAAGAGTAAGATAAATAATAATAATAAATTGCCTTTATTTGGTTGTAATATACAATGCACATAAACATCATGAGGCAAAGTCTAGCTTGCGCTACTCAACTTAACCTCAACATAAATATAAATTTAAAATAATCAAAAGGTATCCATCATTTACAATATAAAAAAAATAAGAAATTTAATATACAATTAATTTATGATTAAAAAATGTTAACCCTGTATTAAATCTAAACTGAAATCAATGGAACTTAAAATACAATTAAATAAGGAAAAATGTTTGAAATTAATAATATATTAACGTTAGCACTGTATTCATTGCTCAACTAATAGCAACGTTTTATAATTTTGTTTTAAAAATGTCAGAGAACATGTCCTAATTTCCCTAGGTAGACTGTTATATATTGAAATGGCGTTATATGTGAAAGATCTTTTGAAAAATGATAATCGGTAATTCGGAATCGTTAAGTTGTGTGGATATCTCAAATGTAAACTGTGCAGATCTTTCCGATATATCAATTTATTTTTTAAGTATATGGGAGTTGAGGTTAAAAGAATTTGAAATACCGTGGCCGCCATCTGATATTTAAATAAATTTCCTATATTGAGCCAGCTAAGTTCTTTAATTTTATTTGATATTCTATCATACTTTCTGATACCAAATACAAAACGACAACAACAACAATTTTGAATCTTTTGAAGTCTGTATTTGGTTATTTGATCCAAACAAGGATAGTAAATTAAAAGTCCATAATTTAGGATGGACAATACAAGACTTTCACAAAGCAACTTACGTAATTTGAAACTCAAAATACCTCGATTCCTGTATAATTGACGAATAACCAGATACGATTTTTTGACTAGGAGCGAAACATAGTCCTGAAACCTTAATTTGTAGTCATAAATAATGCCTAAGTTTTTGGCACTTCTACAAGATTTTAGAGGTTCATTTTGAATGAATAACTTAAGGTTCTGTTGCACATTATGTCTCTTGATAACTAACTACTAAATCCAACATTTGTTCATAACTATTAAGAACTGTGTTGTATCGATTAAGGTTAGTAAAGTCATCAACTAAATGTGTAACATTAAAATCACTTACTATTATACGGGCCTTCCATGCCTAAACTTTTGAAACCATTTCGAATTGGCTGAAACTTTTTTTCAGAAATTTTCCCCCACTCAAAAAAAGATGGTTTTTTCTTTAAATACCCATAAATTTTTAAAATTGAAAGTTTTGTTAAATTTTCATGTTTAAATGTACGTTTCAGAAAACTCCTTGAAGGTTTTCAGTTTTTTGAGAAAAACTGTCAATTGAAAAATTTTCTTTTTTTTCTTCTTTTATTTAAAAAAAGCTTATTCTACAGTTAATGCCGCTAAACTCTGAGTGGGCCAACATTGCTTCCTATTTTTCTTTTTAATTTTTCCGCATTCTAACTTTTTTGAATAAAATTTAAATAAATATATCTATAACAATTAAAATAAAATCAAAAAGAGAATAACTCAAAGTCCTTGTCTCAGAAACATCGAGAGACCGTTTGACATTATCTCTTTTTATCTTAATTTCTATTATTATAGATATATATTCATTTAAATTTAATTTGTTATAAAAAACAAAGTTAGATTGCGAGAAAATAAAACAAAATCAATAATTTAAAAAAAGAAAGCATTCTTGGTTTACCGCATAACTGCAGAATAAGCAGAAGTTATATAAATTAAAAATTGATGTTTTTTTTAAACTCAATTCAAAAATGAAAATTATAAAAGGGTTGTAAGTTAAGTAAAAATATAACTTTATGGAGTTGGAAAAAAATAAAAACCTTTTGAGAAACATTTTTAGTTGGGTAGAAAAAGGTAGAAAATAGAAAAAATGTTTCAGCCAAATATAAAAAAAACGAGTTCAAAGTGAAGAATTTGGCATGAAAAGTTCCTATATTTTTACGCGGAGAAGAATATACAGGGTGTCAATTTGAAAACTTTCAGTGCGAATATCTCGCAAAATAAAAAAGTTGGCAAAACGCCGTTTGGCAGAAATGTTATAGAGTTAGAAGGAACTAGAACCACCATTTTTAAGTGAGCGGGTGAGTCACCCCTTAGACGCGACACACCCCAACTTTAAAATGTCAAATGGCACTATCCCTTTTGTGATACCTCAAATGAAAGGTCTCATTTAGAAGTATTCACCTGTACAAGAATTTTTTTCCACTCAATACAAAAACAAAAAATTTGAATAAAAATATTTTATGATATTTTATTTAATTAGATGTTCAAAATGCATTCCATTTTGTGCTAAACAATAGTATAATCGATTTTCAAATTCTGTTCTAACATTGTGGAACACTTCTCTTGGAATATTGCTGCATTCCGTAATAATTCGTTACCGAAAATCTTCTATTGAATCCGGTTTTGTTTTAAATATGATGGATTTAAAATGTCCCCAGGGAAAAAAGTCAAGAAGTGTTAGATCGGGAGATCTCGCCGGCCATTCCATTGACCTGGAAAAGCGTAGTGGAAGTGGTGCTTCGTCTTGCTGAAAATGTATTAAATTTTCATTCAGATTCCTGTTTCCGTCAATGTCCAGCTGATGTTCAATTTCTTCAACAATGAGAGGTTGAATGGTAGTGTCTAACATTTCCAAGTAAGTATCGTCATTAAGATTGGCATTAATAAATAATGGCCCAATCACAGGGTCGCCTAAAATTCCCGTCCAGACATTTATTTTTTCTGAATACTGCGTGTGCCCTTCCCTGAATAAATGCGGATTTTCGTCATTCCAATACCTGCAGTTGTGTTTGTTGACTGAATCGTTTAAATGAAACGTGCATTCGTCGCTAAAACAAATATTTTTTAGCAACTGGGGAGTAACACGTAACATTTCGGTCATGTCCTCGTAAAATTGCATTCTTCGATCGGGGTCATCCTCCTGCAACTCCTGAAGAATTTGCATTTTGTACAGGTAAAACTTATGAAGTTTGAGTACCCGACGAACAGCTTCATGAGAAATGCCCGTTATCGCCGAAGCTTGGCGTAGAGACATTGTAGAATTCATAGCAAAATGTCCTAAAACTTCCACTTGTGCTGCTTCATTAAGTACTCTTTGATGGATCCTTTTTTTGTTTGCCACTGATCCTGTTTCTTCAAATTTAATAATCAGTTGTCTGATGTAAGTATGAGTTACATTTTTTCCAAGATTTATTTCGTTAAATGCTGCAGCAGTTCGTAAGGCACAACGATTTTCTGAACCATAAATAAACACCATCTGAATTCTTTCAGCCAAACTGTAGACCATAATGAACAGAAAATAAAAATTATACTCGTATTTCTTCATTTAGATAGTTCTGACTTTGCAGTACATCCTTGTACAAATGACTAAATTTTATACAAACATTGATAGGTAGGTACGTACCCGATAAATTCAATGCTATTTTCTATTCTCAGATAAGTGCTCCAAAATTTTAGAATGTAATTTGAAGTTTTTTTGTTTACAAAAAAATTAAATGCATGTTGACCATCTAATAAAATAAAATATCATCTTAATAACAATAACGGAAATTGAAAACCGATTGTACTATCGTTTAGAAATAAATGGAATGCATTTTGAATTATCTGATAAAATAAAGTACCATTTTAACAAAATACAGTTTATTTTATTTGAATTCATGTTTTTGTTACACCCTGTATTGAATGGAAAAAAATTCTTATACAGGTGATAACTGATAAATGAGACCTTTCATTTGAGGTATAACAAAGAGGGGTAGTGCCATTTGACATTTTAAAGTTAGGGTGTGTCGCGCCTAAGGGGTGACTCACCCCTTCACTGAAATATGGGTGTTCTAGTTCCCCCTAACTCTATAACATTTGTGCCAAACGGCGTTTCTCCAACTTCTTTATTTTGCGAGATATTCGCATTGAAAGTTTTCAAATTGACACCCTGTATAACACAAATACAAACCAGACAATTAATAAATAATTATTTGCCTCCTACTGTATTAGTAAAAGAAATTAAAACTTATTTAAATTGTATAAATTTAAAACTATTTATAAACAATACTCACAAAAAAGATTCTGAAATACACTATACGCCATAATATATTTCAAATGAAATGTCAGTATCAAAGATTAAAAACAATTTTGCATGAATTAAAAATAGTGACAAACTATTTACAATATGTGAATTTTAACTTAATTTGTAGGTACCTAACTATTGTTAAATGTTGTGAATATTAAGTAAACTGTCTCTGTTTTTATTTTATCATCATTGATTACATTTTCTTGATTTTTGAAAACTATTCTTAAAATAATGTGATCGTAGAAAAAATACTATGTGCAATCCGAGGGAAAAGTTCGTTGCTATATTCTGCAAATTGCCAGCACGCCCCATGCGGCAAGTATTTCATAGGCAAATAGGTATTGGCTGATAAATCCTATCAAATGTTTGACTGATACCCACGAAAACCGCGTAGCAGAAACTGTTTCATTATCCAGTCAGTGTTTTTCTCTAAAAAAAGTGAGGTAATGTATTCAATGATCCATTCCACAATCTACAATGACAAATTCATTATCAATTTAATAAAGCCTTTCTACCAAAATACGCCCTTAAACCGGTTCTGCTAAACCGCTCTTATTTCTGCAACACAGGGATTCGTTCGTTCGCTTTATGAATTGCAAACAACTCGACCAAGGCATTTAATTTCAGTTCTGTTGAGTGGACTTTCAGCATACTATAATTATTTTAAATAATCTAAAGTACTCCCCGGAGTTTCCGAAGTATTATTGCAGCTAATATTTTAATTTAACTATTCAAGGTCTTACTTTCCAGCTAATGGCAGAATTGGGAATAGTCGGAGCTATACCGAAAGGTGGAAAATATTTTTAATTTTAGGTTTCATCACGTCGCTTTATGATAATCTAGTTAGTAGATAAAACATTCAGAATTAGGGAAATATAAAAACAACGTCGACGTATGGTATAGTATATTACATTACGAGTGTGGAAAATCACTTTTCACACAAGTGATGTACAATATTTTTCCTACGACCAGAAAATAATGTCATCAAAAAAATGTAAAACCAAGGTTATTATTACTATAATAATTAAAAAAAAATTTAAAAAATAATCAACAATAATCGTATTTATTCAATTTTCATATTTTCTAAACAAAAAAAAAATAAAAAAAAACAAAAAAAAAATTCTGCCCCGCAGGATTTGAACGCGGTCGAAAAATGGCAAAGTTGATAAGTTCGACGTCCTAACCACCTGAGCTAATAGCCCTTGTGTCAATTGAATGATCTAATCGGTTATGTATTAAACCAGAATAAAGAGCAAACATTATTTTAAAATTATTTTAATAATAATTGTTAAAGATAAATATCTAGGATCTAATTTACAACAATTTCAATAATTTAACAATCATATCGATTTTAGTATTAATATGGACATTACATAGATCAAAATAGAAATTAGGTGTTTGACATTTTGTGACAACAACTGCGGAAAGTAACATATTCTCACTCGGGTGGAAAGTAAATTCTTATTCATACGCGTGTGATATAGGGCACTTTCCATAGGACTATATAGTGTGATATGTGTCACTTTCCTAAGTGGTCGTAGGAAATAGTATATTATATTACGAGTGTGGAAAATCACTTTTCACACAAGTGATGTACAATATTTTTCCTACGACCACAAAATAATTTCATCAAAAAATGTAAAACCAGATTATTATAATAATTAAAATGTATTTAAAAAAATAATCAACAATAATCGTATTTATTAAATTTTCATAATTTCTAAACAAATAAAAAAAAATAAAAAAAAAATAAAAAAAAAATAAAAAAAAATTCTGGCACAGCCAGGATTCGATCGCGGTCGTTGGACGGTCTCAAATTGCAAAGTTGATGCTCTAACCAACTGAGCTAACAGGCCTTACGGTAATTGATTGATCTAATCGCTTATGTGTTTAACCAGAATAAAAAGCAAATATATCTTAGTTATTTTAAAATTATTTTAAAAATAATTGTTAAAGATAAATATCTAGGATCTAATTTACAATAATTTAACAATCATATCGATTTTAGCATTAATATGGACATTACATAGATCAAAATAGAAATTATGTGTTTGACATTTTCTGACAGCTACTGCGGAAAGTAGCATATTCTCACTTGGGTGGAAAGTAAATTCTTATTCATACGCGTGTGATATAGGGCACTTTCCATAGGTCTATATAGTGTGATATGTGTCACTTTCCTAAGTGGTCGTAGGAAAAAGAATTAACGAGGTATTAGAGTAGATAATTTAGAAAGGCGATGAAAAAATAAGTAACACCCATAGATATATAAAGACAGATGATTATTTACAAAATTTCTGAAGCCAACGCGGATGATCCTCGGCAGACATGCAATATTTTAATAAAACATTGATGCCAAGTTTGCAATGTTTTTATCTGTAATAATGTAATTACGTACGCTTGCAATAGTGTTAAGTCTTTAAATTATCCAAAAGAAATTTACGTCTGACATCAGCGTAACTAGGCCCTTATTGTAGTATTTGTAAGTAGGGTCGTAGATTTGTTTTATTCATAAAATGCCTTCAATACAGTACTAGTCCAGGAGCCAGTGAATTTTTTTCGTACTTATTTTCCTGGTCGGTGTATATTTAAATAATCTTTTCCCAGTGAACTGTATATTTAAAATGGAACGCCAGTTTCTATTAACAAAAGTAAGCCAAATTAAATTCTCGCATTACATCACAACTATATAGGTGAGATTGCGCAAAGTACCTTTGCAGGCCTATTTTGGCCATTTCATGTATTTAAGAACTTAATATTTTTAACTTCAACAAGAAGAAAATCCAATTAACTCTTCCGTTATATTTTCCTAAAGATGTATCCTTACCACTAAGTAATAAATTTCACATTTTTAAACATATACGGGAATGTCAAAAATTATAAATTAGGGCAGTTACATATTTTTAAAAATATGGAATCAGAGCCACCTATCTCAAAAAAAAATTGATATGCAATAAGTATCGACAAATTTTATTATTTTTACTCTAAGAATAACAAACGTATGTTTTGAAAGTCATTTGTAATAGATAAACCAATACATAAATTTGGTAAAATTTGCCTTCAGATAGTCTGGAAGCTTTTTCCAAGAAGGATCTAATAGAGAGTATTATTAAGCCTGATAGAAACAATAGATCTTTTTATACACACTGGGAACATAAAAATATTAAAGTGACGAGGCCTAAAACCTTGATTAGCGACATTAATTTCATTAGGGTAATACATTTACATTTTAATAAAAGGCGCTAAGATAAATTAACTGTAAAGTTATTAGTAAAGTAATAACATTATAATTTTTTATAAAAATGGTCCCATCTCAAGCAACTTATTTTCAATGATTTAAGTTAACGATTCAGGTTTTATTTTTGTTTTAATAAATTAAAAGTATTATTTATCGTTAATAACAATTTAATAGATGAGAAATATGTTTTTTACATTTTTAATGTCATTTACAGAAAATACCTAGGTATGTATTTGTTTTTAAATTCGACACTTTATGAAAAAAGGGATTAAAGTGGAATGGCCAGCGGCCAGCAGGTCATAACAATGAAGCAAATATTTTTTATTATAACATAACTAAAATATCTACATCTTTTAATCATAAGAGCACAAGTTAAAAACCATTTTAATTTATGCTTTAGAATGAAGTAATATTAACTTATTAAAGAGACGAGGTCTTAAAGTAATAGCTGGTACAGCATATTTTTTAAACGTTAATTAGTTCCTGCTAGAATGAAGTCATTTTCTATGATATGTGTACTAAAAACGGCATTTATGGCGTTTCAGTGTTAGGATCTCTTCCTAAAGCCCTCATCCAAGCTGCATACCTATTAAAAGTCAATTAAAAAACATGATATATAACTATATAGTTTTCGGTTTTATGTGCCCCAAACGAGGTTACTTAGCCAACAATTTGGCTCAGATAGCTAAGACCCAACAGTCGTACCCCGAATCAGGACGTATTTCTATCCTTTTAAGTAAAAAATAAGTAGTCATCCTTTCCTAAAAAATGGAGGCGTCTGACTTTTACACCACAAAACCATACACTTTTTCCCATTGTTGCAAGAATCCGATGACGATTAGGTAGATATCAACCCGAAGCAGGTGGTACTTAATGGTTATGAAGCTTATTTTAACACAAAAAGAACAAAGCACTAATAAAAAAGCAGCAATCAAATATAAATAGACCATGCATTTAAAATTTAAATTAAAAACTATAACTATAAAAGAGAGATACTCTAAAAACGCAACAGGTCAGAACCAAACAAAATTAATAACCGTAATAACAGTAAAATCACACTTAAAATTGCAAAAACTAGTACTGTAATATCATGAGATTACATCAATAATGCGTATGCAATGGAGTATCGCAAATGTTAAAAGTACAGTGCTTTTATGAAAATTTACCTGTTTTTAGCAGCATTAGAGGACTGTTTTTAGCAGCATTAGAAAACCATTTTTACCACGCGTACCCAACGATATTGGCGTTCCATTTAAATATACAGTCTTTTTTCCACACCTCCAGGATAAATGATTTGACATAACAAAACAATAATTATAATTAATGGTTTTTGTCAAAACTGTAAAGACATTCTAAAACTAAATAGCAATAAGTGTTTCGTGAATTCTAAATAAAATAATTATTATATAAATGTGTAAAAGGAAATTTTATTTTGTAATTTCTTCAATTATTATGTTTTATTTTTATAAATAAACCAACTCATGAGGTGCTACATTGTAATACATGATTTTATTTATGTGTCCTATGCGTACACTTTAATATACAAAACACATTAAATATTCTTTAAATAGTTGTGGTCGTAGAAAAAATTGGGTATATAACTCGTTGGAAAGTGTATTTTATGCACTTACCAAATATATTATTCATACTTACAGATTAATCATACTATTTTTTTACGTAAATTCAGTATACCTCTTACTACTAGAACTATTTTATTCGTATGTTTTGACGCATTTTCGGCTTTAACCCATCGGACCCCCTCTTCACTAAATATATATGAATTTTGCTTAGAATTGCTAACCCTACAATTCTCTATCCATGTTTACTGACTGGGAAAATAAATACCGAAAATCGTCACTATCTCCTGGACTATACAGTTAGTAGATGATGATGAGGCGCTGTCAGAAATATTTTACGAAGACAATCGGTCCTCTCACTCCGATTTAGAGATGGCGTGATGGCTTCACAAAAAAAAATCTTTTACCAATGGCTAGTTGGGGATATGGTTAAACCCAAGAATTACCAAAATAGCAGTAGCGCCAATAATCAGATGATCTGAACAAACAAATAGAATACATGATGACAGAGGAATAAAAACTATTTTATTAAAAAAGGAAGGAGCAGAAAAGGAAGAAGGAAAAGATAAGAGTGAAGGTAACGGTAATAAAAATCTTGTAATAGATGGTTTGAGGACGACAAGAAAGATAAGAGTGAGGTAGGATTTACGGATTGGATAAAAAGTTAGGAAAACTAATACTAAAGAATAAAAAGAGCACACCTGTACACCAGTCTATAAATTTAGCAACATAAGTCTCTCAAGTTAAATATATCATCCATTAGCCGACTCTATGCATAAGAGAACACCTGCACACAGCCGCTTCAAATCAAAATAATTTGTAACAAAACTTTGTCAACCGTCAGTATCCTTGTCACTAGGCAGACGAATATAATATACAATAAACCAAGGTAAGAGGTGAGGTATTTATTCGCCTAACGCAAGACACAACGAGTCGCTCTACAATTATCCAACTATCAACATACCTTTAGTAGGCGAACATCGCTTCTTTTGTAACCTACTTGCTGGACCGAGCAGTAGTAGATAAATTCGAGTCAGACTATCTAAAAAACAACTTCAACCCAACATACTTCATACCATTCCTGCATATACCAGAGATGCATATGTTAAAATAAGCATGAGATGCTAAGCTTCCTACAGCAAGTGTTTTTAATTTCATAATGTATATATGTAAATAGAGTGTGTGTATTACTTCTTCTCGTAAGTTAATAAAAAGATGTAATCGTCATCATCGTTTTATTGATAACTGCAGAGAGCTAATAAAAGCCCGACCAACCCCTTGACTACTGTTTAAATGTCGGGTTAGAATCCCCGCAAGCTAATTTATGAAAATCCCTCGATGTGGAAAAAATATAAGATGGATCACAGAATCCAAACCATAAGTATTCGTATTATATAGCGTATCAGCCAGAGAGGCTAGCCGCGAGATTAATGTGCATCCACGTACTCGCTAAACACTGAGCTTTCCGGTCAAGTCGTGGATGGGTGACGAGTAGATAATTCACCATGGAACTAAGCGACTAGAGTTTAGCCTCGTTCAGGATAGAAGCGTCGCGATGCGATCGCGTTGCGTTGAGCGACACGTCGTTGGTAAAACAACCTAGTGGTGTTACCAAACGCAAACGTTCAGAGAACGACCAGTTGTGCGATTTCTGAAATATAAATTGAGTCGCTTGATGTAAATGGTGAATGAGTGATTGAATTTGAAGAGCAAAGTGACTGAATTGGAAAATAGGAGCTTCAAACGCATTAGGGTGATAGCGTAAGGGTTCCGAAGGGTGAAAACAAAAAAATAATACAGCGTATTACACATAAGAATGCACAACATGGGGATCTCGTAATATACAGACTCGAACAACATGGTGCGAAAATAATCTACATAACCAGGATCGTTATTTAGGAAAAACTAAAATTACCTGAAAAATATTTTTGGTTTTGTTAGTACTTAAAAACTAACGTTTCATTTTTGTAGAATAATAAGAACCTGCTTTTAGAAATTTGTTATTAATTTTTAATTGTAATAATTTTATTTACATTTTTAAATATTGTATAAATAAGTAGTATTTTGTTTTAAATGTATGTTTGTGATTAATAAATAGTGAATATACGGGGTATTTCTTACGTTGAGTCTTTTTTTAGTGTTTCTTCTTCAAGTTGGCAAAAACACTTATGGAATCACAACGGAGCACTGTCTGTTACAGGTGAGGCCTATAGGTGTATTCAGTGAACGGTCGGACCGGTCGAAAACGTCTAGCGAGAAAGAAAACATACCAACATAACCAGTCAGGAATAATCAGCTGATCGGTCAGGGTCAGTCAGAACAGTCGAGAAATTTTGTCTGACTTTGGTAGTCAAAAATTTCTAGAGAATGGTCAATGGTTAATTGTCAACTGTTGTTGCACTTGAACACCCAAAAAAGAATATTCCACTATTTAATATCAGTGAGTTGAGTGCTTTACGTCAAACGGTGGCCCATATTAATATTATTTATTAATAAAAATTATGGATTACTAAATATATTATTTTAAACAAACTTAATACACTAATATGGGAATAACTTTACGGTGTTTCATAACAGGTTATAAAGTTTGTATAGCAAAAAATGGTGCCTGGTCTTGTACTTCTTTAGTGTACTGAATATATAAAGCAATAAGGAAGGAGTGTATGTCATATTTCCAATAGGAAACGTATGTGACAAAGTCGGCCATTTTGGATAACCATTTATGACTCATTGATTGTTTGTGTGTCATTTGAAAGTTGGTTTTTGTTATTAGTTGTTGAACCATTTTTAGTCGATAATAGAATGGTTAATGTATAAGTTATTATTTAAGTTCAATAATATATAATCTTAGTGCAATAAAGATAGTGATAAAGACAATAGTTAATTGTAGTGCTTGTGGATGCTCAAAGACTGCTAAAACGACTTTTTGATAATTAGTTTTCATCGCATTATCGTAACACTATTCTTGAATGAGTAAAATCACAAATCTACCAAATTTGGTTTTACTCAATCAAGATAAAATGGATTTTCATCAAGTAAAAGCCGAAACAATAAATAATTTGTAACACTATTCATTTTATAGATCTAAGTAATATGTATTTTACGTTAAATTTTAATTAACATATTATAGTGATTTCTAACTTAAAATTGCCATTGACATGAGCGTACGTACCCTTTTTATGTTAAGTTAAAGTTATGGTTTGGTTCATCGAACACAATGTTTAATTTCAACTTGTCACTAACATTAAGAAAATTTATCAACTGTTTCTAGATTATCATGTTCATTAAGCTTTTTTTAATTTTACACATACAATTAAAAACTTTTTTACCAGAAACTTAAATATTACGTTTATTGTTAATTGTTAATATAATGGTTAATTTATGATTTGCTGTACTAACTATAAATATTATTAATAATAATAGTGATAATGGGGGGTGGGTCGCTCAGTGGTAAAGTCTCTGCCTGCGGATCCAAGGGTTTGAGGTTCGAATCCTACCGTTGGCCCGGATTTTTTTTTATTTAATTTAAATATTTAAAATTAATGGTGATGCCTTTGTAGGATTCCCCACTCGACCATTCACCTTTGGGTTCTAAAAAACAGTGCTGTTCCTAAAGTGGCGCAAGGAAACAATAACAAGGCATGTCTGTAGGGGTGTAAGAGTATTAGAGTACTAATACTCCTGCACTATAGAGTATTAGACTACTAGTACAATCCATAACCTATAAAAAAAATAGTGATAATAAATGATTGACAAACTTAAAATCTGATCCTATCAAAAAGTATTGATCATTTATGATATGTTTTTGTTGCATTTTCAGATTTCCACATGATCAAAATAAAAGAAGAGAATGGGCCAAGATTATAAACAAAGATGACTGGAATCCTGGAAAAAACAGTTTTTTATATTTCATTTTACAGAAAATTACTTGAATTGATCTTTCTCATTTGTTGCTATACTGTTGCCAAATACTGTACCTACGATTAAAGTGACCCTGATGAAATATGTAAGTACAGTCTGTTCGCTATACTTACGCGGGTTTCGGTTTAACAAAATTATGCAAATTAGTCATTGACAACCAGTTCCAATAAGCCTCTTCCCAAGAAATTAGGTAAAATTGCCCTAATGGTCAGATTTAAATTAAAATAACATTAGGGTAGGTACTAAATTTGTTACAAATATTGCAGTTGAATTGATTCTTTGCAAGTGTTGACATTGTATGTATATTGTAAATTAGTGGAAATTTTAAAAATGCCTAGACATGTGTTAGATGCAGATAGTCTAATTTGTTGTGTACATAAGTATTTTACGGATGAAAAAGAAAATGGCGGTCCTTTAAAATCAGTAATGTCTGTACAACAACGCGTATGTGATGCTCTAGGAATTAGTGAAACCAAATTAAGAGGAGTATTACAAAATCACAATAGTGAACTGCCGAAAGAAGATCACCGAAAAACTCGCCCATCATTGAAAACCAAAGATATTCCAGATGGAAAGAAATTTAAAATTCCTGATACCATTTATCGAATGAGGGCCAACAAGGAACATGTGACCTTAAATACAATTCTCTCGGAATTAATAGATAGAAAATTTGACGACATTGGCAGAACAAGTCTATGGCAAGTGATACATAACTTGGGTTTCAAATTTCAAAAGGAGGATAACAGAAAGGCCCTTTGTGAAAGAAGTTCTGTCGTGCACAAGAGAATTAACTTTCTAAGAAAATATTCTAAATTTAAAGAAGAAGGGGCGAATTTTATATATTTAGACGAGACATGGATATTTTCTAGGGGTGCAACCAAGAGAATATGGCAAGATGATAAAGTAAAGTCTATCAAACATACCGATGGAAAAGGAAAGCGACACATAATTTTACATGCAGGAGGGAAATCGGGTTTTATAGAAGGTGCTGATTTAATATTTTCATCTAAATCAAAATCCAGTGACTATTACGATAATATAAACACAGAAATGTTTGTAAAATAGTTGCAAGAAAAACTTCTCCCAGGTTTAAGTGAGCCCAGCGTAATTATTTTAGACAATGCACCTTACCATTCTGAAGTATTAAACAAAAGTCCAACGAATTCTTGGACTGTTGATAAAATTAAAGAATGGTTGACAAAGGAACATATACCATTTCCTCAATATATATTAAAATCAGAATTATTACGCTTGGCAAATATACACGTAAAACCAAAAACCTTTGTTGTGGATCAGATTATTGAAAGTTACGGCTATCAAGTTTTACGTCTCCCACCGTATCATTGCCAGTTTAATCCCATCGAATATATATGGGGAATAGCAAAACAATATTATGACAACCATATTGGGCCTAATGGTTATAGTGATGAAGCAGTTCGGGAAACTTGGCAAAAAGCACTTTCAATTGCAACTTTAGAAGTGTGGCGGAACTGTATATCCAAGTGCGAGAAACTAATAGAAGATTGGTGGACTCGTGAAAATAAAATAAACGAACTAAGTCCAATCATAATAACAATTAATGGTGATGACAGTGATGATGATGACGATTATGATATTTTGGATGATAATGACTGATTTTCATTTTTGTTGGCAAGTTCAATTTTTTCATTTTTCATTTGAAATTCTCTACATGGAACAAATTTTTATGTTAGAAAATATTTTATTTGAGCTAAATAACCCTCTTATTATACACAGACCATATTTTCTGTGTGAAGTGTAATATAAAATTATTGTTAGGTTTATAATAGCCACATTAGACTCCATTAATGAAGAAGTTTAATTCTGCTCTCAATTATACAAAAGATTCTCCATTATTATTTAATTAAAAAGTTGTACATTATTTTTCATTTCATTTAACCAGTTGATATTTCCTCAAAAAGAACAGGTCAAACTTTCGGGTACTTACCTGAAAATACTCATAAAAATTTTTAATCCGAAACTCGCGTGAGTATAGCGAACAGACTGTATTTACAATTATCTGTATTTGTATTAATAAAATTGGACAAAATCTATACAATACTTTTAAGCTGCCTTTAGTGCTGAAAAGTAATAAATTCCTAAATCAGATTATACAATATTTTACTCTACCCACAAGTGCCTACTGTCATACTATTATAGCGTGTGTTAAGAACTTATTTTAAGCAGAAAAACTTTTCGACACCTGTCTTATAATGGAAAATGTAAAATAGATTGTTTTGTATTTTTCAGGTAAGAACCTAAAACCCTTCGATTGAACAGGTAATGAAGCTTTTTTAGCTCTTTCTGGACTTTCTGTTTGTCAACAAAGTTCATACATATAGAGTTAGAAGTTAGAAGAAGTTCAAACGACGAATGCAAAACTTGGAAGCACATAATCAAGTTTAGAATATTAAGAAAATAACAGAAAACGGTAGGAGACAACGGAAAGTCATCAAAAGAGAATAATTCTGGAACTAAAGAAAAAAATTTGATTATGGAGGAAGATGAAAATGTTGTTCTGGAAAATTTTGGAAACAATAAACAAATTGTTGAACGACTATTTAGGAAAATCAAGAGCAAGACCGGGACATAATAAGACATTCATCAAAATTGAGATCTTTTGCAATTACACTACAGTTTATTTCCATTAATCCAATATCATCAAACAAAATTATAGACTGGTAAACAGTTGATAAATCATTAAAAATAATGTTGTTAAATTGAAAAATTCCTGAAATATAATTATCCACTTTTGAAAAGACTTTGTTTTATTGAATTTTTAATCTAATAAAAAATCACACTTTTAAACAATATAAATACGATACATTACTGGTAAATACTAGCCATTTCGGGCAACTGTCCTTTGCGTAACAAGTAGTAAAACCAAATGCACGCGTTAAATAAAAAAAGTATCTAGGGTGTCACTTTTTGGAGGGTTTATTAAGAAATTTAAAAAAGTTTTTATGCTATTATCGTGTGGGGTATCAAATGAAAGCTCGTTGAAGTATCATTTCAAAAACAGTACATTCGTTTGCGTTACTTTTTCTTTAACATTTCTTATTCGAAAAACCGCTTAAAAATTGTCGTCCATTCTTCTTATTAAGGTACGGAATATATTTTTAATTTTTTACATTTTTCACAATCTCCAAATAAAGCCTTATTAAAAATAGGAACTCGACTTTTGAAACACCCTATATAATACACGGTTGAATTATTTATTCTATAATTTAAAGTCAATGATCTTTCTACTCACTAGTGCATTCATAAATATAAATCATCTCATTATTTTTTTATTCGCGATAAAGAATATAAATCTTCGAAATGTCACCAATTTAAAAATGCCTCCAGTGCCGGTGTTTTATTTGCCCTGCTCCCACTATTCTTGATACCAATTTATCAAGTAGCAAGCTAATTTGTTAAAATGTACGAATGAGTGTTTATAAAATTCTAAATAAAGTAATTTATGTTGCTTCTTTCACTTTCGTTCTTATCCGTTTATTCACAATTTCCAGCCATATTTAAAAGCTTTCTGTATTTTCTGATGACTCTCTGATATTACTTTAATAAATCATCAGTTTTAAGTAGGCGTTCTAATCTTACTCTATTAAAGTTTTATTCTCGTTAAATAATAATAGATTAACAGCCAGTTGCAAAAACGATTTTTCTCGATTTTGGTGAAAGAATGTCATATTCTCGCAAGCAAAATCGTTTTTGGTGACAGTTTTTTATGACATTTCAATTGACATTCAGTAATAACTGCTAGTGGGAAGGGCAATCCAAGAGGGTTGCAACATAGCCTTCCATCTTGGACACTATTTTTATTTGAAATAGTAGTCCCAATCCTGCCAATTTATAGAAAATGTATAAGCGATTTTTTAAAATAATATTTTATTGTGTTCGACATAAAATATTTAAATTTAATCCGTTATTTATAATTTCACGTATTGTAGATAGACTACATCGCATGTCACAACCCTTTAGACATACCAAACTTTATCATCGCGTTTCATTTGTTTGAAATACCTGGAGTGATTCCACCCACGGTGTACTATAAGGTGCATCAACTCCTATTTAAAAACAAATGAAAACGGCGATAAAACCGATCGTACTTCCTAGCCAAAATCCGCTAGGTTCGCTAGTGTCTATCCGGTGAGAAAGTAAATAAAAGAGAAAGGTAGGAGCTGCAATTTGAAAAGTGTTGACAGATAAATATTTTTTAAAATCTTAAAATATATAAATCATGGTGGATCGTTGTGCTGTTTTCAATTGTGATTATGGGAGAGAGTCTTCAACATATTAATAGCAGTTTCATAATGCCAAAAAACAGTTATACAGAATATGGTGCAATTATTTATTGGTGGTATGAAAATAAACATTAAACCCAAAAGTTCCATTTGTGAAAAACATTTTAATGCAAATTATGTTATCCGTGAAAAAGTGCTAAGAAATCTACTAGGAAACGTTATTTTTCAAGTAAATATGTTTAATGTCTACGATTTAAATGATTGTAGGTTATGTTAATAGGTTATTCAACTTTGTCTTTTCTGTAATAAAAATAATTATTAGTATAAAGTTTTACTATATAAATATTTCGTATTATTTATCCTGTCTCCTTGGTACTAATAATGTTATGACTTGGACCCTATTATAATGTGTTCATGGTATAAATTTCATATACACAAGGTACCTATTTCTTTTGATATTTTTCTGACCCTGCGAATAAATAAAATCTTTGACTTATTCCTTTTAGCCTGATTATAATGCTAGAAAGTTGTATCTGGTTATAAGAATCAAATAGATACTATGATAAATTTATTTTACTTGTAGCCTTTTTATTTTCAAGTGTTTAAATATACATTTGTTTAATAATAATCACCCCCGAATGTGTTTTGTTCCAGTTCTTTAAATGTATTTACTAGGTTTATATAGAAGTACTGATTTTAAATTAATAAAAATTTGAGTTGTAAGAAATATTTAAGATTTTTCAATTCTGTATTTTTATAGGAGTTAATCCCTTTAAGAAAATAAATGTCGTTTGGGGACGTAGATGTTGGTAATTTGTACATACACTGGTTAATAATTTAAACAATGTTTTTTCTGATGTACCTAATAATTATTTAAGGTTATCTTGTAGTTGACGAGTCTAGAAATCCGCATATTCACACCACTCCGCACTGAAGTCTAGAATTTGATACAAATTTGAAGTTAAAAATAACGAACGTATTACTTGAAAATCTACAGATTTTTTTTATTTTTAGTCGATGTAAAAATTGGTAAATACATGATAAAAAGTAAAAGTTATTTCAATATGCTTATTCCCTGGTTCCAAATAATTAAATATAACCTTGCAACTATATGTTACGATTCCAACTATCAGAACTAGCCGGAACAAGAATGGTGCATTTCCAGACCCTTCAATTATAAGATTACCATTATTTAATGTGCAGTGCAAATATAAAAAAAAACTACCTAAAAAATGCTGTTTCTGCTTTTATTACTTATGATGGGACTACTTCTCAAAGGAGACAAGGATTGTGGAAAGTATTGCTGATACAGTTACCGAAGTTATCCACTGGGGGTGAAGTGTTAATCTTTTAGGAATATAGGAAATATTTTTTTATACCTAACAACTCAATATTTATTTATTGATAAGTTATAAATACTATGTATTTGAAATTCGAAGTAATCATTATGTCAGCAGCGTTCTTCTTATTGTATTCGGATTCTAACACAAATAAAACATCTCATTAAATTTTTGTTAAAATTATTAATTTATTAATTTTACATTAGAAAGAAAATTAACAATACACACAAAATTATTTAAAATTAGAAATAAATACAATTTACACATTTCCCATTATTACACTTTTACTTACTTAATTTATTCATTTCTTATATTAACAATTTAAATTAATAATATAGTTCATTATTTAATTGGAACTCATTTTATAATTTTACTAATTATTTTTTTATATTTATTTGAGGAAAATGAAATATTAAATAAAAGCATAGGAATTGTTCTATTAGATATTGGGTCCTATGATTGAACGGTTACGTTATCCGTAACGTATATGTTAGGTCGAGTTTTAACAGTAACGAGGCAAGTTTGTATGCTGGAAAACTTTTTCCAACGCACTACTGTTATTTTCCGCCTGCTATGTTCTAATTTAACAGTTTTCCAACATACGAACTTGCCTCGTTACTTTTAAAATTCGGCCTAACATGTACGTTACGGATAACGTAAACGTTCAATCATACGACCCAATAGCAGTAATGAAAAAATAAGTAGGAAAATTTCAGATGTATGATTTCCAGATTTATTATAAGTTTTTTATATTATTGTACTCAATAAGTAGGTTTATTATGTTCGCTTGTACACATCACAGTTAGCAGCAGACAGTAACAAACCTGACAACACTTTAGAAAAATATTACAACAATTTGTTTTACATTATATATTTCAATAATATAATATAATCATTTATATTTAATTAATGACAAGGTTTACTTTTTAAATAAAACTATATGAGCCCTGTCTCGTTTCAATTAGCACACTTCTCAAATTTATTGTGACTGTCACTACAAGAACAAATCATACATAAATCTGATAAATTCTTTTATTTTTTTAACCCTTTCACTTCCACTTTCATTAAAAAAAATACCATTGTAGTAGATTGTATGTTTTCTTTGTTTATTTTAAGTAAATTAAAATATTTTCATAGTATTTTTTATTACTCCAAGACATAACGTCCCTGTTCAGGGACATTACAAAAACAAAAATTTACTATGAAAATAATATTTTTATAATATTAATCCTTAAAAGTAATGCAAATAAAGTAAATAAACCAAAAAGAAAAAAATTCTACCAAAATTAACAGATGTATACTTCAGAGTTAATTAAGACAGTGTCCCTCTGGAGGGACAAATACACTGAAAGGGTTAAATATTTACCAATTTTCATGAGTGTTTCATCACCTTTAACTTTGATAACGGCAATAATTCATTAAAACATTGTATTTACAAGTTCTTGAAAATCTTGTGCAGGGAACCTACTCCATATTTCTAGATTACCCATTTGCTTTAATTCTGGCAATGATCTTGTGGGTGCTGCACGCCTCTGCTTAAAAATTATCACCCCATATACAAAAAAGCATCTTTATTAAATGAACAAGAAACTAAAAAAAAAAATAAGCATTATTAAAAACTACAAAAAGTGCATCATTTGAAAATCCATATTCAAGCTTCAGATTTGTAAAATTAAAAAAATTCCAAATACACATTTAACTTGTTCGATTATGTATTGAATAAAAGGTCTGTTCCAACAATGATCAGAAACAAACCACTGGGTAGTACACAATTTTGCAGTCTCAATAAACTACTGTGCAGAATCCTGATGTCAGTAACTCATTTCTGAGCATTCTTGGAACAAACCTAAAGTAAATCGAAACCACTTAAAAACAAGCACAACATTTATACTCGAGCATAATTTTTAATTCCTATCAAAATTTTTAATTACTGAATATTTTGTTCTAGTTATATTAAAATTTAAAAGTTCTTACTCTTCATTATAATTATATTTTTAATTTTCCCTATATACCTACATACTATCTCTAACATTTTACAAATTTGATGCCTAATTAAAGATTTCATCTAGCATTGCAGCATTTTTTAGAATATTTGATAAAGCATAGTAGTAACTGCCAGTTAAAACTTTATTTCTAGTATTTAGTTTAGGTAACAGAGACAACGCTTGGAACAGAAAATACATACTTTTGTTAATTCAGAATTTTTAAATGTTGTTTTATATTATAAATCTTTCCAGGTATCCTATATCATTTTTTTATAATTTTAAATCAAAACTGTTTAAAAACAAAAAGTTTAATAAAAAAAAAAAATACCCATTATATTTAATAAGTTTTATGCTCTAAAACTCACTGTTCTTTTAATGGCAGATTTTTTAACCTCTGAGTAAAGTTAGGCGTAAGTATAATCTATAGCCTAATCAGCAAGTATGTAGTTACTTTCAACTTTATTCAGAGGTAAAACCTGGCCTTTGCTAGGGATTAGGGAATAACGAAGATCTGACTACTATAATGACACTTGCTAAAAACTGTATAAGTTCTATGTACATGTAGATAGAACCATGTGAATAACTTTAGTGCTTTGATAACACAACATTGATAATTAACAGATGAACATATTGGTCACAAAAACAAATTAATTAATATATTCTACCAATCTCATTTTTTCCAAAAAGTACAGTTACAACCTTGTTATTCTTTGAGATGTATTTATTACTGATACTTATTAATAAAAATAATAATAATTGATATAGGTACTTACTGATCTTTGGAAACATATATACTCCAGTCCAGTGAGACTTTATTATTCTGGTATACTGCTATTTCACAGAAATGTTTGTAATTCGAATCACTATGTATGGATTTGATTATAGTAAATATAAAACTAAATGTTTATTGAATATCTTTAATCTGGGCAATGAAAATCACAAAACTCATAAGCTTCAATCTGAGTACCATAGTTAAGGTCCACTTCTTCATTTTATAATCAGTAACCCACTGTATTGCTGTTTTTGCCAAAGCCAAAGGTAATATTTGAACACAAAACAAAATCAGCTGTTTTTTATAAACACCCCGATTTCACTTATTTAGTAGCAAGTCTCTGGCAGCAACTTGTAACTTAATTGGAGCATATTTATTAAATCTTGAACACTTTTTTTGATCGTATAAACGCACACATCAGTGTAACTTGTTTAAAAAAAAACTTTATAAGCAACCATCAATAACAATAAACTTATTTGTTGACCATTAATTTTTTCATCTGTACTTCTTCTGATAGTATTGTCATTTTTCATTTCATATAAACTCGAATTTTCACCATAGAAGAACTATTTTTATGATTGCACTTTTTTTGACAGACAAAAAGATTGCCGCAATTTTCCGCCGTAACGACACTAGCGAACCTAGCGGATTTTTGCTCTAAGTACGACCGGTTTTGGTATGTTTTTTCAGGGAGTTGAAACACCTTTATAGTACGCCAGTTGGTTAGTAACTAAGTGTTACCAACTGACATATTTTGCGAAAAAAATCTCCAACTAACAACGAACACAAAAAAATGGTAAATAAAGCGCAAAATCGAGAAAATAGTACAGAAGACACGTTGCAGAAGGCTATTCTCGCACTCATTCTTTCGTCCACTCGCTTCTTCGTCGCTCGTGGCCAAAAGGTATCGCTTTCTTTTGTATTAACTTCTTGCACCTTAATTTATAATTTTTAATAGGTTTAACCGACACCCTCACATCTATATACTTCACATTTAATAATCAATACTATAAACAAATTGAAGGTTTAGCCATGAGAGCGCCAATATCTAGCATCATAGTCCAACTAATCATGGAACACTTAAAACAAAAACAACTACAAAAATTAAACATAAAACATAAAACCTATTTTTTTATTATAGATATGTATTTTACTTTTACATAATACCGAAACTAACAATATATTGGACACATTCAATGCCTACTACCCGAAACTTCAATTTATCATCGAGACTGTTTAAACTTCTTAGACCTAACTATACACAATAACAAAGATACACTAAAAACTGAGTGGTACACAAAATCAACATGGTCAGGACGGTATTTAAACTTCTCATCAAAACACAACAAAAATCAGTAATCATAGGCTTGGCTTATAGGGCTATCAAACTATCCAACCCTGAATACAGAACCACGGAAATTTAAAAAGTCAAAGATACACTAATAAAAAATAATTATCTCATAAAACTTATTAATACTATAATATAAAAACGTATCCATAAATACTATAACAGTCAAAAATATAACAAAGAAAAAAAATGCTAAATATATCTCAGTACCTTATGTCAATGGATTATCTGAAAAACTCCAACATATAGTAAAACCATTTAATATACACATTGGACATAAAAACACAGCAACATTATCACATAACTTTACAAAACTAAAAAACAAAATCCCACATAATAAAAAAACCCACACAATCTATCAAATTCCATGCAACGGAGAAAACTGTAACAAGACATATATAGGACAGTAAAAACAGGGTACGAACCCACACAAATTCAAAAAACGCAGTAACAGCTTTAGGTAAACATAAACTTGAGACAGGACATGAATTTAATTATACAATACTAGGCACAGAACAAAATTTAAAAATACTCGATTTCCTATAAATGGTACACATAAAAAACACTAACACCATCAATGGTTGATGTAACATTCAATACCTTAATCAAATGTATTTTAACATACTATAAAAAAAATGATACACAATAATAAGTAATAATAATGATTATAATCATTTTAATAAAAATAAATAATAATGATAATAATAATAATAATAAAAATTGTAAATAACATTAATAATAACAACAATAGCAATAATGCGAAAAAAAATTAAATATAATAAATAGTAATAATAGACGCCAATAATAAAAGCTCACTAACATGACACACCACATCAAAACAACAAAGACTATCAAAATAAGAATAAAAATGAAGAATATGACAAGCGACAGCGTGAAATGTCAATAAAACTGTCAAGTGTAAGTCACCCGTCATCCCGATCATTCCAACGAAAAAGTGCATAGTTATAAGTACTAAAAACTAATTCTATGTAAGACACCAAAACATTTTCTTGTTTCGGACCTCCATGAGGGCCCAGAAGCGAAAAAACCGGTATCCCCACCAGAACCATATCAATGATAAAAAATCCAAATAAAACCGACCCGGCATACGTATAAAATAAATATATAAATAACATAAGAATAAATTGTAAAAGACACCCCACTTGTGCCTAAGCTAAGCTAATAAAAATAAATAAAAAACAAAGAATACAAAACATTCATAACTAATATTATATAAAAAAAACAAATTTCTTGCAGGCAACATAATAATTTTAAATAAAAAAATAAATTTAAAACAGATGGTAAATGAGAAACTAACAAACAAATATAACAATATGTAAAGGAACAAAATAATAATTTAAAGTTATAAACACCATACTGAAGAAAGCTCTAACATATGACTTTCATTTGAGAAACAATCTGAATACATATATACACTTAAAAACCCAAGAACTTACCACAAAATACCATTTTATATGCTTTATATACCTTATTTATAGAGTAAAGTCGGCATATATGGAATACCAATTATTTTTATAGTGATAACATCAAAACATAAGTGTTTAGAGGTGCAATATTTCATTAATAAATGGTTCTAAGTATCTCCAAGGAGTGGCAGGTGCTAAACTTAAACTTAACTTCAGAACATCAATATATAAGTACATCTATGAATTGCAAAAATCGCAAATAGAAACATCATTTTCTGCACTGGTACAAGCTTCGTGAGCCCATTCATTGCAGATTACGCATTGTGCCCATATTTCTCTACTTCGGCCAGAGGAAAACTTTTCTTGGCAAAAAATACACGGGATATCTTCATCGGTTGGCTTTTTATTGTAGCTTAATGGAAGATCTTCATCAGATGAATCATCAACTACTGGTTCAGATTGTGAATCAAAGGAACTAGAGGGGACATATTTTTTCGTGACTTTACGCTTCTTGGTTTGTAATCCACTAGGTCCAGGTTCATCGAAAACGTTTTGGGTAACTTTTTGTCTTGAGAGATTAATTGATTGCTCCAATTCTTCCTTATTCGGCGTCGTCGTAATTATTTTGGAACGTCCACATTTCCTTCCCCGAGTTGCCGACTTCTTTGTTATTTCTGGCACTGGAACTATGTCACTAGGATAAACATTAGGCGAGTTATTTTGCTCTTTATCAGGACGTGTATTATCGTTCGGCAAATTTTGATTTTATTATTGCATTTCGGCAGCAAATTCTGCGTCTGTGAAAATATTTCTTCTTAAGGGATAGATCCCAGTGGCACGTTTTTCCGTTCTCATGAATATTCTCACTTCTTCGTTATAGAAGGTCTTTAATGCACCCATGGCGGTCTTGTCAAGGGGCTGAAGTTTATGCGTCGTATGTGGTGGTAATCATAAAATAGTAACATAATTGTCTTTGGCTTTGACAAGTACATCTAGATTTCTAGTGTAAGTGTGATAGCCGTCCAATATCAGCAGTATTGGTTTTGTTGCTGAAGGTTTGGCCTTTTCTAGGAAGTGGTCAAACCATTTTGTAAATAAATCTGTTTGAATCCACCCGGATGGGTGAAAAGCAAACAGCGATCCTGGAGGTGCCCCCTTTTTTAGCTGGTCACTAACATTTTTGCGCGGAAAGATAATAATGGGTGGCACAAAATCACCTGCCGCACTGATACACATTACGATGGTTATAAGAGAGCCTCTCTCTGCTGATGTAATAGCACTAACTTGTCGTTTGCCTCTAAGCGATACCACTTCTGGGCATCTTGATTGCACAATAGACAACCCCGACTCATATACGTTATATATTTGGTGAGGTCCATAATTTCGCTCTGCCATAGTCTTCGTTAATAAGTCGAAAAACTCAGTGACATTTTCCCTATTAAAACCAACGGCTCTTGCTAGGGAAGTTCCAGTGGGTTTTCGTAAATGACGAAAACCAATCTTTTCCCGCAGATTCGCGTAAAAGGGAAAATGGATGTGGTATATTGTTACGCTTAGCAAGTTGAAATGCTAAAGATCGGACATCCCTTCTTGTCAGACCAAAAAACTTTTGATCCATTAGTAATAAGTAAATATCGAACTAGTTCCTCTTCTAACTCCGCTGGCAAAATTGGTTTTTTGCCCAACTTCGTTTTACTAACAGTTGCTGTAGGCCCTTCAATGCTACAGAGGCAAAAAAGTGTTGAGCGTGGAACTTTAAATTTTTTCGCTACTGCCAAATAACCCATATCTTTGTTTCTTACTGATTCAATGGCGTTTTCCATATCTTTCTCACTCCATTGTTTTCGCTTTTTCTTCAATGGAGTAGCCATTATTTCTGAAAATAAAAAAATCCCGTACTTTATACTCGGCGTAATATGGGATAGCAAGAGGGCGAGTAATATGGAATATTCCATATTACACGCTACAAAAAATGTAAACAAAACAAGTACTCTATTTGTTATTACGAAACATATTAAAGCAAATCGTTAAGATTTCTACCATCTTATGCCTAAACAAATTTACCATGCGTTTAAACAACTTTATTTAAGCAAAATGTAGTCTTAAAATGATTTTAACTGACACCGTGCACAAACTTAAAATACGTGAAAATCATAGCCTCACATTTTTCGGCGTTGGTGGCGTCTAGCGGCAATTTTATTTCATGCCAGCAGTCTACAATTTTAACGAGCATTCTAATGTCGTCATCACCCTAGAGATGGAGCCAACCAGTTTAAAATTATAAAGAATTCCATATTACCCGACTATTCCATATATGCCTACTTTACTCTAATATAGAAATTTATTTTGCAAAGTACGCCTATGGAATGAAACGTTTTATGCCCACTTTTACTGCACTCCTCTTTTATTCAGACTACAGTTCATCAAATTTCTAGAGGCTTTCGACGGCTAGACAGAGAAAGCACTACTGAGAGGCATCGGTTGGCGGGGCCGACGGATTTACGCAAAGAAAGTACACTCTGCGCATCAAGTATTTCACTATTTTATTCAGACGTAAATGTCAGATGTAAATTTCGCTAAAACATTTCTTTTATTTTCGTTTGTGTTTTTTGCTTATTACAGTTTAATAGAACCTAAGTATGGAGCTTAATAGCAAATTAAGAGGCCGCGTGATTAACAGTCAATCTCGCGAAATAATAGCCAATGTTATAGAGTTCATGAGAAGAGAAGGAAACTTTAATTTACCTTCAATACCATTTAAAAATGTAAATGATCGTGTTGCTGCAGACGCAGGAGTATCTAAAAACACTGTCGTCCGCATTTCTGGAGAGAGAAAAAGAATCGATAACCGTGAGATATCGGAATTTTCATCACCAAGAAAAACCATTTGAAAACCAAAAACAGTTAATGATATAGATAAAGCTGACAAAGGTATTTTAAAAAGAATTATTCTGTTCATGTTAATCTCGGAAAATATTGTTCCAACATTAAAAACAATTCTGACTAAATTTAGAGAAGCTACAGGGTACAAAGGAAGCTATGAAAGTTTAAGAAAAATAATAAAGTCGCTAGGATTTCGTTGGCGGAAAACAAAAACAAACAGAAAAATATTAATGGAAAGGTTTGATATTCAAAAGCTACGTTTAGACTATCTGATTCGTTTAAAAAGTTATCGAGCAGAGGGCCGTCCAATTGTCTACTTAGATGAAACATACATTCATGCCTCCCACACACACCAGAAAGCTTGGAGTGATAATTCAAATGAGGGATTAAAGAAACCAATTAATAAAGGTGATAGACTAATTATTGTCCATGCAGGAGGTGAAATGGGCTTTATTCCGAATGCCCGGTTAATTTTCAAATCTGGAACCAAAAGTGGAGACTACCACGATGAAATGAATTTTAATAATTTTTCTAAATGGTTGAAAGAAAAGCTGTTTCCGAACCTCCCTCCAAGAAGCGTCATTATTGTTGATAATGCTTCTTACCATAATGTCCAGGTAAGAATAAAAATGAAGAATATGACAAGCGACAGCGTGAAATGTCAATAAAACTGTCAAGTGTAAGTCACCCGTCATCCCGATCATTCCAACGAAAAAGTGCATAGTTATAAGTACTAAAAACTAATTCTATGTAAGACACCAAAACATTTTCTTGTTTCGGACCTCCATGAGGGCCCAGAAGCGAAAAAACCGGTATCCCCACCAGAACCATATCAATGATAAAAAATCCAAATAAAACCGACCCGGCATACGTATAAAATAAATATATAAATAACATAAGAATAAATTGTAAAAGACACCCCACTTGTGCCTAAGCTAAGCTAATAAAAATAAATAAAAAACAAAGAATACAAAACATTCATAACTAATATTATATAAAAAAAACAAATTTCTTGCAGGCAACATAATAATTTTAAATAAAAAAATAAATTTAAAACAGATGGTAAATGAGAAACTAACAAACAAATATAACAATATGTAAAGGAACAAAATAATAATTTAAAGTTATAAACACCATACTGAAGAAAGCTCTAACATATGACTTTCATTTCATGGCGGTCTTGTCAAGGGGCTGAAGTTTATGCGTCGTATGTGGTGGTAATCATAAAATAGTAACATAATTGTCTTTGGCTTTGACAAGTACATCTAGATTTCTAGTGTAAGTGTGATAGCCGTCCAATATCAGCAGTATTGGTTTTGTTGCTGAAGGTTTGGCCTTTTCTAGGAAGTGGTCAAACCATTTTGTAAATAAATCTGTTTGAATCCACCCGGATGGGTGAAAAGCAAACAGCGATCCTGGAGGTGCCCCCTTTTTTAGCTGGTCACTAACATTTTTGCGCGGAAAGATAATAATGGGTGGCACAAAATCACCTGCCGCACTGATACACATTACGATGGTTATAAGAGAGCCTCTCTCTGCTGATGTAATAGCACTAACTTGTCGTTTGCCTCTAAGTGATACCACTTCTGGGCATCTTGATTGCACAATAGACAACCCCGACTCATATACGTTATATATTTTATATAATGTCCAGGTAAATAAAGCACCAACGTCAACTTCTAAAAAAGCTGACATGCAGGATTGGTTAAGGAATCATAATATTGCTTACGAAGAGGATATGCTCAAAACGCAATTATACAGTTTAGTGCTATTGCACAAGTCACGATTTAAGAGGTATGCAATTGAAGAAATGATAAATGAACATGGTTTTAGTTGTTTCGTTTGCCACCGTATCATCCCGATCTTAATCCGATCGAATTAGTGTGGGCATCATTGAAACAATATGTAGCTAGTAACAACACTACATTTAAGAGGCAAGACGTACAACTGTTGTGTGAAGACTTTTTTGATACGTTTTCTAAAGAGAAGTGGCAATCTCGTTGTAATAATGCTAAAATGTGGGAATCTAAATTTTATGACAGAGAAGTTACTTTGGATGAGGCAACTGATAGATTTTTAATTAACTTAAACAGTGACAGTGAGACTGATTTTGAATCTGATATGGAAACTGAAGAAAGTTTTTCGGAAGACCATTAAAATTATATCTGTACCTAAGATCAAAAAAGTATTATCTATTTTTACAAAGAAGATGCACAAGAATCAAATTTTATTTTTTTATTATTAGATAGCTATTTTTGTTTCTGAGTTGTGTTCATTTACAGGCTCAATTTTTTTCCGTTTCTCCTTTTTGATTTTATATGGGGTTTCAAGTTGTTTTTGACTTATTTAGACGTAAATCACAACAACACACTTTTTTAATAAAGCAAACAAGTGTTAAGAGGTATATGTACGTGTAAACTACAATTACAAAAAATTGATATGAAACCCATGAAACCACCAACAAAAATGTAAAGCTAGCTTCCGTACTAGAACATGGTGTCATTCGTCGAGATAATTTATCGTTTTGTTTAATAGATCAAGAAATGTATATATTCCCCTGTTATTTTTTATAAAATTATAAGAGAAATAAATTTTTTTCTAAATAGTATAGTTTATTATTTTGTAGAAAAACAAAATTTCGAAAATTTTAGTAATGTTTCAGAAACAACCGTTATTAATAATAGGTACCATTTTCCTTAATAAGGTAGAAATAAAATATAAACTATTTCCACGATTTACAAAGGCCTACAAAAAAATTATAGGTATTTTCCGCTATCCTATAAAATTTATATTTTCTGACTCAATTTCAAAAGGTTGAAGGAATTCCAAAACACCTTTTATGGCATAATAATTATTTTCAATTCTACATACTATCTTTAGCTGCTTTTAAAAACGTTCTAAGAAAGTCCAATCAGACCAATTTAATCCCTAAACTATTCCACACTTTTAAAATTTAATTACCTAAAAATATTAAAAACTATTTAAAATAACTTGTTTAGCAGACTGTACAATAGCTATCTTAGTCACACGTAGCGCGTTCTCTGTCTGGGCGTCGAACACCTCTAGAAATTTGATGAACTGTATAATACGAAAGAAAATCTGGTTTAAAATTCATATAGACTTATTTTGTTTTAAACCGTGTTTAATATTAATTTATTATATTTATTTTTTAAATAGATTATATGATTAAAAAAATAAAAAATCAATTTTTTAAACTAATCGAAATAATTCCACAGTCATCTATTGAAATTTATGTAATCGATATTACAATATTAAAAAACAACTATAAATCTGCGATTCTCATATATGAATAATTCAAGACTAATGTTGCCCCGGGACCATATCCTTTCAATAAATTTTATACATATTGCCATTTATCTCATATGTTGGGATGCTAATTTCTTGCAATAAGAATAAATATATATTTAAATTAAATCCATCACTAAGTTTATTTTTGGAAAAGAAAATGTGAATTAATCTAATAAATAAATTACTAAATAAGTTTTAAAAAATTCAAACTGGTGTTGAAAGGAATTGTACTTAATCAAAAAAGCTCCCCCTTAAATTTAAATAATAGAAAGCATCCTTCTGGTTTGTGTAACTGGACAACTTTAAAAGCAGACTATCATTATCGTTCAATAATGGTGAAAATTCTTACTTCGCGTCCTCTCGGTGTTTTTTGTCAAGTTCGTAAAATATATCAAGGGAAGTTCTGAGTAAAATATTAATTTTTTCTCTACGCGGCAGCAGCTGGAAATAGCCTTAAATGAAGTTAGGTGAAAAAGATGCATCTATGAAAATCTTTGCAGTTACAGCTCAAATTTATAAGCTACAAATTTCGGGTTTTATAGAAGATTCGTCCATGAAAGTTATAGAGATGGATAAAAAATAAATTGTTGCCATGCATTGTGGTCATCTTTATTTCAAAGAAAATTGTAGTTACAGCCATTTGAATTAATACGGCACCATTGCTCTCCTCACTTTCCTGGGATTTAATTTCTTTCACTTTTGCGCGAGAAGATCTGGATATGAGTTTTACCGCTTCGTATGACTGTGCTCCAATAAGTGTCTCACTTAACGTCTTGTGGTGTTATAGCTGAAGATCCTGCTACATTTCCAAGTCCTGTAGTCCATTAATGAATGCAGCAATCTGTTTCAAATGCTGCTGGCCATATCTTGTCTCCAAAGCTTGGACGAGGGATGAATAACTTCTTGGAAACGTAACTGTAAAACGGATACTGCCTGACCTCGCAGTGACATTATTATTGAAGCCGTTATCTCTTTCTTGGCCCAGCTCTAGCTGCAGCTTCAAATTGGAGTCGATATGTTTCCCATGTTGTCTGACCGTCAAACGTGGGTGAATTCAGGGTCTTGCTAGCATGGATTTGTAAAACTGGGTTTTATATATGGCCTGGTTTGGGTTACAGATGAGGACGAGGTAGTCCTTTCAGCTTTTTTGTTGTTTATCGAAGCTAGGATACGAATTCTTCTTTCTAACTCAACTAGTTTAGTTCTAATTTGCCTTTCGAACTCTATTCTAGCCTTTTCCTGTTGTTTTAAATTCTCTCCTTGTTGTTCTAAATTGAATTTTAAATGCTCTTGCTGCTGTTCTAAATTAGCTTTTAAATGCTCTTGTTGCTCTAAAAGATCTACTCTCATTTTAAGCTGACCAACTTCTTTCTTGAACGTTTTCTGGATTTGTAGCAGAGCATTCATAATTTCTACCTCAGCTTTTCTACGCCTCTCTTCCTTCTCTTTTTCTTTGTCCTCCCTGCGTCTTTCCTTCTCCTCTTTCCGCTTTTCATTTTCCTCCTCTTCTTCCTTCCTGCATCTTTCCTTCTCCTCTTCCCGCCTTTCCTCTTCTTCCTTCCTGCGTCTTTCTTTCTCCTCCTCCATCTTCAAAAACCATACTGGGGGACCTGAAGTATCCTTGCCTGTTTCGTATTTAGTGGATGCACCATGAACTTCTATTTTGTATCTCACTGCTGTCACCACTGTTATCTCAATTTTTGGTATCTTAATTTATTTCAACTCAAGTTTTACAATAACTATACAACTGATAACATTAAAGTATATTGTTTATTATAAAACTACCCCTCTGACGTCCGGATCGTCGACTTGTGTAGCTCGCTTTCCTGTTCTAGAACCTTCTCGAATAATCCGTATTTTTCTTGACAAGGAATAACATTTTAAGACATTTCTGGACTACTCTATCTGTTTTTGTACTCGTACCTTTACTCGTGCCATATTTGTTGGTTAGGTGTTTCTGACTGGTAAAAAAAGACTTTATAACCATCGAGTTATTCTATTAAAGGGGATTCTAGATTTTACTTCAGTTTTAATTGTGGAAGAACGGGTAAATGGTATTTTAGAAAAATTTGTGTTTTTGGTAAATTTCCATGTTTTTTTGGATCCCATCTACACCCGCTAAAGGGATTTATAGACAAAAAAATTGTGAGTATGACTAATTTCAATAGATTTTGAGTTATTAGTTCGTTGTTTCATATAGGGACATCCATCGGCATTTGAGTGTGTAAAATTGAAGTGGATTCTTTAAAAGTGGTTGCTGTTTTGTTTTTATTTACACTTGGAAGGCTACCAGTTTGACCTTTTACGAGAAAGGTATGTTTTGTATATTTTTGGTAATATTGTACACCTTTTGATTGTCGATTTCTTTTATGTTATGGTTTGGTGTATCAGAATTTTAATTATTTGAGTTTATAATACTGTTTACGACTCTTGGTACTTGATAGTTTCTAGCTTGAGTTTATTTTCGATAATGAATTATATAGTTTGGGAAACCTTCATAGTCAGATTTCCTGGTTTAATATTTTTTTATAAAATTATTTTGTGGTCATAGTAAAAATATTGTACATACGTAATGTAATATACCATTTTTGACATATTTTTAATACTTACTGAAAAGGATATAGCTGACTAAAAAGAGTTTCGAAAAATTGCTAGTTGTGGGCAGGGCTGGCATATCTAAGAGACCCTGTATGAAGGAGTCACTGATTTTAGGTGGATTAAGTTGACAAAACTTTTCTGATGTTCGTTTGCAGAAAACCACAAATATCTTTTGTACTTAAATAGGTACTAAGTAATCATTGTCAAATTCTAAAACATCAATTTGCTCGATTATATGAGACACTGCCGGTTTTGTCAACCTGAATCATCTATAAAGGACATACATTTCTTCAAAACAATTTAAAGGTATGTATGTTCTCCTTGGGAATCCACAATAAATTATACTCAGAATATATACATCGTCATCTAATTGTCTTTAATTTTCATTTTGAAATAACCAAACAAAAAAGGACAAAATTGAAAGTATTATGAAGAGCGACCCACAAGAAAATGTTTCTAATGTAGGGCATGACCGACCAAGACATAAATAAGAGAGTCATGTAGGTGATAACTACGCCTTAATTTATAATATAAATTTTAGCCCATAGCATCTTACTACAAACTACTGCAAATATTAATACTCCAAGGTAAATTAACAATATTTAAAAATCAAAGAAACATAAATTGTATTGTATCCTATATTAATTATTGCTCCACTTTGCCAGCTTGGATGGATTTCCACATTTTAAAGAGAATTTCAGAATTCCTATAAACTATCTTTAAAAAAAATCAAATTTTGTACTAACCAACAGTCGTCCTAACCAGAAGAGCACCCCTAGTGATTGTTGTATAAAGTCAGTTATAGTAAGCAATAATTTTAAGCAACAAAAAGTTTCTTTACATAGCAAAGTCATCTTTTTGAAGAAAGATAAGAACAAAATTGTATGCCTTCTATCTATTTACTAATTCCAAATATCCCTTTTGCAAAACGGACAGAAACCCTTGCTACCTCTCCTTGTGAGGCTGTTTAGAGCAAGCCTGGTGTGGAGCTATGTCCCACTAGATTGGTCTCCTATAGACTCCTGAAGGTGGATAGGCAATGCAATGAAGAACTCTTAAAGGGCAAGACAGGAATGATGAATGAGATTAATAATCACCACATTCTCGGCATGGTCTTAGACTTGCTAGATCCTCGACAGAAAAGTCATAAAGCGTCCTCATTCCAGAGAGAGACGTATGGAGCAGGATGACTCTGCGCTGTACACGGACGGCTACAAAACTGAAAAAGGAGTAAGAGCGGGAGTTTTCGGCCAGAAGCCAAGAGTAGAAATATTAATAAACCCAGGCTCTCTAGTCACGATCTTCCAAGCAGAAATGATTGCTATAGAATTAGTAGCGAAAGAGTTGATTAATTTTCTCCTTGAAAATAAGACAAAAAAGATCTTTTCGAATAGCCAGGCAGCCCTCAAGGCCCTGAGCTCCAATCGAGTTGACTCAAAGCTGGTTTGTATTTCTATAAATACCGTTGAGTGTCTCGGTGCTCGAAATAAAGCGGTGCTCGAAATAAAGCTACTCTGAGTTGGGTTTCGTGACACAGCGGTGTAGAGGGCATTGCAAAAGCCGACATACTCGCTAAAAGAGGAACCGAATGTGAGTTCATAGGATCAGAACCATTCGTGGGAACTGCAAAGAGCACTTTCAAAGAAATTATTTTAAAATGGATCGATGATGCAACACTCACGAATTGGAAAGACACCCCATGGCTAACTCATTCGAAGACGTTAGAACCAACCGTTTCATGAACGCCTCTGCTCAGATCTGGAAATTGAGTAGAAAAAATCTACGCATTTCCACGGGACTGATGACAGGATATTTTCGCCTGGGTAATCACATGAAAAGAATAAGTCTGCATTAAAATTGGACTATTAATTCTGCAGCGTACAAGACGAATCTGCAGAGCACATTTGGAAGGAACTAGATTTCAGATTTTCGGATTCATCCAACTGGAACACACCGACTTTAAACAGGAATCATTTAATTCAACCATTGCCTTCATTAAAAGGTGTGACTTGTACGGTGAACTATAAGTTAGATATGAGAAACAAAAGGTCCATCTGGGTCGCAGTGGAAGGCAATGAGATCATCCCACTCATTTTAAACCTAACCTATCCTTTTTGTGATTACTGAGAAAACGACAGTAAAATTTTTTTCACATCCTGTATATTTTATACGTTTCTTTTATTTAAATAAATTTGAAACACGTAAGAACGAAAACTTCGGATAACAAATGAAGAACATAAGGGAAACCTAATAACACATACTTTTTTCCATAAGTAGCTTGATTTCTTGTAGTGAATAAATTCTATCAAAATTTTAAATTAACATATCTCCAACGAAAACCTAATTTGTATTTTTTTTATTAGGGATGTAATTCACAATCGTTCATTGAAACGTAAAGGTGGCTTGAGGCGAAGTAATCAGGGGTAGTAGCATGCAAAATATGTGGAATTACAATTTCCTATGGATTTATCTCATATTCTAAAAATTCAGGATTCCAACTTAAATTTTACCCGAAATAAAGACACCCAAGTTTTCGCGGGGACATGGACACCCGGTATAATATTTTTATAACATTAAACTAGAAGATCCACAAATATTTAAAATATTTGATAAAAAACAGCTATAACATTATAAGCTATTAGATAACGAATAAAAAACCGCTTCTTCATGAAAACCGGACCTACTTCAAATAGGTCATTAAATCCAAAAAAATTTAAAATTTAAATTTTAGCAACAAAGAACGTCACCATAAATAACGTTAAAAAATAATGTTTTCAAACAAAACAAGAAAAAACAAAAATCTATTAAATAGTATCTATTTATACAGGATGATCGATTAAAACTTAATTCATACATTGTAAATAAATATTAAAAATAAAAGTATAAATGTTTTTAAAGAACAAAAATTTTTAAATTATTATTGTCTTTAATATTGATGATAACTATAGTTCGTTATTTTTACCACTTTCTCCTCCATTTTCTCTCAATACTATATATGTACAGGATTATTCATTATATTATTTATTATCTGTATTTATAAATACACAAAATAATGTTTTAAATAAAAGTTGTGTGGCTATGACTGAAATTTGTTAAAATGTCATTAAAAACACAGTGTCCTGCCTATTTCACGAGACAAAACAAAACATATTTTTTAAATGGGATACCCTGTATATTATTAAATTTTTTAAATTGTCTTTTTTTCTAATTTAAAAAGTATATCACTTATAACCCATATCTTTTACCGTTTTCGAGTAGTTAAACGTTGACTATCTTAGTTGTCTTTGTTTAGGTACATATTTGCACTTTTTCTTCCTTACTGTCAAATTAATATAGAACAAACAGGTAACGTTTTTGAAGTAAGCAATGAAATTGACAACTATTATGTTTGAAAATTGACATTTCTTTAAAAAAATAATTTAAATGGTTTACAGTGAAGAAGAAAGAGTGTAAATATTTAGGTTAGCTTAAAAAGAGAAAATTTTAAGGTCAAATTATCTCTTGCTGTCAGGGTTTCCTGTAAAGTGGTTCGGGCACTTAAATTTATATAATAAACAAACAAGGGGTCGCCTCTCTACAGTATTTTATTACAACTCAATTATTATCCAGCAAATAGATGAAATTATTAAATATCTACACTAGGATCGGTGACGCATTTATAATTTGTTACAAATAAATATTAACGAATCTATTTACAGTAAGATCAAGCCTGGATCTTCACTATGCATACTATACAATTTGTTAACTTTTTAGTCTTGACTACACCAGAATGGTATAGAGACACAATGCTATTGAATAGAGAGAAATAAAATAATACGCTACCAACTGCAAGCCGTAATATCCCATTCTTACTGTCGAAAAAGCGTGGTAAACCAATTAGTTTCTTTATTCTATCACGTCCAAATTTAATTAAGCGTCTCATTTTATTTTGCTTATTGCTTTAGTTAACGCACTGTATGTGAAGATTCATAGTTTACCTTTAGGCCATGCAACGCAAGTAAAGCGGATACTATAATTAAAAAAAAATAATAAACAAAAATTGGCGAATTATGGCACTTCCTAAGTGAATATAATATTACTTCTGTATTTGTAACGTGTGGAGGGTGGGTTACACTCACGGCACTTAGACCTTGCATCCTGTGCATCCTCGTAAGATAATAGGCATCTTTTAACTCGCCTACAGATTTGATGTAGTTGACAACGTCGCCAAGAGGTGCTTCTCTTATATCGGCCAGTGTTAGCCAATTTTTGCTGGACCCAAATTTTCTAATAAACGAGATCGTCGGGAAATCGTAGGAGATATGCTCAATGGTCTCATCTTCTTGTTTGCAACCACTGGCAAAGTGCGGACTCTGACAGTTCCATGATATAGAAATGCTTCCGCACTTGGCAAGGACCAGTCAAGAACGTCTATGATCAGAAGCAGAGTCTGTCTAATCATAGTCAAGTATTTGTTTGCTGTAGTGATAACTTAAAAGCTATTTGGCAACTCTGCAGCTTCTTGTGTCATCCTTTATTTTCTTCAATTTCACAAGGGAATGTTTTTTTATTAGGTTTGTTACTACTGATGTTGTCAGACCAATGAAAGGGTCAGGTACAAAAAGTACTTGGTTGCCTTTCGATGTGCCGTGACCTTTGATCCATTTTAAGGTGAACACACCGTTGATGGATCCTTCGGTCAAAGCTTCGTGCCATCCTAGTACTAACCCTGTGTAAATACGTGGTCTGTATAGATGAGCATGTTCCTTCCATTGATATTGTTTCTGGTAACTTGTTTTGCTGCTAAGAGAATCTTGTTGAGCACGGTTTGAACTACACTGGCACTATTACTCACAACCCATTTTATGTTTAGGTTTAAGGATCTGGAGTATATTCCACGTCTCTTGTCTTGTTATTGAATCGTCGGTGTAGATATGAATTGTACTTCAACAAATTAAGGTAGATTAACAAAATAATTCATTTTTTTTTTGGTTCTTCAAGACTTTCTCTTAACAAATAAAATTAACAATATGTGCGTACGACACTACGACTTCAAATGTTAGGAGTCAAAAAAATATATTAAAATCAAAAATAATAAAGTTAGATTTTGTATTACTACTTCTTAGCTACGTTCCAGTGTACTTCGGAGACCCGGAGAGGTTCACGGAAGCCCATTTACTGCTTCCTGTCCAAGTATTACATTTTAAAGTGTCCATTCGAAAGAAGTCCAATTAGAGAACTAATAATATAAAAGGAAGACTCCCGAATTATACATCACCGAGATTCTTACAATGTAACTTTTACGACAAGAATAGTTGTGTCATCAAGGAAAGTCGTCATTAAGGAAAAATCGATAAAGAACTACCCAAAACTTCCCTCGATATAAAAATTGTAAAAATTGGGAACTCTTAAGCACTTACATTATAGAAACGTGACGAAGAACACCGAGCGGACGCGAAGTCAGAGTTCGGGTGGGGTCAAAAGGAAGATAGAGAAACCCCCTTTTCAACGTTTTTGAATAATAATGATTGGCTGCTTTTAAAGTGGTCCCTCTTATCGAGGGAAGTAAAAACAACATAAACAAGGCAAAAACTCGCAAACTAGACCATAATTCCTGTATTGCTCGACCTATCTCCTCGATCATAAATATGACCATAGAATCATGTTGCTACTGAGAAATACCAAATCCTGCAGGGTTTGAGGGCGTTTTTGCAGTACAGAAGCTCAAGTATTTGTGCACCTTTATCTTTTTTTACCTGAATGTATGTCCTTAATCCCTTTTAGCTATCCTCTCTGTACGCCAATGACCAAAAATTATTAATTTAAAACATTTAACCCAATACTAACTATCCATAGGAACCTTTTAAAATAATTGTAAAAATTAAAAGGATGAACCTCCAAAAACATATAGGGTTTTTAATTTTAAAATCAATTTTTGTTGAAATTATTATTTTGTGACCCTCATCATTTTTAACCTCTACTCTTCATGATAAAGGTTATGTTTTTGTTATTAAATTATTAAGGGATTAGTTAAATAATATTTTTTTTATTTCCAGGACGACAACTAGAAGAAAGTAAAGATGACTCCTTTAGAAAACTAGGAAGATTTATGATGAGGGTAGAACTTTGGAAATAAATTGTTATATTGTACTGAAATGATATTCAGATTAAAGTTTATATTTTTACTTTGCCATTATTTATTTTGGAACAAATTAGTAAAAGCAGGTAGTTTTAACATTTGTTAAAATTATGCTCAGAAAAAGATATTGAAATCTAAATTAATTAAGTATTTACAATTGACCTAAAACATGGAACCTATATACCTAATAAAATATATTCAATGTATAATTACTCAAAAAAACAATACATATATTATAATGATAAAATAATTAAGATACATTTTTGTGATCAGGAAAAATAGATTATTATAAAAATTTAAAAATATACAGGGAATCTCAAATAAAAAATATATTTTGTTGTATCTAGTGAAATGTACACGCTACTATATTTTTGATGGCATTGTTAACTTAGTTAACTTTAATTTTTTTTGTATATGCAATAATAACGATGATAAATGATATATTATAAAATTTTTGGAATAATCTTTTTTCCTAATTTCAAAACTATACCATAATCCCGTATCTTATACAAATAACTTTATTATTAGTGATTAAAAATTAGACACTACATAATATTTTGGCATAAGCTATCTTCTAGAGTATTTTCATATGTTAATTTTTTTTAGTTTAAAAATTTAGTAATGTTTTTAATTTATGTATTATCAAAATAAGTGTTTTATTTTTCTTTTTATTCTGTAGCCGATACCACTAAAAGTAGACCAACCAGTGGCGGCTCTTGACCAAAATATTGGGGGTACAATGACAGAATATAGATCTCAGTACAGATGTAAGTACAAAACTTTAAGTGTTTTACATATAGTATATGTTCTGAGATCTATATTCTGTCATTGTCAACCCCCAAAATATTGGTCACAAACCGCCACTGAGACCAGCCTTATATTAGGTAAAGATGGACTAAAATAAATTAAAAATGTCAGTAGATACAAACTGTTCCTTAAAAAAAATGTAACTATGTATTTTATCTCGAAAATTTTAAATCTTGAGTAACTAACAAAAGTTGGAACACCCTCTATAATAAAACGATTTGAAGTAAAAATATGCTTTATTTGAATCCAGGCATTCTTAATTTAACGTTGCAATGTTCACATTTTGAATTAAAAGATAAAAAAACGTTGTTAATTTCAAAATCAATAATTTTTTTAGCATGCGTTCTGAAATTAAACCAGAAAAATCCTAACATGTTTAATTAAGTATGTCATCTTTAAACTTTAAGCACATAGTGTATGTCCAATATTTAATCATAATACGTTCCTAAATTTAGAAATAATAAACTGAGAATAGAACTTCTTGGTTCATGCTCCTTTTGTTTAGAATTTTTTAAAGAATTGCCATACTTAAATTAAGCAAGATATTTTCTTCGATTAAGAAGTAACGAGATTAAAATTAGAAATAAACTCCTTATTATAAGTATGGATAACCTTTTTTCGCTTTTTTAAGAATGCTTATGCTCATAATAAGTATGCAGGTTTCTTAAATTAAAAAGTACCGTGATTAAATTGTGAATAAAACTTCTTGATTTAAAATATGTATAACGATTTTTTAGTATTACATCCCTATTTTTAAACCTCCTCTAGGAACAAATTCAGACAAGAAACATCATAAGTACATTTATCGCCAGTGCATCTGAGAGTTATCTAGTTAGTGTTGAAAATGGATTATAATGTAAATGAGGGTTTCGAATTTTATGAAAGACAGAATGAATACGGAACAATGAGTTATATAATTTATTGTTAGAGAAGGGATTAGCATATTCAATAATAGAAAAAAATACAGGTGAGTCTAATTTTTTCTTTTAGTGAAACATTTTTATAAAGGATAATTTCCTGACCGTAGTAGAATTTCATATAAATAAAAAGTTCCTTGGGTTTTATGGTCAAATAGTTTTAATTTTTTTATAATTTATGCACTATGTGGTGGCCCTTAAGTAATTGTACATAGAAGTATGGTAGATTCCTTACTTTAAAATATTACAATTTAAACCAACTTGCTTTAATAAAATGTTGTTATTAACGAATATACAGGGTGTTAAAGGTTAAATTTTAAGATTTCTTCTGTGTAATAACTTTAACGTTTTTAGATATGTATACATAAAAATTTGGAAATAGAGTTTTTTGGGCACGAAAAATAATAATAATCTGGTACCTACTTCGATGTAATTTGTAGAGGGCGCTACATAGGCTACATTTGTGGCATACATGTGCCGTACATTTTTTTGCTGTTTAAGTTAGCGGTAAATTTGTAAAAGAATATTAAAGCCACGTTATTTTAATAGAAGAAAAGTATACTTGTTATTAACCTTAAATCTTAACGGTTTACGATATAATCGCATTTTAGGGATCAGCTGCATGATTATTATTGAAAACATTTAGAAAACAAATTAAAAAAGAAACTAAGCTTTAGCTTAGTTTCTTTTTTTATGTTATTTATAACATTATAACTTTAATTATGTCACATTAATTGTTCGATATGTCCTCCATTCTCGTCGATGCATTTATCTACATGTTCCATAAAAGATTGTCTCATATTAAACAACATCATTGGATCTATCTATTTCTTCCCAAAGTAATAATTATTCATTTCGGGAACTATTAACACAGCTTATACAATACAGCTCCACAACTCCGTGTCGGCGTCTGTGATCTGGCGGTCGAGAACCAAGCAAGACGGAATGGTGCTATCTCTGTTAGATTCGAGGGAAAAGCCGGGCCCGGATTAAACAATTTTTTTATTATTGAAAAAATTGAAAACCTTGGCGTAATAAGGTTGGTTACATGCCATATTAAGTAAGTTTTGGGAAATTAAATTTTTAATTTGTTTTAAATCTGTCAAATATAATTAGAAACATTATTTAAATATAAATATTACGAAAAATAGCACATCTTTCGGATTAGAGGTAAAATAATTTGTATGTGGCTAGTAAAATCCTCGTTAACAAATGTTTTGAGCTAAAACAGTCACTTCACGACAAATTGTGGCTTGGATCCTTTTTACACCAAGGGCTTCAATTGTTAAAGAATTGTGTCACGCTCGTGGATGCAAATCAAGTGGCAAGTGGCAAGTGTTACTCTTCGCGTAAAGGGTTTATACCTAGATAAACGAATGCTTCGACTGAGGTCTGGGAACTCTATGGTATTTTGGAATTATAAAGAATTTGTGCTTTTATTTTAACAATATTGGTTATATTTAGATGTATTCTTATTAATTGAAATACAAATTTGTAGAAGTAATACTTTGACAGTTTTTATTAATATAATATATTCAATTTTTATCTGACCATACCGAAGTAGGGAATTTTAAAACTTTATAGTAATGTGAAATTTGAATTACAATATTACACGTTATTACATAATTAGTACTTATTTTAGGTAGGTACTAAATTTGTACTTGGAGAAAGTAATATCGATTTTTACAAGAAAACTTGAAAAGTAAATTAATTTAGTTCCTATTTCTGATGTAAAACTTAAGTTTTGGTTTAAACCAAGAAAACAAATAAATTATAGTTTGTTCAACAAGGGTGGATATGATAGCAATATCACACAAAGACGAAGTTTGAGCACGACGTCGTATGCGGAGTACTCAATCGTCTGATTGTGATATGAACAATCCACTCGATATGGTCAGTATATTTTTTCTACGACCCACTAACGAAAATCTACAAATTAAAAAAATTATTTTAGGTTATTTAGACAAAATAACTAATTTTAAAATAATTTACGAAGTTGACTAATTTATAAAATAAAATTAACATGAAAAATTAATTAGTCCTCGGCCTAGATTCGATCCCGGGCTTTTCGCGTGGAAGGCAGATGCTCTGTCCTCATCTTCACCGAAACTTTCAGGACTTTAGTTTTAATACTCGTAATTAAATTAATTAATTAATTCTAAAAGTGTGGTACAAATGTTATTTTTTGTAGCCAATTCTTTAAAATTATTTTGAAATATCTTTTCAATATTGAATATTAGTTCTACAAATTCATCATTTGACAGTTGCAGATTTCCAAATGTATCTGGATTGGCGTTATCATATGCCTTTAAAAAGCAATAAAAAGAAAAATCATCTAATTCAACGTGATCTTTGTTATATTTAAGACAGGTATCGCAGAGGAGTGGATCCGCAAGGCTTTTATTAAAAGGTAACCACACACATAGCTGATAAAATTTTTCTGTATCAATTCGTCTTTACAATAATTTAGGGTGTTAAAAATTTTATCATAAAATAAAATACAAGGTGTTCCATTTAAAAAACATACATTTTAATTTGCCAGGCAAAAACGTGACACCCTGTATATCCAAAGATATTTTTAAAATATGTAGGTAATTTTCAAATCCATATAACTTTTATTTAAAACTTTCTTGCGTGTCTACAACAAAATAATGAACAATAACGCACTAATGGGATATCCTGTATAAATTATATTTTTAACAATGAAAATTTCTTATAATGTAAAACTTATCGGTTTGGGTCCTTGGGAAAACTAAAGAATGTTTTCTTGCAGGTATAACCCTTATTAAAACAGCTTTTGACTGCACAAACAGAATGATGTCTTTTTTTTTCACTCATTCTACTCATAGCTAAAGAGTCACCAAAATAATAACAGTACCTTTAACTCAAACAAAATCAACGAAATTATAAGCTCCACGAAATTATACAATCAACGAAATTATAGGCTCCACGAAATTATACAATCAACGAAATTATACGCACGACTCAACACCTTACCTAAGTACGCTTCTGAACACCAAAACCATCTTTTCCCTTCGAAGGCGGAGCTTAAGCGATGCGCGACGAAATCGACGCAAACCGTTGCCGCCAAGAGAGTGTTTTAGCTGTATTGTATAAGCTGTGCTATTAACGTAGTAGGCGGACGCCACGAATGATTTTGACAGCAAATCATTCGATTTGTTTCAATATTATGCCAATCTTGTAATATTTAGTTTGCATTTATTTTGGTTAATTTATAAAAAGCAGAAAATGCCGAGGCCTAATAATTATTCTAATACAGATATGAGAGCTATGGTTGCTATTTACTATCAGCAAAATTTTAATAGGCGTGCTGCGAAATGAGAATATTTAAGAAGATATCCTAATATAATGTTATTTAGCTTAGCTTTTTTTTTTATTTGTTTTTTAAATGTTTTCAATAATAATCATGCAGCTGATCCCCAAAATGCGATTATATCGTAAACCGTTAAGTTTTAAGGTTAACAACAAGTATTAATAACATGGCTTTAATATTCTTTTATAAACATACCGCTAACTCAAACAGCAAAATAATTTAGGGCATATTTATGCCATAAATGGAGCTTTTATAGCGCCTTCTATAAATTACATCGAAGTAGGGTTCAGATTATAATTTTTCGTGTCCAAAAACCTCTATTTCCAAATTTTTATGTATACATATCCAAAATGGTTAAAGTTATTGCAAAAAAGAAATCTTAAAATTTAACCTTTAACCCTGTATATTCCTTATAAGCAACATTTTATTAAAGCAAGTAGAGGGGCCATCCACGAGCAGACAACATCAACTGCTAAACCTTAGCAGAAGCGAACTCAAGGCCGTAATAGGACTCCTTACGGGACACTGCGGCCTTAGAAGACACCTAAATCTCTTAGGGATATCTGATGACTCCCTATGCAGAATATGTGAAGAGGAGGACGAAACTCCTATTCACATACTATGCCACTGCCGGAACCTTAAATGGGAACGGGAATGGTAGTTCGGGGTACAATATCCGGAACCTGAAGAAATCGCGAAAACGCCCATCAGATATATTCTTGAATTCATCAAGAAAATCAATCTGATGGGATAGAAACTGTGAGAGGTACAATAAGCCTAGAGCTTCAGTACAAGTGGGCTTTGAACCACGTCCTAATTCAGATGATGATGATGATGATTAAAGCAAGTTGGTTTAAATCGTAATATTTTAAAGTGAGGAATCTACCATACTTCTTTGTACAATTACAATTTTTTCTACACCCACATACACATATGCACATATTACATTCTAGGTAGTGAGAAAACTACAAAAAATTAAATCCACCAGTTCATATTTTGATCACCCGACTGGTATTATTTTAAAATTTTAAATATGTGACAATTCTGTCTAACTAATTGTCAGTATATTTTTTAGATATTGAGATTAAACATACATTAAAATGAGTTATTTTTGTGAAGAATCGATAAATAATAGAATTTCAATTTTATTTCGTCTATAATTATAAATAATTTGTTAATTTAAATAAAACTATATGATTCAATTTAATTAAGAGTAATAAAGCAAAAAAATTAACGCGTAGATGGTCCTGTGGTCAGCGTTCTTGCCTTCCATATGGAGTACTCGAGTTCAAATCTAAGATAAAGAAAAATAAAATGAAATTTTTTCTTTTTTTTTTTTTTCTTGTTTATTTTATTTTATAAATTAGTAAAAATCATAAATTATTTTTAAATTAATTATATTATTTTAATAACCTAAAATATTTTTTTAATATTTGTAGATTTTCGCTAGTGGGTCGTAGAAAAAATATACTGTACAACTCGAGTGAATTGTCCATATCCTCTCTTGTTGAACAAACTATTATTTCCGTTTTCTGGTGCAGTCAATACATAAAAAGTATGGGTATCTGTTTTTAGTGTCTATAAATGCAAAAAATGTAGGTCGTTTCATAAAAAAATCTTTAAATTTTTTCTTGGACATATTAAATATTAAAATAAATTTTAAAATGTAGCTCTTCATTTACATGTATCTAAAGTATTTTTTTCAAAATTGTTAGTTTAGATACCAAATTCCGTACCGTATGTGGTGAATCGCCCCATATAAATACTGTGAATTTTCTTGGTAGCACGATAGCTGCCGATACCTGGACATAGTACAACTTGTTCACCCCCTCCTCAACAACCAACTACAAATAGCCGGCAAAAATCGACGTACAACTCTTTTCGCAGTCGAAGGAAAATAATACTAAACTATAATGTTTGTTAATATGTTTGTGTCTTTCTTATTTTCATATTCTCATCGTGCGTGACAGCAGCGCCAATTCATTTATGTACTAATGGACTATTTTTTCGTATACTGATAATACAATTTTTAATAGAATTCGTAATTAAAAAGTATATATGTTAGTTTTAATAAAAATATATGGTTTTGTAACAAGTAAAACGTTAATTTATTATTATTAATTTTTATTGCTTAAACTAAAAAAATATATATAAAATATAGGCCGCAAAATAAAAAAATATCATTGAATAATAGCGTGAAGTTAAAATGTATAAACAGAAGAATTGTTATTTATATTTTCATTTTTTATCGAAATAAATATAGAATAAATGACTAAAACTGGTTTCCTATCAGTAAGTCACAAAATTGCATTCTAGCCATATACAATAATCAAAGGCAGAAATCTAGGTCTTGCTGAACAAGTGAACATTTGAGATTAAAAAAATGTTGAAGAACATCGTAAAATGATAATTTATTTTTTATTTAAAACCTTTCAAGTTTCTGATGTCTACTATTTCCAGTATTACTGTTATTATTACAAAAATAAAGATAATTTTTCCTGTTATTTAACACCTATCCATTGATTTCTTTGATTTAATTTCCACTTTGCTACTGAAAATTTTTATAATTTACATTTTTTTTTTTGTTAGTATTTTTACAATTTTCAACATTGTATTATTTCTACCTGTTTTTTTGAAAAAAAAAAAAAAGTAAAATGTATACGTGTACTTGATATGCCAAAATTACAAAATATCGCACTAAAATTCGCACTAAGCGAATAGGTAATATGTTTAATTCTTAATTAAGATTTATCTATTATTAAATTAATAATAAAATAATTCGTTAAGGCTGTTTTCGCGGTTCACTATTTTAGCATTATCCATTTGTCTTAGTTACTTACCATCAATATAATTTCATTTTTTGTTGACGTATTCAAAAGAAACACTCTAATACTCTCTAGTCTTCTAATTTTTTTGTTACATCCTAGTTTTTTAAATAAAAATTAAAATGAATAATAAATTTTGCAGATATCAATTTTTGGAAAACTGGAGTTTGTAGCTGATTTTTTTATATTTACAAGTTTTTGCTAAAATCAAAAACTAATTGAGTTTTGTAGTAAACCGTTTTCCAATAATATTTTTATTTCGAACTTGTGAAAATATTTACCTCTTTATCATATACCTATAACCAACGGTAGCCTGGATTAGCAAATATAAAGTGATTCGGCCAGGGTCTAACTCGCTCTTTTGATTGTAAAAATTTAGTATAATATTTTTTTTATTAATTTTTACGTGTTGTGTAACTAAGTATGAAAGAAAAGTCGTGCAGTTATTAGCAAAACGTTAGACAATTTTTATTATACATTTTACTAAAGAAAAAAAAATATAATTTGATTGATGTGTGAACATGATTTTTATTGATTAATTTCCAAATTATATCGGAATTCATGAATATTTTGAGAAATATATCGAGTCGAAAACAATGAACAATTTTCAAAATATTCCTAAGAACAGATTATATCAATTTTTCATTTATTGGAAATATTATAAAAGTAACCTTTATTACTTTGCTAATTTCAAATCCTAATGTACTAACACCCCCACAATGTCTTTTTGACAATACTCAGCTTATAATGAGTTGGTAAGTAACAGTATTTTTGAAGCAGCTTTGGAGGCTATGGAACAAGCAGGACTGGAAGAATTGCAATTAGCAAAAGATTTTGGAGAAGTAGATAAACAAGGAAATGGTCTAATTGCAGTGATTGTTGACGGTGCATGGTCTAAGCGGTCATATAAAGTTAATTATAAAGCTTTATCTGGAGTTGTAAGTTTATATTTTATTATTAAAACGTGTGATCCAAAAACAATGTTTCTAAAGTAAGCCATGACCGACAAAATTGTGAGGAATCCGTCATGCGTGATTTTTCCATGGTCTACTTTAGAAACATTTTCATATTTGACATAACATATAAAGGATTTATAATGCACTAATTTTTTAAAGGCTTGCATTATTGGAGCGAAAAGTAGAAAAGTTTTGTATGATTCTTTTAAAAGTAGGTATTGTCCTATCTGTGATCGAGCTTTAACTAAAAACATAAAAGCTGCAACTCATAAATATTCAAAAAATTGGGATGGTTCGTCGACTTCTATGGAATTGGAACTAATTTTAAAAGGATTCCGTAATAGTACAAAAATGCACAAATTAAAATATGTAAAAATTATTGGCGTTGGAGACAGTGATGTTTACCAAAAACTTTGCTTAGAGAGACACTACGGAAAAACAATGGTTCGCAAAGTAGAATGCATTAACCATCTTCTTAGGAATAATTACAGAAATTTTCGTGATCTTCAAAAAAAAAATACAGTTCAAAATCAAAATAGTAAGTCCAGGGCTAAAAAAAATTTTGAGTGATAGGATTTTGAAGTGGGAATAAAATCGGCTATAAATTACCACAGAAACAATACCAGTGCTTCACTGCAGATATTAAATCTCTCCTTACCACAAGTTTGGAAATCATTTAAACTGTGCACAATATTTTTGTAAAAGAGAACAAAACGACAGGGAAGAATCCGGACTAATTGATGACATTGTATCTGCTGGTAATTGACTGGTTCAAAACAGCCACTGTTTATTATTAAACACGACTAATAATATTGTAGAGACATATAATTTAATCGTAGCTAAATTTGTTGGAGGAAAGATAATTAATTTTGCAGGATTTAATGTTCGGTGTACAACTGCACCCATTTCTTTTAATAAAAAAAAACTATGCACTATATTCCCACTCTTTATAAAAGGCTGTCAAAAAGTGTTCTTGGGATTCACACACAAAGATTGGTTACTTAAATGAGCAAACGTAGATATAGTAGAAAAACCAAGGGCCCTCAATTAAATAAACGCAAAAGTGGCAAGTGATTAGTGAGGCCGCGCGAGACAAGACAAGACGAGAGAGTGGCCTCTCGTCTCGTAGGGCGAGAGAACAGTTTTCTCTCGTCTCGACGAGAAGGCGCTTCTCTGGCTCGAGAGAGCCTTTCTCTCGTATTGTCTCGTCTCGTTTCTCTCGTCATAAAACAATATCAAATTTAAATTTGAAAAAGACGAAACATGAAATAACGGTAAAATTTGTAAGACAAAAACAAAGAATTTTTCAAGTAATTTGCGCATTAGTACCCAAATTTGGCAATAAGAAACACTTATGTTTCTCTGTCTGTCCGTCTGACACAGTCGTTTAACAATTGAAATTTGAAGTAATAAGTGGCCCAGATTAGGCGTTAACTAAAAACGAAAATACTTTGTCTTGTAAGTCAGTTGGGGAGATGGGGAAGAGGTTAAATTGGAAGTTAGAATTTTTCTAATGCAATTCTGCGATGTCAAATGAAAGCATTTTGTAGTATATTTTCAAAATGCAAGAAGATAGAGACATAAAACAAAAACGATGTGAAATTAGAGAAACATTATGATATTTTTGTTATAATGAGATGCACTTTACTTGAGACGTAAAATAGAGGGCGTTACTATCTTTAAATTTTCTAATGGAAAGTAAAGTCATGGAATACCTCATTTGAAAAATATTTTGATTATATTTACGTCCAAGTACAAAGTTTTATCTTTTTTTATTTTTACAAAAATTACATTCTTGATAATCCTCGTGTGCCGCAATAATCCTAGAAATGTTAGATAATGTTAAAAGAGAATTTTTTAATAAGTTTTTTTTTGCCAGGAAGTTATAAAAAATTTAATACGTCAAGTGGTTTTTGAATCACCTTTGATATTCTTAATTTATTTATTTTAGTAAATACAAGAAGCGTTTCCTTAGTTTTAAACAATAATTGTTAATACGAGAGTTATTAAAAATTACTTTAATTTTTAAAAGATACTGAGATTTACTCTTTACTAGACAAAATGTTAATTATCCATTGTATACTATTGTAAATAAAACAGCATTTATAAGGTATTATACCTCCGGTAATGATCCTTTGAGGTTAAAGCGGTAAATAAAAAAAAATGAACCTACTTTATGAATTTATTTAATGTAATTTCTTTAAAAATATAAAAACCTAAATCTGTTCACATGAAAGTAAAAATCTAGAAAATATCTTTCAAATGAGGTCTCGCATGACCCTACTTTCCATTAGAAAAATTAGAGCAAGTATCTCCCGTTATCTTACGTGTCTCAAGTAAAGTGCATCTCGTTATAACAGAAATATAATATCTCTTGAGTTTTACTTCGTTTTGGTTTTGTCATTATCTTTTTTCGTTTATAAGTTAATATAGTACAACTTTCGTCCTTAGAGTATATAATACTTTCGTTTGTATTACCTTTTCTTTGACAGTTTTTCGAAAAAACGCTTAAATATTTTCAACTTATCTTCAAAAGTAACCTCAGAAAAGCAGAATGGATTAAATATAAGAAATTATTGTATGAATTTTAAATAAATGAAATGAGAAATATTTTTTCTTATAAATCACTATTTATGAAATCCTAATAACGCAAGTATAATTTATTACCATTTAATATATATAAAATAGGTGTGTTATAGCTAAGTTTTTGACTATCTCGAAATCTAATAATATGTTAAAATTTTAAGTTACGATAAGCAATTGAAAATTTCAAATAAGCAAAGAGAAAATTGTTCGAGAGAGCTCGAGAGAAACGAGAAATTCTCGTCGAGAGATGACACTCTCTCATCTCGTCTCGAATCTGTTTTCGAGAGAAAATGTCTCTCTCGTATCGTTCGAGACGAAAAGAGACAAGACGAGACGAGAGACGAGAATCTCTCGTCTCGCGGCATTACTAAAAGTGATTCACCTAAAGATAGGGACTACGGACTTCAATGCGATGATGGATGTTTTGGAACAAAAAAAATTGCAATTTCTGGATAGTTTACTAATATCAATAGATGATATTTGGAAAATTAAAGTATATACTAGAGATCGGGCCAATAATGATCTGTGGAAAAAACATCGCATTAATATGCTCACGGCTTCAAATTTTGGAACCGTTTGCAAATTAAGCAAAAAAGACTGTTAATAACTTATTATTTTCATCTTCAGTCGCTACAAAATGGGGACAAGATCATGAATTTATTGCGATAGAAGAATTTAAAAATAAATATGGAAAAAGGGTAATGGAAAAGAATGTGAATTATTTATTTATGAAAAACATCCATACTTGGGAGCAAGTCCAGACGGCATTGTTAAAACTAAAGAAATAATTGTTATTAAATGTCCATATTCTTGTTCCAAATTGACACCAGAAATGGGAATTTGAGAAAAAAAATTAAATATCTAGTCAATACAGATGGCCAAATTAAATTAAAAAAAAGATAAATATTATCAGGTTCAAGGACAATTGGCTATAACGAAAGCCAAATATTGTTTTTTTTTATCGTTTGGACCCCACTAGGAATGTTCGTTGAGAAAATTGAGAGAGATGACAATTTTTGGTTATGTGCTGAACCAAAGTTAGTTGATTTTTATTTAAAATTTTTAATAAAAAAAATTATGAGAAGAAATTAAAGTAATTTATTTTTTTGTGATTGTTTTTTAATTATATAAAATAAAATGTTTCATTAAAAATAGTAGGTAATTATAGTTTTTTTTATTTAAGTATTTAATTTATTTTGACCTATTTTTACTTTCAGTGAAAGAAGAAAAGATAAAACCAATACATTATATTTTTTTATGAAATTAAAACAAAGCATATATAATGTGAACAATAAAATATACATGCGTACGATAAAATAGTTTTCAAAGAATTTTTAGTCTACTACAAATTAATTGTGAGATTGATGCAATTATTTAAAAAAAACAAACAAATATTTTATATTATGTACCACTATAAATTAAAGCACTTTCTAAAAATCAGTTTCTTATTTTAAATATACCATAAATAAAGCTATCAAAAGCTTTCACGCGGATACCAAGTGTATATTATCGAATATTAGTAATAATAACAACAATAATGCTTATTTACAAAAAATACGATCAGTAATTATGTGAATAAAAATCCCTTACTATTTCACCTTAGAATATAAATGAAATCAATTTAAATGTAGTTAACCATTTATTTAAAAAATAATTCCACTAGATGAAAAAAGAAAACTTTCGAATCTGTCATCGAAGTAATAAATAAAAATATTCTCTGCAAAGAAATTACTATTAACACAATTGTTACAATATACCGACAAATTTGGCCAGCTTGCGTTTCAGGTGGAGATGAATACCGAGAAAGATAGGCGTCCCATTAGACTGAACGGAGAAAGATAGAATACACGTACAATTGTCTTTACATAAACAAAGAGAGCGTTGCGTACAGAGATATTCTATGAAATGGATGAGGTACCTCTCAACTTCGACCGAACGGAAAGCACATACCATTTATTTATGGTATGGGCTAAATATTTAAAATATGGTGGTTAGTAAACAATTTCAGTCGGTATATACCAAATTTGCATGTACCATACTGCTGTAAAAGGCATAAAAGTGCAATCGAAATACAGTAAGGTTTCTGTGGTATGCTAAGAATACTTCCACGTATATATATACAGGGTGTTCATTAAAGAATGGGCCAAACTTCAGATGTGGTTAGTTTGGACAAAAATAAATTCATAAAAGCCAATTTACCTTAGTAGAATTTTGCTTCTGTGTAATTTCTTGCTGAAACATGTGCATTAAAATCTTTGTTGGGGATCTTAGGAATCATATCGTTGCCCTAGTTTCAAATAATCCGAATCGCTATGGTTTCATAGATTTTTTTGTAATTTTGTTAATTTTGAAAGATTTGAATAAAAACGATTTTTTCTGAAATAATATTTTTTACGTTCTCCATCTTCATTTTATTATCAACATTTGTGGTGACCGTGACAGGACCTACGATGGAGAACTTGAAGGTAGAAAGAGGCGAGTTAAGAGAAGCCTTCAAGGAATCAATTTCAGAAATCGAATCCGCACTGAAAGATGACGTCATTGATGATTTTCACGTGCAGGTTCTAATAAGCACACTACAGGACCAAGAAGAAAGGTTATGCAATTTAGACACGAACATTAAAGATGCTATGTACTCCTATGAAAAGATAACCACTGAAGAAATAAAGCAAGAATTAAAAGAAGCTGAAGAATACAGGTCTAAACATATACACTATAGGATTAAATGTCAACGTGCCTTGGAGAAGAAGAAAGAAGATATTCAAAGTTTTAGTTCAGAGATGAGATAAAAAAAGAAGCGATTCAACTTACCCAAAATAGAATTAAAGAAATTTAATGGTGATGTAAAGAACTGGATTGGTTTTTGGGGACAGTTTAAAAAATCCATGAAGACTGCGATATTGACGTAGAAGATAAATTTCAGTACCTGATAAGTTCCATGGAAGAAGGCTCTAATCCTAGACAATTAATAGAAGGATATCCACCAACTCAAGAAAATTATTATAAGGCAATAGATAAACTGAAGACGCGTTTTGCCAGAGATGAGATCCTTATCGAGGTATATGTCCGTGAACTACTTAATCTCGTTCTTCAAAAAAATAATGCGCATTCAGGTATGTCACTAACCACTCTTTACGACAACTTAGAAACGCAGTTAAAATCTCTAGAATCATTAAGTGTTACAAGCGAAAAATATGCAGCTATGTTATTTCCGTTAGTGGAGTCTGCTTTGCCTGAAGAAATCTTAAAAGCATGGGAAAGACATCGCAATAATAGGTGTCAATACAATATAGATGAGGGTAAAGGTAAATTTTATTCCGATTTTAATAACTCTTTGCAAATGTTATTAGATTTTCTCCGAAGTGAAGTCGATTCTAAAGAAAGAATTAAAAGAGCACAAGCAGGTTTTACAACAGAAAAAGAGACAAAATACTCCCATTTCACCACCACTAGCGGCATAAAGCAAGGACTCGAGAAAGATATAAGTACAGCCGCAACATTATTTTCTGGAAATGCAAAGAATCAGGATAAGGGTAAGAAAAGTCCAATTTGTCTATTTTGTAGTTGTAATCACGCAAGTCAGGATTGCATCAAAGCACAAAAAATGACCTTAGAGGAAGACAAAAATAATAAACAAACGGGGTTGTTTTGCGTGTCTGAAAACTAACCATTCTGTCCGTAATTGTAAAACATTCGTTAAATGTCTAGTCTGTTCTAGAAAACATTTTCCAATTATGTGTCCAGATTTGGTTACTAAAAGAGAATCTAACCCTAAACTACAAAAATATAATACTAGTTTAGAAAACTCAAATCTTTCAAATAATATTACCCAAAGCTATACATTGCAGACTATTTTGGTAAAAATACTAAACCCTAATAAAAATACCATTAAAGTTGTACATGCATTATTAGATACAGGGTCACAGAAATCATACATATTAAGTAATTGTGCAAAGGAATTAGGTTACATCAGAGTAGGTACAGAAGATGTTATTCAAGGTGTATTTGGCGGACTTCAAATGTCTCCAAAACTGCACAATAAGTATGAAATTGTTGTCCAGAACTTACAGGATAATTCTGAATTCAAGTTAGACGTTCTAGATCAACACAAAATATGCAATTTCATTTCTAGATTAACAGATATATCACTAATTAATTAACTTAAAAGTAAAAATATAATTTTAACTGATTCAGGCCTTTCATCCGCATCACCAGAAGTAGAGTTATTATTAGATGCTGATGTATTTGGTTATTTATTAACTGGAAATATTGAGAATTTACAAAATGGGCTGGTGGCTATAGAAACTTGTTTGGGATGGACCATTATGGGCCAATATAAGGACATTTCATGTAAAAACATATTTAGTGGTCTTTCTCATGTTTCTATTACAGATCTGTGGAATTTAGAAGTTATAGGTATAACAGATCCAGCAGAGGTTAAAGCTAAGCAGAAGATGGAGAAAGAAACATTAAATTTCTTCTATAAAACAATTAAAGTTAATCCCGAAGGTCGATATGAAATTAAACTTCCTTGGAGGGAAGATTGCCCAGGTGTGTTAAGCAACGAACAAATGGCATTGTCGCGTCTTTCCTCAACAAGTAAAAAACTAGTCAGCCTCAAGAAGCTGTCAGACTATCAAAACGTATTTTTAGAATGGGAGAAACTAGGAATCATAGAAGAAGTAAGTGAAGATACTACAGGTAACCAATCTATACACTATCTACCACACCATGCTGTTATAAAAGAGGCCAGTAAAACGACCAAAGTACGACCTGTTTTTGATGCGTCAGCAAAAGACGAATTAGGTAACTCTTTAAATAGCTGTCTTGAAGCAGGACCAAATTTAATTGAACTAATTCCAAAATTATTATTAAAATTTAGGTTAGGTATTTTTGGAATTATCGCAGATATAGAAAAGGCTTTTCTGCAAATCAGAATCTCCCCTGATTGTTAAGACGAAATTTGGGAAAATCTTGTATCAGTTATGATGAGTTAATGACGGTTTTGTGTGATTGCGAGGCCATTATTAATAGTAGACCCTTAACCTACATCTATGAAGACAATAACTCCTTAAATGCTTTGACTCCATCCATGTTTTTAAATGATGCACCAGGCAGTGACGTTCCAGATCTAGACTCCATAGACAGAAATCACATAGTTGCACGGTATCGCTACATACAAAAATTAAGAGATTATATACGTACTCGATTAAGGAACGAATATCTGGGAGAACTAGTCTTCAGTCGCCAAAAGAAGGGTAATACCGTTTTAAAAATTGGAGATATTGTACTTGGTCAAGATAATATAAAAAGGATTCAGTGGCCAATAGGTAGAATAACAGAAGTTATTCAGGGAAAAGATGGAATTCCAAGAACAGTAAGAATTAAAACACAAAAGGGAGAACTTTTAAGACCATTTCAACGTGTTTACCCCTTAGAAATAAGTCAAACCGAACAATGTAATAGGCTTCTGAAAACAGACAAAGAAAATCGAGATTAAATAACAAACAGAAGGCCGAAAGAGATGAAACAGATAGAAGAAGAAAGGACGATTGAAAATGTTGAATCCAAAATGGTAACAAGAGCAGGAAGAATAGTTAAACCACCTTCTCGGCTTGAGTTTTAGTTATTTTTATTATTGTATTTTATTTGTTTTGTATATTTTATTATTCGTCTCCTTAAGCGAGGAGTATGTTGGGGATCTTAGGAATCATATCGTTGCCCTAGTTTCAAATAATCCGAATCGCTATGATTTCATAGATTTTTTTTTAATTTTGTCAATTTTGAAAGATTTGAATAAAAACGATTTTTTCTGAAATAATATTTTTTACGTTCTCCATCTTCATTTTATTATCAACAACCCTGTTGGGCGTAAACTGATATCATATTGGTTATTTCACCGTTTGAGAAAAAGTTATGTCGCGGCATTGTATAAAATTAACGAATTTTATCACTCAAAACTCTCATGTAAGACTAATCCTGACAGTGCTACATTTGACAACTGCCTACTAGATTTAACATTATTAACATTATCAAATTGAGAAATTATGGAATAATCCATACATTTGCAGTACTAACTTTAAATTAAGTTTTCGTTCAAATTATGCATTTTAGCGACAAGCAACAATTATACCTTTTTTAAAGAAAATTGAACGCTTTTTCAAAATAATTATTCATTTTTCAAAATTGTCCATTAAAAAAAAATCTGAAGTAAATACTAGTTTGGCACGCCAATTTAAAACGTCCTGTACATGTAATGCAATAAAAAAGCTGGTATTCGTTTGTATCACCCAAAAAAACTTACTTTCACAAAATGTGGGTATATTTACTTAAAAAATATTTGAATTATTTTAAAAATATTGAAAAAAAAAATTATTTTTTCCACCCTGTAACTTCTTAAGCAAGCAAAATTCTACTAAGGTAAATTGGCTTAAATGAACTTATTTTTATCCAAACTAACCACATCTGAAGTTTGGCCCATTCTTTAATGAACCTGGATAACAATATTATATCTTGGACCAACCTGTATACATCGGCCGACCTTTTACCTAATTCGAATTCCAAAAACCACCTTTGATCACCTTTCTACAGATTCAGGATGCATCCGTAACTTGTCAAAATCCGCCAGCTATTAAAATCTTACTAAGTACTTCATTTTATGTGTTTTTTTTTTAATAAGTAATAAATTATTAATAGTCTCAAATATCACCAGAAATGACAAACTGACCTGCCGAAAAGATAGACCAAAAAAAAATTCAAATTTAAATTTAGAGGTCAACCTTCGACTGTTTCATATAAAAGCGATTTTTTTTTAATTAATACCGGTATTTAGTTGCGAGTCGAAATTGAATACTAACATGAAAGGAGTTTTGGTAAGTTTATACTTCTTTAGATACATATTTTAATTATATTTAAGTGAAGTAAAAATAATTACAAGTAATTTTCAAAATTTTCTTAATGGTTTGAGAGTTATGTTGTGAATTAAACAGAATGAAAATGAACTAGCTCTAATTTATTGTAATGTACCTGCGCCAGGGCCACCCTAACCACATAGCTAAATGGGCTATAGCCCCGGGGCGCAAGCCTTTTAGACGCGGCAATTTTTGTTTTTATTAGTTATTAGTTATTTTTAATAAAAATCTTTGACAATAATAAATAAATGACCTTATCTAAATGAAAAAGAATATATTATACAAGTATGTATGTATATCTTTGTTTTGGAGTTTAGTAATAAATATGTGTTCTTAGAATTTTCCCGGCTGGGAAAATTGTGCATAAATTTTATATTTTTATTTAGTGTATTGGTAATAAATTGACTTTTTCTATCTCTTACACTTTTGTTTAAATTTGCCGGTAGTTTCTAATAAAAGGGAACGCATTATTTTTAGTAGCCCACGGAATCTGAATAACTTAGGACGGCCCTGACCTGCATTTTCTTTTCATAAAGTGCTTTGTCTGTTTTCTCCATGTTTATTATCTGATTTCAATGCTATTATTACAGTCAATTTAATTCAATGAAGAGCCAAATGTTTAACTATACAATGCATGATGAGTTAAGAAGTTGAATATTGAACATATTAAATTGAAATATACTATGCGGTCTATATATATGTAAGGAATAAATTCATGTTTAACTTTAATATATAATTTTGGGTAAAAAACCTAAAATAAGTCGATTTCAATTATTAATTTGACAATTTATAGTGTACAAATATTATCCCTTTCTTCACCACTCTGAATTGTGAGCACCCCGTCTAAAATGTTACAATTAAAAGGGGGTCGTGTGACACCATGTTTGAAAGGGATTTTATTTATCTCTTCAGCAATATAAAGTTTTTTTTTTAATTTGGTGTAATCATATAAGAGAAAATTAATTTTGAAAATGTAAAAACAAAGAATTAATTTAAAATACAGTCTTATGTAACAATCTTTGCTTCATTCTACGTAAAGTTTTGTGATGGAGACATTATCATAATTTTTACATTTTCAAAATTAATGTTTCAATTATTATTGCTTTAAATTTAAAAAACTGTATAGTTCTGAAAATAGAATTAAATTTCCTTTTAAACAAGGTACCACACCATCCCCTTTCTTATTTAAAGTTTCTGAGGAACTGCTCATAATTCAGAGGGGGATAATATTATGTTTATACTATAAATTGTTAATTTAAGAATGGAAATCGAACTTTTTCAGGTGTTTTCCAAAAAATACATATTATTAAGGCTAAAACTGAATGTATTTCATATACATGGACCGCAGTGTATACTAATCATGATATATATATTGTATAGATAGTAGATATTGTATTAGAGAAAATTATATACTCTTCTTACAATGGGAACTAATTTTTATGTAAGCTTCTTAAATAAATTGTTTTTTTGCAATAATAGTATTTTTTAACTCTTTTGGGGTCGATCTTTTCACCTTCAGATAAAGTTCCAGATAACTAACTGACGGATATATTATCTGACAGTTACTGTCTGTCAGATAATTAATGTTCTGTTTTTTCAAGTAAATAATATGTGTGGTAGGTATCCAGTAGTTTTTAACCTTATGTGGTTATGTAACTACCTGTTTATTCATCAGTGAAGTATTTTATTAGAAATTTCATAAATAAGATAATTTATCATTGAGAAGTTAGGTTTATCCAGAAGTGAAAAGATTACTTTTTAAGTTACTTGGGAGATAAAAATTACCTGACACTTTATCTGAAGGTGAAAAGACCGACCCTTGGATAAGTTAATTAGATATTGTGTCTGCTACTGCATGTTTTCCAAATGGCGTAGCACAAGGAAACGAATAATATCAGTGTTGTCCGTATGTTGGAATTGTTACAAAATAATATATCTTGGGTATTACTGATGATGGTTACCGATGACCGAAACTGGTTGCCTGTTGAAAAATTATGTTCGTACTGTACAACGGAATTTTAATAATACGCAATTTTTATAATTTTTGCTCAAAATTATTTTAATCTTTATATTATATATACAGGGTGTACCAATAAAAACTCCCAGGCCGGATATTTTGGTAAGTAATAGAGATATTTTAGTTCTGTAAAAGCTAGTTTATATAGCGCTAAGAGAGCTTCAGTTTTAGATATAAATTAATTTTAAATAGGTCAATATGTAGATGGCGCAGCGCTCAATAATTTTTTTTCGATGGATGGATCTTTCTTGTGTAGCGCATCTGGTAAAAAATGCATTTTTAAGTAAATTTTGTTAAATGAACTAATTTGATAAATCTAGCCATTTTTGATATACAGAGTGGTTCATTAAAAACAGTTTCATCCTGTTTTTTGGCATTAATCATTGGATTTTTAGAAAATGCTTAAACAGGTTGATTTTTATTCCAAATTAAACACATTTTTAAAATACGGACATCTGTCATGTGTCAACCCCCTCCCTTCCACTTCTTCAAACCCTTTATTTTAAATAAGGAATGTACCATGTACGGAACATCCCTAAAAAGGTAATTTTATGGGGAAGTCAGAAATATGACAGTTTATTGTGATACTTTTAATTTTAGCGCCCTCTATCAGGATAACAAAATCTGTAATTTATTATAAAGTGTGACACTTCATTTAAAAGCTAATTTAATTATTAATTTAATGCACTACATAACATTAATATAAATATTTCCATATTGCACTTGCAACAAAATAACGTTAGCAATAATGTTTAAAATAATGCATGACTAATTTTCAAACTATTGCAAGTGCAATTTGGAGAATATTTATAATAATATTATGTGGTATAATAAATAAGTAATTAAATTTTCTTTCAAATAAGGTGTCACACTTTAAAATACGTTGTTTTTATCCCGATAGAGAGCGGTACAATTACAAGTATCGCAATGAACAGTAATATTTCTAAATTCCCATAAAATTACCTTTTTAATGATGTGCCATACATGGTATATTACCTATTTAAAATTAAGGTGTGGAGAAGTGCAAGGGAGGGGGTTGACACATGACAGATATCTGTATTGTATAAATGTTTTTAAATTGGAATAAAAATCGACCTGTTTTAACATTTTCTTAAAATCCAATGATTAATGCTAAAAAACAGGATGAAACTGTTTTAAGTGACCCACTCTGTATATAAAATATTGCTAGATATATCGAATTAGTTCAGAAAACAAAATCTGCTTAAAAATGCTTTTTTACAAGATGCGCTACACAAGCAAGATCCTCCCATCGAAAAAAAATTATTAAGCGCAGCGCCATCTACATATTAACCTAATTAAAATCAATTTATATCTAAAACTAAATCTCTCTTAGTGCTTTGTGAACTGGCTTTCACAGAATTAAAATATCTCTATTACTTACCAAAATATCCGGCCTGGGAGTTTTTATTGGTACACCCTGTATAGTCTGGGCCACTCAAAAGAGCCCACCCTGTTATTTGAAAGTATTCATTGGATTTTGGGTAAATGTTGAAACAGGTCGATTTTTGTTTCAAAGAGGACACATTTTTATAATACAGATATCTGTCACCACCACTTCTCCAACCCCTTAATTTTAATTAAGAAATATACTATGTGTGGCACATCATTAGAAAAACATTTCGATGGACTAAGATCATCTATGACGTTTTTCGATATAAACACCGTGTATTACCTCTATAAAATTAAACGCATCGCCTATGTTTGCCTAAGGGGTTAAATTTTTTCCATGAAAACAAGAAAACAAATTTTGCAAAAATGTTTTACTTAGGTAGTTACTAAGATATTTGGTAACGTTTACAGTGGTGCTAGTTAATATTAGAGATATTTTTTGATTACGTCAAAAATTGTCTATTCTATTATTTTTTAAAAACGGGAAATGTGCATCTGGAACTATTAGAGAAAACTATTGATTTCACTTCATCAGATATTATCCAAAATGATAAGAGGTACTCAGAAGATTATCTAATAACGCACCTCCGCATTATAGCAGAGCCGTAAGGCCAATACCTTAATGAACGATTTCCAATGAAAATGGACTAGAAGAAGAGACCTTATTGAATATCCAGCATGGTCATCTGATTTAAATCCACTGGATTTCATTTTATGGGGTTACTCAAAAAGATTTATAAGACTGAACCTGCTTCGTTGGAAGGGCTCAAACGACGATTAGTGCATGAATTCAGTCTAATAACTCCTGCAATTCCTTAAAAGATTTGACGTAATTTCAAACAGCGACTTTACAATTGTAGAGAATATTTTGAATATCTAATTCATTAATTATCGAAAATAGGATAATAAATTCCTTTAATTTTGTTAATTTTATCTACGTTACATTTAATAAAGTTTCCTAGCCAAACATAGGCATTGCGTTTAATTGTATAATTTAATTAAATTAAAACTTTTTTACAAACTAGGAGCTAATATCGAAAAAAAGTCATAGTCTAATGATGTGCCACACATGGTATATGCCCTATTTATAATTAAGGGGTTGGAGAAGTGGAAGGGAGGGGCTTGACATTTGACAGATGTCGGTACTGTAAAAATGTGTTCCATTTGGAATAAAAATCTACCAGCATTTTCTTAAAATCCAAAAGTAATACTGCCAAATAACAATGTGGACTGTTTTAAGTGGCCCACTCTGTCAGATCTGGGCAGAGTACTGCTTTACAATGAGTAGCTTTACAAAGTACTCATAAATAATTGAGTATAAGTACCTATATGAATAATACTCAAAGCAAATGAGTACTTTTGTCAATTGTAGAGAGTACTCGTGAAAAAATCGCGTAACGAGTATGAGTACCTTACCTATTTTAAATAATTCTGGTCAGTGACTCAAGTTTAGATAAAAGAAATTATAATAATTAGTAATAGTAAGTCAGTAAGTAACAAACAAAAAAGGAGTAGATCACTTATCTTCTATAAATTAATTAGCACTTACCATTAACGTGTACGTATTAAATCTCACGCCACTGCACATTTTCATACAAGAAACCAGGTCAGCTATTCACAGGCTAATGCAGGGACAAAACGCAATAAGCCAACTACATAACGTCGACCACACAAGGCTATATCAGCAAGTAAAAAGGGATAATATTCTAGCTAAGCCTACTGATAGAGCCATAATCACATACAAATTTGAAAGAAATTTTCAAATGCAAATACCAGCCCGAGAAACCTGGACACAGGGACCTTCCGTACAGGCTGAACTCGTCTGGTACACAAACGGTTCAAAAACCAAGGAAGGAGCCGGTGCTGGAATCTATGGACCCAAGTCGAAAACATCGATTTATCTGAGTTTAGGAAAATATGCAACAGTGTTCCAGGCTGAACTAGTAGCCATACAACACTGCAAGAGAAATACTAAATCAGCAAGTATCAGGCAAAACTGTTGCCATATACTCTTATAGCCAAGCAGCTCTAAAGGCAATTATCTCACTAGAAATCAAATCATGGTGAAAGAATGCCTAGAAGACCTGGCAGAGCTAAGTAGTCAAAACAAGGTGATCCTAGCCTAGGTGCCAGGCCATGAGGGATATCAGGGCAATGAAAAGGCCGACAAATTAGCCAGAGAAGGCTATGACAGGCCCCGAAGATTGACATAGGAGTTTAGACTTGTCAGTTAAGAAATTAAAAAAATAATTAGAAAGTATTACATTAAAGTTGAAGATTTTATATCGTAGAGATGAAAAAAACAAAATAAAAAAAGAAAGATAAAGAAAGTTTTATTTAAAATAAAGATAAATGTAAATGGAATAGGAAGAAGAACTTAGCAGGATGAAGAGTTTGTCAAAAGTATAAAAGGAGAAAGTAGAGAAAAAAGGAACAAATAAACAGAAAACACCATAGGCTCTGGTTGGAACTTCCTGGACTTAGATAGTCCAAAAGATTCATAGAGGGGCCATCCACGAGCAGACAAAATCAATTGCTAAACCTTAGTAGAAGCGAACTCAGGGCCGTAATAGAACTCCTTACGGGACACTGCGACCTTAGAAGACACCTAAATCTCTTGGGGATATCTGATGACTCCCTATGTAGAATATATGAGGAGGAGGACGAAACTCCTATTCACATACTATGCCACTGTTGGAACCTTAAATGAGAACGGGAATAGTACTTCTGGGTACAATATCCGGAACCTGAATAAATCGCGGAAGCGCTTATCAGACATATTCTTGAATTCATCAAGAAAATCAACCTGATGGGATAGAAACTGTGAGGATTACAATAAGCCTAGAGCATCAGTATGAGTGGACTTTGAACCACGCCCTAATTCAGATAAATAGATAGATAGAGGAGACCAGGCAGGAGAAGAGAAGGTACAGAAAGTCAGCAGTAAGAGCAGAAATGAGAAGAACAGGAAGCAAGAAGAAAGAAGCGAAGCGGAAGCTTTAGATTTTTTTTCAAATTCAACATTTGTATTATTTTTAGTTACTCCAAATTTTTTGAGTGTGAGTCTCAACAGGATAAAAGTACTTACGAGTACCAATTACTGAGTAATTTGAGTATTCAAGTACAATTTTAAGTACAATTTACTCGAATACTATCCAGCTCTGTACTCTGTATGTATACAGTGCCAGTCTCACTTTAGATTGCACCAACCCAGTATTTTATTTATTGATTTAAAAAATTATTTCACCCTAATAACTTTTAGGCTAAACGGTAAACTGCTAGCCTACTACCATTTTGAAATAAACAGCAATATTGAAAACGTCATATTAGGAACTTTTTTATCCTCAAATTATATAAAAAGAGTTATTTAGAATCTTTCAGAATCATTCAAATTAGCTAAGTCATAAAAAAATAAAGGATTATTTAAAAATCATGGTCAACTTGTGAGAGCATTATTTTAATTTTCTGGACTTACCATTTTTTAAGATAGTTTCAGTATTTAGCATATTTAAACAATTCTAAACAACTTTTTTTATTAAACACAAATCCTTAATACACCATCAATACTAAATTCTTTTATATCGTAGTAGGCTAGCATTTTACCGTGAAGGGAAAGTAATATACCCTTAAAGTACAATTTACTGAGGGATGTAATTATGGAAAAAAGTATAAAATCGATAATACGAGTATAACAAAAATACTGGTGTAGTATAAAGTGAGACACACCCTATATATATTTTTAATGCTAAAAACATACACAATAACCTGACAAATGATAATGTAATTCCATTATATTTACAACTCGTAACCCAAATAATAACAACGTTTCTCAAAATTAAAAGCTACTTGATATCATAATTCTTCCTTAATGTAAAATAAGCAGTTTATGCAACCGAAAAAGATTAATCTCAAACGCAAAGAGCATGTAGAAAGTTTTATTTTATTTATGGCGAGCGATTAATAATTTTTGTCGAAATAACCATTTGGAATTTTAAATTTTTTCTCATTCAGTAACAGAAGCGAACAAAATTGCATTCGTATTCAATGCAGAAATCTATAATAATAATAATTATGATTTGTAATTTATGTGAATATTAAAATTACTTAGGCAAAATAAAAAATCGATTTTTAAACAAAGACAATTTCACAGTAATTCTTTATTTTTCTTATAATATTAAATTATTTCTGCTACCCTGTACTTAAATTAACTTTACCTCATTTTCAGATATTTTCGTTGGTAATTTTGGCACTCGCCAGTGGCGAGAAAAATGCCAAAAAAGAAAAATCGCTAAAGGAAAAAAGAAGTTTCGGCCAACAGATAGTACCAGCTATTTCATTAGACTCTTCTGATGCCCTTTTCCAACAAAATTCTGCCAACTCTTTCTCCCAATTCCAACAACCCGGATTCCAACAAGGACAATTTTCCGGATTCCAACAAGTTGGCCTACCTCAAGTTCAAGTTTCGGGTCTTTCTGGTCTGCAACAGGTTCAAGTTTCAGGACTAAGACAAGTAGAAATCCCACAAGTGCAATCTTTTGGGCAACAAGTATCAACAGGTCTAGGTGGCCAATCTTTTGGGCAAGTATCAGCAGGTCTAGGCGGCCAATCTTATGGACAACAACAGTCTTTTGAACAAGTGTCAGGTAGTTTAGGAGGACTGTCTGAAAGCAACTTCCAAAACCAACAAGGCATTCAAAGCTACGGTGAATATCTTAAACAGCATCCCTTGTCTTCATCTGGAACTTTTAGCAATGGATATCAATTCAGTGGACTGCAAGGAGTACAAGTACCTCAATTTAAGGGAATTCAATCTTATTCACAAGGTATTTATGAAGTTTATGATTTATTTATACATAACATTAATTATATATTTTTTTAGAACATACCGTTAAAGTTAAGCCTGGAACCCATTCCTACAGATACATTACCAAACAGGTACCTGTAGCGGTACCTCAACCTTATCCCGTTGAAGTAGTTAAAAAAGTTGGTGTACCAACTCCCTACCAAGTAACCGTACCAAAACCATACGCAGTTCCAGTTAAAGTACAAGTACCAGTTGAAGTACCCAAACCTTACGCCGTTCAAGTTCCACATAGAGTACCTGTTGCTGTACCTGAAAGGTTAGTACTTAATAAAACTATTTCGTGTGAAATAAGCCATTTCTGTGAGCAAATAATTATTTAAAAATTTTATGTTTTTTAGGGTTCCTGTTGAAATTCCAAGACCATATCCCGTGTACAAAACAAAACAAGTGAAAGTAGAAATTGAAAAACCAGTTTTCATCAGAGAAAAAATAGAAGTTAGAGTGCCAGTACCCAAGCCCTATAATGTTGAAGTACCAAGTGCAGTTCATTTCAAAGTACCACACAAAGTAATCTTGAAGACTCCACAAATTGTTGAAAGTACGGTTCAGAGCCAGAATTCAAACTACGGAGTTGTTCAACAACAATCAAGTAAATAAGCACTTGTTTTTTAGTTATGAAATATTTATCACATACATGTATTTTTTAGGTGGTCTGAATTTCCCCAGTCAAGTTTATAGCCAAAGTTACGGTTACGGTTCATCTCAAGCTTCCTTGCCAGTTCAATCATCTTTTGAACAATCTGTATCAAGCGGTTTGGGCAGTCAATCTTTCGGAAGTTCCGGTCTAGGTGGACAATCTTTTGATCAAAGCTCCGATGTAGTTGGACAATCATTTGGGCAACAAGTATCCAGTGGAATTGACACCCAATCTTTTGGGCAACAAGTATCTGGTGGAGTTAACAGCCAATCTTTTGAGCAACAGGTATCTAGTGGACTGGGAGGACAATCTCTGGGACAAAATTCTTTTGAACAAGTATCCAGTGGACTAGGAGGCCAATCAATTGGACAAGATTCTTTTGAACAGATATCCAGTGGATTAGGTGGTCAATCTGTTGGACAACAGTCTTTTGAACAACTATCCGGCGGACTTGGTGGCCAATCTTTTGGACAACAACAGTCTTTTGAACAATTGTCCGGCAGTTTTGGTGGACTCTCTGGAAACAACTACCAAAATCAACACGGTATCCAAAGCTATACTGAATATTTGAAACAGCACAACCAGTCTCCATCTGGAGTTTTGAACAATGAAAATGAATCCGTTTCAGTTGGATTATTTGAATCTAGAAGTGCAGTCGCTGATGTAGCAGACAAAACTGTTTCAGAAGGTAATAATAAGTTCTCTATATAAGTAATTATAAAGCACTTAAGTATAAAATTTAGGTTCATATTAAGTGGCGTTTCATAGTAAATTTTACAGGAAGATCTTAACAGGTAAAAAATGACCATCGGCTGTTAATATTCCTCTAGTCTAGTGTTTTTAAGTGAGCAACGTTGGACCAAATTCTTTATATGATCGTATTTATTTAAAACAATAAGATTAACAGCCATTGGTGGCAGAAGGCAGCTTAGCTCCCCTATAGTACTCAGGAAGACCTAATCTGCGCATCAGATGTTAAGTACACTGCACTTTAGCAAGGTTCAGAAATTTAAAATTTAAAATGAAGAATATACAGAGTGTTTCAGAACTATGGGATCAAACTTCTAGGGGTTATTCAGTGCAACAGTAGAAAACATTTGAGTACCCATGTCCGGAAAAGTGTCACTACGGCACTATGGCCCTAAGACGCGTTAAAATTTAGAAAGACGATGAATTGCCTAAATAGGATTTAATGCATTTAATTTTTGCCTTTTGTACTGTTGCACTGAATAACCCCTAGAAGTTTGATTCCATAGTTCTGAAACATCCTGTATAATGGTCAGATATAGCAATTTTTTTCTATTCTTACTCTCGGTATGGTAATAGTAGTTTTCAAGCCTAGAGGGAGAGAATTTTCAACTTGATTTTTTTTTATGTATTATAATCTGAAGCCTTTAATAAATCTTCGTGTTTTGATAATTTCAAATATTTCTGGTTTTGTGAATTTAGCCGAATTGTCAAATGATTTCTCAAATTGTGATCTTGTTAATTATTTAATTTTTGCAAAATTTCTGTCGAGTTAACAATAAAACAGTATAATGTCAATAAAATGCTGCAGAAATGTCGGAAAAAAAAGAAAAATAAATCAATTAATTTTTTTCCATTTAATAACCAAACGAAGAGGTGTAAAAGTGGGAGATGAATTGAATGTTAAAACTCGGAGAATGGTAAAATGAAAGAGGATAATCAGTTGAAAAATACTGTTTTATGACCGAGAAAATACTTGATACTAAAACTTATTTTTAATTTATTTGAATATCATGCTTAGATTTTATTCACACATATTTGATAAATAACCCACAACGCGATTTTTTTTTTAATATGCGTGAACTAATGAGTTTATTTCAGTAATATAACGATCAGCTAGAAGCTAAAAGCTAGAGGCTAGGTAATAGGTTCATTTTTATAATTCCACAACAATTTCACGTCAAAAATAAAAGCATAATGAGGTAATTATTTGATAAAAGTATACTTCAATGATTTATGTATTCATTTTTTCTACACCCACATGGATATTAGCCATACTACGCACATACTACAAAACGAAAAAGTATGCCATTGCGTTTAACTGAACGAATATACTTCATATCTATTCTACAAGCGCATTACACAAATATGAAATCCACCATTAAAAATTCATATTTTGGTTACACGGCTACTATTATTTTTTAAATTATACGTAAGTGACAATTCTGTCAAACTAATTGTCAGTATATTTTTTAGTTATTGAGTTTAAATATACATTAAAATGATTTATTTTGGTGTAGAATCGATAAATCATATCATTTCTATTTTTATTTTATCTATATTTACAAATAAATCATTAATTTTATTAAAACTGTACGAAATCAATTTAATTACGAGTATTCAAACTAAAATGTTAAGTGGTTCGATGGAGCTGAGAATAGAACATTTAATTGTCATGCGAGAGGTCCTGGGATCACATCTAGAATAGAGATTAATTAAATTAAATCTTCTTTTTCATATTTATTTTATTTTATAAATTATTAAAAGTCATAAATTATTTTTAAATTAGTTATTTTATCTTAATAAACTAAAATAATTTTCAAAATTTGTAGATTTTCGTTAATGGGTCCTAGAAAAAATATACTGTAAAACATGAGTGGATTGCCCATATCCGCTCTTGTTGCACAAACTACTATTAATTTCAAAGTTTTTTACAGTTTTGAGAGTCTCCTGGTCAACTGGTTTAGTTCAAATGACTGTCTGTATTAATTTAACAAAATTATATTTCAGGTACAATTGAAGAAGTACCAGCTCAACCTGACCACAGCCTATCCGCGGCAGCAGCTTCTACTGAAACATCCCAGGTATCGTCAGAAATCAGCACTGAAACTGTCGAACAAACTTCCGCACCAATCAGTGAAAACAAAGTTGAATAAAAAAATGACAATTAAACATCACCTTTCTATAACTACCGTAGCGTAGTATTTTAACGACAGAAAGTTTCTCAATTCTCAGTTGTTTGAGATGTTTTATATAATGTAATATAGTTAATAATTCAGTTTTTACGATTTTTTTTGCAATATTACCTGTATCCAAAAATTAATTATTGTAACACTTTTGTATGTGAAAAGATAAGTATGAAGTTAACCCAAAATTAAATCGTTGCTATTAAAAATCAGACATTTCTAGAGTAATGCAGAAAATATAAGATTTTTTAGAAGTTTAGAAAATTTATTACAAGTTCAAAATGAGAAAATAGTTAAAGATTTAAATGATCAAAAAGTTTATTCATTAGTGTTTCTAAAAATTAAAAATTGCATTTAGAATAAAGACATTTATATACACATCGAGGGTTCAGAGCCAAAAATCCGATATCGCAAAAAATAATTACTACCAGAATTATATACACGCAAAAATTAACAGAGGAACTAAATAAATTAGGAAAATAATGCGTGCCTCTGACATGTAACACGGTCGCCTTTTGAGGCAAACGGGACGTGTGTGAAGTTAGCATCTCAAATCTCAGTTCTGATGGCATCCAATATACTTCTATAGTCTCTGGTATTTTTTATTAATAATTCTTTCGAATTTACTACCAAAAACTGCAATTGAAAAAATGAGATGCTAACGGCCGGAAGTTAGGATCCCAATATAATAAATAAAATGAAAACAGGAGACGAAAAATCGATAGTTTACGAATAGATCTAGAGTTCTTCGTTTGTGTGGCTAAATTATTTCATTTATAGCTTTAGCCCTCTTAAAATAATAATAAATAATTATTATTCATAAAAAATTTTAGACGATAGTAAAATGACAATTTCTAGAACACATAATGCTTCTAAACTGCAATGCTTCTAAATGACTTTATCTGTGTTGAGACCCGAAGAATTCTAGACTCTAGCACTTTTTTAATAATTTTGTGTATGAACAACAAATAGAAATTGTAAACCAGAGTGAGATTCTGATACATTATGACGAGTTCTAGAAAATATAACGCTTCTAAATGACAACTAGATTGTCTCTGCATGAAATTCCAAAGAGTTCTAGCACTTTTTAAATAATTTTAAGTATTAATAAACAAAAATTATGGGCTATAGTTAAGTGCTGTCATATTATGACGAGTTCTAGAATAAAAAATTAAAAATAATAAAAGTCTTTACAAAAACATACCACATATTCCTTGGACCAAAATAAGTCGATTTAAATAAAATTACCTTAGTACAAAGTTGCTTCGTTTGGGCTCCACAGGGCCTTGAAATTACAATTTTTAAATGGTTTTTCCCATATAAATTTAAAACAGCATATGCGATTTTGCTGAAATTTGATATATTGGTAGAGTTTTATGTGGCAAAAAAAATGGTATTAAAATTTTGTCCGATAATAATACATAGGCGTAGAACTTGATTTTTTAAATAATTGCACCATTAAAAAATTCTACGCCAATGGAAGAAAAGGAGTTTGAGTATAAAATTTAGATTGCGCAACTCATTTACTTTAAAAAAGGTACTCTTGATAAGACTCGATTACTCTCATGGTTTTGACGAAATTTGCATTTTAGTAATTTTAGAACATAAACAATAATTATTAAAATACAAACTTTGTCAAAACCATGAGAGTAAATCGAGTGTTATCAAGGGTACTTATTTACTACAGAATCCAAATTTCATACTCAACCCCCTTTTTTGCCATTGGCGTAGAATTTTTAAAGGTGCAATTATTTAAAAAATCAAGTTCTACGCCTATGTATTATTATCGGACAAAATTTTATACGATAAAAAACATAAAAATGTACTTTTTTCATATCTTCTTCAACACCTCTAATCTAGACTAGATTCTTGCCATGTACGATTTTTTTGAGGAATATTAATTATTTGCCTGCAATACGTATACAAAAACATTTATTGTTGGTTTCCATAGTTTCATCTAAATAAAAATATTGTCAATTTTTAATACCTAATCTCTTGTTAACGATTAAAAGTGTTCTATCTGACTCAATAATTAAAAAAACAAATGCGTGGTTTATTAATATGGCTGTACAATATACCAATGTAGAATATACCGAGATGTTACTGACATTAGGATTTTGTAAAGGAAATGCTCTGAAAGGTTTCCAAATCGTCGTGTACCTAGCCACCCACCTTTTGCTGCTGTTGAGACCAGTTCCTTTGCTCCCAACACTGTTGATAATGGAAGAGAACGTTTTGTAAGGATTCCTGAAGTTGAAGAAGACATTTTAGAACGTGTTGAAGAAGATCCAGAATTAAGCACCAGACGAATTGGAAGGGAACTAGGAGTAAGTAAAGATGTCGTTCATAAAGTGCTTGGAGAACAATTGCTATATCCATCCCATAAGAAGCCAGTACAAGAATTATTAGTCCATGATCCTCAAATTCGTTTGGATTTTTGTCGATTTGTTAATATGCAAAGAGAAAGAGATCCAAACTTTGTCAAGAAGGTTCTCTTTACCGATGAAGCGGGTTTTACAAGAAGAAGTATAACTAATACCCATAATGAACATGTTTATGCCGTTGAAAATCCGCATGCAATAAAGGTAAACCATTTTCAGCACGAATTCAAAATTAATGTGTGGACTGGAATAATTGGTAATTTCATTGTTGGTCCTGTCATACTTCCACGAAGATTAACTGGAGAAAATTATTTGGATTTTTTACAAAATACGTTGCCAGAATGGTTAGAAGATTTACCTCTCCAACTTCGGAGAGATATGTGGTTTATGCAAGATAGAGCTCCACCACATTTTTCTTTAAACGTTAGAAACCACTTAAATGAACAATATCCACACAAATGGATAGGCAGAGGTAATGACGCACCTGTAAACTGGCCACCACGTTCCCCAGACCTAACACCGAAGGATTACTTTTTATGGGGACATCTGAAATCCACAGTTTACAGGGAACCTGTAGAAAATGAGGAACAACTCTGGCAACGTATTCAAGATGCAATAAACAATCTTAGAGGTGATGAAGAAGTTATGGAAAGGATACATTTTAATTTTCTTCGACGAATAAATCTTTGTATGCGTAAAAATGGTGAACATTTTGAACAATTTTTGTAAAATCTCTATTTTGATTATGTTGTAAATAAATATTTTTGTTAAACCTATACACTCTAAATTATTAAAACAGAAATTTAGCGAAAACCATGAGAGTAATCGAGTCTTATCAAGAGTATCTTTTTTAAAGTAAATGAGTTTCGCAATCTAAATTTCATACTCATTCTCCTTTTCTTCCATTGGCGTAGAATTTTTAAAGGTGCAATTATTTAAAAAATCAAGTTCTACGCCTATGTATTATTATCGGACAAAATTTTAATACGAATTTTTTTGCCACATCAAACTCTACCAATATATTAAATTTCAGCAAAATCGCATATGCCGTTTTAAATTTATATGGGAAAAACGATTTAAAAATTGTAACTTCAAGGCCCTCTGGAGCCCAAACGAAGCAACTTTGTACTAAGGTAATTTTACTTAAATCGACTTATTTTGGTCTAAGCAATATGTGGTATGTTTTTGTAAAGACCTTTTACAGACACCCTGTATATTGCTTCTAAGTAATAACATATTTTTTTTGCATTCAGACCCAAAGAGTTCTAGCCTCTAACACTTTTTCAATAATTTTAGGTAATACTAAAAAACAGAAATTGCTGGCACATTGCTGGCACATTATGACGAGTTCTAGAATATATAATGCTTCTTAATAATAACATATTTTTTTTGCATTGATACCCAAAGAGTTCTAGCCTCTAGCACTATTTCAATAATTTTAAGTATTATTTAACAGAAATTATAGACTATAGTGAGATGCTGTCATATTTTGTGGAATTTTAGAATATATAATGCTAATAAATGATAACTTAACTTCCGCTACACTGAGACTCTCTAGCGCTTTTTCAATAATTTTAAGTAGTAATAATAAACAGAAATTATATACCATAGTGAGATGCTGGCACATTATGACGAGTTCTAGAATATATAACGCTTCATAATGATAACTAGACTATCTCGGCATAGGATCCCAAAGAGTTCTAGGACTCTAGCACCTTTTGAACAATTTTAAGTATTAATAATTTTTTTTATTTATAATTGCACATTTATAATCTGCTCAAGAATATACAGAGTAATAAGTAAATTAATTGGTTTCTTGTTAGGTGGCATGAGGTGAAAACCATCCATCGATAGGTCTCCGGGGTTTACCTATTCTAAGAGATTTTCTGGCCAGTGACGTTTTAGTCTTCTGCGTTTCATAGAATCAGGGTATAGGTTTGCTATCAATGGATTTGTATGATTTTTAATGCTAGTTTTGTTTTTGTTAGCTAAGGTATGGATTACTTCATTGACTAATGAAATTCCAAGATCGTTATGTATTATGTGGTTGCTTACGATAGCTGATGCTCTCGTTCAAAGTGTTCTGGATTCGAATGTTTGTAATATTTTGGTGTTCGATGGTTTACTGCAACCCCCTGCTCTATACCATTTGACCAAATTGGCTTTAGTATGACTTTATATAGAAGTACCTTGTTTTCAAGTGATAACTGTGAGCGACGACCAATTAACCAATTCATTTTTTTGGGTTTTTAGCTTTAAGTGTTCTTTTTTAGCTTTGGTATAAGTTTTTTAGGTTAACTTTTGGTCTAAGTGTAATCCAAGATATTTAACTTCAGTCTTCACTGGTATTTGTATGTTGTTGATAAAAAATTGTGAACAAACACTGCATTTTGTTGTGAACGTGAGTTGTGTGGATTTATCAATGTTAACTTTTATCCTCCACAATTGCAGCCAATCTTGTAGTAGATGTAAATGAAATTGTAGCCTTTCTGATGCTCTTATAGGATATCAATCTGATGACTTGATAGCCCTATCGTCCGTAAAGGTGGCGATTAGTGTATTGTTTGTGGTCGGTATATTAGCAGTATATAGTAGGTAGAGGAAAGGCCAAGAACGCTTCCTTGAGGAACACCTGACTTTATGGATTAGTAAATAGATAAACAGGCTTGAACTTGACTTGTATCTGTTGCTTAGATAGGATTTGAGTATTAGGAAAATGTGGTAAGGTAATAGCTGCTTTATCTTGTATAGCAGTCCTTGGTGGCATACTTTGTCAAATGCATGTTGAATGTCTTAAAATACAGAGGCACACAATCTTTTTTGGTCTTAAATTACTTTAATATAGTTTGCAATCTTATGGCATTGTTGGATTGTCGAATGTTCTCTGAAACCAAATTGATGTATAGGTACAGTTCATCTTTAGGTATTATTTTGCTAATTCTATTGAGGAGGATCCTTTAGAAAACTTTAGATAACTGTGGCAGTAAACTTATGGGTCTGTATGAATTGGGGTCTTGCAGAGATTTTTCTGGCTTCGCTAACATTTATTTGAGTATATTTCCATTGTATTGGGAAATTATTAGTCTGCAGTATTCTATTAAATATTATGGTAATAAGTACAACTGCTTTTTTTCATCAGGTTTTCTTAGTGGTGAAATTGCAACAACGGGTCTCTTGAATTTTTTGGTAGCTTTCCATATTGTGTGATCTTGGGGTGATAAATTGGAAATGTAGTAATTAAATGTAACATTTTGGTTTTCATTTAAAACGTTCTTTATACGGTGAGTTAGTCTGTTCAGAATTGATTTATCTCAAGGATTTCTGGTTGCTTGCCATTTTCTTCTGGCTTTTCGTTTCTCAGTTGCAATTGTCTTATATGAAGTAAAATATTGTGTGATTCCGCCGTTTTTTTTGTGGATTATTGGCATTGATTGCCAGGCAGCGTTCTAAATTAGGCTTGTCATATATTCAACAGCTTCATCTACTTCTTGTGGTTCCTGTATTTTATTATATAAGCTAATATTGATGTTAATTATTTGTTGAAATTGTACCCAGTTTGTTTTTTATTGCATAGCTTTAATAGTTGTGTTCTCTAGATAACGTTTGTGCTCAGAGTTATTACTAAAGCGTGTATATGTATATGAATGTGTATATTTAAAATACCTTTTGTTACTGCAAAGTCAATTAAATCCGGTATTTTATTCAAGTCTGTCGGCCAGTATGATTTCTCTCCAGTTAATATGGTTTTTAAATTAAGTGACTGTATAGTCTCTAGTAGATTTCTTCCTTTTGAAGTGATTAATCTTGAGCCCCAAACAGTATGTTAAAAATTATTATAAAAGTGCTAGAGGCTAGAACTCTTTGGGTCTCAATGCAGATAGATTTCCGTTATCATTTTGAAGCCTTAGGTATATATTCTAGAACTTGTGATAATGGGGCAGAATCTCACTATGGTCTATTTCTATTCGTTATTAGTACATAAAATATTTAAAATGTGTTAGAGGCTACAACTCTTCGGGTGTCAATGCTGAGAGAGTCAAGTTATCATTTAAAAAAATGTTTAATCTAAAACTAGTCATATTATGACAGTATCTCACTATAGTTTATAATTTCTGTTTATTATTAACACTTGAATTTGAGTGCTACGGGCTGGAACTCTTCGGGTCTCAATGCAGAGAGAGTCAAGTTATTATTTAGAAGCAATATATATCTAGAACTCGTCATTATGTGCCAGCATCTCACTATGGTCTATAATTTCTGTTTATTATTAATACTTAAAATTACTGAAACAGTGCTAGAGGCTAGAACTCTTCAGTTTCAATGCAGATAGAATAAAGTTACATAGAAGCATTAAAATTTAGGAGCATTATGTGTTTTAGAGTATTTTACTCTCTTCTAGAAATTATATGTTCATTAATTATTTATAAATATTTTAGTAGGGCTAGAGCTATAAATGAAATAATTAAGCTATATAAACAAACAAGAACTCTAGAACTATTCGTAAACTATCGATTTACCGTCTGATTTTTAAATTTTTTTTTTTATATATTATACTGGGATGCTATCTTCCGGCCGTAATTCGATAGAACTATTGACAAAGGTATCAGGAACTATAGAACTACATCGGATGCCAGAAGAACTCTCCTTAAAATATGAACTGCTGAGATTTGAGATGTTAACTTCACACACCCGCAAACGGGGTTGAAGTGAACAAAATCCAGTCAAGAAAGTAAACGAACCATGATTTTTTTTATCTCGAGTTAGCATAGAATTTTGTTTTAAGGTCCCTAAATCCGTTTTTACCATTTTTGCGATTATGTTTGTCTATGTCTATAGGGAAAATCACCAAATCTTATAAGCTTTAAACCATAATGCGGCGATCTAATTAGGTTTTAGGCATTTTAGGAATCTGGGAAATTTCTTTGACATGCTGCATTCATTTAGAAGATGGAGGTAGGGACGATATTAAGCAATTTATGGCCGACACGGTGGACAACTGTTAATTAGTTCAATTTGTAAAAGTAAATTTAACATGAACTATTCTGATGTTACAAATTCCATATTAGCATTGATACATTATTTTGCAAAAGAAAAAGAGTAAACCATATTATCGCAATATGGAACTGCACCAGAGCCTCAAGCCAATGTTTTAAAAACTTAAAAAAAATTGGGTAGATTCTGTGTCTGTAAATTGTGGAGGGTGGGTTACCCATAAAGTGAGACCAAGAGTGACTTCCATCACTCTGGTCGATGTTGTTTTCATGGCTCCTGTTATGTTGAGACATGCTGTTCTTTGAATTTGTTCTAGTTTACGGATAGCTGTTAATTTTTGAGTTTTTGGTACCCAGACAACTGCATAGGTCTTATGATAGCCGTGTAAGTCCATGCGACGACTCTGGGGGAGAAACCCCAGGTGCGTCCCACGGTTCGGCGGCATTGTTCATAAGCAATGTATGCTCTTGTAACTGTGTTTTCTAAATGCGAGTTCCATGTTAACTTGCTGTCAAATGTGAGACCTAGGTACTTCACCTCTGTCGCAAAGTTTAGTTTTGGGTTTAGGAGTTCTGGAGGTTTTAATTGCATTTTTATCCTTTTCTTGTGAAAAGGACCATTTCTGTCTTCTTAGGACTGATAGACAGTGAATGGTCCTTGTACCACTGTTCTATAGTTTTTAGAGCTACTTGCATTCTTTAGCAGAGTATGTTCTTAAAATTCCCTGTTTGGGTGGATTTTAGTTGATAACAAGTATCAGAATGAGTGGTTCCTTGACCGTAGACTTCCACCTCCCTAACAAATTGCCACATTACAACAATCCTAGATTGACAGACCATTCGTAGTGATTGATAAGGTAAATAAACCGAGTTATTCGTAAAATTTAATTACAGAAATCGACAAACTAGTCGAATTATCCATTTGAAGAATTTGTACAAGAAATTAATATTATTCATTAATATTACTGACGATGGAAAGAAACAACAAAGAAGATTAACCGTTTAAACCCGTCTGACTTACCGATACTGGCAAGGGGAATAAACAACATAGAAACTCATATGTTTACACCCAGTTAAGAGAAACAAAGACTGCTTTAGCAATATGAAATATCTAATAAAAGAGTCCTCTTGACACACCCTCTTTAATATTACAGAACGACTAAAAAACCGAGAAAGTCAGTTTATATACAGGGTCCCTACTATTTCATGGGGACAGTATTGCAATGTCTTAAACGGTAACAGATGTAAAGTTGGTTAAATTAGACAAAAGTTGAGCAGTTTTGTGCTTAATAAAATGGTGCAAAGAAACCTCTGATATCTACAGGGAGTTAAAATATTGGACAAAATATGAAAATTGATAGTTCATTAAATTAATTTGTATTTTGTCCGATATTTTGAATCTCCCTGTAGATATCAAAGGTTTCTTGGCTCTATTTTAATAAGCAGAAAACTGCGCAACTTTTGTCTTATTTTAACCTATTTTCTATCTAATACCGTATAAGAAATAGCAATACTGTCCCTATAAAATAGTGGGACCCATATGAAAGTAATGAGTAATGAGAACAAAATATAATGAATAATAAATAGAGCAATAATATAATAAAACAATGTAAACTCCCAATTTTAACTAACAGTGTGTCCCAAAGTCGACTTTAAGCGTTACAAGTTTCATCCAATACTAACGATGATGATGATGATGATGATGATGATGAAGATGATGATTTTGGAGAATAGGTTCTATAATTAGTCGGGTAATGAAGATGATTTTAAAACATTTTTTTGATATAGTATGGTTTTAATATATCTTTATTATTACTCTAATTTAAGAATTTATCATTGTCATTAAACTTGTCTTTTATTTTAAATCCAACCACTTGTAAATAGCAGGTGTTCTTATATACATAATTTGATGTTTTGACGTATATTTATATATTTTTTACTATAAAAACCATTTAGATAAGAATTAGAAGGTACTTACTTGCTGCCACATAATACCAGATCTAGGGTGGTAGTTTTTTACTCCCCTTTGCAACCGAAACTGCTGATGTTAAATTTTTGTAGGTCAATTGTTTAAATAGGGGCAAGACGGGGTAGACGGGCAACACGGGTTTTCGCATTTAAAACTATACCACTAGCGACATCTATTCGTCATTGGGGTAATAACATTTTTAACGGTAATAAAGTTTTCAGCCACCAGTACAAAGCGATCTGCGGAAGTGAACGCACGTGCTACAGAATTTACGAAAAATACAACTTTGGCCGGCCATTTTAAGCAAGGTAAGTTCCTGTTCATGAATTTTTTTGAAATTTTGTGATAATATTCGTAAAGTATACTATTTTAGGCTTAACTTATCATAACTTTTGTTAAACATATGTAAGGTTTTTCATTTGTATTTCTTAATTATTGTAAAAGTCTGCGTACCGGGCAAAATGGGGTATGCTAAAATGGGGTACCTCATTTTGCCCTACTATAATTTTTTTTAAGTTCTTCCTGTTATTGTAATCCTCATAATATAATGTTTTTATTGTTTCAGATGGTGTATAAGTACAAACGGTCCACCAATAGACAGGGTTGGTCTAATCTAAGTATGGAGGAGGCCGTTAACGCTGTAGTTAGAGGTGAAATGGGATACCATCGTGCATCTAGCCAATTTAATGTTCCGCAAACCACTTTGGAACGATACGTCAAAAAACGAAGAAGTAATCCAAATGAGGAAAATCTTTCAACAACTTTGGGTAGATATAAAACCGTTTTTCTACCGCGACAGGAAGAAGAAATTGCAAGCTATTTGAGAGATATGGAGGGTCGATTATTTGGATTAACCATGACTGAATGCAGAAAGCTCGCCTTTCAGTTAGCCGAGTTGAACAATATTAATCATCCTTTCAGTAAAACTTCTCAAATGGCAGAAAAAGGTTGGATGCAGGGCTTCTTGAGAAGACATCCGGAATTATCAATTCAAAAACCAGAAGCTACGTCAGGAATGCGCGCAAGAGGATTCAACGAGGTTTCCGTCTCGAAATTTTTCACCCTCCTTGAAGAATTGGTCGAAAAATATCATTTTACAGCACAGCAAATATACAATGTCGATGAAACTGGGATTACAGTGGTTCCCAAAAGTGCTTCTAAAATTATTGCGATCAAAGGTAAACGTCAAGTAGGGGCTTTGACATCAGCAGAGAGAGGCGAATTAGTAACTGCAGACATATGTTTCTCTGCGTCAGGTTCCTACATGCCTCCCTTGTTGATTTATCCGCGCAAGAAAATGCAGCAAGGATTTTTGGATGGATTAGTTCCTGGAGCCTGGGTAGAGTTAAATTAAAAGGGTTGGATAGACATGGCAATATTTTTTAAATGGTTTAAAAAATTTGTTGAATTTTCCAAGGCCTCAAAAGATACTACCGTGCTTCTACTTTTAGACGGACACTCTTCACATACCAAAAACTTGAACCTGATAAATTATGCCAGAGATAATGGCGTAGTTCTTTTGTGTTTCCCGCCTCATTCTACCCATCGCCTGCAGCCATTGGATGTAGCATTCATGAAACCTTTAAGCGTTTATTTTGAAGACGAAGTACGAAGGTAGCTTAGGACCAACCCTGGCCGGGTAGCTACCTTGCACTAGCTGTCTACATTATTTAGCGCTGCTTTCATAAGATCAGCTACCATGCCAACTGCCATAAATGGTTTCAGAAAAACCGGGATATGGCCTGTGAATGCAAGTGTTTTTTCTGACGCCGATTTTTTACCATCGGCTGCCACCGAAGTTGAAGATGAAAGCGCTGTTGACTGTCAAGCTGAACCATAAAATAATATTAGTGATGTCCGAAAAGGGAACTCCAATAATAATTCTTGCACTGCAATTGAACAGCACAGATCAGACAATAACACTTCTCCCATCTTTTTACCTTCAAAAGCTACCATTCCTGTAGGCGAAAAAACACCGGAGAAAATTGAGACCAATTCCGCCATTGAACCCCAACCAAGCACATCGAGAATGAATGATTCTTCCTTTCTACTTTCCAGTCCAACAGCTATCATTCCGATTCCCCAGACTCGTCAGACTGTGAAACGAGTGAGACGAAAAAAAGGTAAAACTGTTATTTTGACCTCCACGCCTTACAAGGATGAACTTGAAGAGACGGTTGAAGCCAAGAATAAGAAAACATTAAGGCAGATAGCTGTGAAAAGAAAAATAGAAGATGCAGACGGCTCAAAGAAGACTAAGAAAGGAAACAAAAAAAAATCAAAACTTATTGCAAAAGATGATTCAAGTGACAGCGAAGTTAGTCATGATAGTGATGCAGAATGCCTTTATTGTGGAGACCTTAATTCCATATCTTCCGAAGGATGGATCGCTTGTTCCATGTGTTTACGGTGGGCACACAATTCATGCGCCGGAGTTGACGATGAAGACAGCGAGGCCACATTAATATGTGAATTTTGCAGTTAAATAGTTATTTTTCAGTTAAAATTATCGACGCTCCATTTTGCCCTCCCGGGCGGGCAAAACGGTTTAATTTACAGTTTTAAAATTTTTTTGTTTTTGTAACTAAGCGTTTAACAATTTAAGAAAAACAGTTTATCCTTTTGTTTTTTAAAGTTTATACTTGACAAAAAAATATACGTTGTTTCTACAAGACTGCTTGTTGGTTTTTTATTCACTTTAAAAGTTTAGGTACCCCATATTGCCCGTCTTTCCCCTACTAAATTATAAACAAAAAACTGTGGTATTTTATAGATACGAAGTAAGGTCGACCTTCACCCATCTGCATAGTAGATGGAAGGTATTTTTTTATAAGTTACCTGAGAAAATACTGTCAATACTATTTATTTTCTTTAAGTAAAAAAAAAAACGATACCCTATTCGATCAGTGCGAAGTTATGGTAGGGGAAGCAAAAGCGATACTAGCGATAATTCGTGCATTTTAGGGCGATATTTTATAATTTTGGCATTGAAAATTGTAAAAATACTAGCAAAAAAAACTGTGAAAATTATAAAAATGTTCAGTAGCAAAGTGAAAAATAAATCAAAGAAATAAATGGATATGTGTACAATAAGAAGAAAAATTACCTTTATTTTTGTAATAATAACAGTAAAACTGAAAATAGTAGAAATCAGAAATTTAAAAGGTTTTATATAAACAATAAATATCATTTTACGATGTTCCTCAACATTCCTTTAATCTTAAACGTTCATCAAGAACTAGATTTCTGATTATTGTATGTGACTGGAATGCAATTTGGTGACTTACTGATAGGAAACCAGTTTTAATCATTCATTCTATGTATTTTTTCGAACAAAAATGAAAATATAAATAACAATCCTTCTGTTTATACATTTTAACTTTACAATATTATTTAAAGGTATTCTTTTATTTTGACAGAATAGGATAATAGAAAGATATTGCAAATTTCTATAACGCCAGCCACTAATAGTGACATCGTAATTAGAGTCACATAAATTCCATGCTAAAATCAGACTTATTGCGAACCTGAAATTTTGACACTAAAATCCTTGTCCTTCATTCATATTTAAAACCTCATTTTTATAACTTTAAATTATAGTTCATCTTTTTTGTTGTCTATAATAGTACATAATATTGAAAAGGCATTAGAAATTATAATTTTAGAAGGTTTAGATTATTATATTAAATATTTAATATTAAAAAACTTCGAACGGAATGAATGTCGGCGAGCGTACCCGAAAGCTATAAAGTCGCCACTACCTGCTACCCTTAAACATCCACAATTAAGGATAGACACAAGCTTAGTCAGTTTTAGAACATAAAGAATCTGCGCATGCTTAGATGTCAAAATAAGAGCGGCACTAATAGTGACTGACAATAACTCTCTAATTCTTTAAAGACAACTTATTAGACTTAGGCAACTTCTCATACATTTTCCCGTAAATATTGTTGCCTACCTTTATTTTATTATTGATTTTTATTGAATATACCTATAATAAATTAATGTTTTACTTGTTTTACAAATCCATATACTTTTATTAAAACATATACTTTTTAATTATGAATTATATTAAAAATTGTATTGTCAGTATAGGCAAAAACAGTCCATTAGTACAAAAATAAATTGTCGCTGCTGTCACGCACGGAGCGAATAAAATATCACCCAGATGCTTCGACTATGCCCAATCAGCCCAACGTAGGATGGAATAAAGCTTAAGTTTAAAGTTTAGTGTTTTTCTCTTTATCCGTTTTTGAATTATCTTCAAAATTCGAAATTTACACTGTTTCTCAAATATCTAGAATACGGTTCATTTTAGGGAAATCATATAAAGGACAAAAATTATAGAGAATGACATCACAAGAAACGTTTATCATGATTCCCATACTTTTCTTATCTGTGTACAGAAAAACGTGTAAAATTGGCATTTTTTATTTATGGCCTAGGTGTATGAAGCTAATATGACAGTCTCAGTTTGCAATTGAATTCTTATTAATGTGTGTTCTGTGTAGGCTTTGTTACTGTTTTCCAGCGCCACTTCAGGAACAGAGCTGTTAATTAGAACGCAACAGTGAATGGTCGAGTGGGGAATCCACCTATGCATTGGAACTAATATTTAATTATATATTTTTTTTTTTAATAAAAATTCCTAAAACCCGTTGAACTCAAAGTCATGACTCTAACCATTAAGCCAACCCACTCCCCAAAAATAGCCTTGGTACTACTTTTTGGTACATATTTTATTTAATAAAAAATGCCTTTCATCCGTTAAGAAGATGGGTTAAGATCTTAGATAAAAGATCGACCTTACTTCGTATTTTGTAATAGGAGAAGTTGGTGACGATTTTTAGTTTTCTTCAATATAGTTTGCTTCGAAAAAGCGACCGATTTCATGGGAGGCAGTATAAATAGTCTTCAACCATGGTATAAAAAATAAAAGGTAGGATATCAACAGTGTCAAAAATAGGACGGCCACGCGCATAACGTCACGCGTAGAGTTTATATAGGCGCGAATTTAAAAATACTGACGAAGTGTAAGGAAAATATATGCTACTTACAGAAATTTCATGAATATTAAAGATAATATTTTAGAAATTACATGAAATATCTATGGATATTATTATAGGATAGTTAAGGAAAGAACTATGAAGGAACATAAATGCAAATACATACATAAAAGAAGTATTTATTTGAACAATTTTTTCCTTCTTCTTTTTTAATGATTCATTATGGTTATACAAATTCGACTTCTAAAGAATAGTTTTTTATAACTAGGATAATGAAAAGGGTATCTTCGCAACTTGAAACTGGGGATCCTGGTAACAATTTCGCATCTGGATATGCCGGGAATTTTTATCTGATTACTCATTTACCTGCATTAAATTACCCAATTGAATAAAAATAAGTTTTAAAAAATATGTTTTTTCATATAATATAATGCAGACGTTCATATAATATAATGCAAAGCATAAAAAAATGTACGAAATACAAATAACAGCTACATAACATATTGTGGGTGCATGTACAAAATTAAAATAAAATGTCTGCTATTTTCCTGGACAAAGTTGCTGACAGTTTTTTTAATTCATTCATCAAGTACAAGTCGAAATTTTCTTTTTTTTGCGACATTTACAATTTCACTTATGCTTATATTTTTATCCTTCAAAGAGTAGAGTCTCCAGTTTAGAAGTCCCAAGTTGCGATTGAACTAATCTGAAGTTCTGATTAGAGGTTCCTCTTATAATTGGAAGGTTGAAAGTGCTTGGAATACATATGAAAATTTATTTGCAGGATTACAAGCCACTGCAAGGGCTGCTCCATGTCAAATTTTCTTGGGAAGGAGGGTAGAATTGCCTATTTAGTATATTTTTGTTAATAAAAGGCTCATGGATTTTAAGAATTTTAATCTAGGGAACGGCATGCTCCCCTGAGCCTCCGCTGGAGCCGCCCTTGGGCCACTCCTCACTTCTGACTGAGCTCTTACTGTCCAAAGATATTATGGTTTTTCGCTTTCAAACCATAATATCTTTCTTGAATCCTTTGCTTTAATTGTTACTGTTACATCCCTACCGCAATTTTTCAAAGTTTTTTACTAAAACCACTCAGAGAGAAGAAAGTTTACAACATAATATAATACAAATATCTGTTTAATACCTTATAAATCACTATAAACGACTCCCAAACTACTGCAACATGTGTCTGTCTTATGATATTTATTTCGCGCCAACTCTACTAACTCTACGCATGACGTCAGCGCCGCCATGACACCATGCGCGGTATCCCCCCCTGGTCTTCAACAATACCGAAAACCTACGTGACCAAATCGTCATGACAGCGATTGGTGAAAATAAAAGTAAAAATCCCTAGATGTGGGCCAGTGCCGTAGGTATTTTATTACAAAATAGATATTCTTCTTTTTTTTTATAGTCTGTAACTACGAGAAGAAAATTCAGTTAGGTAACTTTAGAACTACAACACAATATCATAATATTAATTAGAAGTGCTTTACATTATTGTATTTTAACGTTAGAATTCGACATTTTAATTAGATTTAGTCAAATGCAATAATCTAGTTTTTTAAATTATGATATAATTAACATAACCTTAAAAACTGAGCTATTTATATCTAGTTTGTATTTAACGAAAATAATAATAAACTGAAATATGGTTCGTACTAGTTATTGCCACTATTACAAAAAAACCTTTACCAGAACAGGGAGCAAAAAATGTTATTCATTAAAATATGAATAAAATTAAAAATTATTTTTTAGATTGACTCTAGTAGTGAAAGTGATGAAATTATGAGCAGTCCACCAGAGATTTTAGAAAAAGCTCAAGCTGCCACACATAATTTGTCACCGCTAAAATCCAAAAAAAGGTATGAAATTGCCTATGTTCTTTTAATAGAAGAAAATAAGTGGGCGTAGAAAAAGTATAGTACGTTACACAAGTTGTAAGCCCATTACGCACTCGCGAAATTTACTTTTTCACTTCGTACGTAGTGGGTTACAACTCTTTTTACGTAATATACTATTAAGTTTTCTTATCAAAACGCACGTGTATGTTATGAGATCCCATTACGTACATGTTATTGTTAAATGACATTTACAAGGAATGTTGACGGTGCGATTGTTAACGTTTACTGACATGGGCGTAGAAAAAAAAATTTATTACATTATTTTTTAAATATATTATGAATATATAACAACTGTGACTTTCTTTGTAATTTATCACAAAATGATACGAGGTACTTTCTTAACGTAGCAATTGTAGTTTATTTTTCTAAACCTTACAAAAATATAATTTATAGAAAAAGAGTTTGGTGTATTATTTTTCCAAGTTTAAAACATTTAATAATCAAAGGAATTTTTTTAGTGAAATTTACAAGAGTAATAAAAACTATGTTCACTGCTTATATTAAACTATAATTAAAACTTTCTTCATTAAAATGATTATTTATATGATAAAAAATTTGATGTTATTAGAAGCTTTTATATCTTTTAATATACAGTGAAACAATTGTTTTTGTTTTTCCTGTAAATTTGTATAGAAAAACTATTTATTTCTGAATCCATGTTTGAATTTCCCGCCCTAAAGTATTTTTAAATTTTTCCGCTATTTATGACAGGATAAACACAGCAGTAAGAAAAGAAGAAAAATTACTAGTGGCGCAATCATAGACTGGTTGCCATTACAATAGCCCAAACAACTCTAACCGAACAAAAAAAATACATTGAGTTACACGTCTCGCTGGGTTGTCTCTGCCAATACCTTCATAACTAAATTTTATTTCTTATTGGGTTTTCACTCTGGACCCTCGATATATTACAGATTTTTACTGATTATTAACTATCAAAATGCACATAAATTTATGGACCATTTCTTACCTTATAAAAAGAATATCTCTTACCTGAAAAAAAAAAAGACTCATTATTAACTTAAACACTTAACTTTATGATCATTTACAAAACTATTCAAAAAAGTAGTTAAATAATGTAACAATACGTAAATTTTTTAACAAAAGGATACTGGCAAGAAGAAAAGTCCTTACAATATTTAACATTTAAAAGAAATCGTACGCAGTTGAATTAAAAAAAAATGTTTTAAACAGATAAATATTAACACCCGGTTGAAAGAACGTTTGTAAAATCTCTCAGTAATTAAGGATTCCATAACTTTATTAGAATCTAAGGACCATGCGCGATAGTTCTGCGCATGGTTCTGGAACAATTCTAGAACGTGAACCAAAACAAACCTTATATATCTCCTACTTTCTCAGGAATGTGCGTATTGCGCCAGCGGACGTATTGATAAAAAAAAACACGGGTTGCACTCCGGGAGTGCCAGCAGAAGTGAAAACTTGAATATTAACGTTGTGCATTTTTGATTTTTTGGAATAGTTAGGGAATAATTTTGAACGAATGCCTATTATTATTCCAATTTATTCCAATTTATTCCAATTTATTCCCATTTATTCCAACTTATTCCAATTTAATCCAATTTATTCCAATTTATTCCAATTTATTCCAATTTATTCCAATTTATTCCAATTTATTCCAATTTATTCCAATTTATTCCAATTTATTCCAATTTATTCCAATTTATTCCAATTTATTCCAATTTTATTCCAATTTATTCCAATTTATTCCAATTTATTCCAATTTATTCCAATTTATTCCAATTTATTCCAATTTATTCCAATTTATTCCAATTTATTCCAATTTATTCCAATTTATTCCAATTTATTCCAATTTATTCCCATTTATTCCAACTTATTCCAATTTAATCCAATTTATTCCAATGTATTCCAATTTATTCCAATTTATTCCAATTTATTCCAATTTATTCCAATTTATTCCAATTTATTCCAATTTATTCCAATTTATTCCAATTTATTCCAATTTATTCCAATTTATTCCAATTTATTCCAATTTATTCCAATTTATTCCAATTTATTCCAATTTATTCCAACTTATTCCAATTTATTCCAATTTATTCCTATTTATTCCAATTTATTCCAATTTATTCCAATTTATTCCAATTTATTCCAATTTATTCCAATTTATTCCAATTTATTCCAATTTATTCCAATTTATTCCAATTTATTCCAATTTATTCCAATTTATTCCAATTTATTCCAATTTATTCCAATTTATTCCAATTTATTCCAATTTATTCCAATTTATTCCAATTTATTCCAATTTATTCCAATTTATTCCAATTTATTCCAATTTATTCCAATTTATTCCAATTTATTCCAATTTATTCCAATTTATTCCAATTTATTCCAATTTATTCCAATTTATTCCAATTTATTCCAATTTATTCCAATTTATTCCAATTTATTCCAATTTATTCCAATTTATTCCAATTTATTCCAATTTATTCCAATTTATTCCAATTTATTCCAATTTATTCCAATTTATTCCAATTTATTCCAATTTATTCCAATTTATTCCAATTTATTCCAATTTATTCCAATTTATTCCAATTTATTCCAATTTATTCCAATTTATTCCAATTTATTCCAATTTATTCCAATTTATTCCAATTTATTCCAATTTATTCCAATTTATTCCAATTTATTCCAATTTATTCCAATTTATTCCAATTTATTCCAATTTATTCCAATTTATTCCAATTTATTCCAATTTATTCCAATTTATTCCAATTTATTTCAATTTATTCCAATTTATTCCAATTTATTCCAATTTATTCCAATTTATTCCAATTTATTCCAATTTATTCCAATTTATTCCAATTTATTCCAATTTATTCCAATTTATTCCAATTTATTCCAATTTATTCCAATTTATTCCAATTTATTCCAATTTATTCCAATTTATTCCAATTTATTCCAATTTATTCCAATTTATTCAAATTTATTCCAATTTATTTCAATTTATTCCAATTTATTCCAATTTATTCCAATTTATTCCAATTTATTCCAATTTATTCCAATTTATTCCAATTTATTCCAATTTATTCCAATTTATTCCAATTTATTCCAATTTATTCCAATTTATTCCAATTTATTCCAATTTATTTCAATTTATTCCAATTTAAAAAATATCGACAATCGAAAAAAAAAACAATCGATTGTTCGATTAATCGATTTCGATGTTACAACACTACTCTCCAACCGTCTTACGAATTTTCGATCAGCATACGTGTCCTGACGCGAGTTTCACAGTTTTTACCCATCCCACAAAAGTGCTCAACGGCGCTAAAGAAATTTTCACTTCAAGAATATTTCTGAGACACCATTTTATTTAATATTTTATATAAAGTTTGTATACACGACTGCTTTTCTGTATTTGAGCCTGTCCGATTAAAAGGTTGCTGACGTGCCTAGCCTATTCTTAAAGCTAAAGAAATCTACATAGTCCATAAAACAGTTTTTATTAAAAATTATAGTTAGTTTATGCGCCTTTTTTGCGTGCATTAAAAGAAATAAGTTTAACAAAATATTGTTTTCTTGGTGCATACTTTCTGCGACTCACTGTATATATTTTTTTAATTTAATTTTTATATTTTTAAACACATAATAATTACCTTTTGACAAAAAGCTATGTTTTCATTTCCATTATTATTAATCTAATGATTACGTGTAGAAAGCGGCAAAATTTCAAATTTGAACTCCCTTTGATCCCGTTATATTTTAAGAAATAAAAATACCTTTACGCAAAGTTAAAAATAACTTATCCCAATTAATGTCATTATCAAGTTTGACGAGCATTATTCACGTTCACTGATACCGTGATGCAATATCTATTTTGGGAAGTTTATTATCCAATATTATAACATAAGATTTATTAATTAACTTGGCCCCGGAGTATACTGAACCCGAAATTGAAAGTAATTCGTCTACTCGGTAATATCAAATCGATCGAGATAAAAAGCATATTTGTTAATGAAAACGAAAGTAATGGAAAGGTTGGTTGGACTGAGAAAGTCATCAGATAAATCAAGAATGTATTGCGTCTTCAAAAACACTTTATTAAAGACGAGAAGAGATGTGTATCAATAGTAATTAGAACAAAATATTCCAATTTATTTGATAATTTGATTAAGTTTAAGTTTCAACAAAATAATTATATTTCAAATAATAAAGAAACCAAAGATTTTACTCTTTGCAATTTCGCCGCAAAATTAACGTTTTTCGCTGACATTAAGTGACAGCAACTTTACAAATTAATTAGATATAATTATGAAGACTAGAGAGAAGGAGGCGGATCGACAATAATGGTCAAATTTAAAATTTCCATCCTACTTTTTATAAAGTACACCAATTTGACTGTAGTTGACGGGTCGAACGTTTTTGAAATGTGAAATAAAGTGTTTTTTGTAAAAATTGGGGAAAAGAATCAAAATAATGTAAAAATAAGTACCCGAGTACAAGTAACATGAGTGACAAAACACATCAAAGCGAGATTTACTTCATTCCAGGTGGTTAAAGGGAATATAAATCAGATGTAAAACTAAAGAAAACAGAAAGAGAAATTAATTTAAAGTCTTTTTAAACCTTCCAGTGTAAGTAAAATATTGGATTTATTTCTGAATATAATATTTATTTTAAACTAATCACAACCCATATATTACGGAGTGTAATTTATATTATTACAAATTTCTATATTATAAAATTTTACAGTCAAAAATCCTGACTTACAAACAACAATAATTACACAATTAATTTAACTTGGTAGAAAATAACATTTGTATTTTTCAGAGTTTTAATGTTAGATGAAGAGTTACTACCCACTGTTATCTTTTTGTTGAACCATAGTTTTGTTATTGTAAATGTTTTTTATAGGATCCTAAACTTTTAGAACAGTGGCAACATATTATTCATAGGTCCGATAAAGCACTTTCTATAAATTTTACGAGCTTTTAAGAAGACATTTCCAAATATTATGATGGTACTGTTAGCAAAATAAAAACCGAAATTAAAGGATGAGGCAATACAATGTACATTCCCAAATATCCCTCTATATGCTTGTTCGTATTATACCTAACAATAAAAAATCTGTTAACTGAGTTTTATTTTACTCTTAAAATTATATTTAGGTATAATTCTAAAAAATTTTGCCACAAAATTGTACTCAGCAAATTTCACCATTTAACAAACCTTTTTAAATTTGGTCATACCTACCTGTAGTACCTATAGTAAAATCGCAATCAACAGGAGTAATAAATCAAAATTTTATGGGAGTTTTACAGCACAAGCGGATCAAACAAAATGTGTGATTTTAAAGAGCCGGCAGTTAAAAGGTATGGTGAACTTAGGAATTTACCTGTGCCGCCCGGTTTTGTGAAACATAACAATAGGCTGCCCTTATTTTAATGCCTTTTATGGCTCTGATGAGCGCACGATTGGGTAAATTAAGGGGTATTTGTTTGTATTATTATTTTTTTTGTTACTATTTTAAACTTAAATAATTGTAATTTAACCGCCGGGGTGCTTGTTTTAGGTGATTCCCCTCGCCACATACCCCTGAAAAAAAATTTTTTTTGGTTGGCTAAGGCTTATTTTTGTTTTTTGTGTTTTTTTGGTGGTAACATATCCAGAACTTGGTAAATTCAATATTTTCACCACTTTTTTGACATGCTCCGGTTTGCTTGCGTTTTTGCAGTCTTGCACGCTTTTTAGCTTTTTTTTTTGGTGGTTTAGTTTTTGGCAGCGTTAATTGTGTGGTCTCAACACCGCGCCGCCAGACACTACTCCTTTTTACTAATATGATTATAACATTTAGATAATAAAATAGATATGGTTACCTACTTTCGAAGATCAGGAAACGTGAAAGACTCTGAATCACTATACGTACTTGATGAGTTATTATTTACTGATAATATTAAAGGTGGCACTGTAGTATCGATATCCAAGATTTTGTCTAGATTCCACATGTTTTCTTCTTCTTTTAACACAAGCTCGATGGCCTTTTGCCAATTTTCCTTCTACATCTCTTAACTTAAATGTCATATTATATCGACCTACATATTCTTTAACTTGTGTCCACATCAGTTCAATAGAATTTAGTTTGCAGTGATAGGAAGGAAGACGCACAACATCTACTCTATGTGTTTTGCAAGTTTATCCACTACATAACGTACTGGAGGCTTATTTAATTTCACAATTTCCAGTAGTTCTATTGTCACGACCCCCTTTTCTAAGGGTCGAAAGAATTATTTAATGTTATTAATTCGGGTTACCTTTCTTTATGAAATAAAAGTCATGTTGAATAACAATTTTATTCATCAATCAATAAATAATCAATATTCAAAATATAAAACAGATAATAATAATATACAATATAAAGGGGCCTTACCAAAACATTCCCGTGAGTGGTACGTCACGACGCTTAATGAAAAACTAAAAGGTATCTATTACTTTAGATACTTCCCAGTACAGCAAAAGGAGAACTGTCCTCGTAACAGTAATCAATGTCGAATTTATACCTATTAATTATTTGCTGAATTTGCTATTTCTTTAATTCGACACAATTAATGCAGGTCGTGTTTATAGTTCAACGTCTATGTTTTTGTTATGAAATATATACAATATTATTTACTTAAGAATATATTTACATTTAAGAGATTATTGAAATTTTCTATTAGAGATAATTATTTTTATTCTAGGATTTATTTAAAAGTATAATAATTTATTTAATGTATTTTAATAATACTTTTTTTAATATTTTACTGGACGTGACATGCCCCCCAACGCTTAAAGCCAGACCCGGGCTTTTCCTTAAACCTATCACCGAAAGAGAAATTTTAATATAACATCTAAATTCAGAGAAAAAAATATACAAACATTAGTGACAATAAAAGAACTTAAATTCAGAGAAGAAAAATAATTAAACAAACATGAATGTGTACAATTTTATACCTTTAGAGGAAACAACTTTCTTGCGTTTAACTTTCGCACACACGAAATAGTCCCGTATCACTAACAGTCAAACACCCCGAACAAAAATACAGTCTCTGTTTTCTCATCCAGCCCCTGGTTCAACCTTTTCTTCTGCTTGCGATTTCATCTTAGCGACATGAAGACTAAGAACTGGGATCGTCTGTTTGGTTGAAGGCTGCTGTATGTGATTCAGTAGTTCAATGGATTCCTCGAGGGCATTGGTTTTATTGATGCTTTTCTCAGTTGTGGTTGTATACTTATAAGTAGATTGATTTTACAGGATCGTAGCGAAGATTCATCAAGGACATCAACTGCACCGACCAACCCAATATAATAAGTAATATAGATCTTAAACTAGTAACATATTATGGTTTTTAGTTTTATAAATTATATATACCTATTCTAGATTTTTTTTTTAATTTTACTACTTTTATTTCACATACTGACATCATTTCTGTGTAGGATAATAGCATTTTTCGATACCATCGGTAGTTCCATCAATGGAGAACCCCCAAATCTCAAACTAGAGGTGACTGCTGGGGCGTTTTGGAGAGCCTTACCTGAAACGATAGCGTACGAAGCCACAATCCTACTAATTTATGAGTCTAGATGGAGTCCATTCCAAACGAACCTCAGTCAACCCGACCAGGGTGTTCTACACAAAAGGACCTAAGCCAGACAAAAGAATGTAAGCTGATGAACGAAATAAGTATGTTACAGAATACGTATGAATCTGAATTCAAATCCCGTCAAGAAAGCTGGAGCCTTCGGTTCTTAAGAAATTTCTCATTAACCGAAAATCCTTACAGAAGAAAGAGGGCTCTAGACTTCTTAAGAGAAGGCCTGGCTTGGTATTGTAGTGTAGCTACACAACATAACCTCGATTCTTTAGTAATGAATGAGAATGTATTGCAGAACCAAATTAAGAAATTAAACATAAGGATGTCTTCCTCCATTAAATCAATAGCACAAAATTCAATTAAGTTTAAGGAATATGACCTAGGGATGACAGAGGCACTATTCAAATTATAGAAACGACATAAAAAACTAGAAATTCATTACAAAACCCAAAAAAACGTAATACGTTTATCTAGAGCACTTGCCCGACGCCTCCACCAAATGACACGACCCCCTTTTCTAAGAGTCGAAAGAATTATTTAATGTTATTAATTTGGGCTATCTTTTTTTATAAAATAAAAGTCAAGTTGAAACATAACAATTATTTTATTCATCAATCAATAAATAATCAATATTCAAAATAAAAAACAGATGATAATAATAATAATATTAATATACAATATAAAAGGGCCTTACCAAAACATTCCCCGTGAGTGGCACGTCACGGCGCTTACTCCAAAAGCAGAAGGTATCAGTGTCAAATTTATACCTATTAACTATTTGCTGAATTTGGTATTTCTTTAATTCGACACAATTAATGCATGTCGTGTTAATAGTTCAACGTCTATGTTTTTGTTATGAAATGTCTACAATATAATTTACTCAAGAGTATATTTACATTTAAGAGATTATTGAAATTTTTTATTAGAGATAATTATTTTTATTCTAGGATTTATTTGAAAGTATAATAATTTATTTTAATGTATTCTAATAATGGTTTTTTAACATTTTACTGGACGTGACACTATTTTTATTGATTTTTCTGGAAAGTTATTGTTTCTGTCTGTTAGCCACTTAATGATATCATCTTTCTTCCATGAAGTATTTGGCACAAGTCCAATTAGACGGGAATGGTAACTAGCGTTATCCATTATTTTAACTGAATCCTTTGGTAAATGTTCAATCATCTGCTGAAAATATTCTTCAAAAATATCAGCGTTCATATCTATAGTAGTCTCCGGTTCTTTTAGATTGAAATATTAAAGAAACACGTTTTGAAAACCCGTCATCACTTCCAATATCAGTTATAATTAGACGTCCTTTACCGGAAGGAACCTTAAATCCTGTAGATTATCCTTCCCAAAAAGACTGTCGTGAAGATTGAATGTTTGTGTCCTGCCACATTTTGCTAACTGTGTAACCTTCATTCACCCAGATTTTATCCAAATAAAATGTTTTTTGCCTTCTGCACGTAATTTAAAAATTGTTCTGAGGTATCTCCGTCTCCAGCAAACAATTTCCTTAGAATCAATAAGTGCTGCTTTCCTGTCTTGTTTATCCCACTTGAACTTCAAATCTAGAGTTTTTCGTTGTAGTGTCTTTCCCATTTTAGAAAAATATGGATCACTATTCATTGCGTCCAAAATCTTGGCAAGTGATGGTATCTCTTTTTTAAAATAAAATTCGTAAACGTTCCTTCTTATTCCGCTTTTAATTTGTTCAGTAAATTCCACATTTTTCTTACCTCCTGCATTTTTCCTTGAAGTTTTAACAACTCCACTTTTTAATTTACTTATAACTTTATATATCGTTGGTTTGCTTACATTACTTACATTACTTGTCTTTTCAACAGTATCGTCAGCAGAAAACAAAGGATTTTCCATTCTTAGGCAATCATAAACATTGCTTATAAATATTTTCTCGTTAACTGACAACGCACACTTTCTTATACGTTTCACAGGTGTGAACTTTGAACTTGAACCACACTACATTCTGTCACTATTAACGGAAAATAACCACAACTTCTTATTATAATAGATACTATAGAAAATTAATCAAACAGGGTAGGTAATATTGGGAACTGATCAAGATACTAACTGCAACTGCCTATTTAATCTTCATACCAAATCCTAGGTAGGTAACCATCTTTTAATCCCACCCCCTTGTTATTATTTTAGTTTTTCCATGGCATTATTAATCTTCAAGATGATAAAATAACGATTAAGCCTTAGATTATAGATTTATATAATATAAGGATTTATTCCATTTACATTTTTTGTCCACGACCACTTAATAATAAATCAATATTCTACCTCCTAACTAAGAGCATATAGTACCCATATATCACGGAGTGAATTATGATAACTCACGCTTTTGTAATTCTGGCACATTCCGATAGATAACTAAAGATAGGCGATACTTTTTATAACGATATTTTCTAGATCGAAAAATCGAAAAATCAAAAAATCAAAAAATCGAGAAATCGAAAAATCGAAAAATCGAAAAATCGAAAAATCGAAAAATCGAAAAATCGAAAAATCGAAAAATCGAAAAATCGAAAAATCGAAAAATCGAAAAATCGAAAAATCGAAAAATCGAAAAATCGAAAAATCGAAAAATCGAAAAATCGAAAAATCGAAAAATCGAAAAATCGAAAAATCGAAAAATCGAAAAATCGAAAAATCGAAAAATCGAAAAATCGAAAAATCGAAAAATCGAAAAATCGAAAAATCGAAAAATCGAAAAATCGAAAAATCGAAAAATCGAAAAATCGAAAAATCGAAAAATCGAAAAATCGAAAAATCGAAAAATCGAAAAATCGAAAAATCGAAAAATCGAAAAATCGAAAAATCGAAAAATCGAAAAATCGAAAAATCGAAAAATCGAAAAATCGAAAAATCGAAAAATCGAAAAATCGATAAATCGATAAATCGAAAAATCGAAAAATCGAAAAATCGAAAAAAAATTTGAAAAATCGAAAAAAAAATCGAAAACTCGAAAAAATCGAAAAATCGAAAAAAAAAACGAAAAATCGAAAAAAAAAATCGAAAAATCGAAAAAAATTGAAAAAATCGGAAAAAAATCGAAAAATAAAAAAAAAACGAAAAATCGAAAAAAATCGAAAAATAAAAAAAAAATCGAAAATCGTAAAATCGAAAAATCAAAAAATCGAAAAAAATTTGAAAAATCGAAAAAAAATTTGAAAAATCGAAAAATCGAAAAAAAAAACGAAAAATCGAAAAAAAAAATCGAAAAATCGAAAAAAAATCGAAAAATAAAAAAAAAAAAAAACGAAAAATCGAAAAAAAAAATCGAAAATCGAAAAAATCGGAAAAAAATCGAAAAATCGAAAAAAATCAAAAAATAAAAAAAAAATCGAAAAATAAAAAAAAAAAACGAAAAATCGAAAAATAAAAAAAAAATCGAAAAATCGAAAAATCGAAAAATCGAAAAATCGAAAAATCGAAAAATCGAAAAATCGAAAAATCGAAAAATTGAAAAATCGAAAAATCGAAAAAAATCGAAAAATAAAAAAAAATCGAAAAATCGAAAAATCGAAAAAAAAAATCGAAAAAAAATTTGAAAAATCGAAAAAAAAAATCGAAAAAAAAACGAAAAATCGCAAAAAAAAATCGAAAAAATCGGAAAAAAATCGGAAAAAAATCGAAAAATAAAAAAAAACCGAAAAATCTAAAAAAATCGAAAAATAAAAAAAAAATCGAAAAATCGAAAAAATCGAAAAAAATCGAAAAAAAATCGAAAAAAAATCGAAAAAAATCTAAAAATCGAAAAAACAACAGTTAGTTACCTATGTTTAATAAAAACTTTCCATTCACACTTAACTTTTATTTAATAAAGAAACCATAATGGTCGTGGACAAAGTATAGTATTAGACTCGCAATTTATGGCCACTCGGGTGACTTGTGCCCCTCACCTACGGCTCGGGACGCAAACGTCACCCTGCGTGAATAATGGCTACCATAAATTGCTCGTTTAATAATATAATATAATATAATACAATTATAGTCACATTTATACATTTTGACTCTCAGATTACTTTCTATAATCTAAGCTGAAACCTTACTCTCCACTTGTCATTAATTTTCACCTTGACGTCGAAAATTTCCAAGTCAATGATGAATAATGATTTAAACAATTTAATGTAGGTATACCTAATAGTCAAATTTATAGGTCTTAAAAAATATTTGTCATATACCTTGTTGTTAATTTACTCAAACAGAAAACTCTACTGTAACAACCAGTTAATCCTAAAGACCAACGCTCGTCACCAAATGTAACAACCAGTTAACCTAAAGACCATTTGCAACTACTGATAGGTCTTTAGCTACTGTTACTATACTATTAAGGGATAAAGGCAGCGCCTGTCACCAGCCAAAGGGTCCTGGAGTCCTTAAGGAACATCCATTCGCCAGTGGCAAAATAAAATAATAAAAGAAAATAATAAAATTACAAAAAAAACATCCCTTAATAGCATATGTCGAGCGGTTCTTGGCAACTAGTTTTAGACTCTTTTAGTCCTAAGGGAATAGAAACGCCGAGGCTTCTCAAATGCTCGGAGTATTTTGCTGGTTTGGGAAAGGAGGAGAGATTAATAATAAGTATTAAAACATTAACAAATGTATATTAACAATAAATAAAAAACTTGACAAGTAGTCTTCAGAAAAAATGAATAAAATTCCATTTAGAGAAGAATGATAGAGATAAGCATAAAATATAATTCGGGACGAAAATGTAAAATTGGCATTTATATGTAAATCAATTAATCAATTATTATTAAACAAAATTAAGTTAAAATATTTACCCATAATTCACATCGTACACAAAAACTTTACACATTACTTTACAATAAAAAAAACCAGGGTTTCGCCCGAGGGGCGAAAGTTCTGGACCTTAGTCCGAACCCGACTGAGCCTTTCTCCCAAGTGATCCTTTCTATATAAACCAAAATTTATGTGACTGTTGATTGTATTTTACAATGTCACGTTCAATGTAAATTAATAAAATGAAGGTTTGTTTCATTGTCATAAGTGTCTTTTTAATTATTTAATTTAAACATTAAATACTTGTTTAGAATTTTTGGTAAATTCTTTAGATTTTTTCAATTAATAATAATGCCAATTATTACATTATTCCCCCGACAGAAAAAAAATTGAACTACTTGTTCAATTCTTTTTAAAACCCTTAATGTAAATAATTTACAAAAATTTTTAAAACAATCTACAATAATATGATAACCTCACGCTTGCTTCACTGCACAAGTTGTATCTTCTTTGGTCTTCTTAATTGGCTGACCGTAACTACCCTTTCCTCTCTGGCTGTCACCTCTCATCATCCCCTGATCCTTGACCTTCCTGGAATGGTCCCTTCCCGATCTGGTTTGGTCCTTGGGCTGCTAAACCTGGTAACCCTTTTGGCTGAGGTTACGGGTTCTTTCTGCTACGGTAGTCTATCAATTTTTCAATAGACTTTGGCTTTGGACTCTCTGGTTGACTATTTGCTCGGGACTGCTTCTCTCTTTTGTTACTCTGAGACTGGTAGTGTACATGGCTGCTGTACACGGCTGCTACTGGTGGTCCCTATTGACTCATTACTGGGAATGGCCTCTTTTATTGAACCTTAGTCCATTCCATATGAATTATTTGGTCCCTTTTTTCCGCATTTGACTCCATTTTCTTCCTGCTGTGGATTTGGCTCCCACAGACTCAAAATGGACCCAACATCATGTCAAGCTCCCTTGGCGGTATAACTCATGCCCTCTGAGAGCTTGGTGGTACTGGTTGGCGGATTTGGATGGAACAGTCTCTTTGTAGCCTTGGATTCTGGAGTCCTGGAATTCGGCCAATTCTCTGCCGTGGATCGTGGAATCGTGGAACTCTGGGGTCCCTTGGTACGGTCCTGGATTTTGATAACTATCACGATTTGGACTTCGTGATCGTCCTGGAAACGGTGCTGATGGTGACTCTGGCAAAGGTAGTACGGTGTTGACCTCTTCTTCTTTCTTCTTTTCCTTCTTTTTTCTTTTTCTTCTTCTTGTGCAGTGGCAACGTCTTTTGATTACCCCTATGACAAAATTATTATTTACATTTCAGGTTTTCCAGCAAAAAAACAAATCTTTTATACAAATTTCCTTAATTACCCCAAAAGCACATTTACAGTTACGAAAACAAATATGTTTTATAATATACCAAAATTATTTTTTAATAATGAACTAGAAAACGTTATTTATTTTTAAATCTCTATCTCGCAATTATTTATATTTACTATGAATATTGAATTTCAAAACATTGTAACTAGAATATATTTTTTTTGAGTAGGTAGCATTTTCTAATTCTCTGAGACTTACAAATTTATGCAGTTCTTATTTTATATCAAATTTCAAAATTAATCCCACTAAGATTTTATAAATTTGTATTTCTCCCCATTTTTGTTTTCGAAACGAATCAACAATCAAAGCTAGTATGTTTTATTACAGAAACAATACTATTATTTATTTCCTGGCCATTAAAAATAAACAACATATATCTCTAAGAATAAAACATACATATGTTAAATGCACATAAGCGTAGATTAAATAGTTGTCTACACCTAATAAAACCCAATAAAATACCTTTCTAAAATAATTCTTATGTCATTAATTCTACTAATTCCAATAAAATACCATTTTAAAATAATTTTTACTTTACTTTACCTATTTACTTCATATATATTTTTACCACCTGTTGATATATATGTTTTCTTTTCTTCTTACTCTTCTCTCGATTTCGCTTGAAATTCTGCATCTCCATACTTTGAAACTTTCCTGTTTCTATCGCAATTTTCTCATCTGGTGGCGCGTCGTGGCGCCTGGCATAGCGGCGTAGCTCTCTGGTAGAGCGGCGTTGCTTCTTGGTTGAGCGATCTGGCTCCTAAAAAATCGTTATTGCTCCCTGGTAGAGCGGCGTTCTCCTAATTACTTGTCGTTGCCCCCTGGTAGAGCGGCATTCTCCTATAAAATCGGCGTTGCTTCTTGATAGAGCGGAATGGCTCCTAAAATCTCGGCGTTGCTCCCTGATAGAGCGGTCTGAATCCAATTTTTCTCTCGTGGACATCTTGTCCTGACATCAAAGGGCGTTGTTTAGGGCTGGTCGGAAACTGCGTCGATCCATATGTGACCCCAAACTCCCTCCAATCTATTTACCTAAATTTGTCACCATCACAGTCTGGGGAAAAGGTCCTTAGAGCTTATCCCTTTACACCGTGACGTGACAACCTCTCCTCTAGTTTTGTCCTGTCGTGGACACTGCTTGGGGGTTGATCGGCATTGTACCTCGATCGAATGTCCCCAAACTTTCTTCTTTTCTTCCTGTTTTTCGCCTGGAGCTCCTGGAATTCCTCGTCGCATATCTGTAATACAATATTCACATATTACTATATAATCACTTTACATATTAATTTTTGCTCTGCCTCTTTTGGGCAGTCCAAACCTCTTTAAATCATCTTAAGATGTGCTTATTCGCACATCTCGCACTTATACGCCTTTTCTTCTTTTTCGTGCATGTAGAACACGTTCTCTTTCTCCTCAAACTCTATTGCTGATGGCCTGGTAAACATCTTTAATCTAAAACACTGTATGTCTATATTATTATTTTTAATTCACAAAATTTAAACCTTATAACATACTTCTGAAAAGAGAAAGTTATTTAAAAAAATGCCAATTTTTCATTAACGCTGTACGTCGCTGAACTACATTTACCTATAATACTGACCTACGCCAATTACTGGTAGCACTGCACTTTGAAATAAATACTTTGCGAAACTGTAATACAATATTTATAGTTCATTATAGTTCAATGTCAATTTTTATGTAAATAGTGACAATATTTACCTTTAAATTCTTTATCATCTAAACTAGATATACTTATACATCATCAACCTATTTAAATATTTTCCCTTCGCAATTCTTATTTAACATCATAGTTATTTTAAAATAAATTAAAATTCTCCTTTTGAATAATTTTCTCTTTATTGAAATGATGACTTTTTGTACACAAAGAAATATAATATTATAAATAAAATTGTATACTATTTTCGACTTGACCCTAATGTTTATTGTTACAATTATTTTCAATGTCAATGTTTTGTTTAAACAACTACTTAGTTAAAACATTATATTAAATTATCATCTATTTATTTATCTTTGTTTTTTATCAATTCAGGTTCGCTAATTTATTTAATAAAATGAAATTTGCATTTATCACTTGATTTCTGTATCTACTCAATGTAGTTTATTAGAAGGCACTTGTCCTCTCTAAAAAAAATTACAAAATTTAAAAAAAATGTCTGTAAAAAAATGATATATCTCCTTATCCTTATCTTTAATAACAAATTTTCCCTTTTCCTTCCAACCAGTCAAATACTATCAAAAAACACCGCTTGTCACCAAATGTAACAACCAGTTTACCTAAAGACCATTTGTAACTACTGATAGGTCTTTAGCTACTGTTGTTAAATATGCTATTAAGGGATTAGGGCAGCGACATCACCAGCCAAAGGGTCCTGGAGTCCTGAAGGAACATCCATTCGCCAGTGGCAAAAAAAAAAAATAATAAAGAAAAATAATAAATTACAAAAAAACATCCCACCGCTGTCACCAAATGTAACAACCAGTTAATCCTAAAGACCAACGCTCGTCACCAAATGTAACAACCAGTTAACCTAAAGACCATTTGCAACTACTGATAGGTCTTTAGCTACTGTTACTATACTATTAAGGGATAAAGGCAGCGCCTGTCACCAGCCAAAGGGTCCTGGAGTCCTTAAGGAACATCCATTCGCCAGTGGCAAAATAAAATAATAAAAGAAAATAATAAAATTACAAAAAAAACATCCCTTAATAGCATATGTCGAGCGGTTCTTGGCAACTAGTTTTAGACTCTTTTAGTCCTAAGGGAATAGAAACGCCGAGGCTTCTCAAATGCTCGGAGTATTTTGCTGGTTTGGGAAAGGAGGAGAGATTAATAATAAGTATTAAAACATTAACAAATGTATATTAACAATAAATAAAAAACTTGACAAGTAGTCTTCAGAAAAAATGAATAAAATTCCATTTAGAGAAGAATGATAGAGATAAGCATAAAATATAATTCGGGACGAAAATGTAAAATTGGCATTTATATGTAAATCAATTAATCAATTATTATTAAACAAAATTAAGTTAAAATATTTACCCATAATTCACATCGTACACAAAAACTTTACACATTACTTTACAATAAAAAAAACCAGGGTTTCGCCCGAGGGGCGAAAGTTCTGGACCTTAGTCCGAACCCGACTGAGCCTTTCTCCCAAGTGATCCTTTCTATATAAACCAAAATTTATGTGACTGTTGATTGTATTTTACAATGTCACGTTCAATGTAAATTAATAAAATGAAGGTTTGTTTCATTGTCATAAGTGTCTTTTTAATTATTTAATTTAAACATTAAATACTTGTTTAGAATTTTTGGTAAATTCTTTAGATTTTTTCAATTAATAATAATGCCAATTATTACACTACCATTTACATAACAATTGCAAATAACTCAAAAAACATTTTGTAAAGTACCTACATACCGAAATATTACTTATTCAAAAAAATATATTTTTAACTGATGATTGTATGGGGTAAATAATAATATAGCCACCCACAAAAAATGTTACTTTATGTGTCAAAATAAGAAAAAACATTGTTTATACCTAATTTTTACCATTTTTTAACCGTTAGAAATGGTGTATCCCTTTATTTCTCTTACAGAAATTAAGGGACCAAAAAAAATTATTACAAAGTTGCTTTCATACAATAAAAGGGTAAAGATGTTAAAATTGCGGGAAAAATAATTTATCATCGACCTGTAACGGCATTTTTATCATGGTTTTGTCAGATTAAGGATAAAATTGATGTCCTTTGCTAGAGCTACAGTAATAATTCTAGAAATGGTCATCAAAAGTCGATATAGGGAAGCAATTTGAAAGGATGACTCTAAAATCTGATATGTCCAATAAAAAAGAGTAAGTAATAGAATTAAAAGAGAATTGGGATAAAGATACGAAAGCCGCAGTCAATGAGCTATCCATTTAAGAATCTAGAACAGTGTTTTTCATCTTTTTTCAATGACTGGCAACCCTGACAGAAAAATAAAAAAAAAACATGGCAACCTTGACAAGCGGCGGAAGTAGAATCTGATGATTTTTTTGTGAAAATGAATATCTCGCGCAACGCTGGGGTGAAGTCTGGGGGGGAAACTCCCTTCCTAGAAATTAAATCTTTAAAAATTGATAGTGTGAAGTAGCATTATAATGCCAAAAAACTGTTTCTACATTTTCAAAATCAAAATTAAGTCTACGGACTTTTGTCGAAATACCTACACGTAAAAAATAGTCTGGCTATTGTTTTTAAATATAGTTTTATTATCTCAAATATATCAAATTACATAAAGGTGCGAAAATACAATTATAACAATTTTAATCAATGAAAGATATGACATGATGCACAATTTTTTTTTTTTTAATTCTTAGCGGAATTTTTAAAGGCGTGCCTCTCATTTCTTTTTCGATCGTCTGCAAACACGTTCTCTTTCATTATTTTTGATGGAAGTAAGAGCCGAAAATCCAAATTCACACAAATATGAAGTCGAGAATTGTAATAATATTGTAAATGCTCTTTTAACTAATTGAAAATACTCTGGCTTAATTTAAATTCAAAATTCACTGTTATTAAATTCCCTTTTTTACTAGTTTTAAATTGCCATCATTCTTTAAATCAATGATATGGTAACACATAATATATTACTTCAAAAAAAACTTAAATGGGATAGATTTTTGAGACTAATAGAAAACAATTTGAATGATCGAAATCAACAGGTTTATATTGATGGTGTTTCGCAAGGCAATGTTTTTGGACCTTTACTATTCACTATATATGTAAATGGTTTATTGACAATGAACATAAAAGGTGCTATCACGAGTTTTGCTGAAGACACCGCAATATTTTACAAGTTAGCCACTTGAGAAAACCTAAAAGTTACGGTAGAAGCTGATTTTTCTATTATTAAAAAGTGGCTTGCATACAACAAACTTACTCTGAACGTAGCAAATATTAGTAATCTGCCCAATTTTGGAAATTTAATAATCAACAGATTCCTGAATCGGAGAAAGTCAAATATTTAATAATTATCGTAGATAAACATCTACTTTGGGACTTGCATATAAACCATCTTGCTAAAAAGATAAAGGTCTATTAGTAGATTCTAATTTTTAAGGGAATACCTCATTTGAGAATTTTATATGTCTTGGTCCAATCTCAGCTAACATATGGTAATACTTGGATAGAGGGGAGTTTACGATATCCACCTAGAAAAAATTGCATTTTGCAAAAATTGATTATAAAACTAATTTATAATAAAAACCTACGGTGATTTGGTTTATAACTGCAGTCAAATCTTTGGTATAAGGCAACTTTTCTGCCAACGTATACTTATAGCTATCTACAAAAATAAAATATAAATGTTGGAAATAAAGCATATAATGACCGAAAACGAAATCAAATTTTTAAAATACCAAAATGTAATAAAAACATTAAACAACGAAGCACACATTTTATAGGTCCTAAATTAAATAATATTTTACCAAATGATTTTAAAACCATTAATAAATTTTACTCATTTAAAAATAAAATCAAACTATGGATATTAAAACCTGAAGTGGATTTAACAATATAGTTAAAAATGATTAAATAAAAAAATATTTTGTTTTATGTTTATGTTTATTTACTCTTTGCATTAGCATTAGCAAAATTATTATGCAAACAAAAATAGAAAAAAGTATTGAAGGTTCTAAAAAGAAGTCCCTTTTTCTCAGATTCAATTTATTGGCGACCGGTTTCAAAGTAAATACCTCATCATCAGGAACATTTAAATGGAAAGTCATGTAGTCAATGCATTGAAAGGTAAAAATTATTTAATACAAAATGAAAATTGAAAAGAAATTAAGAAATTTTAAAAAAGAAAACAAAGGAGAGAAGTTAGTAATAATTTGACTTACTAACTTCCCAAATTTATTAATAATAAATAAACATTAATGTTTGTAAAATAACAAGAATATAAATGAAATAAATTGTAGACTTGCAAGTAAAAGGCATTAAGTAAAAAAATAGGTTTATGAGTTATAAGCAATTTAAAGTTTCAATGAAGTTCTAATTTTTTTATAAATTATTTAGGGATTATCAACTACTTCAAAGAAAATATACATGCTTTCGGAATACAATGTACTGTTTTTACATGATATACAAAAATATAAACCCCTTTTGAGAAATTTTTGACTTAGTGCCTTTTGCTTGTAAGCCCACGAAATATAAAATAAAAGTAGATGTTTATTGTAAGTTGAAGAAAGAAGATGTTTTACACATAATGGAATATAATTTTATTAAATCATTATAAAGATTTAATTAGGACTGAGGGCCATGTGGCCTCCCCCACCTCGATCTTTTCAGATCTATTGTGGATAATCATTATGAAAGCCTTGTTCGCCACTTTTTCTCCTCACTAAGTGCCTCTCTTAGACTCCAGTACTTGTATTATAGATTATAATTCTAATTTTTAAATAAAAAAAACATCTTATAACAATTTGGCCACATTGAATCTTGATCGCCACAACCATAATCATCTTTTTCCAAAAAGAACGGCAAGAACGAGAGCGAAAGTAGTAACTTCTTACACGAGTATAAATCACATTGAGCACTAGGGTCATACATCTTGAACTGAAAATGGCCGGCGAGAGTGTTAATCCGACTGCTCTCGACCGCAAAATGAATAATTCAAATTGTCCGAAGAGGCTTTCTACAAAACTGAATTTATTCGCCACCTTAAATTTTCATAAACGTAATCCTTACGTAATCCATTTCACACAACAGTCGCTCTATGTCATAGTGTGAGCTCATTTGGACCATAACAACTGTTTGATTATTTATATGCTTCAATGTTCTAGTTTTTTATAAATGATGGACCCTTAATTTAAAATATTTTTTATTTTTAGTATCTCGTGATACAGCTTGCTACTTCGGTGTACGAAGTGACTTGACAAATGACGGATAGGTCCAACATCGACAGGTGTTCACATCCTACGGTTGATTAACTAATAGTAACTTAACTGACAGCTAGCAAGATTAATCTGTATATCGTACTGGTTTTACTTTGCTACAACCAGAAAGCCTTTGCTGCTTCACTTTTATTTTGAATCACACTAGGTAACTCGTCAATACAGCTGGGTTTAACTTAATTGTCACAGCTGAATTGACTCTCAGGTGTTGTTACACGTTTACTACTAACGTATACTAGATCACGTGTGTGAAATTAGCATCTCAAATCTCAGCATCTCATATTTTAAGCAGAGTTCTTATGGAATTAGATATAGTTCTATAGTTCCTGATACTTTTTATTAAAAGTTCTGTCGAATTTAGTACCCAAAACTGCAATTTAAAAAATGAGATGCTAATGGCCGGAAGTTAGCATCCCAATATAATAAATTATATAAATTTAAAAAAAGCCGAAGGTAAATCGATAGTTTACGAATAAGTAGTTCTAGAGTTCTTGTTAGTTTGTATAGCTAAATTATTTCATTTATAGCTCTGGCCCTCTTAAAATAATTATAAATATTTATTATACATATAAATTCTATTATATTATGACAACCTCTAGGATACATAATGCTTCTAAATTACAATGCTTCTAATGATAACTTGACTCTCTCTGTGTTGAGATCCGAAAAATTCTAGTCTCTAGCATTTTTTCAATAATTTTTGTATTAATAACAAACAGAAATTATAGACCTTAGTGAGATGCTGCCACATTATGAAGAGTTATAGAATATATAACGCTTCTTAATAATAACTAGATTATCTTTGCATAGAATCCCGAAGAGTTCTAGCCTCTAGCACTTTTTATATTTTTTTAAGTATTAATAATAAAGAGAAATTATAGACTATAGTGAGATGCTGTCATATTATGACGAGATCTAGAATATACAATGCTTCTAAATGATAACTTGACACTCTCTGCATTAAGAACAAAGGAGTTCTAGCTTCTAGCACTATTTCAGTAATTTTAAGTAATAATAATAAACAGAAATTTTAGACTATAGTGAGATTCCGTCGTATTATGTCGAATTCTAAAACATATAATGCTTCTAAATTATAACTTAACTCCATCTACATTGAGATGATGGCACAATATGACGAATTCTAGAATATATAACGGTTCTAAATTATAACTATACTGTCTCTGCATGGAGTCCTGAAAAGTTCTAGCCTCCAGCACTTCTTGAATAATTTTAAGTATTAATAATAAACAGAAATTGTAGACCATAGTGAGATGCTGGCACATATGACAAGTTCTAGAATATATAACGCTCCTTAATAATAACTAGACTATGTCGAAGAGTTCTAGTCTCTGATACTCTAAAAAAAATTTTAACTATTAAGAATAAAGAGAAATCATAGACTATATTGAGATGCAGTTATATTATGATGAGTTCTAGAATATGCAATACTTCTTCATGATAACTCGTCTCTTTCTCTATTGATAACCAAAGAGTTCTAGCCTCTAGCACTTTTTCAATAATTTTATGATACAATATGAATTTCTGTTTGTTATTAATACTTAAAATTATTTAAAATTGCTAGAGGCTTGAACTTTTAGCGATTTCATGCAAATATAGTCTAGTTATCATTTAGAATCGTTATATATTCCAGAACTCGTCACAATGTGCCAGCATCTCACTATGGTATATAATTTCTGTTTATTATTATTAGAATTATTCCAAAAGTGCTAGAGGCTGGAACTATTTGGGTCTCAATGCAGAGAGGGTCAAGTTATCATTTAGAGGCATTATATATTCTAGAACTTGTCATAACGTGCCAGCATCCCACCATGGTTTATAATTTCTGTTTATTATTAATACTTAAAATTATTGAAAAAGTGCTAAAGGCTAGAACTCTTCGGGTCTCAATGCAGAGAGAGTCAAGTTATCATTTACAAGCGTTATATATTCTAGAACTCGTCATAATGTGCAGCATCTTACTATGGTATATAATTTCTGTTTACTAATAATACTTTGAATTATTCAAATAGTGCTAGGGGTTAGAACTCTTCGCGACTCCATGCAAAAATAATTTTGTTATCACTTAAAAGCGTTACATATTCCAGAACTCGTCTTAATCTGCCAGGATCTCACTATGGTCTATAATTTAGATATTCTAGAACTTGTTATAATATAACAGCATCTCATTAGAGTCCATAATTTTTGTTTGTTATTATTACTTAAAATTATTGAAAAAGTGCTAGAGGCTAGGACTCTTCGGTTCTCAATGCAGAGAGTGTTAAGTTATTATTTAGAAGCATTATGTGTCCTAGAAGTTGTCATAATATGACTGCATTTTACTTACGTCTAAAATTTATATGTATAATAATTATTTATAATTTTTTTAGGAAGGCCAGAGCTATAAATGAAATAATTTAGCTATGCAAACTAACAAGAACTTTAGAACTTTTCGTAAACTATCAATTTACCATCTTCTTTTTTTATTTTATTTATTATATTGGGATGCTAACTTCCGGCCGTTAGTATCTCATTTTTTAAATTTCCGTTTTCGCTACTAAATTCGACAGAACTATTGATAAAAAGTATCAGGAACTATAGAACTATAGCGGATGCCATAAGAACTCTGCCTAAAATATGAGATGCTGAGATTTGAGATGCTTCACATACCCTACTAGATCCTACATATTAAAATTAATAGACACAGGATTGAGATTTGTTTTTAAGAATTATGAATTTCGTCTTAGAACCTTATCACAATCCTCTCTTATTAAATATGATCTAGGATTGATAAGTTTCTGAACCACTTCTCCTGGTACCCAATATTTGTCTATTTTAATTATCATTACACTTTGCCCTTCTACAAATGAAGTTCTTTCTTTAGCGTGTTCGTTATATAAAGTATTAATTTTATTTATTTTTCCTTTAATTTTGTTAAAGTCATAATCAAGCTGTCTCTGTTAATAATTTATTTGTAACAGGTAAATTAGTATGAAACAATCGTTTATTTATTAGCTCTATTGGAGAGAAATTTAGACCAGTTAGTGAAGAAACTGGTTTCCTAAATTGAACCAGTTGGTTCCTATATTGGACCATTTATTTTAGTAACGTAAAATTAAGTAGAATTTTAAGTATACATTAAATGAATAAAAAAAAAATTATTTTTATTTAAAAACTAAATGTCAAAAAAATAAAATATATTAAATTAACATTTAAAAAGGCAAATCTTATCATAAACAATCAAAAATAACACAATAAAAAGAACAAAATAAAAAATACACAAAGAACGACTAAACCTATGGTCTTTGAAATAAAAATTTATTTTCAGAAACCAAGTAACAGAACTCATACAGTAAGACTAAAATAAGGCCACTTTTTTTACTTAGAGCTAGGAACAAATAACACAGAAAAATGTATCTCTTGACTTTATGTTTGCACCTGATTCGTGCACCCACTCTCTGCACTTCAAGCACTGAATCATGTCTTCAACAATGCTCTCATAGCAAAGTTTGCAGTAGAGTCCAGTTACAATTAGAAGAACACAACTACGTCATAACCATTACTTCGAATTTCGAATGCATATTATCTATAACTTTTAATAAACAAAGTTGTTAGGTGTAAAACAATATTTCCTATATTTCTTTTCTATAATATTAACACTCCACTAAACCCCCCATTAGGCGGTGATAACCAATTAATTACATTACCAAATGATGACGTAGCTGTGTTCTTCTAATTGTAATCGGACCCTACCATTTTTTAACATTAATGCTTTTTTTCTTAGAAGTGCCGAAATAAAATTTTACTTTGCGCTTGACAATTTATTGGTTTTACTGCATTGATAAAAGATTTAAGCCAAGCAACAAATAGTTCTCTGTTGATGTATCCGGTGTCAGATATCTCTACCATCGTGGTATTCACCCCACGTTCGCCGCTAGCATCTGAACCTACTTGGCGCTTGCCCTTTTGGGCTAAAATTTTCTGGCAACACTTGAAAAACCTGACTCGTCTACATTGAAAATTTTTGTTGCATTAAGCTGACATTCATCGACAACTTTCTCTAGAAGTTCGAAGAACTGGGTAACATTTTCTCTAATAAATCCTTTGCACTGAGCTATGGAGGTAGATTCCGGTTGCCTTAATAAAAGGTTGGGATGCCTGCGCATAAATGTATTACTTGTATCACGAAGAATGTCAGATGATTGTTGACTTACCTAATGTTAATAAGGTTGGGATCAAAATTAAATTTAAATCTCAAACTATAACATTTGTTTCAATTTATGTTCCTCCAGGAGCCAAAATAACATTATATCAGTGGAATAACTTGATAAATTCTTTAAAGAAGCCTTTTATCATCGGTGGAGATTTTAACGCTCATCACATTGCTTGGGGAGTAGATAATAATAATAATCTGAAAGGAAAGATTCTGAAGGACTGTTTGGACAATAATAACCTTGTATTTAAGAATGATGGCTCTCCCACCTTTTTTGGTAATCACTATACTGCCAAATCTGCAATTGATCTGACTATTTGTAATCCTGACCTTAGCCATTTGATTAGCTGGAATACTCTTAAAGACCTATTCAGCTCTGATCATGTACCAATAATAATAGAGTTAAATGATCAACCATCTCTATTTACTAATCCCTTTTCTAAGAAATGAAACTTAAAGAAAGCTGATTGGAGACTATATGTACGAAAATAAAAAAGCGTCATCGAAAGGAAAAGAATGGTGGAACACAAAATGCGATGAAGTAGTAACAAGAAGACGTCAAAGTTTTCACTTCTTCCAAAACAACCCAAATCAAGAAAACTTAATTAAATTCAAGAAAGATGATGCTATTGCCAAAAAGGTAATAAAATAAATTAAAGAGATAGTTGGAGAAAATACGTTAGCTCTTTAAATGGATCTGTGCCCATTAAAGAAGTATGGTGCAGTTAATACACTAAAAAATAGAAAAAATGAGAATAAACTCCCTACAATACTCTTAGAATCTACGTGGTTAGAATATTTTCATCAAAATATTACTCCACCTTCCGCCAATTTAGAAATACCTTACCAATTATCAATGTCCCCTTTTAATAATTATCCTGAAGATGTTCGTTACCTTCTTAAATCTTTTTCAGATGTTGAACTCCATTTCGCTTTAAAAAAGAACACTAATACTTCTCCAGGAGTCGATGATATCCACTACACAATGTTGAATAACTTGTCAACTGTTGGTAAAGCTGCTTTGTTGGCCATATATAATAGTATATGGCGTGGTAGAGCAAAGATACCCAGTGATTGGCATGTTTATATTATCCTACCTATTTTGAAACCAAAAAAATCTTCAAAAAACTGGGACTCTTATCGTCCAATAGGTCTTGCTATATGCATACTTAAAACATATGAGAGACTTATTAAGACTCGTATGGAATTCTGGCTAGAAAAAAATAATAAATTATCAAAAACTCAATTTGAAAATCGCCGAGACACGTCGATTGTTGATTTCTACATTGTACATTTTTGTATGAATAGTTTACCCTTAATTTCATCCCTTACTGGAGGGGAGCAACCCTTTCGAAAAATTTAAATGACATGGGGTGGTGAGTGATAGCTCATTTGAAAGAGGGTTTTATTCTCTATTGAACCGTGTAAAAAAAATTGAAATTTGCTTCATTAATTCTCGACTAATTGTTGTTTTAGAATAACGGAAATTAACGTAGCGCACTCATCCTTAGAATTAAAATTTGCCACTGCATGATTTCGGTTTTGGTTCAGACGTGAAGTAAGACTTTTTGCCATTAGAAAGTCACTGTTAGTCTAGTTACTTTCCTATTTTGTGAGGTTTTGTTATTTTTAAACATTAATAAATCAACACGTAATGAAGCAAATTTCAAAATTTTTTGCACGGTTAAATATAGAATAAAACCCCCTTTCAAATGAGCTATCACTCACCACCCCATGCCATTTAAATTTTTCGAAAGGGTTGCTACCCTCCAGTAAGGGATGAAATTAAGGGTAAACTAATCATGCAAAAATGTACATTGTAGAAATCAAAAATCGACCTGTCTCGGCGATTTTCCTAACAAGACCCCAGTATCGAGTTAGTTAGGGGGGTAAGACTTATGATGCTCACTGTATATTATGTACTGCAGATTTAGAAGAACAATTTCCAGAGCACATAAGAATTTTACAGTACGCCGACGATATTGCAATTTACGTGGAAAATAAATCAATAAATAAATGTAATGAACTCCTCGAAGAAGCATTTATTGTCACAACAAATTGGGCTAGAAATAATAATTTTGCTATTTCAGAAAATAAGTCGTCAGTCGTTACATTCACTAGAAAACGTTTTAATCCTCCTAATTATGTACAGTTTGAAAACAGTATCTTCCCTTATAAAACTTCAGTTAAATTTCTTGGTTTATATTTAGATTACAAATTGAACTGGAAATATTCTCAAGACTGTAAACGTTAGTTAAAAATCTAATTAGATCTATATTGGATTATGGATCAATATTCTATGGCTCTGCATCAAATTCCACAATTCAAAAAATTGAACGAATAAAAACTAAAGCTTTAAGACTATGCATTGGTTATCTGCCTACAGGGACCCCCCGCTATACAAAAAGTCGTCATCCTTCTACTGAACTTCTAAAAAAAGGAAAGCTTGTAACAAAAAATCCTCCTCCAAGTCATTCTACCGAGCTTCTAAAACAAAAGTCCTCTATAAACCATGTCCCTTCCAATGCGTAAAAAAAGGCATTTGTTGTAAAAAGGACATTTTAAGCTTTAAAAATTTTGTTTCAAAAAAGGACAAGTGGCAACCCTACTGAACATGACCATGTTCCATAATCACCATGTTCCCTATTTATATTGTATTGATTATAGTGACCGAGGGGAGGAGAATAACGTATGACAGTTGAGGAAACGATAGGACGTAGTTTCCCTTCAATAAAAATCGACCTGTTTCTGCTTTTTTTAATTCTCCTTCAAAATATTCTCAGTTCAAAATTGGCAGTTAGAAGAAGGCAAATAAATACAGCAGTATTGAACCAACTGACGCCAATAACCCAGTGTCATCGCATAATATGACCCGGCTTAAATTATTATATCAAAGATATATCCAAACGGAAGGAACACGGTATTAAAATACAAATATGTTTGTACCTATAACCCCTCTCCCCATCATGATGGATTCCCCTTATACATAATTCGAACTGATATTACGTGAAAGTAAAATTTTGTGTCATCTCTTTCGGCTGTTGTTCTTTCTCCACTTTTCATTTTGGGGTATCTTAGGTGTGGTTACATATATAAATAAGAGAAGGTATCATATCGGCGTAACATTAAGGTATTTTTTGTCACCTCTTTAAGTTCAAGATGCGGTTGTTTTTGGTAAGCAGTGAAATTTGACTGTTAAAAGAATATTGTGCTTTTCGGAAATATTACCCGCATTGGAAGTTGTGCTTGAATTGTGAAGTGAAAATGCAAAGTGTTATTTGTTATTTTTCACTTTTTATTATTTTAATACGTTTATTATTATACGTTTATTTAAAACTAATTTTTGGTTGTAAATTTAACTACAATTTATAACTAATCAAATTCTTTTATATAGAATGATTATCGTATCAACATTTTCCTAATATGGCTACTTTTAAAATGACAGTTAATTTTACTATCGTATTTTTTTATTGAAAATAATAGTTTTGTATACATATATAGAAGTTAGGATTAGATATTTCGTGCAAAATTTTTTAAAAGCCCTTTCGGCGTTAAGGTGATTACAGCACCCCTTATAATTTTCGGACAAGCCTATCTCAAAAAATTATTTTTTTTAAAAATAAAAATTTTGGGAAAATAAATAAGGCAATAATATCTAGAATATACATATATTTTAAAGTTTTATTTATTTCTAGTTTCCAAGAAAAAAAAATCAAAGGGCTTTAAATTTTGAAATATCATAATAAAAATAAATGCATTCCTCAACAGCACTATTATTAATTAATTATTAATCTTCAAATTTAAGCTCTTATTGTCTTGTTATTGATTTTTTAAAATTCGCCAAAATTAGTGGCTAAAACGCCTCGTTAAGGGCTATCTTCAGGTGTAAATCGTTGCAAGAAACGAATGATGACTGACAGTGTAAGATACGATAGTTACAGACGCGTTACACCCCAGAAAGCAGCACTTAACGAGGCGTTTTAGCCACTAATTTCGGTGAATTTTAAAAAATCATTAACAAGAGATTAAGAGCTTAAGTTTGGGGATTATATTAGGAATAGTGCTGTTAGGAATGCATTTATTTTAATTATGATATTTCAAAATTTAAAGACCTTTGATTTTTTTTCTTGGAAAGGAATTAAAATTTTAAAATATATGCATATTCTAAATATTATTTCCTAATTTATTTTGTCAAAATTTTAATTTTAATTTCTTATGCTTGTCCGAAAATTATAAGGGGTGCTGTAGTCATCTTAGGTCATCTTCAGTGCTTATTGTCAAACTCAAGTGATCCAATACTATCGGTCGACATCATTTTCTATATCTGTCTAATAACACAGTATTGTAAAAATATCACCTTCCTAAATCAACATTTTAAAAGATCTACACAGAAAAAAAGGTGTACTATATTCAAGATGAATTGTCTTATTTCAATGCTTTGTTGTGTTTGTATATCCACAAGTAAAACTCGTCTTGATTTGAAATTCTAGTAATACTTGAACAACAATAGCTAATAAGCCTTGCTTCAAGATTAGAATCAACTTGGCCTAACCAAAATACCTCAAATTAAATAAAGAGTATATATTGCTCAATTGCAGTATTATGTAAATCTTAAATGAAATAGTCTTACATTTGTATTAAATATACATTTTTTATATTCAATAATACCTTGTTCTTAAATCCAATACAACTAAATTTGTTACAATAATAATATGATCTTTGACATAAATATATTGATTTTGGTTGAATTATAGGATAGTTTCAATGAAGAAATTAATAATCTTGAAATAAGATCAGGCTAGCTGTTTTTGCTTTTTAATAAGGTTCTCATTGGTACCTATCCACCGAAAAACATTTTTCAAAATTGTTTTTAGTTAATATACCAAATTCCTCTGTGCTCTGAGGTGTCCCACCTATAATTTAAAAAAAAAAAAAATTTTATAACTTCAAAACCTAAATGAAACATAAAAGTTTTTCCTACTAAGATAAGAGGTCGTATCTACAAAATGAATATTTTTGGTAAATGTGTGTGGGTAGGTAGATAAATACGTCCATTTAGACTTATTTTACTAACCTTTTCTTATAACTATAGTAAATACTTTCTAATGCAAATAGGCCTTTATTATTTTGTGTCATAATGAAATAAAATGTAAGCTCAATAAATTTATAAAAATCTTGAAATCAGAATTTTCATAGTCGTCATCTAGCATCATACACTTTTTTTTACTTCTATTCCAGTTTGTTTCTTATTCTTATGATTATAAATTTACTTATATATAATAATACCTAACAAGAAGTGAACTAAATATACTTACATTTAAATATTGGTATCAGGTCGCTGAGGCCTCATTCATTTAACAAATGTTCCATTTCAATTTAATTTATTGATACACTTATTAATTGAATCACAAAGAATTTCTAACAAAAAGTAAAACGCAATCCTTAGGATACGATGCAAACATGTTAGAAAATGGACAATAGAACGAACACGTGCTAATTTGCCAGATTCTCTATAAATGCGTTGTGTCTCTGACTTCCGAATAAGTATCACATCTCAACATGTGCCAGTCATATATCTACCGTATCAGTGCAGTGGTTGCATTTTAAAATAAGTTTCAGCTGTCAACACCATGCAGTGAATTTGTACTAGCTAATCTTTTGTGAAGTACATAGGTTTTTCATTCGAATTGTTTAATTCTTGTTCTGAAATTTAAATGCTTTGAATCGAATCCTTTTATAACATTGAATCAAGTACGCAATAGTCGGTTTTAAGAGCATATCATACTTATAATAAACGTAAGAGCTTTCGTGGATTAATTCACAATTCTATACTCGAATGAAATAATTTATTCTCAGATTAATTATTATAACTCTTAAAATACAAGATTATGCCTATACTTTACTCAAAATTTATTTTCTTATTGTATCGAGAAATTTTATTTGAAGCAAACTCGGCTTTATTTCAAACAAATGTAATCTTCCAAGTATCTTGAATGTAGATGATAATTATTTTCTGTGTAAATTTTTAAAAACTTGATTTAGCAAGGTGGTATTTTTTCAATATTGTGATATCGGATAAATAAGGAAAATGATAATGATCCTAAAACAAAACTATGTTTTTCAGGGCGCAACCGAGTAGGGCTAACTACCTGCTATAATTCTCGGTAACCGCTTGGCTATTTTAATCTTTAAACTCATTAAAGGGCTATGATGAGTTAGGCCAGAAATTAAAAATTCTTATTTGTAAACAATGTTTATTTCATATAGGTTCAAATACATAATAACGTACAGGTTATATTATACTATTTGGTGCATATTTAAAAGTAATGTATTGAACAAAATTGAATTTACTTAAGGTGATTACAGCACCCCCTTCGGACAAGGATATCTCAAAAAGTAATTTTTTTAAAAAATTAAAATTTTGGCAAAATATATTAGGCAATAATATCTAGAATATGCATATATTTTAAAGTTTTAACTCCTTCCAGTTTCCGAGAAAAAAATCAAAGGGCTTTAAATTTTGAAATATCATAATGAAAATAAATACATTCCTCAACAGCAGTATTCTTAATATAATCCCCAAATTTAAGCTCTTAATCTCTTGTTAATGATTTTTTAAAATTCGCCGAAATTAGTGGCTAAAACGCCTTGTTAAGTTCTATTTTCTGGTTTAAACTGGTGTAAACTGGTGTAAATCGTTGCAAGAAACGAATGATGACTCAGAGTGTACGATACGATAGTTACAGACGCGTTACACTAGAAAGAAGCACTTAACGAGACGTTTTAGCCACTAATTTCGGCGAATTTTTAAAAATCATTAACAAGAGATTAAGAGCTTAAATTTGGGGATTATATTAAGAAAACTGCTGTTGAGGAATGCATTTATTTTCATTATGATATTTCAAAATTTAAAGCCCTTTGATTTTTTTTCTCGGAAACTGGAAGGAATTAAAACTTTAAAAAATATGCATATTCTAGATATGATTGCCTAATTTATTTTGCCCAAATTAAAATTTTCTAAAAAAATTACTTTTTGAGATATCCTTGTCCGAAAATTATAAGGGGGTGCTGTAATCACCTTAACTCATTACATTCCAATTGTCGGAGTTTTTCCGATAAATATAATTTTCTTTTTTCGATGTGAGGCCGTAGTTTTTTTAACATACTTGTTAGCGCTTACAATTTTTACATATGTTTCTGTTTGAAAGTTAATTAAAATTTTCACAAACTGAAAAATATTCGGATGGCAAGAATAAAAATGGCTATTAAATAATGAATGAAGCTGAAGCCCATACAAACGGCGAAAATGTAGCATTTGCCCCAATATAGTTATCTACTAAATAGTCGCAAAATTCAATTAATTTTTGGTTACCTACTACATCACTGTTTTCAAACAAATCAAATGCAAAACAGTAACCAACTTTTTCTGGTTTTATTATATTCTCCTACTTGATTTTCTGAAAAGTAATCAGCGCTTGGGATAAATGAAAGCGACAGCCTATTATTTTTACGTTTTGCCATTGCATTATAAATCGCTAACTCAAAATCAATTACAATAAAAGAAGGTTTAAAGTAAAGACATTTTGTATCCAATAACTCAAATAATTTAAGATACACTGATTGTGATTTTGAGGGCAATAAGCAAAAAACTAAAGGTACTTAGTGTCCATTTTTGTAACCGTGAATTGTAAAAACTGTACAAAATATTTGGTCGAATATTGAAATGTACCGTTGATATAAACAGTATCAACTGAACATAAAAAATTAAAGTTGCTTCTGCAACCAAACACAATTATCTGTGAAGGCCAATCGCAAATAGAAAGAAACGTTTTTATTTGTAATAGGATTAATCTTACCTAAACAAGTAAAAACATCCTCTTGATTTTTGGGGAGCGTGGGCATAACAGAACGTCTTGTGGCATAAATGTTTTTTCGCACTCTATGAATGTCATGCGAGGTAATATCGTCACAAAACTCGTACTTTCTTAATTCTTGATAGATGAATTTTGAGGGTTTTGTGACAGGTCCTGCAATGCTTTCCTTTTAATGCCATTGCTAAGGGCCTGCCGTTAAAGAGTGTCGTCTTTCTCATGGTTATGATTGACATCACTTTTCTGGTCTATTATTTGGTCACGAAGGATATAAACCTTGGCTGAACACTTGTTTTTTTAGCACATCGCCATTGCACTTCACCATTGGCAAGAGTATTTGCCTCACAAAATTTAAAATTGCCTATTATTAACAACTTTTCCCCCTTTTCGCTAAAAATATATTTGACTTCCATGATAGTAATATACTCTGTGACAATTAAAGTCAGAATAAAATAGTACTTTTCTATTTTCCTTACATCCGTAATGTATTTACACATCATTCTCCTAATTACTTATTAATACTCCTAATTAATAATTGACAAGGGTTTAAAGAAGGTCGCTGGCCTAATTCAACTACCTAGATTACGCCACCTGCAGCGCTGGCCTAACTTAGCTTCCCCGGTTTTTCCATAGAAACCTAATAAATAAATCAGTACATGCAAATAATCATATCAATTTCTATAAAGGATAAAAATGCAACACATATCCATGATTGAAAAACCTAAAATCGTGTTTAAAAATGGAATTTCATACAAATCATCCTTTTTTTGTTTCTTATTACATTTACATTTTATGTTTCAGCATTTCCAAAAATAAAAGTATCTTATGTTTGTTCGATATAATTAAAATACCAGAATTAGAAAAACATTCTTGTGCAAATTATGTTTATAGAGTTTTAGTTGGACTAGTGGCAGATTGAATTTTTTTTTCTAGACCATTCTAACAAAATCAATTTAAAAAAAGCTACAAAAACAATAAAAACTGGGATACATGCCAACAAATATAAATTTTGTTAGATATTTAGGTATAAAGAATTATTTAGAATTTAAAACTCAATGCTGTTAATTTAAATAATAACATATTAGTATAGCGAAATAAATAGTTATACTTGATATTTCCAAATAATAATTTTTCACATATATTATTAAATAAGTTTATTAACATTTGCTTTAATTACATTCTTAGTAGAGCCTTCAAATACACACCGCATAAAAATAACCGCATCATTTCAATGTTCTTACAAAACGTAAAATTTTTGCAATTTTGCAAGTTTGGTGTCTTATAAATTAAGAACTATTTGTATGCAATAGTGACAAAAAAATAAAACTTAAGAAGGGACCATAAAATTCATTTTTTTTTAAATTTAAAAAAAGTAATTTGGGTGCAATCGATAAATAAAACAAATTTAATACCTTGTATTACCACCCCGTGGTCTAAGTACTGCCAGACATCGACGTGGCATACTTAAAATCAGGCTTTGCATCAATTGTTTCGGCAAATTGTCCCATTCCTCGGTTAGAGCATTTTAAAGTTGATTTAAGGTGTTAGGAACAATTGGTCGATTTCGTACTTGTCGTGATAAATTGTCCCAGACATGATCTATTGGATTTAATGCAAGACTTCGAGTTGGCCAATCAAATGTGGGAATACCAACTTCGTTAAGGTACTGACGAACAATTAAAGCTGTGTGCGGGCGTGCGTTGTCTTGCATAAAAACAAAATTGCCACCAATGAATGGACCATAAGGTACATCATAGGGTTCTAGAATGTCCGTTACATATCTTGCAACTGTAAAATTTCCTCCCACAACTGATACTAACTCTGTACGAGCCGCAAAAGAAATTCCTCCCCACATCATAACAGAGCCACCACCAAAAGGTTCGGTTTCTCTGATGTTACACTGAAAGTATCGTTCGCCATCACGCTTGTTGATTGAAATTCGTCGATCAGATGAAAACATGCTGAATCTAGATTCATCAGAAAACAAGCTGAATCTAGATTCATCAAAAAACAGAACATTGGACCAATCGTCTATATCCCAATTCACATGATTTCTGGCAAACTCCAACCGTGCAACACGATGCTCCCTGGTGAGGCGTGGATACAAGTTGGCCATTCTGGCTCCAATTCCTCCTTCCCGAAGACGATTTATTATTGTTTACACAGAAGTTCTTGTGTTGCGGGCATTCGCGCTGTACAGTGTTTAGTTGGACGACCTTGTACCAGGCCTTCTGTCGTATTGGCCTGTTTCTCTAAACCTGTTTTCTCTAAACCCTGGAAATTGTTGATTGTTGAACATCAAAGGCATTTGCAATGTAACGTTGACTACGTCCTTCTTCAAGTAATTAATGATTCTAACCAAATTTATTCGGGTGGTCAGGATTATTCATTTCAATAATTTTCAAAATTCAATACCACAAAAACCAAGTTAACTTTACTAAATATTGAAAGCAACTAATCGCGAAAGTTGGTTGTAATTTCAAAGTATTATTATTTATTTTACAAAAACATTTACACATAAAAAACTCATCCTTTTTGAATGTAAGTATCCAAAACTAATATACAGGGTGTCCTAATACTTAAATATATCGAAAAATCAAATAAAGAAAAACTTTTTGTCACTTTTAATAGTGATGCACTAATTTTTGTTTAGTAACGTTTTATTTTGTGAAATACTATACTACGAATACAAGTAGATGATTACCAAATAACATTTCGAATTATTGTTAAAATACTTTTTTTTATTGGTAAATAAGTGGAAATACTGGTAAAATACTAATATAAAACATCCTTTATTCTTTCAATCAATAACATCTAGAGTGATTACAAAAACAATTTTTTATAAATTTTAAAGAATTTCCAGACAAAGTTTGTCATTAAAAAACAACTCTTAACATTAATAAACCATATCCATTCTTGTATTGATATTTTTGTCAAATCAATTCTTTTGTAAAATCTTTTACTCTTTTCCTAATCATTCTTTCTATTTCATTAATATCTTTATTTAATATCAAACTTCTATGTAAACATTTTTCTAAAATACAAATCTCAATAATCATGACAATTTTCTCCATAATCATTTTTTTAGATTTCCAAATAATCCAACTTTGCTAGACTATCACCATTATTCATTTGTATACTACTAATCCAAAGCAACGAAAATGGCATAAAAAAATGCATCCCAATATTACTCTTAACTTTTACTAATATGGGGTTTCTAAGTTTTTTAATTAAGACTTTTAAATTCTTTTTAAACTTCGACTTGTTCAACTTAAAACTGTTTGTAATATTTTTCAGTTACTTCCTATTATACTGTCAATCATCAGCCAGTCAAAATGTGGCAATCTTCAATCAGACCTGACTGCACCATCTGCCTCATCTCAATATAGTAGCGGATATGGCTCTTCTGGCTCTAGCCTACACAGTGTTAGCGGACATGGTGGTCATGGAGAACTTAATGTAGGAATATCAGCCGGTATATCGCATGGAGGTGGAGGTGGATTTGGAGATAGCCATGGAGGATTCTCAGGAGGACAAGAAGGATTCTCAGGAGGACACGGAGGATTTTCAGGAGGACACGGTGGATTCTCCTCAGGAGGACATGTTGATTATTCATCAGGAGGAGGACACAGTAGTTTTGGTGGATCAGGGGGTCATGGATTTGGAGGAGCAGGCTTAGAAAGTGGATCTGACTTTGGAGGATCCAGCGGATCAGGATACTCAGGATCAGGAGGACCAGGATTTGGAGGATCTGGTGGTCCAAGTTTCGGAGGATCTGGTGATCATGGTTTTGGTGGATCAAGCGGGTCAGCATTTGGAGGATCCAGTGGTCCAGGATTTGGAGGACAAGGAGATTCAGGATTCGGTGGTTCTGGAGGTCCAGGATTCGGTGGTTCTGGAGGTCCAGGATTCGGTGGTTCTGGAGGTCCAGGATTTGGTGGTTCTGGAGGTCCAGGATTCGGTGGTTCTGGAGGTCCAGGCTTCGGTGGGTCTGGAGGTCCAGGATTCGGTGGATCTGGAGCGCCAAGTAAGACTTTAATATCACTGTCAATTAATGTGTAAAAACTTTATTTTCTTTAGACTCTTGAAAATTCGGATTAGACGATATTTTATTAGTTATTAATTTTTTTCTAACCTGAAAATTAAAACATAAAGACGTACCTAGAGAAACTAACATTTCTATTTCTTTTGTAATTTTATTTTAGAGAAATTTTATATCATTATTTTTTAGGAACTGTTCATAGAGGCACCACCTACTCAGAAAACACGCAAAGAGTGAAAATTCCAGTACCACGTCCAGTTCCTGTTCCAGTAGACCGCCCGTATCCAGTCCATGTGCCAGTACCCAGACCAGTACCTGTACCACGACCAGTACGCGTAGAAGTACCTCATCCGGTACCAGTAGAAGTCATAAGACACATACCATATACAGTATACAAGCCTCATCCAGTACCAGTGAAAGTTAAACACTACGTCAAAATCCCTACCCCAGTACACGTAACAGTGCCAAAACCCGTACCAGTAGTTATTGCTAAGCCTTATCCAGTAAAAGTACCTACCAAAGTTGTGGTTAGCGTACCTGTGCCAGTAAATGTTCACTCTAACTCTCCAATCGGAGTGAGTGCAAGCGTTGGCGGTTTTGGCGGATCTGGATTTGGAGGAGGTGGTTTCGGAGGAGGAGCAGGCTTTGATAGTGGAGCTGGATTTGGCGGTGGGGCAGGCTTTAGTGGTGGAGCAGATTTTGGTGGAGACCATGGAGGGTTTGGTGGAGGATTTGGAGGTGGACACGGAGGATTTGGAGGTGGACAGGGAGGATTTGGAGGTGGACAGGGAGGATTTGGAGGTGGACACGGAGGATTTGGAGGTGGACACGGAGGATTTGGAGGTGGACACGGAGGATTAGGCGGTGGACATGGAGGATTTGAAGGTGGACTTGGAGGATTCGGAGGCGGATATGGCGGAGGTCATGGAGACTTTGGGGGACATGGAGGAGGACACAGTGGAGGATTTGGAGGAGGACATGGTGGAGACTTTGGTGGCAGCTATGCTAGCAGTTTTGGTCATGGAGACTATTCTGGTTCAAACTTCGGAGGTGGACACTCCAGTGGTTTCTCGGTAGGAGATAGCACTTACACGTCAGGAGGCCATGGAGGACATGGTGGAGGACATGGTTACGCGTCTAATTACGATCATGGAAGCTATAGCCATGGAGGGCACGGTGGCGATGGACAGTATGATAGTAACGGAGGTTACAAATATTGAGCAGCATTTTTAAGTTGCTTATAGTGTTGATCTAGTCTATTTTTTACATTTTTAAGTTAATAAAATATAGTTTTCCGTTTTTCTTCTTTTATTTTTTTTACGTTGAAATAATATTAGTCTGTATTTAAAGAGTTCTTACAATATTGATAATTAAACTTGTTTGTTAAGTGGATATGAATTAACGAAGTGTGAAGGAATTTAGCAAATTATTCAAAAAACATGTAAAAAGTATGCCATTGCGTTCAACTGAAAGAATATATTTCATATCCATTCTACCTAGTATAAACATTGCAAATAAATGAAATCCACTAATAAAAGTTCAAATTTTGATCGCCTGGCTACTATTATTTTTTAAAATTATAAATAGTTTATAATTCTTTCAAACTAATTGTCTGTATAGTTTTTAGATATTGACTTTAAATATACATTTAAATGAGTTGTTCTTGTGTAGAATTGATACATAATAGCATTTCTATTTTTATTTTATCTATATTTACAAATAAATCATAAATTTTAATAACACTATATAAAATCAATTTAATTATTAGTGTTAAAACTTAAATGTTGTGTTGCGATGGAGAAAATACCAACTAGGATACTTGGCGTTCATGCAGAGGTCCCAGGTTTAATTCTTTTTTATAGTTTATTTTATTACATAAATTAATAAAAGTAATAAATTATTTTTAAATTAGATATTTTATCTTAAATTAAATAATTTTAAAACTTTTTAGATTTTCGTTAGTGGGTAGAAAAAATATACTGTACAACTCGAGCGGATTTTCCGTATCGTCTTCGTGCGATATAGCCATCATATCTCCACTCTTGATGCATAAACTACTATTATTGGTTATTTACATAAAATAATAACAACAAATTATAAGTTTTATAGATAGTAACAAATGAATTTACACAAAAACACTGTAGACAATTAGTACAGATAATTAGTTTGACAGAATTGTCACTTATTTAAAATTTTAAAAATAATAGTATCCGGGTGATCAAAATATGAACTGTGGTTAGTGGATTTCAGTTTTTTGCAGTGTTCATACTAGGTAGAATGGATATGAAATATATTCATTGAAATGAACGCAACATACTTTTTCTACACCCCGATATATATTAGCTTATCTACGCACAGATTAAAAAACGAAAAAGTATGTTATTGCCTTCAACTGAACGAATATATTTAATATCCATTCTAGGTAGTAAAAATACTCAAAAAAATTAAATTCACCAATCACAGTTCATATTTTGGACTACTATTATTTTTAAAATTTTAAATAAGTGACCATTCTATCATTAAAATGGGTTATTCTTGTGTAGAATCGATAAATAATAGCATTTCTGTTTTTATTTCATCTATAATTATAAATAATTTGTTTGTTTAAATAAAACTAGCTACTATGGCAGGAAAGAAAAAATTATTTTAAAATTTAAAATTATTATAAAATTAGTTATTTTGTCTTAACCTAAAAAGTTTTTTTATTTGTCATTTTCGTTAGTGGGTCGTAGAAAAAATATACTATACAACTTGAGTGGATTGTCCACATCGCACTCAGACGATTGAGCACTCTGCCTATGGCGTCGTGCTCAAATTTCGTTTTCGAGCGAAATGACCCTCATATCTACTCTTGTTGCACAAACTACTATTTTCGTTTTGTAGTCTGTGCCTAAAATAGCTAATGTCCATGTGGGTCGAGAAAAATTAACTTTCAACCAAAAATGTATTGTAATAGTTTTTATTACATTTGTTGGCGAATTTTATTTATTTGTAAAATAAAATATAAAAATCGAATAGCCGCTAAATAATTGGTTGGTTTTAACCACTATCTGTTAAGTGTTGACAGAGTGGTGACAAGTTATAGTATTAAAAATATGAAATAAAATCGTTTCTCTGATAAATACATTTTTCCGATACCAAATGATGGACAACAAAAATAAAAACTAGATATTTAATAATTTTATTAATAAAATAAAACAACAGAAAATTTCAATAAAACTATCCACCCTAAATATTTTTAAAGGTAAGGCTTTTATGAAAAAATAAAAAATAAGACAAAAATAAGTTACTCTTAATTATATTTCACCCTTTTCTCCCCATGGCCACCCCCATGTTTTTTCAATAGAACATTCTGTATTTTATTTCATTTTTTTTAATCTCTAATATTCGATTTCAAAAAAATATAATTATTAAATGTTTTTATGGTTCCGGAGCATCTTTTTTGTGTCTCCATTCGCCTATTGTGAAAAAAAGAAAATGTTAACACTAGGTCATATTTTCAAAAATATGTATGAAGTATGATTCATCCTAAATCTTAAATATACAGAGTAAGATTATCATCACTTTATGATAAGCAGCAATGCCGATACAGCTAAAAGCAAGAAAACATCAACAATGATGTCCATACGTTGTTCAAATTGAATCGATCATGGAAAGTGTTCCTTGTTACCAGATAAAAAATGTAACGTGATTAATCTTGAAATTTTAAGGCTTTTTTAGGGATTGGGAACTGACCTTGAAGTTCTGACAAATGAGCAAATTTCTTCCGGAAAACAGTTGTTAATCCTCGTGCGTCATTGACTCATTAATGCTGGCGAGAGTTGTATGGACTAGCCAGCAATCTTTTGGGAGTGTGAGCAGATCTTGTCGCTTGCTTTACCAGTACCTCAACGAGATCTTCCAATCGAAAGTTGAAACTTTAACAGGAGCGGAACTTACAATTTCTTCTAATTTCGGATTTGACTCTCCACCTCATGGCAATTTACTTCATCCACTCTTGATCTGTTCTCTTTTATCTTCTTTTCCATTTTCTATTTTCTCCTCAATAAAATATTTTATTTTCTCCTTCATGGAAAAAATTTCATTTTATATAAAAAAACTATTAGAGGAGACTTTAAATTTCCATATAAGACATTATAGAAGACACCTTTTCTATAAGAAAGAAATATCATTTTTAATAGAGGAAACATCAGCAGTATTCACAGAAGATATTTTACTTTCTATCGGGCACGGTGGTGTAGCGGTCTATCGCGCTTATATTCATTTATAGGCAAGTTTATGAGTCTGAGACTGCTGGGTTTCGAATCCCAGACCAGACCATGTGGATTTTTAATTAAATTGCATGGTTCGGTGTAGGATTTGATGTGTGGCGTATTAATAGAAATTCAATTTCTGTTGATATGACATGCAGATTAAAAAAATTCGCCATACATTACCGTCTCGATGATGGTGGGTGAGGTTTTCCGGGTTTTCCTCACCTGTAAGTCAAATGGCACCATCAATCATCTTTAAGTCGCCCCGGAGCGCCACGGCAAATAATAATAATAGCCGTCTCTTTCCCCGGACAAGCTCAGCTTTTGGGGTTAAAATTCACTCGTAAGGGGGTGAATTAGAGAGAGTATTATTATTATTATTATTATTATATCGAAGAAATTTTATTTTTTAAAGAGATTTTACTTTCCAAGTCGGAATAAATTTCGTTTTTCAAAAAAGATATCAGAAGACCCTTTAGTTCCTAAGGAAGAAATATCAGAAAAAACTTTGTTTTCCAAAGAATAGATTTTCATTTTGCACAGAAGACATATCAGAATAAATTATAGGAGAAGGTGCATCATCCGAAAACCGGTTTCAGATCCAAATCCTCAGTTTCCGGTACTCGTTCTGCCAACTCTTCTTTGTTTTCTGTCATCTTCAGTTTACGATCCTCTAGTTCTCGACGTAATTCACTCCTTCACTTTTAAATCACTTAGTTTTTAGCAATTTTTAATCACTATTTATTTACACTAAAGGACCCCGCAATAATCTTATGGAAATTGGGTTTCTGTCAAATTATCTAAATTTTTCATATGTTGTAGATTTTGTCATCCTGAACAAAAGTCTCCATGGGCACAAAGTGCCAAAATGAATATTTTGGCATCTACGGAGCTGCCAAAGCTCCCCTGACCCGTTGCAAAACTATTCATTTTCAATACTATTTACAGATGTCAAAAGCATATTTTAATTATCCTAATATATAGGGTAATGTTTTTGAGGTCACTGGATTCAATCCTCATGTCAGATTGGACAAAATGACCGTTGACAGCTGTCAATTCACGGTCAACGAGGAATATAAAAGTAAATATCCTCTTTTCACATTGAGAGTTGGTGTTTTTGAGGTCGCTGAATTAAATTCTCATGTCAGATTGGACAAGTGAACAGTTGACAGCTATTCCTCGTTGACCGTGAATTGACAGCTGTCAACGGTCAATTTGTCCAATCTGACATGAGAATTGAATTCAGCGACCTCAAAAACCCAAACTCTCAATGTAAAAAGAGGATATTATTACTTTTATATTCCTCGTTGACAGTCAATTGACAGCTGTCAATGGTCAATTTGTCCAATCTGATATGAGGGTTGAATCCAGTGACCTCAAAAACATTACCTTATATATTAGAATAATTAAAATATGCTTTTGACATCTGTAAATGGCATTGAAAATGAATAGTTTTGCAACGGGAAAGGGGAGCTTTGGCAGCTCCGTAGCTGCCAAAATATTCATCTTGGCACTTTGTGCCCATGGAGACTTTTGTTCAGGATGACAAAATCTACAACATATCAAAAATTCAGACAATTTGACAAAAACCCAATTTCCATAAGATTATTTCGGGGTCCTTTTTCGGATATAGTACAAAATGACACATTGGCCAAAAGTTTCACTTTCGTATCATTTATTGAATATTCTTCTGTGTTCCAGCCTCAAGATCGGCGTTGACCATAGGCGTCTAATTTAGCATGGTCGTAACATTAAGTTGGGTTTCTGGGTTGACTTATTTCTTTGAATATTTTTAGTAATCAGACAAGTGGGGCCGCAAAAGGCCCAAACAAGGCAGATATATCTTAAGGGATTAGAGCTTGACTAGACTTGTCGCAAATGGCTTGAATTATAATAGTAAAAGGTTGCTTTTCCTGTTATTCATACCATAGATGTCCATATTTTTCTTAAATAATCATGTATCTTCGCAATGATTTTGTCTTTCTCTGTTAAAAAGCTGTTTTAGTCACGTTTTTTGTAACGAAAATGTAATTCATGCAATATTTTTTGCCGATGAAACTATGATATATTTAAAAAAATGGGGCTATTTTCTATTATTGTGTGTACTTTTTTTAAGTGTAGGATTTACATTTCAAAAGAAAAAAAGAATGTACCATTTGCTTTAATACATTCTTTACCCAAGTTTTAATAAAGGTTTTGTTTCTTCCTTGGGACTTTTTCTGATGTGCATTCGCCATTCCTATATAATTGTAAAATTTTAAAATAAACCAATACAAAATTCCGAATCAATTAAAATACATTCGATACGGCTATGAATAAATAAAATCTGATCTATCTGTCAAAAGAAAAAGTTTATTATATTTATAATCTTAAAGAAAATGCTAAGGAAGATACAAGAACGGAAATAAAAAGATTATTAACGATAAAATGTCAATAAATATAACTGATCCTGATCAGGATATTCAACTCTGCTATAGAATTGGAAAAATACAAAAAAATAAACCAAGAGGAATTTTCTTAAAGTTAAATAACCTAGATATGAAACAAAATATATATATGGGCAAAAGAAACATAACATCCATTGTAATAAGGGAAGATTTAACTAGCCAGAGAGTTCTGGTAATGAGTAAAGCAATAGAAAAACTTGGACTTAAAAATGTATGGATCGAATACGGTAAAATATGTGTCAATGAAAATAAAAAAATTGCAATTATAAGAACTAAAATAGACTTTGAAAACATTTTTGGTTGAAGCGATATATTAACTTATTTTGTAACGGTTGTAACCGTTTTCGTTATTTTGACACCAATATCTCTACACAAATGTCACTTGTCGTTTATGCCTTGTGTCAACAATTGGCAATTCATTTCGATATATAGCTGTCATCGAGCAAGTTGAATTATTGAATTTTAATTATCTTTTATCTTCGACATCCGATGTAATAATTGTCTTTAATATTTTTAATGACCGTGTGATTTAAAAAAGGTAAGTTTCCTACCGATATTTTGTTGAATATATATATTTAGTATAAGAATGTTTAATTAAAATGTCAAATTTGAAACATAACCTCAACATGAAAACACAAGAAATCACATGTTTTATATAATTTTATATATTATTTTGTTAGGAAAGAGATAATATGCTTTACTATATTTAAATATGTTAAATAAGATTTTTCCTATTCATATTAATTCTAGTCTCTGTGTAACTATTCAAATAATAGTTTAATTTGTTCATTTGATAGTAAAAAGCATCTTATCTGTTTCCTATATAATCTTCCTAGTCATTTTCTTGATATTTTTACCTTTTTCCTTGTAGCCTGGCTGTATATAAATGGTTTCTGTAGAAGTTTTGTAGAAGTTATATCGAAAAAGATTGTTTGGAAGAACGTTCAAACTGCATGTTTAGAGAATAGAAAATTAGAAGTTAGTTCCAGCTACAAAAGTTGATTTCAAGTATATCAAGAGGTTTAGTTTGAGTCATCTTAAGAAGTTTATGAGATTTGGGTTTACCTAGGAAGATTTGTAGGTGACAGTTGGTGATATCCGAAGTACATCATATTAATCCTATTGAAGAAGGCCTCTACAGTCACTCCTGAATTACTACCTCCTTTATATCAGATAAGTCGCTAATAAATTAGTTAAATTTGAATAAGTAAGTCTCTGTGAATTAGAATTTGTCGCTTCCATATCTGAAACCTTATTTAATTTTCATATCTTAATGATTAGTGATTTTCTATATTTTCATCACTAATTGATTGTCAAGTTTAGCAAGTTTTAAATATAGTGGCTTTCAACATTCTTTTTCAAAGTAATACGAGTTGTTTAATAACCTGACCCACTCCCCAAAATCATAGAGCTTAAAACACTATAAAAATAGATAAAATAACAAGATCATATTACAATTTATAATTTCTATGAATTAAATTTGATCTTCTATTATTTAAATTTGCTTTTCTATTATTTTCATTTAATTTTTAAACGAATTAAACCTACGTAACATTGTGGTATCGGAGGCATAATAATTTAATAATTTTATTTTATTTTTTTCCATATCAGGCTTGACTTGCTAATATTAATATTTTAAATGATAATGAGTAAATTGACAACTTGTAGCAAAAACAATTAAAATTATATTCTCTTTATATAACCGTTAAATAGCCACTTTATTTAAATTATTTTTCTTCCATTTCCTATATTTCAGAAAGCTTTAGTAATAAGGTATTACCTATTTTTTTTATTTGTGCCTACTATGCTAGATTTGCTCAATGATATAGATGGTGATGAATCAATCGTTACCAGAGTTGTTGAAAATTTTCAACAATATTTTCAGCAGAAGAAGAATGTTAACAAGAACGGTTTATGTATTATTCATTTTAATATTAGAGGATAAAAAAAACATATGGATGAACTATTAGTATATTTACAGATGGTGAAAGAACTTATAGATATAATCATACTACCATGAGCGAAGTTATGTCCTCAGATCTGGGGGGGGGGCTAAAGCTAATTTGATTAGTAATGAAAAGTGGTAGGAAGTAATCGCAGAAAGGAACCCTCAAATATCTTATGATATTTTTAATAATAAACTGAAACTCTTTGCATCAAATTGCACATCTATTTTAATATCTAAAGATAAAACTTCACTAAAACTAAAACAATGGATAACTCACGATATTATTAACTCTATCTGAAGAAGGGATAAATTGAAAAAAATCTATTAAAACGTTATACTGAAGAACTGAACAGACAATGTAAGACTTTCAGAAATTAAAACAAATAATCAAACCAAAAAAACAAAAAATGATTATTACAGAAGTAAAATAAATGAAGCTGGAAAAAACAGCAAGAAAGTATGGGAGATTATAAATAATATTACAGGTAAGGAATACAGCAAAACCATTGAATACTGTAATATAACTAATGACGAAGGAAAAATAATTACAAACAATAAAGAAAAAGCAAATGAATTCAATAATTTCTTTGCAACCTTGAGTAGAAAAATGTTACAACATAGCCTTACGAAAAGTCAAGAGAGAGTCTTGGAGAAGGCACTGTGAGGAGATAGCAAGCACTCAAGAATATACCAGGCCCCAAAAAGTCTCTCAAAAACACACAACACACAATAAACACTCTTAAGAATGAGCTGGGGGAGTACACAGGAAAGGAAACAGAAAGGGAACTCTTCAGGGTTCACTTCCCTGGTGCACAAACCATAGCACACACACACCGGCTAACCGGAACCTAAACAGATTGAGAGCTCATAATAGAGCCAACAGGGAAGATTGGGAACTAAAATGGGCAATTAACTCATTCGAACCATATAAATCATCGGGCATGGACGGGATTTATCCATTAATGTTACAAAGAGGTCCAGATATTTTATACAGCAGACACTGTAACATACTCGGAAGTAGCCTGGCCTTTGAACACATACCGAAAGCTTGGAGAAATATTAGAATAACTTTTACACCAAAACCTGGAAAAGTGGGACAGGAAAAGGCAAAGTCCCTAAGACCAATAAGTCTTATATCCTTTGTACTTAAGACTTTGGAAAAACTGCTAGATAGGTATACTAATGACGGGATATTGGTTCAGAGGCCAATATACCAAGACGAATACGCCTATAGTGCAGGGAAATCAACCAAAACAGCTCTCCATCAATTAATGAAAAGGGTAGAGAACACACTGGAAAACAAGGCGGTAATGCTGGGAGCATTCTTGGATATCGAGGGTGCATTTGACAATACCTCCGTTGAATCGATTATTAGATCTCTCAAATACAGAGAAATCGAGGAGACATGCGTGTCCTGGATCGACTCTATATTAAGGGAGATAACTATACACACAATCCTTATAAAAGAGACAATAGCGGCACGGGTAGCGAGAGGATGTCCGCAGGGACGTGCTGTCTCCACTCCTGTGGAACCTTGTAGTGGACGGGCTGCTTAGGGCTCTCAAAGATAATGGACATAGAACCCTGGGATATGCCGATTATCTAGTGATCATGGCACAGGGAAAATACAACATTATAGTAAGAGATCGAATACAAGAGGCTCTAAATATAGTAATAAAATGGACAGAAGCGGAAGGACTAAATATTAGCCCAAACAAATCTGACATAATTGCATTCACCCGCAGGAGTAAATTGGAGGGACTAGAGCCTCTAAACCTGAGAGGTGCAAGCATCCAGCTTAAGGGGGAGGTAAAATATCTCGGGGTTATGATTGACTCGAGACTTACCTGAAACCAGCATCTAGAAAGAACCACAAGGAGAGCGGAAACCTCGTTAATGATGGCAAGGCGATCCTTTGGAAAAAAATGGGGGTTAAAACCAGACATGGTATATTGGCTTTATAACATGGTGGTGAGACCGACAATAACATACGTAGCTTTGGTGTGGTGGCCACAGACACAGCAAAGGAAAGCAATAACGAGGCTAAGCAAGGTACAAAGACTTGCCTGACTCGGAATAACGGGGGCAATGAAAATAACCCCCACTGCTGCAATGGAAGCACTAATAGAACTCCCATCTCTTTACTATGTGATACAAGGAGAGGCAAGATTAGGTGCTTACAGATACACTGGGAAATCTTGACATTAGGCCAGGTCACATGAGTATCTCGAGGTTAATGACAGAAGACGTGCTAGACATGAGATCAGACCACATAACCAAGAGGTACTCTTTTAATACTCCATTTGAGGTTTTAATACAGGAAAGAGCGGAGATCACCATAAGGGAGCCCAATTCCCAACGACAGGAACAAACCTGGTATACAGACGGGTCTAAGACTGCGGAAGGCACAGGGGCGGGAGTATTCTCTAAAAATCCCGATACTGAAGATAGCTATACTATAGGAATACATTCTTCGGTATTTCAGGCCGAAGTATACGCAATTTTGCAATGTGCAAAAACAATGAAAGAGCTGTCGAAAATCAGCATATCCAAATAATGTCAGACAGCCAAGCGGCACTTAAGGCCATATCGAGTCAAAAAGTTACATCGATGCTGGTATGGGAATGCATCGAAGAACTAAGAACACTGGCAGACCGAAATAGAGTAAAACTATTTTGGGTGCCAGGTCACCAAGGGATCGAAGGCAACGAAAAGGCTAACGAACTTGCAAAAAGAGGGTCAGAAGAAACATCGGAACCAGACACAAACCTAGGAGTACCAAAAAGTACAGTCCGGGGTTTCATAAACGACTGGATTTGGAAACAACATATCAACTATTGGGAAAGAACCGCAAAACAGGCACATGGAAAAGCCTTCATAGGCAGACCATGTCCCAAAAGAACTGGAGAATTACTCTTAATGAATATGAATTAGTTGAAAGTGATAACAGGGTTCATGATTTGGCACGCCCCAGTAAAGGGACACTTAAACAAAATTGGCATGTACAATGGGGAACTCATGTGCCGACTAGGTCACAAGAAACCAGAAACGGCCAAACACATACTGTGCGAATGCGAAGCTCTAGATCGCAAAAGACAGGCTCTTTTTGGACAACCCTAGGTTGATCCAACAACGTATAGAACCCACTCACTCAAGAATCTGTACAAACTTGTACAAGGTACAAAGGTGACAGAGTGGGTGCTATGAACTAACATGGGGTAAAACACAATAAGCCAATAGGCTTCAGTGTTATTCGGAGACACATAGTCAGACGAGCCCAGGAGAAAAAAAACCTAATCCATATATATTTAAGACCTTCCAGACTACATAAAATCATAAGTGTTACATATGGTTGAACTCGTATTGAATGGGAAATTCCAATAATGACTGAATATATAGGGTGATAAATTTGAAAAACGAAAGTGACTAATAATTTAAGAGAAACGTCAAATCTGGCAACATTGCAAATATAAAATCTGGAATTACCGTATCCCAAAATAGATGTACCACAAATTTTGTACAATTAGAACCAGCAATTTACGAGATAATTGGCCGTTTCCAGACTTTTGGGCCACTCTGTACATTCCATTCCAGATTGAGTGACCTTTTTATTATTATCACAATTTTCTGGTAATTTAAAATAGAAGCTTATGTGTATTTTCTACTGTATTATTGTTAACGGTAATTTGCTAAAGCTTAATTATAGGGTGGTTATTTTTTTCCTATTAATCTAAACAAAACTCCTCGAAGTTTATCCATATTTAATGAAGTTAAATTGTTGTAGTTGGATTTCTAAGAGTTATTCACTTTTTGGCAACTTTCAACTAACTTTGTTAGCATATTTCATAACAAGATATCTAAGAATACGCAGCTCAAATTTCAGCTTTATAAGCTTTATTAAAAATTTGTTATTCTCACTGAACTCCTTGGACATTTGTGTTAAAATTTGTTTTTAAATAAATTTGATTTCTGTAAATATTTAAGAAAGATTTAAAAATATCGCATCGTTTCTTTAATATATTTTACATATTTATCAATAATCATGTGTCAAGAGAAAGTTGAAAGTTGATGAGAATTAGATTTAAATAACACATTTTATGCAATAAAACCAACTGAATTATTAAAAGGAAGTGATTAACAAAATATTAAATTTCATAATCCTTTGACAATTTTTAGAGACATGAATATTAATATTGTTTTTATGAATACAAATTTTATATTTATAAAACAATAATGCTAATGCATATTTTTTATTTCAAACAAGTTTATCATTCCTTACATATTATATATGTATAACATACTTAAATTTAATAAATTCTTTTCATGCTATCCATTCTTATAATCTTCTAAATCGTTTTTTTTTTAATTTTCGGTGTTAGTTGGTAATTACTTGTGAGACTTCAAAAAAAAAAGAAAGTTTATACGGGGTAGACCAACAGGAACTGTATTAATCGATATCTCAGAAACTGAATATAGTAAACATTTTAAAATTTAGGAACTTGCTGGATGTCTTGGGGCCTTTTCAGCCAATATATTTTCACCTATTATTGGGCACTTTCAGTTATACAGGAAATATATCTTGAGTCGCTTATTTTAAATAAGACACCCTAGATATTATTACATTTGTAGATTTTACATAAGATTCTAGGTAGATATTAAGTATTATGTCCTATATCTGAGTTTAAGTTGTTTTTATGTGAAAAATAACGTTTCAAAGCCTTAATATAATTATCAATTGTTCCTATAAAAAAGCCTTTATTACTTATTTTGGGTTGGATGTCCAAATTTTCTTATTTTTACTAAATTCAGTTTCTGAGATATCAAATGATGCAGTTTCTGGTGGTCCACCATGTATAGAGTGATCCAATAATGTAAAATTTCCAATATCTCTGATACTATTAAAGATATTAAAAAGAAACATACATAACGGTTAGCATTAAAATTAATATTTTAAAATTATGAGGTGTACGTTGTCAGGGTTTACCAAGAGGTTTTCTCTAACTTACCACATTTCTGCCAGCCTAAGAGCTCTTTGCATGAGTTCTAAGACTGTGGTTTGGTGTTTCCCTCGGATAAGGATGACTATGTCATCGGCATATCCTTGGGCGTACAGCCCTTAATTGTTTAGTGTTTTCAGCAGTTCATCTGCCACTAGGTTCCACAGTAAAGGAGAAAGGACTTCACCCTGTGGGCATCCCCTGTGGATATTCACCTGCATGGTTTCACTGAACATTTGTGCCTGTACTTGCCGTCCGCATAACATGTCTTCTATCCACCAGCAGATGGTGTCTTCTATTCCATGTTTGCGAGCGGCAGCTACCATTGATTTAAAGAAGGTATTATCAAAAGCTTCTTTTATGTCAAGAAATGCTCCTAGGACTATTTCTTGGCTACTGAGTCCTCCCTCTGTCTTAGTTACAAGATGATGCAGAGCAGACTCACAAGATTTTCCTGATTGATAGACATGTTGGTTTGTATGAAATGGCCTCTCTATCAGAGTGGTTTGCCGGAAATGCTGATCAATCAGTTATTTCAACCCTTTCAATAAAAATTACGTCAGAGTTATTGATCTATAGGCCGTTGCCACGGCATACGTTTAGGTATGAAGACAACTCTGCTTTGTTTCCAGGTATTTGGTGCATGTTTATGTACCAAACTTGCCCTGTAGAGCCTACAAATATGCGGGGCCAGCGTTTCTATTGCCTGTTACAAAACCACAGCTGGTACATCATCTGGACCCGGTGATTTGTATGGATTAAAGATGCGTATTGCCCATGATACCTTTTCTCTTGTAACTACCCGTTTAACAGTTTCCCACTCTTGGCTGGAGACCCTTTTTTGAGAGTTCCAGTTCGTGTGGGTTTGGTTTGCTGCATTCAAGTTTGTTGAGCAATCAGGCAAATATTCGTGGAGCAGCAATAATAACATTCAGCGGTGACATGAGGAGACAGACACTTGATGATTGTATTTCTCTATTGGCATGCAGAAAGAGTTACCTACAAGCAGACAAGCAAACAAGCAAGCAATCTAAGCTACAAAGCAATAGCTAAACTACAACCAACCTCGGTCCTAATATTGTTCGTATATAATGCCATAATTCTTATATCTTCTTCCTCTTTTTTGTCATACTCATTGTTTCTGCTGTATAGAGTCACATTGATGTGATTATTGTTTTGTACATTTTTTGTACACATTTCTAACTATTGTGATTAACAAACATTTGAACTTTTCCAATTCTTCGAATTCATGTAATCCTATTTTATTACTTTTTGAGGTTGCTTGTTGTTCATGTAATCCTATTTTATTACTCTTTGAGGTTGCTTGATTATCTAATCTTAATTTTTGTTTTTATTTGTTTAGCTTTAGTCCCTTAATTTTCTCTTATTTTTTTCAACACGTTTTCCATGATTTTTCTTGTTTTTTAAATTATCATCTCTGTATACATACAACGACTTGTTCTCAGCTTCCGTTTCTTAATTTTCCTCGTCATATATTCCTTTTAGAAACTGAACAGCATAGTTGATAGCAAATCTCGTTGCTTTGGTCCTTTATAAATTGTGAACACTTCACTTTCATTCTTCCTTTTTTGTATTTTAATTTGGATTTTTGTTTTTTGCATCGACATTGTTATTAACCGCACTAAACTGTTTTTGATATTTCTAATTTTTAAAGGGCCAGCCGAAGTTTTCTTCTTTTTTATGGAGTCAAGGTCTTGTTTAAAGTCTAAGTATATTTAAGTTTATTTTGATTTTCAAATTTTATTGCACAAAAGTAAAGCGGTCATAACAAACTCTTTAGCCCAATCAGATTGAATTAATAGAGCTGTGTCCTGTATCATTTTATACAAACAATACAGTAATCGATCTTTTCTTATGAAACGTCTCAAATTATATGGTTACTCAGAATTGATGGGGTGTGCGTTCGGTGCCTTTTGAAGCTGCAATAAACCAGAGATAAAGATTACGAGTCTTTTGTAGACGTAATTTATAATCTGACAAATTTTCATTTTGTCATCATGTAGGCAACGTTTACACAGATATGACTGAATAAATATATTGCTTATGCAACACCGTCTATAATATTAAAGAACTTTTGCCGTGGTATTTTTAAATAAATAAAGTAGGACATTATGGCACTTTTTTGTTAGAACATTAGACTCTAATTTCTTATTTTTCATTTTAAACAGGAAGCAAATTTTTGTGATTGGTGGAATCAGATCTAAGGGAGGAAATGTTTCTACTCACGTGCTTCAAGGGTCTTACTTAGGTCCAAGACTGTTTCATTTATTAATGATGTTCTTGATATTTTCCATCACACCGACTGTCCACACATTCACAAGTTCTTTAAATGTTGACAAATGGGATTCTAATACACCAGTAATTTAAAATTACAGCCTTATACTTTGTTGATCCTGTCAAAGACCTTGGTGTCATGGTCTCACATGTTATAAAAAAGTGTCCTTCCACTCTCAAGTAAATAGTACAGGGTGATTAATTGGTTAATGAACATACTTTAGGGGGTAGTTAGGAAAAATTGAGGTGGTTCTAAATAACATATATTTAATGGGTCTCTGGTTTTACTAAATTAAATAGTTTATAAAATATGTATAATAATTATTGTCAAGTGTTTATTTTTAATTGTTAATTTTTTGTTAATTGTTTAATTAAAAAAATAATTTGTTTAATTACTATTAAATTTAATAAATACATTTCCAAACTGACGTGTATTTTTATCAGTGGCATGGTGAACCAAGAGTGGCACACCATTTTTATGGCGCCAATCCAATATTATAAATACCCTTTTTACAAAAATATAAGTAAAAGAGGTATTTTTTGCAGGGGCGGCTCAAGCACATCCCTAGACACATTACTGATTTTTATATGCGTTTTTTGTACAATAACTCCTGATCTACTCTTAGTTTTGTTGATATGTTAAGTTCAGGACGGACGAATTGCTCTAAAAATTCAGTTAAAAAATTGTAAATAGCTCGTTAACTAAGAAAGATACAAAGTTCATTTTACTATAAAAATTTTTTAAAAATTCATAGTTCTTTTTGATTTTTAGATCGATAAAGCAAGTTTCTTTATGACAAAAAAAATACGGGGGGGTTAAAAGGTACCCAACCCCCCAACTTTTTTTAAAGGGGTCGCTTTAAATTTTTTTTCTCCTTAGAATATTGGGCCTTCAAATCTATAGCACTGGCAAAAATTTCAAAGAAAAATTCGCAACAGCAAACTTAAAAAAAAAAAAACGTTTTTTTCAATGTTAGTTTAACGCCCTGTAACTTTGTTAGGATGCAGTTTTTGATATAGGTAAATATAGCCAAATCCACTTATTTTTTGGTAATCTATCTGTGGAAGAATTTATGACATACCTTTTTAAAACACCCTGTATATAGGCCTAATAGCAGAAACACATTTCACGAAACATGTGCACGTTAAATTAAAAGGATATCAGATGTACAATGCCATTCATCCAAACAATGGGCGTGTTCAGTGAAATTCAAAATATCAAGCAAATTTGAAACGCGCGTCACAATTATTTTTAAAAGCATCGTCATAATAAATCCTTAAATCTGATTGGCCTATTTATAACCTTCCAGACAATAATCGATATGTTTTTACCTTGTTGATGCTTCCTATAAAGAATTATTGAAATTCCGGATAACGGACAATTTAAAGGTTAAGATCGTATAATTTAACACAAAAACATATATTAAAACTAAACGGATAATTGTTTAAATTCAGTTTTTATAAAGCAACTTGACACTTACTATTTCAATAAACTTTTCTTCTTAATCGAAATGTTATTCAAATCATAATCGCCATATCGCAAAATATTTTATCTGAATCTGGCAACGTGGTTTCATCTCTGCGTCTATAATATCAAAAATCTTAACCTCGTTTTCGATTGCGAGTTTATTTTGATTTATTTTAAAATGATTTAATTTTCTAAAAATTGTCAATGTACAAAGAAGAATCTTTATACAACTTACCCAAGGTGGATTTTAACATGATTAATGATTTTTTATATAAATAATATAAAGTTTATTGACCCTGAAATTCGCAACGTAAGTACACTTTCTAAGCTCCAAATCTTTCTAGAATTATTGTATTCAAAGAGATTTGTATTTAAGAAAGAAACATTTTTTTATTATACAAACTAACTACTTACTATTGTTAACTTTTTCTATTCTATTGTAGGTCTTCCAAGGAAGTGCACTATCATATGTTCGGTTACCATTTGTAACATTTAAGCTAGAATTACACCAAAACACAAAAAGTTTATAGCGTTATTCAGTAATAAATGAACAAAAGGAAAAGGTCATATCTTGTAAATTCACAGAAGATTTTGCTTTCGAAGGTAATTTAAATTCCTGTCCATATGAAAAAAGCTCGAAATACGGATTAAATGATTTAACATAGGTTCTATTTTTTTAAGGTGGTTGTATAGTGTTGCTTTCTTGTTGTGGCTTCTGAACACCATCGAAGTGAACAACCTTCCATCACATCAACATTTGTTATTAGAAAAGGCCACTGTTGTCAAAAGTTTGAAGTTTCTATGATTAGAGGATGTCGAATTAAAAACATTAATGTGTGCTTTTTATAAATAATAAAAGTAAATAGATTTATATCGAATGCAAAGTGACCAGAAAATTATACCTCCTATTCAACTGCAAATGTTGCTTTCTAATAAACAATAACCCATTGTTTATTAGAAAGCAACATCTGTGTGGAATATCCAAATTTTGAAATAAATAGGGACGTTCAAATACTAGAAGTTTATTTTTCATGAACAAGAACTAAATGATATGAAGCCGGCAAATATTTTTTGAAATAGTTATATATATATATTTCAAAGATAATTGTTGTTATTAATACCACAAGATGGTTTTCATGAATCTCTTTATTATCTCATTAACACCTATATTTATAATATCACAAACAAGAACAATAAAAAATAACAATTACAATTATTTAATAATTTAAATACACATTCAAAACAAATTATTCCAATTTCGACCTCGTTCAATGTTTTGGAAATAGTTTTTTTTGATTAAGTCATCATTTTTATTATTATAATTTAAACATCGAACTAGATACGAAATTGGAACGCTGTATGAAATTAAACATTTTAAAATAAATAAAATAATTAATTTAATATACAGGATGTTGATTTTATTATGTTCAAATCTGAACAAATTCAAATAAAAATAAGTTTTGTCATTTTCATCATATTTATTTATCAATTACCTATTATATTACCCTTAACAGGGTCTTTTGAAAAGGTTTATTTATGGTAAGACATTGACAGTTTACTGTATAGATATTCTCCCATCATAAGCAAAACCCTAGTAACTACGCAAACTATAGAATGGAAATATTTGCAATAAAAGAAATTATTAGTGCCAGCATTTTCATCGGTGGTACCAATATAGCTGCATTTGTTGAATCAAAGACAATCTTTGGATAATGCTTTGAACTAGCTAAAAATAGGTTTAATTTGTTTTTGTGTTGGTTGGTGTTTTAAAATGTTTTTGCTACAAAAGTATTATGGTTAAGTTGACTTTTTAGGACATAGAATAAATATTACATTTTGCTTACTTTTTAAGAAGAAAAAAGCTTTAATATCAAAATGGTCAAATAATCTCAAATATTTGTAATTTGCAGTTACGGGGGTTAGGCTTATGATGGCAGTATAGTCCATGCATTTACTTTTGTGGAGTTGCATAGATTTCGAAAAACTACTAGAATTAAAAAATTACACTTTTTAAAAGCCATTTCAATTATCGCGTTTGAGAATTCACATTGGATGCATCTGAGATGTAGTAAATCTTTGATCACGTGATTTAGTATACGTAAATGTAATGGGACAGATGTGTCCGATGTGGATAAAAAAACGCTCGAGATGTAAAAAATGCATCCGATGTGGATTCTCAAACGCGGCAATAGTTTTGTTCCCAACAATCGATTTGAGGTTAGAAATTTTGACATTTTTGTATCATGAGAAATGAAAACAATCCGATTTTAGCATGGAGTTGTGATTTTACAAAGAGATAACTATCATAAATGTCATTATTAGAAAAAGATAACGATCAACTGTCTAGTGTTACGGTATCACAGATTCTTTAGTGACCAATAGAAATAGGCGCTTCATTATGACGCGGTTAATGGCGCAAAAATGGAGTGATTTAAATAATTGATTTAAAAGAGTACTATAACTTTATCATTTATTATCTATTTAAAGAATTTATTGCATGAAAAAAAAGTTTTTTTGTGCTTATTAGATTCGTTAAATTCTTTTACATTAAACACGCCCATTATTCTGCCCACGGTAAAGCTTATATTATTATTTAAAATAACATAACGTAACTATAAATGAGAAAAAGTGAAACTAGGAGAAATACAAGCTGTTAGCCTAGCTGTTCAAACAAAAAAAAATGTACTCACTAATGCATCTGTCTACTTCCTACCCAAATATAATCTCAAAAAAGAAGACTACAACAACTTCTTATTAAGTGTTGGTGAAAAATTTATATTAGGTGCTGATTTTAATGCAGAAAATGTCTGCTAAGGCTCAAGATTTACTACAACCAAAGGAAAAGAATTGAACGAGGCTATCAAAGATCAGAAATGTAGGTGAAAATTCATTGGAAAACGTGGCGATATAAACAAAATACCGGACCTCCAGAAATAGTGCAGAACATTTTATAAAGATAGAAGATGTTGAGAAATTAATATCCGATCACTCACCAATACTTCTAACAATGAAAATATTATCAATAGAAAACTCAATCCCACACTGACGAACAAATATACAGACTGGAAAATATTTTAATTTGAACTTAATTTCATATAAATTTAGTTAAGATCAAATGAGTGGTCCATGAAAAAATCTTCAGACGCTTTATTTTTATTTAACTTGTTAAAACTTAACATTTATTTGATCTACCTCTTATGCATAACCCATTGAATATATTCAAGGTAAGTATCTTCTATGGAAATTAGTTTCTCCGCCGAGCATATTGATTACTATTAGGAGTCAATTAAGTGGCCCTTAAAGTTTGGATTATCGTCGAAAATGTGCTTAACAGCGTATAGTATACAAGATTATTCATTACATGATACATTAGCACTCAATGCTCTTCTATTTTAATATTAAAACACAAATTTAATTCACCAAAGGAAGAAAGTTGTTCCCTATTCAGTGCCGGATATTGCAACTTCAATAATGAATCGATTATGTTGAAATTTTATTTAATAGAAAATTACAATAATCTTCCAATAACATGTTTTTGATGTAGATTCATATAAAATATCTTCCACAAACCTTGATTAATTACAATTTATACATTTTTGAAAAATTGAAAAAAAGGACTTGCAGATGGTATGAAAAAATATAGGGTGTTCTATTTAAAATAAACCGATAATTTGACTTTAAAAAAGGCAAAATTTTTTCCGGCAGTGTGGGTAAAAAATATACAATTGTCAACTATGTCAACAAAAACTGGAAGCAAATGTAAGAAGTTTAGCCCAAACTCCAAGTCGATATCTTTTTCGATTCTCGACTTATAAGCTGTTAAACTCTGTTATTTTATAGTGGGACACCCTGTAGTACTGGAGAATAATTGCTACCATTAAATCAGAGGTGTTCACTCAAACTACTTAATATTATATTACGTAACAAGAGTTGTAATAAAACCTATAAAACTTTCATCTGAAACGTTTTTTTTATAAAAAGCGGTATATAGCTGTAACGCTTTAAGTTGAACACCCGATATAATAATATACTACACATTTAAAATAAAATAATATACAATTTACAATTTGGGTATAATTTAAATCAAAAAAGAACGAGAAAAAAATAATATATTACATATATTAGTCTGTCGTGACTTGGTATACATGGGTTTTTCTAATTCAGATAGTAATGTGTCAAGTCGGGTTATGTGTCAAGTCCAGTAGTGTGTCAAATCCATGTATTAGTTTGTTAATCCAGTAAGTATTGATAAATTTAATGTTTTTTAAGCTATTGCATAGCTTTAATCGCGGGCTTTGAGCGTAGCGACCGAATCAAGAAATTCCGTAATTCCGTAACGAAAATAAACCCCTCACTCCGACCGGCACAGCGGTGCGGCGTTTTGAAAGCCGTGGAGGGTTTTATCCGACCCTATTCGTATTAGTATGAAGCGGAGTTAAATATACGTCTGCGGACTGGAACGTATGCAATACAAGAACTAGAAGAGCTTCCTCTGGCTTCCAATAAATTGGTATCACAAATGTTCCCGGCTGGCGTAAATATTAGATATTAATTTTTTTTTTTGGGCATTAACCGGGATACGAAACGAGCCAAAGACGAGTTTCGTATGGTTTATGGGAGTGTTTTAATAACCATTACATGAGAGTTGCATACGCTATTTTGTCTACACCCGATAAATAATAATCAAGACCTATAAATATTATATTTATATTGGTATTGAACACAACAGTATTTACTCGTATTTCTATAAAAAATTCTACAAAATTGTAATTAATGGTATTACTTCGGGTATTGGTATTTCCCTAGATTTTTACGACAAAATATTTTGTACTGTATTTTCTGCTTTCTCCGATATGTGTGGAGGAGTCTTCTATATTGCTGATATCAGACATTTTAATATTATAATTATCGACGTTTAGCTATCTACGAAAATTTAATATGTTTTGAAAACTAAAACAATTACATAGCCTAGGACAAACGTCAAACAGCATGCTTGATTGAAAAATTGTAGGTTTCTATTGATTAAAAATCTGTATCGTAATGAAAAATCTGTATCATAATGGGTATCATAATGGGTATCATTATGAAACGGATTATAGGCATATAAGTGCATTATTATAATACGGGTGTAGAAAAAATATTAATTTTTATTTTATCAGTGTTAACTATTTCATTATTAAGCTATTGCACATATTTTATCGCGGGCTTTGAGCCCGGCGACCGAATCAAGAAATTTCGTAACGAAAATAAACCTAAATCCTCGAAAAATCGAAAAATCAAAAAATCGAAAAATCGAAAAATCGAAAAATCGAAAAATCGAAAAATCGAAAAATCGAAAAATCGAAAAAATCGAAAAATCGAAAAATCGAAAAATCGAAAAATCGAAAAATCGAAAAATCGAAAAATCGAAAAATCGAAAAATCGAAAAATCGAAAAATCGAAAAATCGAAAAATCGAAAAATCGAAAAATCGAAAAATCGAAAAATCGAAAAATCGAAAAATCGAAAAATCGAAAAATCGAAAAATCGAAAAATCGAAAAATCGAAAAATCGAAAAATCGAAAAATCGAAAAATCGAAAAATCGAAAAATCGAAAAATCAAAAAATCGAAAAATCGAAAAATCGAAAAATCGAAAAATCGAAAAATCGAAAAATCGAAAAATCGAAAAATCGAAAAATCGAAAAATCGAAAAATCGAAAAATCGAAAAATCGAAAAATCAAAAAATCGAAAAATCGAAAAATCGAAAAATCGAAAAATCGAAAAATCGAAAAATCGAAAAATCGAAAAATCGAAAAATCGAAAAATCGAAAAATCGAAAAATCGAAAAATCGAAAAATCGAAAAATCGAAAAATCGAAAAATCGAAAAATCGAAAAATCGAAAAATCGAAAAATCGAAAAATCGAAAAATCGAAAAATCGAAAAATCAAAAAATCGAAAAATCGAAAAATCGAAAAATTGAAAAATCGAAAAATCGAAAAATCAAAAAATAAATTTCGTAACGAAAATAAACCTAACACCCTTCACTCCGACCGGCACAGCGGTGCGGCGTTGAAAGCCATGTATCGTCTAACGTCGTTTCAGTTCGGCAGACTTCGGCACAATGTTTGTGTGCGTGCGACTAGACGTATGCGTGTAGACTAGCTGCTAACTGATTCTATCTCTTTTAGACACAATTTCGGAAAAATTGAATTTGAAAATGAATAATGATCCACAAGAATCCACAACAAAATATGGAACCACCGTTGACGCGGTATTTTCCAGATATTTAGAGGATATCAAGTCTCAAACTTATGTTTCTTATTTCAGTTACCATAAACCTATAGTTTCAATGATAAAAATTCCTGAATAACCTACATGTATTGTAAGATAATAAAAATATTTTAAACAATATTAACTTCTCATTTATTCAATAAAAGAAAAAAATTGTTTTCTTATCGGTCTTATCGGTCGCAATAGAGTCTTACTTTTCTGAAAATATTAATTTTCATACGAAATATACAATAAAGTTTGCAAAGAAGGTCAAAACTGAGCAAAGTATAGGTGTAGAGGTGGGACAACTAAAATAAAAATTAACGAGTTAAAATGAAACAATGAAGAAAATATGATTTAAATATTTTCAAAAACGAAACGATAAATTTGACACGTTACACACGCTCAAAAAGTGTAACTTGAATTAATATCAAAGAAAAAATATACTGCATAAATAAAATAACTAAATAATTATAATTGCATAAGTTGATAAAAAATGCTATGCAATAGCTTTACCGCGGCAGTCCCCAAGTGCCACACGTATTTTTTTTAATTTTATTATATTTTGTTTATTATTTTACTATTATTATTTAATGATTGTATTGGTATTATTTAGTTTCTTCTAAAATATCTAATGTAAATAATCTTGGCCTTTCTAAAATAGATAATTTTAGTTTTTTTTTAAACCTGGATGTATTGTTTATTTGTTTAATGGTTCAGGAATAGAATTATAGAATTTTTCAACAATATAAGAGTAAGCTCGTTGTGAAATTGACTTTTTTAGTATTACTGGATAAGTAAGTTTTTTTATTATTACGCGTATTATAGCTGTGTTTATGACTAGAGGCTTTCTTAGTACTAAAATGATATTTGATGTTTGTGTGAAAATAAAATAGTTGTCTTAGGTCTAGTACTTTAGTTTCAGAATATAAACTGTTGAAGCATATCTAAAAATTTTTCCCGTAATTAACTTTAAAAATATTTTTTGCAGTGTTTCTAAAGGAATTAGATGCACCCCTTAAGCCCCTCCCCAAACCGTAATTGCATATCTTATGTGGCTTTCGACCAGGGCGAAATATAATTTTTTTAATTGGGTTTCTGGTAACCATTTTTTTAGTTGCCTAAATTTATACAAGATCATTTGTAGTTTTTTTATCACAAAATTTACGTGACTGTTCCATTTTAAATTGACTGAATTTCCAGGATTTCAAAAGGCGAAGAGCCGGTAATGTTGCAACTAAACGGTAAGAAATTTGTTTTGTCTAGGTTAACTGTATATAACTTTTCATCAAACCAGTTCTTTATAAGACGAAAATCAAACCCAACTTTGGCTTTCAGCTCAATCCAGGTTTCCGCCTCATAAAAAATTGCGGTTTCATCGGCATATCCAATAATGTCTCGAGCACTGTTAAGATTAAATAAATCATTAACATATAAATTCAATAAGAGAAGGCCCAAAACAGTGCCTTGGGGCACACCACATTTTATATATTGACGATCACTGAGATCATTGCCCACTTTAACTAATTGTTTTCTTTTTTTCAAAAACTGTTTAAAGAATTTTCTCTTATTCCGTTTCTTTCTAAAGTTCTTAATAGTGGACAATGATCAACAGTGTCAAACGCTTTGCTAAGGTCACTAAAAAGGCAAAGATAAGGTTTACCTTTTTCTAGTAATGCATGAATTTTTTCCGTTAGTGTAAGTATGGCATCTTCGGTTGATACTTTTTCTTTAAAGTCGTATTGATTTTTAGAGATTAGGTCGTATCTATTAATAAAGCTATTTAACCTGTTTTTTAATATATTTTCAAATATTTTTGATAAGTGAGTAATCAAAGAAATCGGTCTATAGTTACTGGCTGATATCCGATCGCCTTTTTTATATATGGGACACATAATTGTTTCCTTAAATACTTCCGGCCAGACACCAGAATCTAAACATTTATTTATAACCCAGCAAACACACTTACGTACATAAGACGTACTATGTACGTACTAATGGGACGTAAAGTACGTACCATGTACGTACTTTACTGTACGAAGTACGTACATAGTACGTACATAATACGTACATTTTCCAAACGACGTACTCTGTACGTACCTCATGTACGTACTATGTACGTACTTAATGTACGTACTATGTTTGTACTTATTCCAATAGAATATAATATATTTTAGACGTACTTACTTATGATGTATAATGTACGTATTAGTGCAATAAAAAGAAAAGTAAACATGTTAATTTGTATTTATTAAATTTTTTACATTAAAAGAATAATTTAAATTGTTTTGCTATCTTTTTGAAAGTTCTTAGGCTAACATCAGCTCTTCTTAGCAATCTCACAATTCCCTGTTCTACAAACTTCTTCTCTTTGCATTTGTTACTTTTTATAGCACCTTCTGCAAAGAAATTATCAAATTAGAAACTTTACTTTGGTACTTTTTATAATAAACAATATAATAAAAACAATACAATAAAAAGATGTAGAGTAAAGTAAGCGATAGTTTCTACAGCTCAAAATTATCATTGTCAATACACTTCTGGATTTAAACCTCTCTCATTTGTATCCACCTGTATTGGCCTTATGCCTTTGAAATCCAATTCGTTCCTGCCACTGTTCTATAATATTGGAACTCCTATATTTCTTTTTGTTTTTGGGAATATATTTAAGTGGTTTAACTATATTATTTGCAACTGATTTTAGAAGTTCTGATGATAGAACTAGTTTATTTTATACAGAGGGATTTAAAATATCTCATAAATATGGCTCATTTTAACTTTAGTTTATTACCTGTGTGATTGTTTTGTATATAAGTATTTTTGTCCATTACTATTCAGATTTTCCAAATTTGAGTCACTAAAATAATACACAGCATAAACATTGTTCAATTTATTCGTGGATTTGTTTTAAGTCGGGATCATGTACCAGGTTAATTATTTAATTATTATTAATAACAACATAAGTCTAATAACAATTAACTATGGATATCTAAAGGTACTTTCGTGGAGACGTACGAGGCTTTTTCCACTGGATAGAATTATCTGTGTATTTTTCACATCTTGTGAACATTTTAAATTTGGCACGTGTGGTTAATATCCCAGGTACCTCTTTAAAATCCAATTTTTTGGCCTAAATAAATAACATTCAATAAATATTGTAGTTAAAACCTATACGAATATTTACAAATTGAACAAAGTTCCACATTTACTCAGCCAATAAAAGCGGTAGTTAAACTCTCTGTGTAAACATGTTACCTCTAAAACCAATCCGTCTTGGGAGTTGAAAAGAGAGCGAATACAAGCCACACCTGTTCCGGAATTTATTTTATTCCGGTCGCAGGTAATTTGGAGATAACGAAAGAAAGAAAGGAAAGAAGTCGAGACAGAATGAATGAACGAAAGTAAAAGTGACTTGAGTTAAATGTTCGTCGAATATACCCACTAACTGTTTCGGAGCAAATTTGTAATGTTTTCGCTTTCTTTAGGCATTTCCTGATTTGGAGATAAATAAATTAAGCCATGCAATCAGATTGCTATTTGTGTACAGAATGGGGCTTCTATAAAAAATAGTCCTAGAATAGCACTATTAAAAAATACTCCTAGAATAGCACCATTAAAAAAATAAGTAAAGTCTGTTTAGAATTATAATATCCTAATCTACTAACTTGTCAGTATTTGCAAATAAAATACGATTATTAAGGACAGAGTATCCTTGTGCATTAGAATGGCGTCTGCCAGGGACGGCGCCAGGGTAGGGCGATCCGGGCGGCCGCCCAGAGCGCAATGATCTAGGGGTGCCAAAATCATTTAAAATGAAAATAAACTGATAAGAAAAATTAAGTTACAGGCTTTTATAAAATGCAATAAAAAGTAAAGAATATTTTTTTATCAGTCTGATATCATATCAATAAATTATTTTTCCTAATATTGCATTGTCATCGGACCCTTGTAAGTATACCAAATTTCATTGAAATCGGTTCACAGGAATTTTCTCAAAAACGCGTTGCAAGATTTGACTGATAGTTGACAAGATTAAGAGGCGGCAGGCGGAATTTATCATTTTAATTTCTAAGCACATAATTCAAATAATACGTATAATATATTTAAGGAGGTCCTTTCGCCACACCTCTCGTCTCAAATGTTAAAAAAAAGTTATTAGATTATGACTAAAATTAATTTTTTTCTAATAGTTGAAGTCCTTATTTATCTAATACTGAACTTTTAACTATACCTTCCCTTGCAAATTTTTGAGAATTTTTTTTTTTAAATGTGAGTATTTGTACAGTGCCTCACGAGAAAGTAAGTCCTCAACAACAATTCTCGAATTATACTATTATTTATTGATTAGATGGAGTAGAAAAAAACTAAAAATAAGATTTCTGAAATATTTAGATTTTGTTTTTTACAATAAAATATATATAGTAAACCGTGGAACTTATTGAGAAATTAATATTAAAAAATCACAAAAAATTTTCAAGTAACCTAGTTGAAAATAATAATAATTTCTCAATAAATTGCACGGTAACCTATATATTTTATTGTAAAAAACAAAACCTAAATATTTCAAAAACCTTATTTTTAGTTTTTTTCTACTCCATCTAATCAATAAATAATAGTAAAATTAATTATAATTCGAAAATTGTTGTTGAAGTCTTACTTTCTCATAAGAGACTGTACAAACACACACATTTAAAAAAAAAATTTCTCAAAAATTTGCACGGTAAGGTATAGTTTAAAGTTCACTATTAGATAAATAAGGACATCTACTATTAGAAAAAAATTAATTTTAGTCATAATCTAATATTTTTTTTTTAACATTGGTGGCGAAAGGACCTCCTTAAACATTAAGGCAAAATCTAGTTGAATTCAATTCAACATGACAAAACCACTCAACCACCGTCTTTCAAGAATTGACAAGTTTTTCGGCCCATGGCAACACGACTGTACAGGAAACAACAATTTTGAAACCAAGCGAAACAAGACTAACAGCCCTTTTTAACTGCATATAAAAAGGAAGTATACTTAAAACAATGCATTATTTGCCACTAGACTTCGGCTGGTGCGAAATAAAATAGTTTGTTTAAATTGTTAGTGCAAAAAGCTTTAAAAAAGTGCTTGTGCAAATTGTCCAGTGCGTTTGGCTTCTGTGAAGGTAAGTGTTTTAATTTTTGTTTTTATTTTTAAAAACTAAAAAATCCATCAGACATTAGCCCAAAAAAGGGTGGGGGGTATATTTTAAAAATTAGAGTTTAGATCAAAACATGCTATCAAATGAAAGGTAATTGAGTTTGGAGTTGAATAAAATGCATTTTATTTTTTTAAGCCAGTGGCGCACAAGGGGGATTTAAAAAATTAGAGTTTACATCAAAAAATGGCTTGTGTGGTATCAAATGAAAGGTAATTGAGTCTGGAGTTGAATAAAATGCATTTTATTTTTTTAAGCCAGTGGCGCACGATAGGGGGATTTCAAAAATTAGAGTTTATATCAAAAAATGGCTTGTGTGGTATCAAATGAAAGGTAATTGAGTCTGGAGTTGACTGAAATACATTTTTTTAAGCTATTGCATAGCTTTTATGGCGGACTTTGAGCGCGGCGACCGAATCAAGAAATTTCCGTAACATCCGTAACGAAAATAACCTAAAACCCCCCCACTCCGACCCGCACAGCGATCCAGCGTTGAATGCCGTGGAAGGTTTTTTCCGAATCCAACCCTATTCATATTAGTATGAAGCGGAGTTAAATATACGTCTGCGGACTGGAACGTTTATGCAATACAATACTACAGTCTTTCTCTACGCTTCCATTGGCTATCGGTAACGTGTCTTTTTACAGCTGTATATTTTAAATTCATATTTCGGAGTATAATAAAAAAATGCATTTATTTAGATGACTTTAAACAATACAATTAAGTAATAACGATACTTTTATAGTTTTTAAATCATATATTTATGTGATTCCATTGAATTACAATGTAGGTATCATTTGACATGATAAAATTTTATTTCCAGTTTATTTTTGTTTACTTAAAAAGTAATAATTCGTAAATATTTGTAATCAAATGTTATATATTAGTATAAACGATTCCAAACTTATATCAAGATGTGCTCGGTGCCGCATATCGTACAGTGGTCAAAATTTGGATAGTGCGGATAGCAAAGTTGGTGGTTCGAGCCCCGAAACTTTTAGTATTTTTTTTGTTTTTTTTTTTCCTAAAAAAAAGAAAAATATTATTGTTTTATTATTTCACAGACTTGGTAATTTAAAATGTTTAGTTTTTAAAAAGTATATACTTATTCAATGCATAGTGGCGCATAACGAAGTTCATTCAAGTTCAGCTAATTTTAAAAATGCTAGCTACCAGTGGAGACTTCGTTTATTTAAATTCAAAAAGATAAACAAAGAGGATATATATTTTTTTTTCAATAGGTACAACAATATTAACTTTTTATTTATTTAACAAAAGAAAAAAAATTGTTTTCTTATCGGTCACCACGCTCAAAAAGTGTAACTTGAATTAATATAAAAAAAACTTGAATTAATATCAAAGAAAAAAAAATACTGCATAAATAAAATAAATAAATAATTATAATTGCATAAGTTGATAAAAAATGCTATGCAATAGCTTTACCGCGGCAGTCCCCGAGTGCCACAAGTATTTTTTTTAAATCAGTGACGCATAAGGGGGGATTTCGAGTTTAAATGAAATCATGGCTTGTGTGGTATCGAATCAAATGTTATTGAGTCTGAAGTTGAATAAAATACATTTTTTTTAAGCCAGTGATGCACAAGGGGGGATTTCAGAAATTATAATTTAAATCAAATCATATCTTTCTTTGATATCAGTATTATCTTTTATTTTAATTAATTTGTTCCAAAAACCAAAATGTCCGATTCTAAGAGAAAACCCTCTGGGAGCGAATTTAAAAAGCGGAGATTGAACAAGCAAACACAGCTTCAAAAACAGTCAGATGCGCTGCAGAACTTCTTGGAAGAAGGTAGTTTCAACGCTCCCATAACCGACCAACATTTGAACAACTCCCAGCACCTAGATACTGACTTCCGGATATGGACCCCGCTTTGGACGCAACCGTCAGCATTAAACGAGTTTGGCGAGTAGTGATGCAGTTCCAAAAATCAAAATTCGCAAGTTGTACAGACCTCAGAGAAACATTTAGAAAAGGCTACCGTCCAAAGTATCTCTTCTGACCCAGGATTATGGCCCGAAATCATGCGTGCAGCAGATAGAGTTTTTTTGGTTATTCGTGGTCCTGCTGCACCTTTGTATAATTTTTATTTTCCTTTTGATGATCAGCATAGAAGATTCTCACCAAAACATTACAAGAAAAGGCTTAGAAATGGAGAAGAGGTTTTAAGAGAATGGATGGTATATTCCGTATTTCAAAACGCTTTGTACTGTTTTCCATGTCCACTTTTTGCTGCACCATCTAGCTTGAGCGCTCTTGGCAATCGGGGATTTAAAGACGAAAAGCATTTAGGGAACTCTTTAGCACATCATGAAAATGCTAAAACTCATATAGATTGTTTAAAATTATGGCTTGAATTGAAGCAAAGATTGAAAATAGGTGAAACAATAGATGCAGTTTCTCAGAGACTCATTGATTCTGAGATAAATCACTGGTCTGAAGTTCTTTTACGCATTATATTGGTCGTTAAAATGCTAGATGAGAGCTCTCTAGCTTTTCGAGGAACAAGCGATAAACTGTATGAACACAATAATGGAAACTTTTTGAAGTTAATTAAGTTATTGGCTGAGTTTGATCCAAAAATGGAGGAACACGTTCGCAGAGTCCTCAATAAAGAAGAAATCAAAGTTACATATCTAGGGAAAACTATACAAAATAAAATAATTAAATTATTGCATGACAACATAAAGCACCACATCATTGAGCAAGTTCAAAAGGCCAAGTATTATTCCGTGATTCTTGACTGTACTTCCGATGCAATTAAAGTAGAACAGATGACATTTGTGGTAAGATTTGTCTCCATACAGGAATTAGAGTCTGAAGTTCAAGTTAATATCAACGAACATTTTTTGGGTTTTCTACCCATTGAGAGATCAATGGGTAAGAATTGTAGGAGGTTTTACTAGAAGAGCTAGAGAAAAATAGGCTTAAAGTAGAAAACATGCGCGGTCAAGGGTATGACAATGGTTCCAATATGAGTGAAGAAAAATCGGGAGTACAAACAAGAATCAGAAATATAAACCCCAGAGCATTTTATGTTCCATGCAGCAGCAATTCGCTAAATTTGGTTGTAAACTATATGGCAAAATCCTCGTTTGAGGCAGTCAACTTCTTCAATATTGTTCCAAAGTTATATATATTTTTTTCTTCCTCTTCTTTTCGTTGGGCAATATTACTGAAATATATTGATACTTACACCCTAAAACCATTGAGTGATACGCGATGGGAAAGTCAAGTCGACTCATTAAAAGCTCTGCGGTTTCAAATTGGTCAATTTCACGATGCTTTGTACATCATATATTAAGATTCAGAAATCGATATTATAATCAGACACGAGGCTATATCTGTTATTTACGTTTGGGGAAGAAAATTTTCCTAAAATGGTCCGTATTCGAGAAATTTGACAAAATGTAAAAAAATATTTTTTTATAAAAATTGTTCCAACAAAAGTTGTTTGTTATATAATTCTCTATATTTTTTATACCATACATAATTTCTCTAAAATGGACCGTATTCGAGATATTTGAGAAAATGTGTAAATTTCGAAATTTGAAGAAAACTCAAAAACAGATAAAGAAAAAACATTAAATTTTAAACTTAAGTTTTATTTCGGCCTGACGTGAAATGATTAGATTTTGGACAAAGTCGGAACATCTGGGGGGGGGTACTTTATGGGAGGCCGTTTTTATATTTTATGGAATATATCTGTTATTTATGTTTGGAGAAAAAAAATGTTTAAATAAAAGTTACTTCTAATAATATTATCTATAATTTTTGCTGTATGTAAAAATTTCCTGAAATGGTCCGTGTTCGAGAAATCTGACAAAATGTGCAAAATTCTGATTTTTATGAAAATTGTTGAAATAAAAGTTGTTTGCGATATCGATCTCTATAATTTTTGTTTATACATGATTTTTCTAAAATGGACCGTAATGAAAAAATTGTAGGAAAAGTGTTAAACTAAAATTTTTCACTATTTTCGTTTTCAATGAATATCTATAGAAAGATGTTTCGAGGTAGATGTATGTGGAAAATGTATATATTTAGTTTATCCTCCTCTAAACATTTATAGAGGTGCTGCAATAGGTTGTACAAAATAATCGGAAAAAGCCTGTAAACTAGATAGGAAAGTCATGTGTTGGACACATCAGATTTTTTTATTAATGGTATTAATTTATATACATCATTTTTATAAATCTAAATAGTTCGTTTTTAGCTAAAGCAAAAATCGTTCATTTAATTATAGGTGCCCAGATAGCACACGACGTCCATTGGACGTCCATATTTTGTCCAAATAATGTCCTGGATGTCCATGAACTTTATATGGATGTCCATTGGACATCCATTTTCTGTTATCCAATGGATATACCCATTCAGACGTCCAATGGATGTCCAATAAATGTCGATGATGGACACTATAAAAATGACTAGCTTATAATAAATTATTATAATTCTTCTTGTATAATTTAATTATTTACAACGTTTTAAATAAAATAAATCAATTAATTTTCCTCTTCTAACGCCTCTGTTGACAAGATAAAAAAGTAAAAGGCCATTCAGACCAGAATCGAAAAAGAAAAGAAGAATGAGGTTAATAAGAAAACATCCCACATGTAGCCGATAGATAATGTTTATCTGGTAAGAAAATAAGTATAATTAACATTAAATTATTTAAAAATCCAAACATTAAGAAGCAAATCGTTTGTTTTAAACTAATATAACCTATCAATTATGATTTAAACTTTTATATTTTCGATTTACATTCAAAGAATCCCTTTCTTTTAGACCTTTCTTCAAACGATTTACCTACCTATTTAAGAAAATGGCTTTACTAAAAGCTAACTAATATGCTGCAAATTCGAGATGATGTCAACACAATTATTATTGTAACTAAGAGGTGAGAAAACTTTCAAAGGAGAAAAAAAAAATTCAAGTTTCTATTTGTATGGATGAGACGTTAGCAGAAGAGGCTATTTAGAATATACAAATATTTTTAAAGAAGCTGTAAGTTTTACTTTTATTAAATAAAATACAATCGTTTTGTAAAGTTTAAGAAATGTTGCATTGAAAGTGGTTTCAGAAGTTATTTCTCTTTAATGTTCACAAATACATATTTTTATTGCAATTTTAGATTCAGCAGTTACCAAAACCAGGGACAAGGACATGACAAACTTATGAAAAGATGTTTTGTTTCCATAATTTCTAATATCCTTTCAAATGAATTCGCATAATATGATGGTATGAAAGTAAAATGGTAATATAAAGAAATAATGAGCAGTTTTTTCTTTATATGTAAGTATAGAGGTAAAGTACATTAGTCAATGCATATTTTAATATTAGTTAATAACATTTTATCTAAAAGTTTTACATTTTTAACTATCAGTTTTGTCTGATCAGGCGTGTATTAAATGATTGATTTAAGACTCAATATTCTTATAAAATGTAGTCTTTTTTTAGCTGCTGCTGAGAGTGACAATGGTGCTGCTTAAAAAGTAAGCGAAATAGCCTTAAGAAAATGGCTGAGAAGGTCAACAGAAAGGAGTGCCTATAAAACTAATACATGCTTGATATTATTTATGACAATAAAAATAAGTCCATAGTTGCAATTATTTTATTTCACATTAATATAGGTGGTCAGATGTCCACAAATTGTCCAAAAGCAATACAAAAATAGTCCATATATGGACCTTTCATGGAGTCCAAATGGACGTCCAGGAGTGGGACATTTGTATAGTCCAGTGTATGTCCATTGGATGTCCTTTGGTAAAATGCTGGACGTCCTTTGGACAGCCGATATGTCCATGAATGGACTTCCGATGGACATCCAATGGATTGACTTGTGCTGTCTGGGTGATTATAAATTTTCTCCGTATTTTAAAAAATGAAATTTATCTTTTTTTGAAAACATGGATCTAGCAATCAGTATGATGTAGGTATATAGAATTAATAAATACAAATAAAAAACTCGTTTTTAAAAAATTTTAAAAATAAATAATAATATAATTACTTATTGCTTTGTAATTACTATTTAAATAAAATAAATAATATAACTATATATATATATATATATATATATATATATATATATATGTATGTCTACCCATGAGTTCCGGGACAAAAATTAAGAAATATATATAATGTCAGAAATTGATATACATTGCTAACAGCTACTAGGGAAACTATATACATTTTCAAAAAACGCAGTATTTTGGAAATGGTTATATACCGTTGACTTCCGGTCCATCGTATATTACTTCCACATTTACCTGTTAATTTTGAGGCAGGGCAAAGACTGAGAGGTATATATAATGTCAAAAAATGATATACAATGTTATCAACTGCTAGGGAATACTGTCTTTCTGAAAAACACATTATTTTGAAAATGTTTATATACCGTTGACTTCCCGTCCATCGTATATTACTACCAAATGTTTCTAATTTTGATGTATTTAAAAAACAAAATATAGTTTTTATGTGAATAAATTTTTATATAAGTTTTACAATGAAACGACAAGTTTCAATTTTTTGCAACTATAATACCAATAATAATTCCCAGTTTGAGAAATTTTCATGTATCTATGTATGTGAAAGAATTATTCGTATACCGTGTGTTTATATTTATACTTTACTATTGAAATAAAGTTATGCATTTTTTATTTTACTTCAAATATTAATAACTAAGCCATACACTGGTCCCACTGGATATCGATCACCCCGTTACTTCTTTACGGGTTGCACACATTAAAAATACTGTAAGTTGTGTCATCGGTGACGTTTAATTAGGTTTTATCGCCCCAATTTAAAACTAATAAGTAATTATTATAAATTATACAAGAAATCAAAGTAAAAAATATTTAAAAATTATAACACTAAACAGAAATAACTAAATATTTTGTGACTTCTAAATCAATAATGTACTTAGTTTTTTTCTGTATCACCCCATTTTCTTTTGTAATTCTTCCAATTATTTTGACATACCACTAAACAGAAATACCTTAATATTTTGTGAATTCTAAATCAATAATTTACTTAGTTTTTTCCTTGGCTCCCTATTTTCTTTTGTAATTCTTTCAATTATTTTAACGTATCTTTCTTTTTTATTTATTTATTTCTCGAAATATACCAACTTGTAAGGTGTTATATTAGGATATATATGATTTTTTTTGTGACAAATGTGAATACTTAAATATACAAAATTCCTAGAACATTCTTCAAATAGTTGGAGTCGTATGAAAAAATTGTGTACATAACTCGTATAAAAGTGTATTTCCTGCACTCGTTAAGTTTCCGCACTCATTATGGAATATACTATAGGATAGCTTGAAAAAATTTATTTATGAAAGTATGTATGTACGTAGACTTGCAAACTTTTTGTATTCTGAACCTATCAACTGAGGTCTTTTGAGAAGCGAGTGTCCCCGTTCTATATTGTTTATTTTTTTTTCTTCTTCTTACACCTTTTGCTGTTAGGAAATATTCTTGGGTAGTTCTAATTATGGACGAATCTGTGTCTGGCTGAATGGCAATGTGACTATGCCAAAAAAAAAAAAACTGAGGTCTTGGTAAGTTTATCTAAAATAATTGTCTTGATGGGTCCCTAGACGAGAAATGAAAAGACAGAATACTGTTATGAAAACAAACAATGCTAGTGATAATTATTGATTTATTTTAAATGCTATATATAGAAATTAAGTTTTATTCTCTATGTCACGCCAATGGTACTGGAATAATAAGTGTATTTATTATAGGTACATCGAAAACTGAAGATGGCCATTGGAAAATTTAAAAGTTCTACTACGCGACGTACTATTTTTTATGCCACTGTTCCATTGTATTTTTATGAAAAGTAAACGTTACATATATGATTTCGGAGGATAATGGACATTCGAATTTTTTCCCTGTTTTGCATATAGTCGTCATCTATTAAATAATTTGTTTATTAATAGTTTTTGTTATGAAAATCATATCGTGCAAATTCCGTCTTAAATTATTTTATTTGAAGAGTACAAAAATTGGACAGAATCCATTATTATTGTATACAATTGAGGTAATATAAAATTGTTATTTTACTAAAATATCAAAAATTTAGTTGGTACCGGAATACGAGGGTATATCTACAAATTTAAAATTAGAAGATTCAATTTAATGGTTAATTAATTTTACTTAAAGAGTACATACATTGGACAGAATCTGTTATTATTGTATACCACTAAGGTAATATAAAATTGTTACTTTATATGCAGAATAACAAAAATTTGGTCGGTACCGGAATACGTGGGTATATCACCAAATTAAGAATTAGACGATTCAATTAAATGTTTAATTGATTTTACTTGAAGAGTACATAAATTGGGCAGTATCTGTTATTATTGTATATTATTGAGGTAACATAAAACTGTTACTATACATACAAAATAGCAATAATTTGGTCGGTACCGGAATACGAGGGTATATCTACAAATTATAAATTAGAAGATTTAATTTAATGATTAATTAATTTTATTTAAAGAGTACATAAATTGGACAGAATCTGTTATCATTCTATACCATTGAGGTAATATAAAATTGTTACTTGACATACAAAATAACAAAAATTCGGCCGGTGCCGAAATATGTGTATATATCAACAAATTAAGAATTAGACGATTCAATTAAATATTTAATTCATTTTACTTGAAGAGTACATAGATTGGGCGGTATCCACTATTATGGTATATCATTGAGGTAAAATAAAGTGGTTACATTAAATACAATATAATAAAAAAATGGTCGGTACCGGAATACGTGGATATATCTACAAATTAAGAATTAGACGATCCAGTTAAATGTTTACTTGATTTTACTTAAAGAGAACATAAATTGAATTACTATTTTATACCACGGAGCTATTATAAAATTGTTTCTTCAGTTACAAAGTAACAAAAAAATAGTCGGTACCGGAATACGTTGATACATCTTCAAATTAAAAATTATTTAAGTCAATTACCTGATTAATTGATTTTATTTGAACAATACATAAATTGGACAGTATCTACTATTATTATATACCACGGAAATATTATAAAGGTGTTACTTTACTTACAAAATAACTAAAAATTAGTCAGTACCGGAATACATTAATATAATATATACAAATTAAAGAATAAAGAAGAAATTTTTGACCACCCCATAGCAAATCATTCTTTGTCACTATATACCAGTGCAGCAGGCTAATGAACTTTTTCTACGATTTTATTATAATTTTAAAGTTAAATGAAAATAATCTGTTTCATAATGATATCCATTATGATACAGATTATTAGCCAATAGACAACTCATATTTTTCATCAAGGAACCTAGCCTGTATATTTGACATATTATTAGTCAATAGAAACTGATATTTTCAATATTTCTTGTATTTAACATATGGGAATCATTGTTCTTTGTTAATAAGACATTATTTTTATCAAGTTCTTACTTCAAGATACCTACCTATGAATTAAAAATACATTCATTTTAAAAGAACCTGGAAGGAATTATGGCGCATCTTAATTATTGTGAGACACCCTGTTTAATTTTCTAAAAAATAAATTCCGGAACAAACAAGATTTTTTGGAATTTTTTAAATAAGGTAGCCAGCTAATTAATAATGATTAAGTATATGGTATATTAGTGATGGATATAGGTATCCCCATATTGCACTTTTCCGAATACCCAGTTTTAATATGTACATGTATTTTAATAACACCCTGTATAATTCAATTTTCCATCTAGTTATAAAAATTTTATGACTGTTTGAGGTGAAATTTTTTTAAGCTACGCCTCTGCATTGAACTATCTTTGCAAAAAAACGTCCACGAAAACATTTCCCCCCAAAACAAAGGATTCTTATTGGTGTTTGGCCTGTTAATATTTTTATATATAGATTACGCCGATTCTACCGGGTCATTTGCTGAAGGCGTACTCATTATACTATTTCTGGTAATTTAAAGATCACATGTTGTTCAGTGGTCAGGTCAAAAGGGTCACAACGAGAAATGTGCTATAAAGTAGTAAATAATTAATAAATAATATTTGTTGCTCAGTAATTTAAAATAATTTGACGGATCCCTATCATACTTGGCAGAAAGTATAGGTCCTATTAACCACACTAAATTATGTTAAACTAAAGTTTCTGGCTGTTACCAGAGGCGTACGAGAGGGACAAGGGGGAGGTTAACCCTTCCTAAATTCTACGCCACTGCCGGAAATGCCATTTTATTATAAATTTTTAATTCTCCACTATTTTTTATGTAAATAACCTTATCTTTCTTCGTAGCGCTAAACTCATTATTTTTAGAGATATTTAAAGATAAACATAAGGCTGCACACAATTCTTTTATTTAATTTATGTGAAATAATTGTGCATTATTTTAAAACAATTTTACGTATCCCCATCATTCTTGATGGAAAATATAGGTACTGTAGACCACACTAAATTATGTTGAATTAAAGTTTCTGGCTACTACCAAGAATGGTAGGGATACGTCAAATGGTTTTAAAATAGTGCGACCAAATATTTCAAATACATTAAATGAAAAAATTGTGCAACCTTATGTTTAACTTTAAATAAATCGAAAAATAATGAGTTTAGCGCTGCAAAGAAAGAAAAGATTATTTACATAAAAAATATTGGAGAATTGAAAATGTATACTAAAATGACAATTTCGCCAGTAACGTAGAATTTAGGAAGCGTTAACCTCCCCCTAGCCCCTGTCGTACGCCTCTGATAGTGGCCAGAAACTTCAGTTTAAAATAATTTAGTGTGATTTATAATAACTATACTTTCTGCTAAGTATGATAGGGATCAGTCAAATAGTTTTAAAGTTCTGAGCAAAAATCATTTTAAAATTTTTGACTGAAACATTTTATTTAAGTGATTTGGGTTAAATCGTCACCATTTGGGCCCAAGATTATCTAGTTAAAATATGTCCCATTATTAATGAAACCCTGTATAAGAGATACGGGTTTAGTTCCTATCGTTTATGAATCGGGGTTAAGATGGTGTTCCCTAAGGCAGATACAAATTCTTTTCAAATACGAGGTACCATGCAAATTTACTATTTAGCAAACAACGCCGCGAATCAAAACACTTTCTGTTTAGTTGTTATTCTTAAACATTTTTTGTATTATGTTTAAAATGCAATTAAATAAATATACTCAATTAATAAAGGCTACTTAAAGTGGAGGAGTGATCAATGTATAAAATCAAATTTATTTCTAGTGCGAATGAAATTGTTAAAGAAAACAAAAATAAGTAAGCATGCATCCATTTCACAATCGTCGAAATATAAATGTAAACTGACTTTAGAGGTATTGTTGGGCCCACAGAGGGAGACTAGAAATTTATTTTTTATTATAAATATAAACAACGTATTAAAACACTGACTCAATACGACGTAGAAAATTTTAAAGAAATAAAAACCAAATTAAGTAATCTGGTTGGGCAACCTTTTGGCACTTGAAATTTATTTTACGGTTTTCTATTAACAATATAAACAATATTTAAAAAAAAAACTGGCTGATTCAGGGACCTAGAGAAGCTCTAATAAAAGAAAATCTAAAATAACTAATAAATAAATATGTGGGTAGAGGGGTATTTGAAATGTATTTTGTAATTTACTATTATTTTTAATTATCTTGTCAAACAAGCAAAACATTGCCTGTATACGGTAACGGGACATCCTGTATACAAATTAAAACATAAACGATTCAAAAAAATGAATAATTTATTTTACTTGAAGAGTACATAAATTGGGCAGGTAATATAAAACTGTTACTTTATATACAAAATAACAATAATTTCGTCGGTACCGGAATACGTAAGTATATCAGCAAATTAAGAATTAGACGATTTAATTTATTGATTGATTAATTTTACTTAAAGAGTACATAAATTGAACTGGATCTGTTATTTAACACCATTGAGGTAATATAAAATTGTTACTTTACACACAAAACAACAAAAATTTGGTCGGTACCGGAATACGTGGGTATATCAACAAATTAAGAATTAGACGATTCAATTAAATGTTTAATTGATTTTACTTGAAGAGTACATAAATTTGGCAGTATCCATTATTATTGTATATCATTGAGGTAATATAAAACTGTTACTTTACAGACAAAATAACAATAATTTGATTGGTACCGGAATACATGGGTATATCACCAAATTAAGAATTAGACGATCAAATTAATGATTAATTAATTTTACTTAAAGAGTTCATAAATTGAAAGAATCTGTTATTATTATACACCATTGAGGTAATATAAAATTGTTATTTTACATACAAAAAAACAAAAATTTAGTCGGTACCGGAATACGTGGGTATATCGACAAATTAAGAATTACACGATTCAATTTATTAATTAATTTTACTTAAAGAGTTCATAAATTGAACATAATCTGTTATTATTGTAGGGACAGCACTGTTAATTAGAACCCAACAGATTAAATTTTAAATGGTTTTATTTGAAGGGTACAAAAATTAGACAGAATTTATTATTATTGCATATCATTAAGGTAATATTAAATTGTTACTTAGCATACAATTACAAAATATCAAAAATTTGGTCGGTACCGGAATACGTGGATATATCTACAAATTAAAAATTAGACTATTCAATTAAATGTTTTTGATTTTACTTGAAGAGTACATAAATTGAGAAGTATCTATTATTATTGTATATCATTAAAGTAATATGAAACTGTTACTTTACATACAAAATGACAATAATTTGTTCGGTACCGGAATACGTAGGTATATCACCAAATTAAGAATTAGACGATTCAAATTAATGTTTAATTGATTTTACTTGAAGAGTACATAAATTGGGCAGTATATGTTATTGTATATTATTGAGTTAACATAAAACTGTTACTATACATACAAAATAGCAACAATTTGGTCGGTACCGGAATACGAGGGTATATCACCAAATTAAGAATTTATTGATTAATTAATTTCACTTAAAGAGTTCATAAATTGAACAGAATCTGTTATTATTATACACCATTGAGGTAATATAAAATTGTTATTTTACATACAAAATAAAAAAATTTGGTCGGTACCGGAAGCATATTCGTATTAAGCGTGCAGTATCGCAGGCTCGTCTTTTCCGAGTATCGCCGAATGCATCGACGTATCCAGAGCGCGAGAACGCATTATGCTAGATGTATCCAACATTCGAAATTGCAATTATTAATTTTTGGCATTTGTCATGGTTACTTGTTTTTGTATCGTACACTAAAATGGAGAATTTTTGTTTGCCGCCAAATTTCTGCCCTTAATACAGGGGCGTATTTGTAGGGCAGCCAATCAAAGTTGTAAAACAAATAGATACCGTAAAAATACTCGAGCGTGACAGATTATTGTAGTGAAGGTTAATTTGCACCTTAAAAATGATCTCCACCAAATCTTAGCCCTTAATATAGGGGCTATACAGGGTGTTTTATAAGGAATGGTCAATATTTTAACCATAGATTCGGGACCTGTAAATATTAATATTTTACTTAATAACTTTGAGTCAAATTTTATTTCTATGTTCTCAAGTATAACCCTATAATAAATACTATGAGTAGAATATTTTAAATGCAAATATCTCGATATGGGCTGAATTTATGCTATTAAAACAAGTGTACCTTTTTAGTTCAAATTTACAGGGTGTATCATAACGACTTGAAACAAATTCAAAAAAAGGCAGGATCAAAAAAATATGGATATTTTTCTTCATCCAGTAATGTGTAGGTGGCGCTCCCTTTATCTAGTCTTAAAATTAATAACATATTTATGATTAACTAACTAAAACAGATAACCATACCAAATTTCAAGTCAATATGTTAATTATTAATGAAATTATTCGAAAAAAAAAACAAAAATTTATTTTAACATCAACACCCTGTATCTTGGTAGTAGATAACATTTTTCAAAATATTATTTAGGGGGCGCATATCTTGTCAATATGTTGCGATATCGAACGCTGAGTACCACGCGAAAAGCCTGAACAATGCGTTCCCGCGCGCTGTATACCTGAACGGATTCGAGGGAACTCGGAAAAGGTGAGCCTGCGATACTGGATGCTTGATACGAATATGCGTACCGGAATACGTGAGTATATCAACAAATTAAGAATTACGCGATACAATTTATTAATTAATTTTACTTAAAGAGTTCATAAATTGAACATAATCTGTTATTATTGTAGGGACATCACTGTTAATTAGAACCCAACAGATTAAATGATTAAATGGTTTTATTTGAAGGGTACAAAAATTAGACAGAATTTATTATTATTACATTAAGGTAATATTAAATTGTTACTTAGCATACAAAATATCAAAAATTTTGTTGCTACCGGAATGCGTGAGTATATTTACAAATTAAAAATTAGAAGTTTCAATTTAATGATTAATTAATATTACTTAAAGAGTTCATACATTGGACATAAATTATTGTTATTGTACACCAATGAGGTAACATAAAATTGATCATTTACATGCAAAATAAAAAAAAATTGTTCGGTTCCGATATACGTGGGTTTATCAACAAATTAGGAATTAGACGATTCAATTAAATGTTTAAATAATTTTATTTGAAGAGTTCATAAATTGGACAGAATCTGTTATTACTGTACACCATAAAGATAATATAAAATTGTTACTTTACACACAAAATAACAAAAATTTGGTTGGTACCGGAATACGTGGGTTTATCTACAAATTAAAAATTAGACTATTCAATTAAATGTTTTTGATTTTACTGGAAGAGTACATAAATTGAGCAGTATCTATTATTATTGTATATAATTGAAGTAATATGAAACTGTTACTTTACATACAAAATGACAATAATTTGTTCGGTACCGGAATACGTAGGTATATCAAAAAATTAAGAATTAGACGATTCAATTAAATGTTTAATTGATTTTGCTTGAATAGTACATACATTAGAAAGTATCCATTATTATTGTATACCATTGAGGTAATATAATATTTTTACTTTACATGCAAAATAACAAAAAATTGGTCGGTACCGGAATACGTGGGTTTATCGACAAATTGAGAATTGGACGATTCAATTAAATGTTTAATTGATTTAACTTGAAGAGTACATTAATTGGGCAGTATCCATTATTATTGTATATCATTGAGGTAATATAAAACTGTTACTTTACATACAAAATAATAATAATTTGGTCGGTACCGGAATACGTGGGTATATCAGCAAATTAAGAATTAGTCGATTTAATTTAATGATTAATTAGTTTTACTTAAAGAGTACATAAATTGGACAGAATCTATTATTGTACACCATTGAGGTCATATAAAATTGTTACTTACAGCAAAATAACAAAAATTTGGTCGCTAGGTACCGAAATATGTGGGAATATCTACAAATTAAAAATTAGACTATTCCATTAAATGTTTAATTGATATTACTTGAAGAGTACATAAATTGGTCAGTATCCATTATTATTGTATATCATTGAGGTAATATAAAATTGTGACTTTACATACACAATAACAATAATTTGATCGGTATCGGAATACGTGGGTATATCAATAAATTAAAAATAAGACGATTCAATTAAATGTTTAATTGATTTTACTTGAATAGCACATACATTGGGCAGTATCCATTATTATTGTATACAGAGTGGCCCAAAAGTCTGGAAACGGCCAATTATCTCGTAACGTGCTAGTTCTAATTGTACAAAATTTGGTATACACCTATTTTGGGATACGGAAACTCTAGATTTGATATTTGCAATGTTGCCAGATTTGCCGTTTCTCTTATATTATTAGTCACTTTGGTTTTTCAAATTCATCACCCTATATATTCAGTCATTATTGGAATATTCTATTCAATACGAGTTCAAACATATGCAACACTTATGATTTTATGTAGACTGAAAGGTCTCAAATAAATAAAACAAAAGTCTGGCAACGCCTAATTGTCTCAATAAATTGTTTAATACAAACTATTTTCAACTACATTAAAACGTAACAATTGAAAGATTACACCATTTTTAACATAATGATTACTTTATCAAGTGTTCAAAATGTGCTCCATTTGTGAGTTGACAGTACCCTAATCGATGATAGAATGCATCTACCACATTTCTCCACGATGGTTTTATTTATTTAAGACCTTCCAGACTACATAAAATCATAAGTGTTACATATGGTTGAACTCGTATTGAACAGGATATTCCAATAATGACTGAATATACAGGGTGATGAATTTGGAAAACCAAAGTGACTAATAATATAAGAGAAACGGCAAATCTGACAACATTGCAAATATCAAATCTGGAATCTCCGTATCCCAAAATAGGTGTATAACTGAGGTAATAGAAAATTGTTACTTTAAAGTATACTTGTTAAGTATATCTTTAGCACATATATATTAGAAATTCCCAATTTTGTTCATAAAAATGGGCAATAACTTCAAAAATTGAATATTTATAGTTTATTTTAAGTTTTTCTTTCTTATTTGTGTTAATCTTTATGTCCCCTTTGGAACTTAATCTTATTTTACCTAATTCCAAATAAATAAATTTTGTTTTAAACTTAAAGTTAAAACATTCAATATCCTTGTTACGTAAAACATATGACAAATCCATTTGCAGTACCCTCATTTAGTTTTTAAAATGCACTTTTTGATATTTTTTTATACTCGTTTAGGAGAATCGTCCTATTAAGCTCTATGTGAAAAATTATATTTATTATATAATGGGCCGGAACTCATGGATAAACATGTAAAGTGTTCCGGGACAGTCCCGGAAATATAGGTTAAACAAATAAAACTTCCAGACCAGTACCGGAACTCATCAAATGTCCCGGAACTCAATGAAAGACCCCTAAAACGGTCCCGGAATTCATAGCTGGACATACATATATATATATATATATATATATATATATATATATATTATTATTTTTTGGTATTAAAATATTGATCTTCCCTCGTTTCCGTATCCAGATAGAAATGATTCTACGCTAGGAACTCCGTGAGCAGCAAATAACATATTCAACGGATCGATAAATCATTTTGGCCAGTAGATTATTTTATCATATATTTGACTACAGGCACCACTGGTTAGGCAATCCAGCAGTACAGAATTTGACCGAAAATCCATTGGAGACTCTGTCCTTAACTACTCAACTTTAGCTGGCGGTCTGAACAGGTCCGTCATTATATTATTTTGTAGATGTATGGTGTAATTTGACTTAATAGCACATGGTAATTTTTTAATAATTTAGTGAATAATTAATGATGCATAACTTCATAATGAACTTGAAGACTATACAATTCTAACTATAAAAAATATATACACTAATTTGTACTTACTATATGTGAAAAGTTTTCCTATATAATTATTCCACCCCACATTTCTTATCCTTTCCATTAAAACACCTACTAAACTGTAATCTTTCATCAATTTGAATTTTTAATAATATAAATGCATACACGACAATTTTTTTTGTAATTGAGCTATTAACTCAATAGCTAATATTTTTGTAAGTTTGGTGTATTAATACGTCAGCAGATCGTAAGCTTAAAAGAGGTTTTATTGGAAGAACAAAAAGAGGTAAGATTTTAAACTGTTTTAAAATATGTAGTTAATGAAAGATCAGTGGTTTAAAAAAATGTTTTTCTTTAACTTTTTTACAACAAGGCGTTATTGGCTGTTGAGTAAAACTACTTTTGCCCACGCTGAAAGCGGCGACAAAAGTAACAATCTTCTTATAGTGACATTGGATAATTTTAATAATTGCATTTTATAATCATTTTTAAGAAAACATTATATGTTTTATTCTGTCTGTTAAGTGTTAATGATGAACGAATGAAGACACTTTTACTCCTAATAAAGCAGCAATATGTTGAATTGGATTTATAAAATTGATACTGGATTTTCCTTCTCTAATAGATCTATCTCACACAGATTTTTATACACTTTTTTTATTCTTTTGTTTACTCTAAATACAGCAGCTCGTGAATTTTTTTCTAATTATTTTTGTTTAAAATGTATGTATTTTTATTTTTGTAAAATTTATATTAGACTAATAGACTGGCCAGTAATGACAGATTTTTTGCTACGTTTTTTAATGTATGCATCTTTTAAATTATGATTATTATTATAGGTTTTTAACATGTCCTAGCCAATTATCTAAGAGTGCTCGCATGCATCGGCGTCACAATGAAAATTTTATTTTGTATTGAAAATGGATAATTGCGAACGATTAATAAATGCATGCAATTTGTTTTTTTATTCAAATTTTAAAAAATTTACCTGCGAAAAATAATCTGCATACGCCTCCTTTGTGTAGAAAGTCCCGAAATATTTAACTTAACTTGTAAAAACAGGAGTTATTAAAAAACAACAAGTTTTAAACGAAAAGCTACTTAGCATACAATCGCGGCGTGCACAAGCGTTTCGGTCACTTTTTAAACATGCACCTTTTCCTCAAAACAATTATTAAACAATTAAAAAACGAATTTAATATAGTACATTGTCAATATGAAGCTTTTTACACAGTTCTGTCGTGTAGCAACATTTCAAAAACAAATTTAAATTTTGCAAAATTTGCAACCATTTTTAAACGTATGCTACTTTGTCTGTTGTGAAATTAATGATAAAATAGCACGATTTAGAAATTTGCATACAATTTTGGTGTGTATAGATATAAACAGAACATGAACTCTTAACAAGCTTGTTGGAAAATAATTCGTGTTGGTCATAATTCTTATTAAATGAATCTATGCAATCACAAATTTTGAAATTGAATAAAAATGGAAGAAACAAAATTATTTTATTTTTCTAAATAAGTTTCATCAGTTATAAAAGTTAGGCTGTATATTTTTTAAATAATTGAATAGCTAATTGGATAAAGGGGACTTGTATCTACATTTTGAATTATTTGACAGCTCCGTTAAATAAGACAGTCAATAATAAATGTAAAAGAGAAAAGTAAGCTTAACAATTGATAGAAAGATAGAAAGAAATACATTCGAAAAGTAGACACTCTAAGCTTTAAAATGGTGTGCATTGAATAGCAATATAATGAAATATGAGTTTTTAATTACTGCTTGTTTCAAAGATTTCTAGAACTCCGAAAACGTATGAAAAATGCAAATAAACAAATCAATTTTATTTTAAAACGCCAGGAAGATACTGGAAAAAAATTTCTGAGATCATTCGAGACATCTCAAGATTCCATTTAAAACAAAAATGGGATAAAAAACTATTAAAAGAAAAAAAAATATGAATGAATTACTATAAAGTGGTCCAAAATAGTGGGAAAACGCAACTTTGACCCCTTTTTCAATGTTCTTGACAGGAAATAACGGGCTTCAAGGCACATGGATCGATACCTATGGGTTTTCCCATTGTATTGAACTTTTAATCATCGAAAAATATCAATCTTTGACTGAGTTCTGAAACAATTTGTCCACCCGTTTACAAGCTAATCAGCATTGCTATAGAGATAAAGCAGGGGCTGAACGAGGGGACTTTTGATTGCGGTTATCTCGAAACCTGTCGAATTCCCGACAAAAATGATATAAACCATTTTTGTAGATAATGATAAGATCTTTCTTTTTTATTTAAACAAAAATTCTCCAATTTGCATATTGTGGAAGATATTGGCGGGAAACCAGTTTTAGGGTCCATTTTCCCTTTCCGACGCAGCAGATTTGGTAAAAGTTTTCACCCTTGAAAGCAACCTTTAAGACCTAAGAATTGAGCTACAAAGGAAATCTGGACCGACTTAATGACAGCTTTGCATATTTTCAGGTCTTCAGTTACTGGACTACTAATAATAATGCCAAAGTGGATAATAATATACATATATGTTGGTATAGAAAACACTGGTATAATTTACTTACAGCATGAGCCGCAGTACCATTTCTTGCTTGTTAAACGCTATACTTTTTATTTGGACACACACGATTTTTTTTAAATAATTATTAATTTGTGTTATCAGACAAGGATCTGATTTAATTATTATTTTGTGTTATCAGAAATATTAAAAAAAAAGGAACTTCATTTTTAACAGTTAGTTGAGAAATTGTATTTTTGTATTATACCCGTAAATTTTTTTTGTAAATATAGTTAAATATTTAATAGTTACTGTAATCCCTTTGAACATGATTCAGTCTTTTAAAATACAACTTTAGACGCCTGATTATAAAATCATGAATAAGTAATGCCTAAAGAGACTTTAATTGCATCAGTAGTCAAACGGTTGTAGTTATTTCAATATTTATGTTGATTACAAGTTATCAAAGTTAAATTATTTTCCTGAAGACCGACCCCTTCAAAGCTGCAATTATTTGTGTTTGGAAAACGAGACCAGTATAGAGATCGCTGGTTTGTTTTCACCCCTCAGGGTTTAGGAATTTATTGCTGAAGTCCCTTCATTATTTTTCAATTGTTTTGGCAAATTTTAAACTGACAAAATTTTTCATTATTTTATCTTTGTACTATTGCATTATATCTGTCTTGAAATTTTGCCTCTGGTTGACAAAACGAGTAATTTGCAAGCCCGTATTTCATGGGTCATGGGTTTGAATCCCACCTGGAGCAGAATTTTTTCAAATTTAATAATTCTGTTTTTTCTGATTTCTTTTCATCCTTCGGGTATTAGAAAATTATTACTGAATTTTCTTCATTAATATAGATATTGTTCTGGATTCTCGAAAAATATATGAGTGACAAGGTTCAACTGGGTTTAAGCCACGCTCTCTAAAAGCACATCACACATGCATATTCATTAGTTGAGAGATCAAACAAAAAAATAGAGTAAGAAGGTTAATTTCAAATATGGCATAGCCGCACAGAAGCAGAAAAGCGAAAGTCTTAACCACCAACTAGTTTTGGTCAGTGACCATCATCATACATAAAAAAATGTTTAAAAAGCAGCAATAAAAAGAAATAACAATATAGGGGAAGGTTGCCTAAAATGGGATACGTCAGAATTGCACGCGTCGCTAGGGTAAAGGCTTAGCGACAATGAGAGAAATTCATTAGAACATCGGCTAATGAAGTGAATGGTTTTTATTTTTTTATGCCGGGATTGTAAATTTTTAATGTTATATCTTAAGACCTGAAAGCTAGCAGGAGTAATATATCAATCGTTTCCAGTGATCTTTGTGTAGAGTATGGTCTTGGTTTTCATCGTTCTTCTAGTGTTTGCTTAAAAAGTGACAACAAAAAATTTGAGGTTGGTTTAAATACTTTAAATCAAGTGTGGGTAAAATGGGAAATTAGTATTGTGGGTAAAATGGGGTATCCCGTTTTACCAAAATCAAATGAGCGTAGTTTATTTTATTCTATTTTTTTTAGATGCCACACGTTTACAAAAGAAAGACTGATCGGCAATCGTGGTCCGAGGAGTCAATAGCTAAAGCTTTAGAGGCCTTAGGAAACGGCACTTGTGGGTATTTAAAAGATGCAAAAAAGTATGGAGTGCCAAAATCTACTTAAGAGAGGAGATTTAAGGAGAAGAACAAATATGCTACTGGTTCTTTTAAATCGCCTGGGAGTAGAAAGGTTACATTTCCAATTGAATTGGAACAACAGTTAGTCGAGTATGTTAAGAACATGGAAGGTATGCTGTTTGGATTAACAACCAGAGGTCTAAGAAGCCTTGCTTATCAGCTTGCTATAAAAAATAATATTGTTTACTACTTTAATAACACAAAACAAATGGCTGGATGGCATTGGCATCGTTTTTTTTTAAAACGTCACAATCTGTCAATTCGATTACCTGAAGATACCTCTGTTGCACGAGCTAGGTTTTAACAAAGAAGCAGTGTCATCATTTTTTAATATTCTTGAGCCTCTTTAAAATAACTTTCCTTCGACCAGGGTCTTAAAATTTGATAAAACAGGCATTACGACGATTCAGGGTCGTCCTTCAAGAGTTATTGCACTTCGAGGTCAGAAACAAGTGGATACCCTGACGTCTGCCCACGCGGGGAGCTGTCTATAGCCGTAATTTGCATGAGTGCAAGTGGAATATTTGTCCCGCCTATGTTAATCATTCCTAGAGTTTGTATCAGGGGCGGCTCGTGACCAACATTTTGGGGGTTCACAGTAGCAGAATATAGATCCCGGTACAGATATAGGTAAAAAACTGTCAATGTTTTATAAATGTATATTATAAACTTTCTAAAACACTGAAAGTTTTTTCATACATGATACCTATATTCTGTCACTGTGAACCACCCCACGAGCCGCTACTGGTTCGTATGAAGCCACAGTTTCTTGAGGGTGTTCCTCCAGGAACAATAACAGTTGCTCATAAATCTGGTTGGATGCAATTGGATCTCTTTGATAGATGGTTTAATCATTTTCTCTCTCACATACAAGCATCAAGAATTAATCCAGAATTACTTATTCTTGATGGTCTTAAAACATACGCAAAATATTTCTACCAAAGATAAAGCAAGAGAAACTGGTGTCACAACTTTATGTCTCCCACCACACTGTAGTCATCGACTACAGCCGTTGAAAGTGTTATTTATGGCCTCTAAGCACCTTTTATTCACTAGAAATAGAGATTTGGTTTAGAAATCACCCAGGGTGATGCATCACTGTAAGCGAAGTTCCTTCTTTATTTGGCAGAGCATATCTTCGTGCTTCTACTCCGATAAATGCTATTAATGGATTTGAAAAACTGGACTATACCCAGTAAACCGCACTGTATTTACCGAGGATATGTTTATTGCAACACTTCCAACAGACAAACCACAAAAACAGGATGATGTCGTACCATCTTCTTGCGATTTCGAAGATGATCCACCCGAACAACGCGAATTCGGAAGGTACACGCGAAATTGAAACTAATAGAGAAGCTACATTCGAAAATGACCCTAAGAGAGAATCTCTACCTAAACAAATAATGGCTCTTCCAAAGAAATATTCCGAGGTTGCCAAAAGAAGTGCTTCACATGATATGTCATCCACGAGCAAAGGTATAACTTTGATAAGTCCTGAACAAATTGCTCCTTATCTCAAAGTCAGTTTATTACAAATTTCAAAAGAGTAATAACGTTTTGACAGTTGCATGTGGGAAACAGTTTAAAAACTATTAAATTTCATACGGGTTATAACAATTTTACAACAGCCATTAAACAATTAAAGTTAAAAGGCAGTCAATTACAAATTTTAAACAGTCCATAACAATTTTACTGTTGCATGTGGAAAATAGTTACAAAGCTATCAACGGCAAATAGAATAATTAAAGTTAATAGGCAGGTAATTACAAATTTCTAAAGGGGCAAAACGATTTTGCCATTACCAGTTACTTTGCCATTAAATTCGTTAAAGGGCCAGAAGCTTGCCACAACTTCAATGTTTGTTGGGATTAGTTGAATAGAAACAATTGTCAATGTAGATTAGATTTACATAGGACTACAAACCATATAGCTACTCCCCCACATTAACCTTTTCATGTCTATTGTGGATATCCTTGTTTATTATTAAGAGTGATTTGTCTAGTTATAAAGAAGGAAGCAGGTCTCCGGCGTAGCTAGTTGCCTTTAGTTTTTCATCTCCTTGGAAGGAATCTCTGTCTTGAGTAGCACAATACGTGTACTACAGTTTTCTCCCTTTCCTGACAGAATCGACACAAAGTCTTTACTTCCATGCCGATTTTATACACATGTTTATACTTACAGTGCGCTGTTGGTAGGCCTACTAATACTCTAGTATTTTTTCTATTCTGACTTAATAGATGCTCGGTAAGTTTTGGCGATGGTTCTTTTAAGAACTCTCTGTTCAGTATCTGTCTAGTCTCTGTTTTGGTGAATTGTTCCACCATTCCTGAGTGAGATTTGTTTAACATCCACTGTCTTCTGAATATTATGATGGCTGTTTCTATGATACCACAGAAGTGTTCTGGGCCAATAAGATTCATTGAGCCTCCTTCTCGGGCTGGTAAATCAACCTCTTTATTGTTCTTATGAACTCTGTGGCTTGGTGGCCTTGTGAATGTTCTGATGGTTGTCTTTGTGAAACCTCCTTCTCAGGCTGGTAAATCAGTCTGGTACCCAAGTTAGGATTATTAAAGTAAATTCTCCTCCTAATCATCAAACAAAATTTTCAATTATGTCAATTTTAAGATCGTCTCCTGATGATGTTGTCTCTGTCTACGAAACGTATAAAGTGTGATAGTATGCGTGTAGTGGTGTTATTGTATTAAACTATTTTAAAAACGACCAAAACTTCTGTACTTCCAAATTTTATTGCATCTAAAGCTCTAAAATATGCAGAATTATGTAAGAGAGATAGACAATTTAAATTTAAAATATAGAAATATCCATAACAACATTCGGACTACAAAACATTTCCATAAACTTTACATATCTAACCGAACTCGGAACTTGTAAAACTTTTTAACTGTTTTCTTTATAGCGATAAACTGACAGAAGTCGCCTACCACAGCGACCGGCGGGATTGTTCCTTGAAATACAAAAAGAATATGCTGTTCTTCATGACGAGGTCCCAGCGGAACCTGAAATTGTACGCCGGTGGCTTCTTTTCTTTATCTCTGGACACTTTCGTCTGTGTAAGTTTTTTCTGATGATGGGGCTTTCAATTTCGTCCAGGAACAATACAATAGTCACACTGAGCACGTACGAGAATTTTTCACCGGATAGTAATGTCACATGAGCGCTTAAAGTTGTGTAAATTGCTTTTACTGTACATTATTTTCCGTTTGACGAAAATGTTTTAGAACGTATCGACGTAAACTCGGGTACTTTCCGTAAATGTTTCCTGAATAACAATTAATAGACACAGTATAATATATAAAAGAATGAATTCAACGGAGATCTTGGATCTTGGAAAGATGCGTCCCGTTCAGAGTTGTTTACATTTTTCTCTTTTGGTCCTTGTTTAAGTACGACTTTTCGTCTATCATTTAAATAGTTAGGAATTATAAAATATATTTAATCTCCAATTACTTTTTTTTTTTTTTATTTAAATTAATGTGTCTCGACAGCTAATGGCCATTGACACAGATACAAAGTATTAGTTAAAATTAGTAAATTACAATATTAGTATTAGATATGATTGTACAGTTTACAGGTTTTGAGGAAATTTATCACTTCACTGAACTTATTGGTAGAACTTAAGATGATCTGCAGAGTTCCTTTCAGATTATGCTGACGTCGGGCGGTACTATAGTGGTTGCATTCCATGAGAACATGTTCTATCGTGAGGCGGGTGCTGTTGCAGTGTTCACACACAGGGGGATTCTCGGAGGCCATGAGAAAGCCATGTGAGAGACGTGAATGGCCTATTCTAAGTCGTCTTATTATGGTTTTGTCTTTTCTGGACATAGAAGGCATCATGGGTGTGGTAATATTGGGTTGAACTTTATGTAGTTTTGTATTGAGGGTGCTCCAATGATTTTGCCAGGTACTTTGAGAGATTTGTTTAATATAAGATCGTACGTCTTGGAAAAGCTGAATGTTTTCTGGCGTTGTTTCTAAGAGGCAGGCTTTTTTTGCGGCTTGATCTGCGTGTTCATTACCTACTATGCCCTGATGGGATGGAATCCAGAGGATGGTAACTGTAGTTCCTTTTGAAGAGAGTTGGTGACATGTATCTTGAATTTCCTGGACTATCGGATTTTGTGAATAAGTGTTTCTTATGGATTGGATGGATGAAAGAGAATCGGTGCAGATGGCAAAAGATTTGGTGTTTTGTATTGGAGTCTTCAATGCTTTTGAAATGGCATACAATTCAGCTGTGTGTATACTACAGATATTAGGTAGCCTGTATGATGCTATTATTGTATTCGTTGAGGTGACAGCACTCCCAACACCGTGTTCATCTTTGGAAGCGTCCGTGAATAGAGTTTTGTCAAATTTAGTAGTATTTATCAATTCATTGAATAGTTGTTTGAAGAGTGACTTAGGGGTTTCTGTTTTGATGTGACATGATAAACTAGTATTAAAGTTGGGAGGATTTTTAATCCATGGAGGAATACTAGAAATGTTGATTGGCAATGTATCTGTAAGACTGATGTTTCTTAACAGGGTTTGTAAAGAGGAGATTGTTGTTCCAGGTCGGTTTAATGGAGCTGATTGTGTGTTTTTGAGTAGATTAAAGACTGGGTTGTTCGGATTTGCGACAACTCTAGCAAAATATGATTGTGATAATCGTTGTCTTCTTATAAAAAGAGTGGGTTCGGAAGATTCTATTTGAAGGCTGTCGGAAGGACTGGAACTAAAGGCTCCAAGACAAATTCTTAGTGCTGTATTTTGCACTGTGTTGAGGGATTTTAAGTATGATGGGCTTGCAGACATATATAGTATAGTATAGTATAGTATTACTTTTTATTATGCAACAAAAATTTGCAATGGTATAACAAAGACAAGGTTAATATAGTGCACGAATTAAAAACATCAGTCATACTATTAAAAGTAACGTGATCTGATACAGACATGGAAAAAGTAATGCTGTCTTTTATCTTTCTATTTGTGGTATTTTTATTATGATTTGAGCTCCCATCAATAAATAAAGATTTCGGATATGTATATGTATAATAACAATTATTAATAATCAAGTCAAATAGAACAACTAACCCAACGAATTTAACTTTTACAGAAACATTGAAGTTTTCGCTTTTTTGAAAAATTTCTTTTTGTTTGGAGAAAATCGAAAAATTTGTTTTTGTTTGCCGAATTTTCCGACTTTTCCGATAAATTTTCCTAAAAACTAAAAATTACAGTATACTACTCGACGTTCTTCACAATATGACATCAAAATTTTTCCGTTACACATCCCAGGAAAATTAGGAGAAAATTTTAGTCGACCGCTTTTCCGGGAAAAACGTTGCTTAAAGGAGATAGAGCAAAAATACTTTAAGAAGAATTATCCGGAGAGACGAGACACGTCGATTGACATATCAGCGTTTTCATGACAGAGGAAGTAAAAAAACAAAAATTTTCGCGTTTTTTTCAGAAATTAATAAAAAATTCAAGGAAAATTTGAAATTTAACTACAGCAGTGTTTTCCACCAATTTTCCGGCTAAACCAACTATTTTTTTGGAAATATCCTTGCGTTTGGATATATAAAATATGTATTTTTTTATTTACCGATTTTTCCGAAAAAACTAAAAATGTATAGTACGGGCAAGAAATATAGTGTGACTTTAAAGCTTTATAGCCAGCCGGCAACATACAAAAAAAAACTAAAGAGACTGATACATCACCTTTAAATTAGTAGAGGAGCATTCAAGAGATTGAGTATACTTATTTTATTTTTACTTCCCTCGATAAAAGGGAAATATTTTAATCGTGAAAATTTAGATATTCACGTTTTCGTGTCCCTAGATTACGAAAAACATGTTTTCCCCATTCCGTCGGTCTGTCTGCCGCCCGCCGTCTGTTGTTTGCCGTCTGTCTGTTGTATGCAGGTAAGGCTTCCTCTTGGCTCAAAACCGGTTATACTTCCGGTCAGATATATACAGGGCAATCAGTTAAAAAAAAACATTTATTTTTAAAAGTCAGCAGATTTCGACTAAAATTGGTTTCTGATAAAATTGTTATCTGATCAAAGATAAGAGATCATAAATTACTTTAAAAAAATTTAAAATGGCTTCCCTGTTTTTGCGTACTACTTTTTTTTGTAGAAAATGTTTGATGACATGTTTGCAGTAGAGCAATAAAATAAATTTTCTAACCAAAATATGTGGTTTTATATCCTATAAACACATGCCAAAATTGAAAATTATATTTATTTACAACCATATATGTAATGTTGTCATTACTAACATCATTGGAGTTTGGGAAGTGTCACATTACACACCTCTACTTCCAGCCCTCACTTCCCGCCTTCATTTCATCTATTCTAGATGAATATTTTTTATATTTAAAAAAAAATAACACATTTTTTTGACAAATTTTATAACATCTATTTAATGGCAAATAATATAAAACAACAATGAACTAAAATACAACAAACTACTTATTGATATTTATTATTCGCGAATTTAATTACCGGCTTTATCTGACATTTATTTATATTGGTGACAGTTGTTTACCCCATAAACACAGTAACAATATATTTACTTGATTATTCTGAGAAAACCGCGCGCTTGGTAATTTGTCGTTAAATGTAATATTTTAGGTATGTTCAGAACGAAACAGAGATTTATTAAAGTTGATTGAAATATGATGGTTGCAAATAAAATAGTATACAAACCTTGGTAGGAAGTTTCATTCCTGTCTCGAGATCATAGCTAACCTCGACGCTTCGCGTCTCGGTGATCTAATTAATCTCACGACAGGAATGAAACTCTTCCCACCTCGGTGTGTAATATACTATTAAACTATTTTCAAAGATATTAAAAAATATCTCTTTAAAAACAAATTTTCAACTCCCTGTAGCAAATTGAAGCCGTTGTGGACATATGTTCATATGAACTTTTCTTCATAAAATAACCTGAGGAATCACACCCTACAATATTAGCATACCATTAAAAAACACCCTGTATAAATTTTAAAAACAGGGAGCCATTTTGAATTTTTAAAAAGTAATTTATGATTTGTTATCATTGATCAGATACCAATTTTATCAGAAATCAATTTTAGTCGAAATCTGCTGACTTTTAAAAATAAATGTTTTTTTTAACTGCTCACCCTGTATATATCTGATCAGAAGTATAACCGATTTTGAGCCAAGAAGAGGCCTTTCCTGCATACAAAATTTGAAGTTTTTGTCTTAAGCCGTTTTTGAACTATAGCGGCAACATACAGACCGGAGACAACAGACCGCAGACAGACCGACAGAATGGGGAAAGCATTTTTTTTTTTGTAATCTAGGGACCAGAAAACGTAAAAATCTAAACTTTTACGATTACAATACTTCTCTTTTATCGAGGGAAGTAAAAATAAACTAAGTATACTTAATCTCTTGAATGCTCCTCTACTATTTTTAAAAGTGATGTGTCAGTCTCCTTAGTTTTTTTTTTGTATGTTGCCGGCAGGCTTTAAAGCTTTACAGTCACACTGTATCTCTTGCTCCTACTATACGTGTACTATATGACGTTTCTCACAATCTGGCATCGAAATATTCCCGCTACCTCAAATACATTTCCTAGGAAAATTAGTGGAAATTTTGAATCGAACACTTTTCCGAAAAAAACATTACTTATAGGAGGAGATAGAGCAAAAAGACATATCAGGCTTGACCAGACGCGTCGATTGATGTTTGGTTTTTTTTTAAAAATTTGAAGAAAATATAAAATAAATGCTTTTTTAAAAATTTATTTTTCTGATGGTATCGGTAAAGTACTTTTTCACCGAAACTGGAATATGGGAAAATAAAAAACCCGAAACTTAATATTTTTTAGAAATTTATGAACAATTATAAATAAAAACCTTTTTCTTTATCGGATGGTGTTGGAAAATTTTAAATTGTAGAGTAAAATCTTTTGGTGGTCGCATGACATGCGACATGACACTCATTTTCAAACTAGTAAGCTGTTGTAGCGAAACAATGATTAATTTAAATAACTGTTAATTATTAATAATTTAATTTATAATTTAACAGTTTCTTCCTATTAATATAACTAAAATACCTGAGAATGCTTCAAATATGTTATTTTATTTCCTTAGTGATATAGGTGGTAATAATTTTTTGCAATTTTACTTGTTCTAAACTCAGATTCTTAAAACTCCTACTCGATCTTATAGGAATTCTTTTAAATTTTTTTTCTTTTCAATTCATCATATTTTTATATGCTTTTTTATTCACAGTTCTTCCTTAAGTCGTCCTTAATCCTTAAGTTTACCTTATGTAGAGATTACAATTCATAGTCAACTAAGGACGCCTTCAACAGTCCTTAAGTGTTAGGTACCCTTATTCGCTTCGTGCGTGACTGCAGCGCGAAATCATTTATGTACTAATGGACTATTTTTGCATATACTGACAATACAATACTAATAGAATTAGTAAATAAATAGTATATCTGTTAGTTTTAATAAAAGTATATGGATTTGTAAAACAAGTGAGACATTATTTTATTATTATATATTTTTATCGCTTAAACTAAAAAAAACTAAGTATAATCAACAAAAATCAATAATAAAATATACGCAGGCAACAGTAGTCTCATAAGTTGTCTTTAAAGAATTAACCTATTCTGTCAAATTAAAAAAATACCATTAAATAATAGCGTGAAGTTAAAATGTATAAACAGGATTGTTATTTATATTTTCATTTTTATTCGAAAGAAAACAGAATGAATGATTAAAACTGGTTTTCTATCAGTAAGACACAAAATTGCATTCCAGCCACATACAGTAATCAAAGGCAGAAATCTAGTTCTTGCTGAACATTTAAGATTAAAGAGATGTTGAAGAATATCGTAAAAGGATAATTTATTGTTTATTTAAAACCTTTCAAGTTTCTGATGTCTAATACTATTTCCAGTATTACTGTTATTATTACAAAAATAAAGGTAATTTTTCTTCTTATTATACAGGTATCCATTTATTTCTTTGATTAAAGTTCCACTTTGCTACTGAAAATGTTTTTTAATTTACACTGTTTTTTGCTAGTATTTTTACAATTTACAACATAGCAACTACGGTTGCTTATTGTATTGTTTTTACCTATTTTTTTTTGAAAAAAAGTAAAATGTATAAATGTAGTTGATATATCAAAATTACAAAATATCGCTCTAAAATGCACGAAATATCCGCATCTAGCGCTAGTATCGCTTTTGCTTCCCCTACCATTCGCACTGAGCGAATAGGTGACTTGAGCACTCCTTACCATTATTGTCAGGTTAGGTTATTAAAAATTGCATCGTTGACGTTGCTGTGTTTAAAAAGTGTTGATATTCTATTATTATGGAATATGATAACAATGATAATTTATATGACCTTTTACAAATTCTTTATTAACCTGCTCAGATTCAGGTTCATTTTTATTGCAGCCACTTACAGATGGTAAATCTGGTGAATCTAAAAATCATTGATGTATAACTTTTTAAATAGTTAGGTACAGTTATTTTTGCACTTGCTCTTCTCATTTCGAAAAATATGAATGCTATCAAATTGATTATTTCAGAATTATTGTTGGTAATATGGATCGCACTCTTTCTTCGATAGGGTCTGTATCATCTACTAGTGGAGGCTCACTACCTGTAGCATGCATGTGTCGTTTTTTTTTCTGGATCTCACTGTCTGGTCATACAAAACAATTTTTAAATATCCGCCATGAAAAGTAAACAATTCTACTCAAACTTCACCTATGATACACACAAATAACAAAAAATGTAACAACAAAAATTCTTCTTTTCAGAATATTTATAAACTATTACCCAAATTTTCATAAAGTAGTGGCAAAATATTAACAAAAAGAAGCAGGATAATGACAGTATTAGATGTTGCCAAGGTTTCCTTTGTCAAAGAAAGCCAGAATAAGGATTATGATTAAGTGTACCTTCAAGTACTATTTATAAATACGGCACTAAGTTTATTACAAATCTTTTATTTCAAATATACATATCTATAAAATTCCACATAAAAATAGAAGCATTTTTGTGTTTTGAGTATACGCTTCAAAAAATACATATTATTTCTATAATAATAATCTCTCTATAATTTACACCCTTACGACTGAATTTGTGGGGTGAAGGATGGCTTTTACTCGTATTATTAGGTTTGTTCCAACAGCTCCTTTCTGATGTGTCTCTGAATCGTGCATGGATGCATTCGTAAACTAATCACTGCGCATGGCAGTTCGTTTATTCGTCCGTTGTTTAATCAGGGACTTGTACTTGTTGGAACGCAAAATGCAATGAAATTGGACAATCCAAGCACCTGTTTGGTGAATTGGTATTTTAAACATTTAAAATACAACAAAATACAATTATTTAGCTGTCTCGAACGCTCTATGTGAATGTATAATTTTGAAACCTTAAGATATTTTATTAAAACTAAATACGTATTTTACATAAAAAAAACGTACACAAGATAAAAACAAAAATTATTCATTTCAATTGAAACAAATAGAAACCAAAATAGCACGAACGAGAAGAGCCGTTCAAATGCGCATGTGCTGATAAATTGTACAAGCGATAAAGCTCTTATTGTTTTGACAATCCGCCGACTCATTCATGAACGAATCAGAAAATACGTTGGAACGTTTTACTGATAGTTCATCGGATTATCCGTAGCATTGTAGGACTATTTTCAATGCGCATGTGTCTGACGTCCTTCTGATGATCATATTCGTTGTTGGAACAAACCTATTATTTTTTTACGGTCACTATCCAAAGTAGACTTTTACGCTTCGAAATACTACCGCAAAGTTGACGTTTTCCGCAAACTGACATTTAGAGGCAGCTTTGTCGCTCGTCGAGCGGAACACTTAATGGCTTTGTTGCTCGCCTAATTTATACAATATAATAACATTTCTTTTTAATAAATGATTTTCAAGTTATTTGTACGTAGTTTGATGTTTTATTATCCAAATTAACATTGACTTTGAATATTAATACGTTTTTCATGATTATCTTAGATATAGGCAACACATTATACACTACTTACGACAAATTTTCAGTTTTTATATCTATTTCTTTAAATAATGTGATCATAGAAAAATCATGTATACATTTTGAGCGAAAAGTTCGTTGCCGCTTTCGACAGATTGCCGCGCTTAGCTACTCGTCGCGGGGCCAACTTTCTGTCACTTTCGCTCTCAGCTATTCAGAATTGTTTAATGTTAATACGTCTCTCGGTCCAATAGCCATTTCCTGTTTTTAAAATTGCCGTTATTTCCCGTGCGAATGTGCGGATAAAATTGTTACTAGCCATTAAAAAGGCAGAATGAAAAAGACTCTCTCGAAACACGAAATGTAAATTGTTTAACCTATTTTATGTGTTTAAAGCCAAATAAAGAGTTTATATAAAATGGGTCAAATAATTATTAGTAATTAAAAGTTGATACAGTCCACAAAGAGCCAAGAATAAACAAGTATCAATCTGGGGCGACTTTCATGATTGATAGTATCATTTGTCTTAAGGTGAGGAAAACCCAGAAAATCCCATCCATTATTAAAATCCCACCAACCATCATGGAAAGACAGTTTAATCACATTACTTACAAGGTTTAATCACCGAGGGTGGTAAGCACTCTATACTCTAATCAAGTCATATCCATGCCATACTTCCCGCTCATTGATATAATGCAGCAACCGCTGTGGTTACCATTCAAGTATGTATATCGAAATATTGCCCAATTTGGATATCTTTAACTTAATTAATGATCAGAATCTACGTAAATAGTAAAAATGAGGATTAATGAATGGGGACAGCAAAACCATATTTTTCCCGATAATATATTAATTATTATTACACAAAATAAGTAGGTAGTAATATCACTTTATCAATGGAAGTAAAAAATCCTCATATTTGATGCAATAATAACTGATAAGTAACGATATGGAGGTGTTTCAAACCTGTTATTTAAGATATATATGCAGGTAAATTATGCTTTTACAGTTTTTACTTTCCAATTAATTTAATCGAATTTCTGCTTATAACGTTCCATTCAATCGAAGTTAAGATTTAGTAGCACTTTACAATAATTACAGACGTAACCAACGCAATATTACCAGAGCTTTTAACTAATTATTTCACTAACTGAATTTCCGACAAACCGGATTTGGATTTAAAATAAAGGAGACTTCCAGCTTTAACCCAAAATATTTCGTTACGATCCCTTTCTACGGAGGGATAATTAGATGGAATATGGGATAGAGGTTTTTAGTGCATGGAAACAAGGTAGCTTTTCAGAAAACAATTTATGAACATCATTACGTTGATGATAATGAAACATTTTCACATTAGATTAACCTTGACGTCTCATTTAACAAAACTGACCGTGGTTACTTCGTTTTTATGATTAAACGCTTAGAAGATTTAATACTGTCTAGAAACTCTACCGAAAAACAAAAACAGCTAATTGTGGAGATTATTTAATTTTTGCTGTTCCTCAAGAAACACTATTTGGCCGATTATTTTTATGATTTATGTAAATAGTTTATTTAGATTACATACAATACGAAAACTTTCCAAATTATTTTTTTGACAACAAAACAGTTGTATATACGAGAACATAAGAACTGAAAAACTGACATACAAAGTGATTTTCCATTTTTACTTAAATTTTATATTGAGGTAGACACACCAAATATTTTCAACTGGTTTCAAGATAAACTATTGATAGTGAATTTTGTCAAAATATGTTTATGCCATTTTCTTTTTATCCCTGCAATCTTCGGTTAAATTTGACAATAATAATACTTATTGAAATAACCAGTTCCTCTAGTAAAAAGTACCTGGGCGTGTTCATTGATCAGCACCTTAAGGTTATTACAGCACCCCCTTATAATTTTCGGACAAGGATATCTCAAAAAGTAATTTTTTTTAAAAAGTTTAAATTTTGGCAAAATAAATTAAGCAATAATATCTAGAATAGGCATATTTTTTTAAGGTTTTAATTTCTTTCAGTTTCCGAGAAAAAAACATTAAAAGGCTTTAAATTTTGAACTAATGGTTAGATTTCTTGACACAACAAGCCTGCTGATGAGAATGAACTGCTTGAATCTGATGTATTTTTTTTTTTTTTCAATATAACGTACCATGTACCTAGCTGTATATTCACTTTTTATAAAATTTCAGGTGTTATATATTCTTCTTTAAACAAGTCTGTAATATTTACTTTTACTTCTAAAATTCCTAGAATGTCATTAAAAATATAAACGTTTACCTTATTTTAGATATATGTAATTATTAATTTAGTTCGTCAAGGGTAGATTTTCCTTAAAATCTCAATGATTTGTTTATCTTTGTTATGTCAAAGTCATTTTGTTGACAATTCTCTTATTTTTCAAATACATTAAATTAATTAAAATTCCCTCAAGGTACAACAACCAGAATAATTTAAATACATCTTATCTGGACATGAATTGACCACTGACCACTTTTATGATAATGTTTTTTTTGTATTCTCATATCTGACCAGTTAATTAAAATGGCTTCTTTCTAAACCACCTGGGTTTAAGTTGTCGAATTTACGGATTTAATTAGCCATTAAGTAAACCATCTCAATTCTAACAAGGAAGGTTTCGTTTAAGTGGAACCACTCCATGCTTTCCTAAAAATCACATACCAATAGTGTTATTTTAAGCCATTACTTATCATTTACTGTAATTATCTACTGAATAATTATTTATCTATTAACTTAGTGGGTCTTTTGTTGGACGGAAATATTACCTACAACACATACGTTAGTGACAGGCATTGGAATCTCGATTTATATAGCTGCGATTCGCGTGCAGCCCCTTGCGGAGGCTTTGGCGCCTACAGGAGCCATCATCAGTTATTATCGCATCCTGAGCAATCACCAGTTTGATTGCAGTAATATTTATAGCTTCTCAGCCACAAGTAAGGACTATCTTTTTCTATTTCTCCAGATATGGAAGTAGTGGCTCGTTTCAATTAATTCCTAAAATAAATATAAACTATAGCGGATAAACATATGTTAACTCACCTGTTCACCTTCTAGTACTAAAAAGGGGACCATAAGATAAATTGTATCGTATCATTAATACCATCAACACATTAACAGCTTTAATAATCATTTGTAGGGGATTATAAACCCCAGGGTAAATTGTGCGTGAGCTAAAAGAGATATTATATCAAATCACAGTTAGATATACTTTTATTAACCCCCCCACTCTCCGAATCATTTAATTTTAAGAGCCAGCTAATGAAAAAAAAATACTGCCACCACTTACATCCTTGTTTAGGCTAGTAACATGGCAAGTTAGTTTTGTATATCTTTTTTATAAGTATTTATAAGTAAAATGTAACTGGATATTCAGTTAAATGTTTATCTTCTCGTTTACGACGTTTATCTGTTTATTTGTTTTTGTTGTACTTAAACCATTTTGTATTATGGTTGCCACCTTTTCATTTCACAAAACCCGGACCTTTGTCAAATTTCTAAAAAAAAAGTCCTTAGCTTATAATTTTATAAACAAAGTCCTTCTATCGAGCTTCTAAAAAAAGTCCTCAGTTTATAATTTCATAAACCAAGTCCTTCTGTCAAGCTTCTAAAAAAGTTATCTAGATATTCACGGACATTTTGATAATTTTATAAACCAGGTCCTTCTGTCGAAAACTTCTACAAAAATATTATCCAAATATTCCCGGAATTTTTTTTTAGAAATCTCACAAATAATGGACCTGATTACATAAAAATGCTTGGTATTTGAACCTGATGGTCTGTCGCCACGCTTTTCACTTTCGTAAATAATTTTGTATTGGGTACCTAATGAAAATATTAAATTTACAACAGGCATTGTAATCTGAAACGAAGAAATTGGATATTTTATATGTTTAAATAATAATTACAAAATAAATTATCCAAGTTAAAAAACAACCATCAGAAACATAATATATGACAAGAAAAAATGACAAGTAACAATTGACATAAACAAACGTTCCGAATCAGATTGTGATGTTTACAGTACTTCTCGTGGATACAGATAGGTTAAATAGGTGAGTAACCCACCCTCCACACGTTACAGTCCAGATCACCCTTGACTAATTAGTAATAATACAGGGTTGATAAATATTTTAACCATAGATCCAGGACCTCAAAATATTAATATTAATAATAACACTCGGTCAAATGTTATCTACTTCTGAAATACGTGTTAAAGTGAAAATTAATTTTTCTCATTTTTTGCAATATTTTCTTTATGATTTAACGTATTGACTTGAAAATTGGTATAGTTATATTTTTGTGCTAGAAAATCAAGCATATTATACGTTTTTAAATTAGACAAAAGAGGCGCCACCTACACTCTACTGGATGAACAAAACTATTTTTTTATTCTCGGCATTTCTTAAAAATATTCAAGTCTTTATGGAACACCTTGTAAATTTTAACAGAAATTATATAAATTCAACCCATTTAGTAAAATTTGCATTTAAAATTTTTCAGCCACAGTATCTATTTAATTTACTTAACATAGTAGGCCTTGAATCTATGTTATGCTATTAAAACAAGTATACGTTTTTCGCTTAAATTTACAAGACTTAAAAAAAAATAGAAATGCCAAGAATAAAAAAAAATAGTTTTCTTAATCCAGTAGAGTCTAGGTGATAATTATTAATAACATGCTTATGATTTTCTAACCCAAAAATATAACGAAACCAAATTTTTAAATTATTACTTTTAAATATTAACGAAAATATTCTAAAAAGACCAAAAATAAATTAAAATTCAACACCCTGTATTTTAGAAGTAGATAACATTTGACCCGGTGTTATTTAGCAACATATTAATATTTTGAAGTTCTGAAAATCTGGTTAAAATAATTACCATTCTTTATGAAACACTCTGTATAAGGTAACGTAATAAATATACGTTATAATGCTATAATTTGTCATTCGATTTTTTCGGTTCTCTAACCCTTTTGTTTTTTTAAGAATCAATACCGTCTTCTCCTTTTGTTTTCTTTTATTCTAAACACATAACAGTTGCTGATTTTTTATACTTTAAATTTTTGGCGGTATTAATTTTAATTTCATTCTATTTGTCTCGATTTCAATTTTATCTCCGGGTTTTCTTTACTAACTATAGTATATTACATAACAAGTGTGGAAAGTGCAACATTTCGCACAGGAAACTAAACAAGTGCGAGAAATACACTTTCCAACGAGTTGTGTACACTATTTTTCCTACAACCACACACAAAATCCTTAAAAAAACGCCTTTTTTAAATGAGAAAGTCAATTAAGCCATATCACACATGTACTGAAAAGTATATCACACATGTGTTGAAAAGAATATCAACAGATGTGTTGAAAAGTAAAAAAATCCTCCAAAATATTTTTAATTTTGTAACAGTAGAAATGAAAAGAACTAATACAATGTTTAAAAAATATTTATAACTAAAGCAGAACAAGAACTAATATAGCAATAAGAAACATTTATAACAAAAACAGAGGTACTAACAGAATAGTTTATAAAAATTTACATCTAAAGTAGAGATAACTAATGGAATGGATCAAAAATATTTGTAACTAAACTAGAGATAACTAATATAATAATTGGGAAATGTTTGTAACTAAACTGTATGAATTGAATAATTTTTAATAATTTTGTTTTATTTTTTTCTGGGACGTAATAAAAGTTAAAAGTAAAATTGTTATTATAACATTTACTAAATTGCAGTGAATTTTGTAATGTTGCATTATTATTATTATTCTTAGTGGTTCCCCTAATATATTTGTTTATTGTCTCTTGTGGATCTACATTAATTTGTTGCTGTGTAGATGAAGTACACAAACTTGCACTGTATCTGGGTTGTGTAGTTTCAGTATTTTGTTCAGAGTATTGTTCAATGTTTTTACATGCATCTTCTTCATTGAATGTGCTTGTGCTTGTGCTCGAATGGTATTCATTACTTTATTAGCAGTCATTAATCTATTAGTTGTAGAGTCATCTATGGCCACGGTAGAGGATTTCCATCCCCCGTGGCGCTTTAATGCAGCAAGATCTGCTCCTGCATCTACCAAAATTGTTGCAGAAGAACGCCTAAAGATGTGGCCAGTATATTGTTCTGGATTAGGAAGATTTAAAAACTTTGCCACTACCTTTGGCACAGTGTCTATTTTGTTATACCCCCACTACTTGTTGGGTGCATTTTTTATTTTTATAATTAAGAAAAATCCTTAGTTGAGCGGTTGGTGGCCTAAGATTGGCATATTTTTTAAATATGATATAAAACGGTCCAGTAATCGTGAATTTTCTGGATACTTGGTTTTTGTGTTATCTATTTTTATCAATGCTGCTGTACCCAAATCTTCTATATCGTTTATAGTCAACTGTGTGAGCTCCTGCTTTCGGCATGCTCCAGATATTCCAAGGATAAGTGCAACCTTAAATAATTAAAAATACTCACACATTGAACAAAATAATAGATAATATACTTGCTCGCCTTTGTAAATAAATATAATTCATCTGGAGCTGTTTCTATGAAACTATTTATTTCTTGTTGCGACAGGAATTTGGCTTTTTTTGTTTTATAGCCATCACTTTTTCTCTTTAAGAATGCCTTTAATTTTAGGTACTTAAAAATATCAACATTGTGTTCAATAGACAGAGTAGTTCTCAACATTGAGAATTGTGTCCACAAAGTCGAACTTTGTACTTTTGATGATAATTCATTTATATAGGCCAGTAGAATATTTTCAGAAAACGAACCCTTTATTTGTTTCCTTTGTCTCCATTTAATGAATTGATCATAAGTATATTGATACCTTACTCTGCATTTAGCAGGCAACAATTTGAGCGACGTGTTTTTAGCAGCTTCTGCTATTTCTGGAGGCGTACATTTGGAATCACTAGAATCCATTTTTTTGCGAGCTCAGTACAATTTTACAATAAAATAAAATTTTACAAAATGACTGCTTGTGTGTTTGACAATTAATACCACAGCCTACTTAATGTAATTTTTTAAATTTTTAAACTTACCTGTTGGGTTTAGTATAATAACAATAGCCATGAAAAATACGTTTTCCTTCACTTTCTTTTAGATGCATTAACCAGTAATCTTTATAACACTTAATTTTAAATTTTGAATTATCTTGTAGACACTAGTATGTATTTGAACCCAAATCACAATAAACTTTAAATATTTTCAAACTAATAGACACCTGCAGAAAGGTGTATTGTAAACACTAACATAAACATAACCTCAAAAATTCACATTGTCGTATTTGAAACCGAAAAGTACACTATAGAAAAGAAGAAGAAAATTATTTTCTTTCCATAAGTACTTTTATAGAAAATTTTGTTTCAATATTCGATAAATAGTGAGTAAACATGTTTTATTATTATTTTATAATTTTAAAAACCTATATAAAAAACTTCATTGCTCATTTGATATTATATAAAAATTTGTAATGACAATTATAATGATAACTTTGACGTACATGTCATAGGTCATAGGACGATATTTTTTTACTTTTCAATACATGTGTCTTTTGCTATTTTTCAATACGTGTGTGATATATATTTCAGTACGCGTGTGATATAAGCTACTTTCTTAAGAACAAATAAGTGTGCAAACTATCATTTTCGTATGTGGTCGTAGGAAAAATGACTTACAAGCTATTCTTTTTGTATCTTGTTTGAAGAATTCCATAATAAATTACCTAACATTAATAATGAAATGTTTGTAATGTTAATTAATATAGCGAGGGTGGGTGGCTCAGTAGTAGAGTCTCTGCTTGTGGATCCAAGGGTCCCAGGTTCGAATCCAACCGTTGGCCGGAATTTTTTTATTTAATTTAATTATTTAAAATTAATTCTGATGCCTTGGTAGGATTCCCCACTCGACCATTCACTGTTGGGTTCTAATTAACAGTGCTGTTCCTGAAGTGGCGCTGAGAAACAGTAACAAAGACTACACAGGACACACATGAATGAGAATTTAAAAACAAAAACTGAGACTGGCATATTAGGTTTATACACCAAGGCCATAAACCGAAAAAAAAAATTAATATAGCTCCTATTTCGATTTCTATCTTTTTCTTTCCAAGAAGACTCATAATCATGTTTTATTCGTACTTCATTAAATCAAAAATACATAATTCCCAAACTGATGTTACTTTTTTATTTAGGAAAATACCAATTTAATTTCAAACGAATCCGATACCACTGCCTTTAAAATTAAAACATCAAAATATACCACAAGCAAGTGTTTTAATTACACCCCATACATCACAAATATTATTAATTAATTAATGAAGCAGCAAACCTATGATTACTAATTACATACCTAATTTGAACCTAATTAGTAACGAAGTATTACATACGTCATCATGAAAATCTGTTTAAATTCAGGGAACTCCTAGTCGAGTCACAATTTTATTAACAAATTTAGAAATTGAACACGTTCGAGAAGGATGTTCGAGCGTAACGTTTTCTTTGGGTAGTGGAAAACTGCACTAATAAGCAAAACATTTTTCAACAAATTTACTATTTTTATATAAATTCTTTGGAAGTCCCCAAATAATATTAAAAAATTACTCCTAAGAAATAAGGAAAATTATTTTTGTACGCCCAAAATGAAAACGAATTTAATGAAAAATTAAAAAAGGTCGCGTGGGATTCAAAGGCACCTATTTACTTACATTTTTTTTTAAATAGAAATATTCTTCAGGTTTACGTATATATTACGTACCAAATAATTTTTTTAAGGTAGTTCACTCGCAACAGTCGTACATAAAAATATCGCATAAGGGTGAATACCAATAGTTCGAGATTCTCAATGCTAATCAATTTTATTTTTATAAGAGGCAGTACAAAACACATGTAAGCTTAAATATATGGATATGTTATAATTTTAATAAAATCTTTCCGGCAACCTCATAAATATATGAATGGTTTGCTATAAAAATTTGTGGCTTCCTCATACTAATTTTAAGATTTTGTTTTGGTTCAAACAGAACCGCTGATTCCAGTTTTCAAATACAGTGGACGAATTATTTTTTCAAGAACACGTCGCGAGGTTATAACAACCTCTTAGCTAATCGAGTGTTATTTTGGTACCACGCTACGCGTCGATTGCTTCCAAAATATTTTTATTTTAAAAATCTATATTTTTTTACTAAGACGGTCAAAAATTTCAGCGTTTTTTTTTTTAGAAAATTATATAACTTCTTGATTTACATTACATTAGTTTTAAAAAAATATGGTAAGAACCATTTTTGAGATATCTTGAAATAAACGCATTACTTGTGTACATGATAGGCTTCAAGAGTGTTAATTATACACATTTTGATTGTTAATATCTCGTTTCACAGACGGTTAAAAATTTATTTTTTTTTAGTTACATAAAAGACATTTTCATTGACCATATATTTAAATGTTATTGAATTCTTAAACAAAGTCGTTTTACGAGTAAACTACCGAATGTCTTTAGCAGTTGATAATAATTACTAACTTAAATGTGACCAAATGTGTAAAATTAAACTCAAATAATACGAGCGGCCATTTATTTCTTGAGAACAACTAATTCTTTGGATAATACCTAACCAGGTATTGAATTGTATCAAAACAAAGCAGGGGTAGAAAAATTATTTTCAACACTCTACCTCTGATTTGACACTCTAGTACTAACCCTGAGTAAATGTGTGGTCTGTTCAGGGTAGGTATTGCTTGACTGCTATCTGTATTTAGATGAGCATGTTCCTTCCAGTGATATTGTTGGTGATTTCTTTCGTTGCTCTGATAATCCCCATGAGCTCTGTTTGAACTACACTAATACTATTGTTCACAGCAGCTCATTTTATGTTTAGGTTTAAGGATCTGGAGTATATTCCACATTCTAAGCCTTGTTTTGTTTTAGAACCGTAGATATAAATCGTACCTGCCACTCCCGGCTCTTTTATTTGGTCTGTTATAACTTTATATGGTTTATGGAAGATATATCTTGGATAGATGCACTCCATGTTCGCTTAAAGCAGCAAGTGTCAAAATGATCTATTTTACGCAACCAGTTGCATAGTTGAACATTATGAAACTGGTTATAAAAAATTCATTGTCACCAGTTGCGAAAATAAAATATAGACATTATTATTGAAAGTTTATATCAAAGAAGGCAGGTCAAAAACAGAATTTTTTTTAAACTTCCAACCTAGTAATAATATTGTGTTGGTCCTTATTTTCCATTTTAAATCAGCACAAAATAATTAAAACACAATAGTCGACAAAATAACCCACTTTCTTAAAAACTAAATAACTTTAACAAGCAATTTAAACACACTACAAGTCGTTGAGAATATGATTTTCTATTTGTCAATAAAACGAATGCAGTTATGTATATGCAACTAATTATACAAGGTAATTTTGTAACAAAACACAATTTTATAAATAATCTAGTTAAAATGTGTACGTACCACGTTACGAAATGCCTTATTTTATGTAACTCGTTCATGTTACGGAACCTCGCTCTGCTCTTCCCGGAAATATTTACTGGTTACATAATATAAGGTATTTCATACTTGGTTGCATAAATAGCTATTGTACTTAATTCAAGAGTGAGCACAGCAATATTAAAATATTAAAAAAGATAAAACTAAAATCGATTTCCTACCATCATTTTTATATTTTCCAGCACAATGTGATTTACAGTTTTAATAATAATAAAAATTAAAATTTTATATGAAAAATAAATTCTTACTCAAATTTTATGTAGTATCGAAACATCTAAAAATATGACAGTATTTTCAGAAAATGAAATAAATATAATATAGAATCAAATCGAGAGTACGCCTTTGATTGAAATCAATGCAAGGTACTACAAGATTGTTCTGCATCTTCTGGAAATTGTAGTATGTACCTAAACAACAAGTTTGGGAGAAAAAGTTTAGGTAAGTTCGGATATCCAAGTTCCATTCACTCAATTAACTTTTTTTAACTTCAAATGACCCTTTTAGCGTTCGTTTATTTCGATTAGTAACAGTTTAACACACTTAAATGTTAATTCAAAGCCGCAAATGGAACGATTCTCGCGTAGATTGAAATTTTTTTGAAATTAGTATAAATGCGGCTTTAGAAAACAGTGATACTTCTTCCATGACAACTCTGGAAAAATTTAATAAATTAGTCGAAACTTTAAATACCACTGCCAACAATACCATGATTATAAATAAACCTTTTACCACTAGATCCATCCAAGCATGCTGGTGGGACACCGAATGCACATATATGGTTAAAAAACGAAAAGAGGTGCTTAAAAGTTACAAAACTTTATCCAATTTGGAATTTTTTTATCTTACAAAAACATTGAAGCTGCTGCAAAGCGGCTGTTTAAACAAAAACAACATGATAGTTGGAAATCGTATATTAATAAATTAAATAAAAGCTCATCTATATCTGAAATCTGGAAAATAGTTAAATCTATAAATAAAAATAAAGTAAGTCACAAAATTCCTATTTCTGAACAAGTCGTAACCCAAATATTAAATAATTATGCTCCCCCCTATGTTCCCGGTAAATCACGCTTAAACTATAATGAATACCTTCAAATTGAAACAAATGACTTAAATAAACCATTTAATATATCACAGTTAAATATATCTGTAAAAAATTCAAAGAACACCTCTCCTGGTTTAGATGGATTTACGTATAAAATGCTATATAACCTACCGGAATCTGCCAGGTTACGAATTTTAAATATTTTCAATGACTGGTGACTAAAAGGAAAAATTATAGAAGAACTAAAAAAAGTGGTTATTACTTTAATATAAAAAACGGGTAAAAATGCAGCATTACCTTCTTCTTATCGTCCAATATCTCTGATGTCTTGGGTACTCAAGATATTTGAGAGAATGATCAAATTAAGGCTTGAATATCATTTAGAATTTAAAACTTTGCTTCCTCATTCACAGTTTGGTTATAAAAGTGTCAGGGTACTTGTGATATATTATCAGAACTAACCACTGATATACAATTATCTCTTTCTAGAAACGAATAACTTCTTTGTCTATTTGTTGATTTAAAAGAGGCATATGACTCAGTCAATTTGGATATATTGTTTAAAGAATTGTTAAGGGTCAGTGTTGATAGAAGGGTAGCGTATAATATAACCGAAATGTTTAACGGACGCAAAATATATATCATAAATCAAAATAACGAGTTATATGGTCCAAGATTAGTGTACACCCGTCTCCCTCAGGGTTCCATCCTTAGCCCTATTCTCTTTAATGTATATATGTCCGAATTACATAGTAAGTTCAATAATAATATTAAATTATTCCAGTATGCCGACGATATCTGTATTATTTATGTTAGCCGTAAAAATTATAACCAATGTTTAAACGACCTTGAAGAAGTTCTACAAATACTAAAAACATGGTTAAGTAAGATGGGTTTCACAATGTCTACTGAAAAATCTGCGTTTATGTGCTTTACTAGACATCGTAGGAGTAGTACTAGGAGTAGTACTAGACCCGAAATTGCTTTGGACACAGCACATAGAATATATAAAAAATCAATGCGAGAAAGGTATTAATATATTGCGTTGTGTCACAAAAAAATAGTAGGGTGCCACACTTTCAATTGCACTTATTCAACAAGTCATTTATTAGGTCCATAATTGACTACGGCTGCATTCTCTACGGGTCTTCGTCAAAAACAAATCTAAAAAAGGTCAGTAGAATCCAGTACAAAGCTGTACGACTTTGTATTGGAGCTATGAAATCATCTCCATGCAATGTAATTCTGGCGAAAGCTAATTAACCCCCATTATATCTTAGACGACGTAGTGGAATCTTTTCCCATGGGAAAATTTTCCAATGAACTCGAGAATCGAGCCCCAGGTCGGTTTTGGATTTTAAAGAGAGATCAATCTCAAGAAAAGTTAATTTATCCTGCAGAACAACCAGTATTTTGAGTAGAATCTGCTATTACTTTATAAGTATTAGACGATTTCCTTGATAATAAATTGTAATATACCAATTGTTGTGAATGAAATTGAAAAAGAGCTAAATTCGAAATTTAATGTTTTATGGGTAAAATGTTATATTCATTCAAATATCGTAAGGTAATCTATAATTAAGGGAGTATGGAAAATAGGTATACCCTGGTGGTCTAAGAGACTGGTAAAAGGGACAACGACATAAAAATTACAAAAATGTATTCATATTTAAATAGTGTTTATTATTTATTATTATTTGCTACGTTTAAAAAGTACCTCGTGCTGCAGAGCGGATCGAATAGATTAGACCACTGGGTGGAGAAGGTCCACCTAGTCACCAAATTAGGAGACTAGGAAAACTTTTACATGACTGGGGATACAACAGGAATGCACACGCACAAGATACACACACAGATTACATAACAGGGGTAAGCCTTCAATAACGTCCTGTTTAAATAATGATAGTATGTCACCTTCATTCCCTTTTAGAAGGCATGGCATGACCCTAAGAGGAGTTAGCAGGTGGTGGACGGAATGGGTTCAGCAGGTTTCGATCCAGTTTACAGGATGGGAACTTACTCGACTCGGGCCTCATACATTTGTGTGTGTGTATGTGTGTTTGTTCCATTTTCATGGTTTCTATTTAAATAAAGAGTCATAACATATTATACTCTATATTTTATAAAATATTTGTTACATTATTTTTTAAATATAATATAAATATATAACGACTGTACCTTTCTTTGTAATTTGTCACAAAATGATACGAGGTACTTTCTCAACGTAGCAATTATAGTTTGTTTTTCTGCACCTTACAAAAATATAATTTATAGAAAAAGAGTTTAGTGTATTATTTTTCCAAGTTTAAATATTTAATAATCAATAGAATTTTCAAGTTTTTTAGCGAAATTTACAAGAGTAATAAAAACTATGTTCACTGCTTATATTAAACTATGATTAAAACTTCCTGCATTAAAATGATTATTTATATGATAAAAAATTTGATGTTATTAAAAGTTTTTTTTAATGTACAGTGAAACAATTGTTTTTGTTTCTCCTGTAAATTTGTATAGAAAAACTATTTATTTCTGAATCCATCTTTGAATTTTCCGCCCTAAAGCATTTTTAAATTTTCCCGCTATTTATGACTCGATAAGCAGAGCAGTAAGAAAAGAAGAAAAATTACTAGTGGCGCAATCATAGACTGGTTGCCATTACAATCTCCCAAACAACTTTAACCGAACAAAAAAAATACATTGAGTTACACATCTCGCTGGGTTGTCTCTGCCAATATCTTCATAACTAAATTTTATTTCTTATTAGGTATTTACTCTGGACCCTCGATATATTATAGATTTTTACTGATTATTAACTTATCAAAATGAACATAAATTTATGGACCATTTCTTACCTTATAAAAAGAATATCTCTTACCTGAAAAAAAAGAAAAAGACTCATTATTAACTTAAACATTTAACTTTATGATAATTTACAAAACTATTCCAAAAAATAGTTAAATAATGTAACAATTCGTAAATTTTTTATCAAAAAGATACTGACAAGAAGAAAAATCCTTTCAATATTTAACATTTAAAAGAAATCGTACGCAGTTGAATTAAAAAAAAATGTTTTAAACCGATAAAGATTAATACCAGGTTGAAAGAACGTTTGTAAAATTTCTCAATAATTATTGATTTCATAACTTTATTAGAATCTGAGGAATTTGAAATTCATGTCATTAAACTGTCAGAGATTATCGGGTCCAACATTGCTGCACCCGCTGTAGAATTTTAAATACCTAGCTAACAAACACATAACTAAACTGAGAATATATAACTCGTCATTAGTTAATCGAATAAATTTATTAAATACAGAGGATCTAACCAACAAATTTTGGCGTAAAAAAACTCACCTTTACTATCATCTGCCTTTCTATACACACAGGAGATTGTTAAGCACATAAATCCCTCAGTAATTATACATTTACATTTGATAACAACTCAATTTTCTCTTAATCACTAGTTATATTCCCCCATTACAATGATATACCCTCCTATAATCAAAAATTATTATTATCAACAATAGATAACTTAAATATTAAATTAACTATATACACAGATGGAAGTAAGGACCAACAAGGAGTAAGTTGTGCGTTTTTTATTCCTGATAGGGAAGTAACTTTTAAATGTCGGATTCCGGATGATTGTAGTATTTTCACCGCAAAAGCTAATGCAATTGAAAAAGCTTTCTCCTGGTGCTTGGACAACAGTACTGCAGAAACAATTATAGCCACAGATTCAAAATCCGTATTGGAAAGCATTAAACACTTTTCAATGAATAATTTAAAAAACTTCATCATTTGTAAGATAAAACATTTACTATATCAGCAGTAATGAACTGCAAAGTTATATTTATATGGGTAAAGGACCACAGTGATATTTATAGAATCGAAAAAGCAGATGTGGCAGCCAAAGAAGCAAGAATTTGTACTAATTTCGATAATATTCCTTGTTGTAGTGATTTATTTTGTGGGTATAAACTAAATATAATAAAAAATGGAAAAAAAAATGGACAGAGATAGCCATAAATTCTACTAACCCCTATTTTCTAATCCATAAGGATTTACCAAAACCGGTTCCCCACATATTTATATTTAATGTTTCATAAAAATACTCATCTATCATTACACAACTTAAGATCAACCATGGATGTTTTCCATGCATAAGATAGGAATAATAGAGTATCCTATTTGTCAACATGATAATGAAATTGAGGATTTGAATTACCTGTTTTTTAATTGTAAAATAAATCCAGGAACTGCTAACTTCATGGTCAAGCTAAATAAGTTAATTTCCCACCAACATTCAAGTTTTACTGGTAACGTAGAATAAAGAAATTTACAACTTAATAGTAGAATTTATCTCAATAAATGAAATTTCCATTTAATTAGGTTAACTATTTAATTAAATATTTAAATGTTGTGTGTGGCTAAAGGATCAATATCCAAAGCAAAAAAAATTCAAAGCAACCTAAAAAAACTCCACGCCGCTCCGTTCCAGCCCCTGACTCATCGAACTCACCTTTTGTACCGGCATAGTGTACATTTAAATGGTCTATACCCTCTATATTCAAACCATTATAGATATTTATCTAGGTAGGTATATAAATTTCGAAAAAATATAGATAGCAACTCTATAAAATTTTATTCCTGACTTACTATCAACATTTGAGTGTAGTTGTTTCAGCTCCGCAACAGAACTTCTCGTGATGGACGAAATCAAACGCGGCGTTGCCAGTTTTTCACAAAACGTTACCCCAAGAAGAGGAGTGTATGACATGAATTTTAAAGAAATCGTAAAAGTGAATGTTGCTGTACTGGAAACCTGTGCTGTTATGGTACCGGATTTGAAAGGACCCAATGACACTTTTTGGTTTTTGATCAGACTTTTTATTTACCTAGGTTAGTATTGAAAAAAATAAGAAAACAATGAAAACGGAAATAAGATTAAACAGCATCATTTTTTATATTTAATTTAATTTTTAGTCGGCATCTATGGGACTCAAGTAGTAAGCGAAGTTTTGCATTTCATTTTACTTAATACAAGTATTCAAGAATTAGCTGCAGCTTCATTTCTTTTTTTGACTCATGCTGTACAAATTACAAAGGTATTTTACCTGTTCAAATACAGATTAAGAGTTAGAAAACTGATTAACTGTTTAAACCAACCGATCTTTCAACCACAATCGGATAAACAACGAACAACTTTGACAAATTATATCAAATTATCAAAATTTGCTAGTTTCAGGTATTTATAAATTATTAAAAAAAAATTGATAAGCGAATGTTTAATTTATAGGTGAAGATAATAAATAAAGAGTCCTTTAAATCTCACCATTATATGTATTTTACAAAAAATATTGAGACCGGTTTCTAAGTGAAACGTTGATAAATAGAAACATGAAGTGAAATTTATTAACAAGTTTATTGTTACTTTTTTTGTTCAATTAACTTAACCTGCAATGTCAGGTATGTCAATTTTGTTATCTTTGCGTTAGTTAAGTTTTTTTACCTAATCTACTAGATTTGTTACGCTTCGCTCTAAGTAAAAAAAGGCTAACCCCTAATATTTCACTTCACTTTTTTTTGTAAATTAACATGGGAGGGAAATCGCTAAGGTCCTCCATTTTGGTCAAAATTGAGACGTTTAAAGTCACGCGTCGAGCTGTAGTTATATAAGCATTGAGAGAAAGGACATAGTATTCGGGAACTAAGTGCAACTGTAAAACCAAAATGGCATTAGTTAATATTTTGAAGACTAGATATAAGAAAGCTAAATACGGTACCAAAAAACGAACACTAATTTTACAATTCACCGCTTGGGCGCTGGTGTTGCTAACGTTGTTACAAGTGCATAGCTTCTTATGGAAATTTTACAAAATAAACTTGCTTATTGCTAAATAAAGCACAGAAAATACTGTTGCATTTATTTCTAAATAAGTTTTGCATGTTTTAATTGATAAAAGATTTAATTTTATCTACATAAAATGTAAATTAGGTAGGCTTGACCAAATTCGAATAAGTTTGTAAATAATGAAGTTTGGTAAGTACAGTGTGGCTAAAATTTTTTGAATTATGCCTAAACATAGTTTTAAGTGCAAAATAAAACTCAGTTATCATATTTTTTATTGTTATAATACAAGCATAAAGGAAGATTTGGGAATGTACATGGTATTGCCTCATCCTTAAATTTTGGCCTTCCCCTTTTTATTTTGCTAACAGTATCATCAGTAAAAATAGTCTCATAATATTTAGAAATATATTCTAAAAAGTATTAGCAGCATCATCTCTAAAAAGTGCTTTATCGGCCTAAGGGAACGATATTTATGCTGATAACTGTTCTAAGCTATTAAAAACATTAACAATAACAAAATTTGAGTTTACCACAAAAATAACAGTAGTGAACTCTTCAGCTAAGACTAAAACTCTATTATAAAAAACACATTTTCTTTTCCAGTAAAATTTAATAAATAATAATTATTGTTTGTAAATCAGGATCTATGACTGGAAAATTATATTATAATAAAAATAAATTACACTCCGTAAGATTAGTTTACAACTAATATTATATTTAGAAATAAATATATTATTTTACTTACTAGAAGCTTTAAAAAGACATTGAATTGAGTTTTCCTTGTTTTCTTTAGTTTTACATCTGATTTGTATCCCTAGAACGAAGTAAATCTTGCTCTGTTTTTGTCACTCATATTACTTGTAGTTAGGTACTTTATTTCACCTCATTTTGATTCTTTAATTTAAAAAAATCACTTTATTTTACATTGACTTAACTAGAAAATTAACGGCACTAACGTTCGACCTGCCCACTACAGTCAATTTGGCAAACTTTGTAAAAAGAAGAACGAACATTTGAAATTTGACCATTGCTGATTCGCCTCCTTCTTTCTAGGGAATAAACAACACTATGAAGGAGATGTGCAAGGTGTTTATCTCCGCTAATATTGCTCAGCTTTAAATGAGACAAACGGCATTCCACTTGATCTGTTATAAGTCATTTGTGTTACTGCTAAAAGTTGTTATTTCTAAGTTAATTAGTGCAGCAGCAAGGTCAAAAGAAAAATAACGCAAATATCCGTTATTATTGGTCAGAATAGAATGGAACAAACGGGGGAGTGGGGAAAATAATAAAAGTACTGTTACTATTACATACTCATGGGACACCCTGTATATCATTGTGAGATTCACAGGACTATTTATTAATTTTCTTTACCTTATAACCTTAACTCACACATAACGATCCCCAGTATCAATATAAAATGTTTATTTACCTGTTCTAGTTTTTTGACTGCAGGAGTATTAACCTGTATTTTTTGGGCAACTTATCCGTTTACTGAAGATGAACTAAAGCTCCCTTTAGCAGGATGGTTTCCTTTCGATACTACCGTTAGTCCTAATTTTGAATTAGCCTACACTTATCAGTGCATGGCCACTACTTTGAATGGAATAACCATTATAAGTATTGACACGTTATGGGCAGGTAAGTTATAATAAATATAAAACTTAAAGCTCAAGTTTTTCTTGATCCACTCGGCATGTATAATTTGAATTTTTTATAGAAAATTAAAATCCATTTTTCCCCAGTAAGGTATGTCATTTATACAGGGTGTCCGGGAAAATATGGGAGGTCTCTCGGATTCATATAGAACATTAAAAACTAGGATGACAAGTTTCCATAAATTTTTTTCCTAGCGCCCCTTCCTACGGAGATACGGCCTCCAAAAGGACGCCACTGGAAATAAATTTTTCTTGAATAACTTTCAAACTACGAAATATAATTTAATGAAAATTCAATATAATAAACAGTAGTAAGAACCTCTTAAAATACTGCCCTTAAAACTTAATTAGCTTGTTTAGTTTACCAGGGGCGGACTAGGTTGTACATTTTAATGCTTACATTTTTAACACCATGTATGATATGGAGTAAAAATAAATTAATTTCGATACCTTGAACATTAGGCTAAAGAAAAGGTAATCTTCTTCATTGTCGATAAAATAAACCGTTTTCGAGAAAAAAAAATAATAAAAGAATTAATGTTTTATTTTTATAAAAAAATTTAAATCCCAGAATTAGCTAATTTCAAATTGGTAAATTCTAAAATGCAACTTGAAGTATTATGTTTTCATCCTGAACTCACTAAAGCTTGTAACGATTGAACCTAAATACGCTAATTAGAAATAATCAGGTAAAAACTTTATAAGTGGGTTCAACATGTGCTCCGTGAACTCTGATACACTTGCAGGCCCGACGAATAGAGGACTGCTGTACTCGCCACAATAACCCAGCATTGTTCCTTATCACATCACAATAAAATGTGATTCTCTGTAAAAGTTCCTCCCTAGTATCAACGGGAGAGGAATATACACCAAGGTTTTCAGATGATCCGACAGGTAAAAATCCATTGGCGTTAGGTCGGGAGACCGTGGAGGCCAGGCAATTGGACCTCCTCTGCCTATCCAACGGTTTCGATAGACATTATTCAGATGGTCCCGTACAGCGACGCTAAAGTGAGGTGGGGCTCCATCAAGCATAAAATACATGCTTCGGCAAGTTTCAAGTGACAAATGCTCTATTGAATCCAGAAAAGCGTTCTGAGGGAACTGTAAATAAAGTTCACTATTCAATCGTGGCGGCAATACACATGGTCCAATCAAAAAATTGCCGATTATTTCTGCTCAAACATTAATTGATTAAAAGTGATGTTGATAATGATGAACAACAGTGGCATGAGGGTTTTCATCAGCCTATACTTGCGAGTTATGTAAATTTACAATACCATTTTTGGTAAACCCTGCCTTATCGGTAAAAAGAATAGTGCTAATGAAATTTCCGTTTGTTCGTTGCTGTTTTAACAGGCAGTTTGCGAACTGGATTCTTCGAGGAAAATCTTCAGGAAGTTGTTGATGCACTTTTTGCGGATGATAAGGGCATAACAACTGTTCTTTAAGTAATTCAGCAATTGTAGTTTTGAGTGCTTATTGAAGGAGTATCAGCTGCAGTATCGAAAATATTTTCCATCAATTGCACCGTACGTACTGTTTTTGTCAAACCAGAATCAGTACTTGTTTTCCCAAAACTTCCTAAAAATTATTAAAGAAAGTCAATAATGCTACCTTATTAACTGGGAATCGCCCACCAGTCTCTCTTAGACGTTGGTCAAGGCGCTGAAATGTTTTCTCATTTGGAATATTGCGATTAGGATATCTTTCTTCATACAATTTTCTTGGTTCATGAGATGAATTATACTCCTTTTGTAAAGGTTTAATCAATTAAAAATGACAATTAGCTTGACAAGATTAACTAACATTAATAACATAATGACAACTATAGAATAACCATAGAAATATTACCACACTTCATAAGCATTGCAAGATGCAAGACCGTACATAAGATGCATATCTGCATACTCACTAAATTTACCAAGATATTCAAAATTCAATAAATTAATATCGGAGTACTAAAAGATCAACGTGTCAACAAGATTTAAAATGCACACGTCAATGCAATTATTCATTTATTTATTTCATAAGTACCATAGTAACATTTGTAAAAACAGTGCGTTTTTAAATACTGATAACAGTTCTATTTCAATGACTTTCGTATTACACTTTGCTGCAGACAAAAAAATTGGAAATCATGGTTTCTTTTTAATAAAAATTAAATATTAATTCTTTTATTTTGTTTTTTCTCGAATACGGTTCATTTTATCTACAATGAAGGAGAGTACCTTTTCTTTAGCTTAATGTTGAAGGTATTGAATTTTTTTTAACTCCTTATCATACAGGGTGTTAAAAATGTTAGGCATTAAAATGTACAACCTAGTCCGCCCCTGGTAAACTAAACAAGCTAATTATCTGTTAGGGGCAGTATTTTAAGAGGTTCTTACTACTGTTTATCATATTAAATTTTCATTAAATTATATTACGTAGTTTGAAAGTTATTCAAGAAAAATTAATTTCCAGTGGCGTCCTTTTGGAGGCCGTATCTCCGTAGAGACGGCCGCTGGAAAAAAATTTGTGCAAACTTGTCATTTCATTTTTTAATGTTCTATCTGAGTCCGAGAGACCTCCCACATTTTCCCGGACACCCTGTATATAGTAGCTGTATAGTAGGACCGAATACGTGCTGTTCCAGCCGCAATTTCCTTTAATTTAAAATAGGCTTCTTCCTGTTTAGGTAATTGTTAAATATCGTCTTTGGTAAATATGATTTTAGCATGTATGAATATTGTCTTAGCAATAATGTTTCCACCTTGTGGAATACTCCTTTATGTCATATTTATCAAAAGCTTGCGTCCAGGAAGATAGAGCAAATTACAAGTACTGGAGGCGTGGCTAACCTTCTGGACAATTTAATTTATGACGAATTCGCTATAGAAATGTTCTCGATCTCACCAGAATTTACAATGGAGCATTACCAATGCTCACTTATGTATCTAAATAGACTGCATGCGGGCGGAGTAAGTTCAGTCGAAATCGAGACACAACTGTTTTAAACAAAAAAACATTAAGCATTTTTCAAGTAACAATTGAAGATATAAGGGGGTAAAGGTCTCATGTCACATTTAAAAAAAAAAGTTATGGCCTAATATACTTAAAATATACTATATTTTCTGTTTGTGATAGTTATAATTTTCAATTCTGATACATAATAATATAATATTAATAATAATGATAATAATAAATCGTCTTTATTAGAGGAAAATAATGTATATAAGTTTACAAAAATTATTTACATGGATATATAATAAAAGGAATACTGATGCAATCAGTGGCGAAGTCTAGCTGTAATAGCTACTCCTACTTAACCACTAAAACACCAATGTATACAAAATAAAAACAAAAATATATTTGCAATGGAGCAAAAATTCCAATAATTAATTTTTGTTTTTTTTTATTTTTTTTTGTTTTCTATATAAAGCTAGCAAATAGTAATTAAAAATGAAATAAAAAGTAAAAAACTAAAAACTAAGAAAGTATTTTTTGAATAAATTTAAGTTACGATCATGAATTGTTTTACTTTTTACTTTTTAATTAGTGGGGAAGAGCTGTCAAAGCATTTTATTAATTTATGGTTTAAACTGGTGTAAATCATTGCAAGAAACGAATGATGACTCAGAGTGTATGATACGATAGTTACAGTCGCGTTACACCAGAAAGCAGCATTTAACGAGGCGTTTTAGCCACTAATTTGGGCGAATTTTAAAATATAAGTTTATTGCCTAATTTATTTTGTCAAAATTTTAACTTTAGAAAAAAAATACTTTTTGAGATATGCTTTTCCGAAAATTATAAGGGGGTGCTGTACTCACCTTGAGCCAATTTAATTCTCGTATTTTAAGAGTAACATGATCATATTTATGAAGATTAAATATTAATTTTGTGCACGAATTTTGAATTTTCTGAATTCTATATTGAGTGTTCAAGTCTAAGCAGGGTCCATAGATAAAATCGCAGTAGCTTAGTTTGGACAAGACGAGAGTTTCACTAAGTTATATTCGTAGATTATGATTAAGAAAATGCCTGCTGGAGTAAAGTAATTTTAAAGAAAGATAAGCTGAACGGGTAATTTTTCTTACATCTTCTCTAAATCTTAAATCAGTATCTAAATATATACCAAGATTTCTAGCTGATTCAACAATTGACAACTTGGTGTTATTAATATTATTATTAGGTTGATTTTTAACAAGTTCTTTTTTATTTTTTGAACCAAAAAACAGAACACAAGATTTTGATGCATTTAGTTTTAAATTATGTTGGAAAGAAAGTTCATAAATAAGTTTAAGATCTTCATTAATAAGTTGATTAGCAGTTAAGGAATGATCGTTTTTAAAACTCTAATATAATTGTGTATCGTCAGCGTAGGCTTGGACTTTACAATTTTTTATGGATTTGATAATACAAGAAGTATAAATTAAGAAAAGGAGCGGTCCCAGGACACTGCCTTGAGGAACACCAGATAAAATATTCATAGAATTTGAAAATGTATTATTGTAACATACACGTTGAGACCTGTTGCTTAAATATGATTTTATCAACGCAACTGCTGCATAACGAAAACCATAATATTTCAATTTTGATACCATCAACCTGTGATCGATGGTGTCGAACGCCTTAGAAAAATTCAAAAGTGTAAGTACAGTAATGTCTTTTTTTACATAAGCATCAATTATATTACTCGTTACAGTACGAGCCCCTTCCCATTTCAGTTGGCCCACCTATTGATATTTTCATTATATAACGACAATAAGAAAGTATTAAAGATTACATGCTTTTTCAAATCATAAATTAACAATGCATCAATTTAGGATTATATTAGAACTAAAACTAGAAAACATCAACTTTTTTACTTATTTTTATATTTATTAACACATGGAGCATTATTGCAATATTTCAACTTGAATTCAATTCGTTAGAAAATAAGTCAGAATCGAAGGTAGCTTTGAAAAAATAACAAACAATAATGCAGAAAACTGTCACAAGACACTTTAACCTCTTTTAAGCTAATTCTGTCTTGTAAAATGGATAACGGAAGAATGATTGACGAAAAATACGTTTTCTTGTTATAAAACATTGCAATTCTGTAAAATCGAAGTCGAAAATTGTAAATATATTAGATTTATCACGGTATAGTGTAAGAAATATAGTTAGAAGATACAAAACTACTGGTTCAATCAGTCCAAAGGCCCGTCATATTAGAAAAAGCAAGATTACAAATGCTGATAGACGAGCATTCAAAAGAATTATTAAAAACAACCGACGTGCTAATTACCTTGAATTAAGTGCTCAGAGGAGTGATGCTATTGGAAGAAGAATTTCGAGATCTTCATGTCATAGGGAAGCTTGCAAACTGGGATTTGGGACTTACAAAGTAAGTTTATAACAATAAAAACAATAAAAAAAAAATGGATTGAAAACACTCAAACAATCAAATATGTTTGCTTAAAATTAACAATATTGTTACAAGTTAAAGAAAAACCACTACTAACTGCAAAACAGAAAAAATGGTTTAAGATGGGCAAAAGTCCATACGAGTTGGACTTCTCATCAATGGGATGCAATACAATGGAGTGACGAGCCCCGATTCGAAGTTTGTGTTGGAGATAGTAGAAGTCGAGTTATTCGCAAAAAACATGAGGCGTTCAATCCAGACTGTCTCAAAAGAAAAGTAAAATTTCCCGCATCGGTCCTGATCTGGGGCAGCATGTCATCGAAAGGAATAGGAAAACTGCATTTTATTGAAGGAATCGTAAATACGAATAAATATTTGGACATTTTGGACGAATCACTTTTACCGACTATGGATATATATTTGACATCAGTGAAAGATTTTGTATTTCAACAGGATGGAGCAGGATGTCACACGTCAAAAAAGCCCTAAAATGGATGGAAGACTTCGGCATCCCACTTTTGGAATGGGTTTCTAGTAGTCCTGCTGATTTATCACCAATAGAAACGTTGTGGCATTAGATGAAAAAGGTACTTCGAAAACATCCTTGAAGAACAATACCTGAACTTAAACAAAAACTTCAAGATATATGGGATTCTTTTACACCAGAATTTTGCAAAGGCTTAGTTAATTCCATGCCGCAAAGAATTTAAGCTGTAATAAAAAAAAAGGTGACGTTACTGAATGGTAAACTTTAAAATTCATTATCGCTTGATTCCAACTATTTGTTTATTTTTTTTTTATTTTTTTATTAAATAAATATTTTAATGTTTTATACGTATTTTTTGTGATTAAACGATATTAAACATATTGTTCAACGAATAAAAGTTCATGCAGTATTTATATTTTTAATCTTTAAATACGAATTTCCTAAATATCAATAGGTGGGCCAACTAAAATGGGAAGGGGCTCGTAGTTAGTGATGTGGATGTGGAATAGCCTTTCCTAAAACCGCATTAGGTATTAGAAATATCTGCCTTACAAGCATATTCGTATATTTGTTTGTATAATACTTTTTCGAATATCTTGGATAGAGTTGGTAAGATACTTATGATTCTAAGATCAGAAAATGTTTGTGGATTAGATTTTTTAGGTAGTGGCCTACCAATGGCAGTCCGCCACAAATATGGAAAATAACTTTTTTCTATGCAACAGTTAATAATGTATTTGATAATAAATGGCGTACAAAGTTTAAGCATTGAAGCCAATATATTATCAACGCCGTAAGCATTAGACCGCAATTCCTTCATAATATTACTTACCTCTTCTAATGTGGCAAGTTTATTTGTAAAACAATTATTTTAATCATTAATAGTGTTGTTATAGAAATCAATTTGGTTTAGACAATCCTCAGATACACACTGTAAGAATTTACAGTTCATCAAATTTCTAGAGGCTTTCGACGGCTAGACAGAGAAAGCACTACTGACAGGCATCCCGACGGATTTACGCAATGAAAGTACACTCTGCGCTTCAAGTATTTCACTATTTCATTCAGACGTAAATGTCAGATGTAAATTTCGCTAAAACATTTCGTTTATTTTCGTTTGTGTTTTTTGCTCATTACAGTTTAATAGAACCTAAGTATGGAGTTTAATAGCAAATCAAGAGGCCGCGTGATTAACAGTCAATCTCGCGAAATAATAGCCAATGTTATAGAGTTTATGAGAAGAGAAGGAAACTTTAATTCACCTTCAATACCATTTAAAAATGTAAATGATCGTGTTGCTGCAGCCACAGGAGTAACTAAACACACTGTCGTCCGCATTTCTGGAGAGAAAAAAAGAATCGATAACCGTGAGATATCGGAATTTTCGTCACCATGAAAAACCATTAAAAAACCAAAAAACAGTTAATGATATAGATGAAGCTGCACAAGAATCAAATTTTATTTTTTTATTATTAGATAGCTATTTTTGTTCATTTACAGGCTCAATTTTTTTCCGTTTCTCCTTTTTGATTTTATATGGGGTTTCAAGTTGTTTTTGACTTATTTCGACGTAAATCACAACAACACACTTTTTTAATAAAGCAAACAAGTGTTAAGAGGTATATGTACGTGTAAACTACAATTACAAAAATTGATATGATACCCATGAAACCACCAACAAAAATGTAAAGCTAGCTTCCGTACTAGAACATGGTGTCATTCGTCGAGATAATTTATCGGTTTGTTTAATAGATCAAGAAATGTAAATATTCCCCTGTTATTTTTTATAAAATTATAAGAGAACTAAATTTTTTTCTAAATAGTATAGTTTATTATTTTGTAGAAAAACAAAATTTCGAAAATTTTAGTAATGTTTCAGAAACAACCGTTATTAATAATAGGTACCATTTTCCTTAATAAGGTAGAAATAAAATATAAACTATTTCCACGATTTACAAAGGCCTACAAAAAAATTATAGGTATTTTCCGCTATCCTATAAAATTTATATTTTCTGACTCAATTTCAAAAGGTTGAAGGAATTCCAAAACACCTTTTATGGCATAATAATTATTTTCAATTCTACATACTATCTTTAGCTGCTTTTAAAAACGTTCTAAGAAAGTCCAATCAGACCAATTTAATCCCTAAACTATTCCACACTTTTAAAATTTAATTACCTAAAAATATTAAAAACTATTTAAAATAACTTGTTTAGCAGACTGTACAATAGCTATCTTAGTCACACGTAGCGCGTTCTCTGTCTGGGCGTCGAACACCTCTAGAAATTTGATGAACTGTACAAAAGTAATTACTAATTTTTTCTGGATCAGCTAAATTATTAGGTAAATCACATGATTTTGCAATTTTTACATTAAAATCTGTTAAAGTATACCAGAGCTTTTTTGTATTTTTGTGATCTTTAGCTAACATGTCTAAATACGCATTTTTCTCCCTACAAATACAACTTAAAGCAAAATTACGAAGCTGTTTATAATCAACCCGGTGGGCTGCTAAGCGGGATTGTTTAAACTTTTGAAGAGATTTATCCCTTTGTTTCATAATACATTTCAAATTTGTGGTCAGCCAGGGAGCTTTAGGCTTACTCACTTTAACAGTTCTTCTAGGGGTATAAACATCGAACACCGATAAGGTAAATTGATTAAACAAGTCAATCTTCCTGTCAATATTATCTTCCCTTAAAAACTTGTGCCATGGCATTTTTTCTAAATCTTCAATAAATTCAATTGGATTAAAGTTTCTAAAAGATCTTATGTCAAGTAATTTAGGCTTGAATTTTGGTTTTATAACGTTTAATTTACAATAAGTTAAAGAATGGTCAGATATATGGTTAGATGGTAACGTTCCAGAAGAAGATACAAATTCTGTACAAGAAACGAAAATAGGATCAATAAGTTTACGTGTATGTGGTGTTATTCTAGTTGGCTATTCATCAGATAGGAAGGTATCATGAGACATATATCATAATGCAATTGTAAAACTTTAAACATATTTTTCTCGAAATAATTTTTTTGTGACATGACACCTTTATCCACTTGCGTCTTCAATTCTTAACAAGTCTTATTTTTTATTCTCGAATTAAATTCATATTTTTTTAACTCTATCATATAATGTACAAAAATTTGTTATTAAATTCATATTTAGTTTTCGGTGCGAAGGTTTATCAAAAATCAAATTTTATGAGAAATTTAATATAAAAAAAATCCATATGGTACATGCTTTCTTTCGACACACTGTATTTTGATTCATTTTGCAAAATAAGCGTTTTAGGCAATCTATTTCACATGTACCGTAAATAGCCGCAGTTTAAATAAATCCGATGTTTCCAGATTTTTATCAGTTTTTATTAAAAATTCCACATTGGGATTCAAACCGTAATCAACATTTTGTTGTTACGTTATCACTCAATCTCTCCTAGTATGTTTCATTTTCATTACTTTATAACCTACGCTTTTTCATTATCGTACTTCCGTAGCTTTAATAATGGTCATATGTGCTCAGCTGAACATCTTGAACGATTCCTTGATAAATATCCGCCATTTTGCCGAATTGGAATTAGGGCACGAACCGAGAAGCCTTGTTCGCCTAAGCAGAGATGATAATACTCCACCAGATGAAATATCGTCACTATTACAGGACACAATGAACACAAAATTAGTTCAATGTATTGTTCATCACAAATGCATTCTCGAGTAAGTAAGCGGAAGTCTAAAGATTTGGAATGCGCTATAAACTCTATTGTGAATTTGGATAGGCGCAAACATTTATTTTTTTTCTTTTTTATTGAGAATTTGTAGAGCACTACTGTTCTATTATTAGATATGTATAGAATATTGTATCTTTGAATTTTCCTCTTAAAAGAAATATTTGAATAATAGTTTTACTGGAATATATAATATACTTTAGAGTAGTAGTGATTTATTATGCATTAAGAGGAATAAAGTTTTTTCAAACGCTTCATCAGGAAGGCTAAATGTAACTATAAACACAGACAAAAATAAGAAACCAGATCCATTACAGCCATAACAAAACTATTAAAAACTAACAGGTAATACCAACAGGTGGTATGCAAATGCTTATAGATAAAACCTTGATGATAAGAATGCAGTGGCGGATTGGAACCCTTGGAACGGCGCAGGGTTTCAATTAAATCGGCGCCGCGGCGGTTCAACAAAAAAATAAAAAGCATTTGTTTTTATTCTGTTTTATTAATAAATTAATCACAAATTATTTTACAATAATCGATAAATAAAAAACAAACTCCATTTTTTTACATAAAAAACAGGTAAAAAAGAACCTATAATAATTACACCGGCACACAAAAAAAATAGTTGTTTGTACATCAGACACGACCTACCTATAGGCATGTATTTTGACCCGCTGAATCCGAATTTCAATTCAGTTTCGATCACAATACATTCCCTATAGTAGTGCATCTCACTTGTTAAAGAGTTGGCACTAAGTTTGCAGCGCAAGAATGCGTCTGTGTCTGGCCGCTCAACTAACTCGATATGGCGGTAAATTCAAATATAATTTAAAGGCGAAATTTAAATTTCCCGCCAAAATTGTAAATTTTCAGCCGCGGAATGGCGGGAATTTTTAAATATATAATTATTGAGAAGTATATTGCATGTTCGATTAAACGAGCTGTAAATCCGGGCGCTATTTTTATTTTAATAGCTAAAAATAATACTAATTCTTTTATTATTAGCTATTACAATAAGAGCAGCATTTGGATTAACAACACATTTAAGAGAACATGTAATATACTTTTCAATTTTACCTAAATCACTTATTTTTTACCTATAGAGGTTAGATCTGAAAAAAAATTGGCTCTGGTAAAAAAAACAAAAAATTGTATAAAGTATTTTATTTGAAAAATTAAAAAACTTATTTAATATATTTTAAAGACGAAGATAACTCTAGCCATATCCATTTTACTGAAGAAAAAAAAGAAACTATTAAATGAAATCATTTAGTTATTAAGAGATGTTTGTGATAATACAGTGACAGCTATCGAATGTTGTACAATACGTTTTGCTAATGTCCAAGTAAAAACTACAAAGGATTAGCATTAGTGGGAGAAGGAATAGAGTACCATGAACGTAGCCAGCCGGCTACGTGGGGATGCATCACACCGTGTGCCTGTTCATATTAAACAGCACACAAGGCAACATTCATATTATTCGTTTCCTGATCGCACTAATGCGCTAACTCTTTAGTTTTCTTTTCGATTCTAGCCAAGCGTATTGGAAAGTGTTCATTAGCCGATACTGTATATAAATGCTAAAATCAATAAGTGAAATAAAAAAAATTAGTTTAAATGGACATCTACTTCGAAAAAAGTAAATTATTATACTAATTTTAAAGGCTGTTGCCACTGGAAAACTATTATCTAGGGCTTGGATGACAGGCATAGGACTCCCTCCTTGAATCGTGTCCATAGGAAAGCATAAGATCATAGTTAAATTATAATATTAAGAGAGTATTAACTGAAAAAATATGAAAAATTATTACAAACTTACCTCAAAATTGGCACCTACATTAAAAGAAGGGAAAACGGAAAAATAAAATTGTTATACTGTAGGGTCCAAGTATACGGTACGAATATACGATCTAAGTACTTATACAATCCAAGTAACGACCCAATCAGGCATAGGGTCCCGTTAAAAGATCCAGGAATTATCAGTATCATTTACATGAACATTTATTTACGACTTATAAAACTTTATTTAAAACTTTATTATTTTTCATTTTATTTAAAACTTGGCTAGTTTACATCTGTGTACACGCTGGAGGGTTTAAAACACACATTTTGCACATAAAATAGCATAATCAGATACTAAATATTAGTTATTTGATTTAATATTATTTTATTACTATTTTTGTGGCATCTCTGGACTAGAAATTTCAGGTGTTAATTTATAATAAAATATTCTGGAGATTTGTTGTGGATAACGGTGTTTTATTTTATGTTTTTCTCTTTTTATTGCTTTAGGTATTAAGCTTCACTTTACAGTACAGTGTAATTAGGGCTTTAGATTTGTTTTGCGATATTTCGGGTGCGCAACCTTACTAGATTAAGGGGCTTTCCAGTTCGAGTCGTGGTCGACCTGGTGGCGCCTTATAAATATTTTCAGGACTCACCCCAAGCCGGGTATCCCTTTTTTTGCTCGTGCACTCACTTCCGTAGCCCTTTTTAGCACGTGGCACGAGAAACAACACGAAAACACAAACAAGGAAGAACCCAACAATATATTTTACCCATCAAATGGAAACAGGCCAAAAAAGAAAAAATACTAGATTTTACTTCGAGTGAACTAGAGTACCAGGTTCTTAAATAATTATAGTAGTACAATTATACTAGATAGATTGGTAACTGCTTAGGAAAAAGTTTCTGTGTATACTTAAACAAAAGCGTTTTGAGCGTTGGGAGCAAAGTGAAAGGCCGCTCGGCAAAGTTCGGAGATCTAGCCGGAGATTATTCTCGTAATTCTCCTTGCTCTATACAAATCCGGTATTTAGAATTTTACAGGACTGGATCAACTTTTTCGAGAGGCATAGGCAAGAGTTTCACATCAATGAATGTGTGAAATTATAAGACTATTTGTTCTGTTAGTCTTTTGCGGTCGTGTCTGGAGAACCCTCGGAGACGAAGTTCAGCCTGAGGTTTCGGTACACCAGGTATTGGGAGAGTCGGTTTCGACGTAAAATTCGGATTCAGCGCCCAAAAAAAAAAACCATATATCGATTTTGGGTGTGTCTTCTTCGATTGTGTGAGGAAAACTCTCGAAGATGACGTTAAGGGCCAGATTCCGGTGCACTAATTATTCTAGGGGTCGTTTTCAACGTGAAATTTGAATAAAGCGCCCAAATAATGCCCCTAAAATGATTTTCGGGTTGTTTTTTACGATCTTTTCAGGAATATTCTTGGTGATGACGTCCACGCCAGGTTCCGGCATACCAGGTATCCGGAGGGTGTTCGCCGATGCTATATTTAAATTCAGCGACCTAAAAAACTCCCGGGCGCCGAGTTTTTCTCCTTCCCCGCGTGAATTTCGGGAGAGTCCCACGGAGATGACGTTCATCGGAGTTCCTAGCTTCAAGTCGGCTGTGGGTCAATTTAAACATTATAATCGTGTTCAGCGGCCTCGAAAACTCCCGGTAACCCGATTTGGCCCAGTTCTGATTCTTATTTACAAAGTTCTTTAATCTTGGAAGCGAATGCAAAAACCCCATTCCGATCCGTCTTAGTCTAAAAAATTCCGAACTTTTCGCCTTTTTATTGCTTCATTGCCTCGACTAGATGTGGAAGGAAATCACTAATCCTGCTAAATAGTTAAAAATAGGCCGTTGTCGTTTAAATAAAAATAAATTTATTTTTAATTAAAGCTACGGAAACTATTACATTTTTACTTATTATATTTCAGGTTTGCTACCGAATTCCAGTTTTTATTCTCATATAGTATACTGATTCAATTCACAGTTAGCGTCATTATAATATGTGTAACAATGTTTCAACTAACCCTGGTAAGTTTAAAATAAAAATCTTAATACGAGAGTCGTTTCTAAGCACTGCAATATCATATAAATACAGTGTTAGCAGGAAATGTATTACTTTCTACTAGAGCAAGGCACAAGCCAAATTTGGTGAAAAAATATTTATTTGATTTTAATAAAAAAAATTTTTTTAAGTTTAAGCTTCTGTATCTCAGTTAAATCAGCGAAAAATAAAAATTGTACTCAGAAAGTTTATCTAATGTTCCATAAGAAATAAATGTGGGACATGAATTTGGAAACTCCCTGTAAAATAACATAATACATTTCTTTGGAAGAAAGAAGAAAAATAAAATAATTGGAAATTGAGGAACGTAACTACTTTCTATCTATTTTTGAAATACCACAAGTTTATTCATTTAACAACACAAAATATCAAACTGCATCATGTTAGAAAGTAGCATGTCACCAATAAATCTAAAGAAAGGTGAATGCGCCAGTGGTCGGAAAATATTGAACAATATAAACCTCTTTAAATTTCTTATTTTATATTATAGACCGTCAGATAGTGAGAGGTTTGGGTGCCCCATTTTCGCATACAACCCTCGAAGAGAGTTGAAAAGTACATCGATTTTAAGTAGAATGAAAGTAAATTTACGGGGATAACACATGGAAAATTCGATTTTCCCCAACAAAAATGAAAGGTTATTTGTTGCTCATATTTTCACCTAAGCCGTTTTCACTATATGATTAATTAATAGGACAAGGCTTCGGAAAACCAAAGGCTTTAATGTTGCAAGTGGCTAAAGAGTAAAAATAAGGGCGTAACCTACTAAGGAAATATCGATATTTTACCAGATTTTTCCACACAAGCCCATCGAATGTATGAAAATATACATCGTCACTAATCCAAAAAATATATTTTTTTGAATGACCTGAATATATAAGTGCATTCTGGGGTCGGAAAATTTTTCCTGATAAGGAAAATCGAATTGTCCATGGGTTATCCCCAAGAGCCACTCGTAAATTTTCTTTTAGTCTACTCATCATCGATGTACTTTTCAACCCTCCTCGAGGCTTGTATGCGAAAATGGGGCACCCAAATTGGTCACTATCTGACGCTCTATTACCGTAATATGGGGCGACTTTGAGTTTTGAAGGCGATTTTGATAGTAGCCCCCATTCAAAGATAAAACTGTTATTAAGTGTAAGGGGTTAAAGAAAAGGTTCTTTATTTCTCACAAGTCAATTTAATTGGCGACCGGTTTCGAAGCTGTCACTTCATCATCAGGCACACCTAAATGGAATGTCAAGGAGTCAGTTGTAATAAAAAACAATTATAAAAGCATGAACGTACTTTAACTTATACAAAATAACAGAAAAAACACAAAAGAAGTTAAACAGTTTAAGTTTTGTACACACGGTAAACAAGTATTTCAAAATCACCGTACATAATACATTTCAATCAATACATATAAATGAACTATATCGTTAACAAATTTAATATGTTTTTAGACATCTATAGGAAGTGTAGAATTCTTTTCAATTGTCCTGTATCAATTCTGTATGCTTTTGGAAATATTCCTATGGTGTTATTTTGGCAACGAAGTTATTTTGAAGGTAATAAAATATGTAGTTATTTATAATAAAAATCCAATTTTGAAACGAGAGCAGCGAGTTACAAAAATCCTTATTTCAAAATTAAAATACTTTAATGTGTACCATAAACTACTTTTAACACAAATAAAAAATTTTTAAAAATTAAAAGAATTAAAAAAATGAAAAAATTATTAAAAAATATATTAAAATTACATTAAAAGTAAAAAATTCTATCATATGACATTATTTTTGGAAACTACTTTCTTCAAAAGAAATTATTTTAAACATTTAGTTAATAATTACACAAAATAAAACAAGCAACCGTTTCCTTCTCACAAAATGCATTGAATTATAACAAAAGAAAAGCAGTAAAGATAGAAAATAAAGATAGAAAATTATTTTCCTATTTGGTAAGCCTTTAATTTTGAGTCAGTTATTGCTAATGTCACGAATATATTATTTCTTATATTTATATATTTTATTATTTTTAGAGTTCAATGTTGACCATCTCTGCATACGAATGTAAATGGATCAATTGTACCAAGGAATTTCGAAAAAATCTCTTATATTTCATGACCAGAACTCAGATGGAAATGAAGATATATGCTGGCAGTTTCTTTACTCTATCGCTTAGCACATTTGTTAGTGTAAGTTTTTATCTTAGTTAAAAGAGACCGAAGATGTAACATTGCACATCGCGTACGTTGTCTATTCCAACCCTAAGTAACCCACCAATTAAAAATCATTGTGTCCACGACGCCACCCGAATTGCTCCGACATTTCTATTCTACGCTCGTCTCCGCGTGAGTGAATTATCATGGACCGCCATTTTTTGAATTATTTGTTGCTGTTATTAGCAATTTAAAGTATTTTAGTTATTCAATTTCAAGTTTAAAATGCCACGATGTATCGTGAAAAATTGTATATACAAATAGTATAAGTGCCAATGTTATGAAAAATAAGAAATATATTCGTTTAAGCGGTAAATATTTATTAACATTTTGGCATAAAGCCGCCATGATCCTTTGTGCTGAATACTTCAGGTCCGCATTAAGGGGTTTCAATAAATATTAAGCATCATATACATATTTCAAAAAACAGATTTCATACTGCATAAATTTACAAAAGGGCAAAATTTTAAACATTAATGGGTCGATTCTGAGACAATCTATAAAATCTGTAAGCCAAAATCTGTAAAAAATTACATTATATTACTATAACTTACAGATTCTGTAGCTTATAGGCTATTTCCCAGAATCCTACCATTAATCTAAATAAGAACTAAATAGGCATTGTTACTAACGAAATTTTGTTTTTAAAAAGAAGTTTTATAAGAATATTTACTAAAGGTGGTTTTTAGCCCTTTTTGGTAGATAAATAAAAAGTAAAGAAACATAGTTGCTAGCAAAATTTTATTTTTATAAGGTATTTTTATAAGAATATTAGATTTTTTTGTGTAGTTGTTGGCATTGGATGGACTCCATTTACCATAGATGCGAAGTAGAAAAAGAAAAAGGTAATAAAATAATAAAACTTGGAGTTATAGGTTTAATTTAATTGAACGTAAAAAATTAACCAATAAGTCAAAGATGTCTTTATTGCCATTGCTTAATAATAATGTTAAATTAATGCGGGTAGGGCAATTTTTATTTCTTATAGCTTCTAGTAATTTTGTACTTTTTTGGTGGTGATTTTTTAATAAAAAAAAGATGTGATTTAAAGATACCTATTTTATGTAGTTGAGCAGAAAATTTGTCTTGATTTAACTTAAGGCGTGTGATAGTTACTGAATAAGCTCTATTAACATTAAATTCGCTAATATGAGAGACTTTTTTATGTAAGGTAGGATGTATACAAGTATAATGATTATTGGACCCATCTACGAATTTTTCCCAGTCTGATTCCCACAATAATGGGCCTGATTTTTTCCAACATTTCTCGAATCCATATTAATATTATCTATGAAATGATTAGGAGTGGTTGAGAGAGCTGTAGCTTCCTTTGCTAAGAGATCAACAGTGTTGTTACCGGAAATCCCTGCGTGGCCTTTCACCCATACGAAATGAACAATACATCTTATATTATGCAAGTCCTGGAGTAATTTTTTGACGTTACAAATAGTGTTTGACGTAGCAAAGCTGGAAAAGGATGAGATATTTTTTATAGCCTCTAAAGCAGATCTAGAATCTGACATTATTAATGCATTGGAGAGATTAAGCATCAACCACTCCAACGCATTTTCTATAGCCATAATCTCAGCAGAGTATACTGTACAAAAGTTGTGAATTTTATTTTTTTTTACATATTTATCAGGGATAAAAACAACATAACCTGTATCCTCACTAGTGTTTGAACCGTCGGTGTAGATCTTTAAGAAATTATTAAACCTAGCAAAAATTGAATTAAGTACGGCTTAAACAATATTATCGAAAAATCAATTTTAAAAATAGGAAGCTTTTTGGATTCTGTTGTGGATTAAATACAATCAGGTAAATTAGAATGTGCTTCAACAAGAGGAGGGTAGTTAGATGAAATACAGGATCATCTACTTAAAATTTCTATGTTCATCTTATTTGCGGTTAAATCGGAAGTGACATTTGAATCTTGAGTTTTAAAACAAAGTAAAACGCACAATATGATCTAGTATGAGCAAAAAAATACTAAAGTTGCGGAAGTTACTCATATTGTTACTTAATAAAATATTTCAACTCGAAAAAAAAATCTTTGTTTACTAAAAAATCTAAATTCTAGCAATATTTATTATACAATCGAATGCGGTTTCAAAGATAACAGAATCAAAAAATTCAAATGCTCGGATAAAAGCAAACGACCGATAGAGGTTACAAAAATAATCGATTTGACGATCATTTTTTTTTATGAAAATCGATTTCTTCCGTTATAATTAACCGATTATTTTCGATTAATCAAACATTTTCAATAAATTAGTTTCGTCTTTTTAGGATACTTAATGAAATAATCGATTTTAAAGGAACTACAAAAGAAATAGATTTATTTAAAATATTCGATTGATTGAAAATACTAGTTTCAAGCATCCATCAAATAATAAAGAAATTGTTATATTTTTAGATCCGCCACATATGCTAAAGTTAATTAGAAAATACTTTAGCAGAAAAGTATTCATTTGTAAATGAAGAAAATAAAATTGTTGAGTGGAAGTATTTCAAACAACTTCACGAACTCAGGAAAATGAATCTTTCCACTTAGCAAATAAGCTAAACTCGCAACATATAGCTTTTAAAAAACAAAAAATGAAAGTTCGTTTTGCAACCCAACTATTTAGCGGAAGCGTCGCAACTGCCTTAGATTTTTGTGCTAACGTTCTACATATTGAAGATTTTAAAAATGCTGGGGCGACAATTAATTTTATTAGAAAAATGAACATTCTGTTTGATATCCTGAATTCACGAAATCTTTTGCAATTCAATTATAAGAAACCTCTATCTGAAAATTATTACAATAATACATGTATTTTTCTTGACTCTGTCGATAAATATATTAGTTCTTTAAGAACACATGCTGATTGTAAACTTCTATTAGAAACTGATAGATCCACTGGCTTTCTAGGTTTAAAAATATGCATTGCGAGCCTAAAATTACTATACAATAATTTAATTGTAGAAAATAAGTTTTTAAAATGTTTGCCTTCGTACAAAATTTCACAAGACAATTTATAATTATTTTTTCGTTCAATGCGGTCTCATGGAGGTTTTAACAATAATCCTACAGTCAGGAAATTTCAGTCTGCATATAAAAAAATGTTAGTTCATGTTGAATTAAGAGATAGTTTCCGTGGAAATTGTATTCCTTTGGAGGAATTAACTATTTTAAAGTGCAATATAACAAGCCAGTTAAATATTACTTCAAAGGAATATGCAATGTCTGATAATATTGACGATTTTGAGAAAGTAAATGTTATTGAAAATGATCATGATTATTTACCAGATCCAGGCTCCTCCTTTTCTAAATATATAATCACTTATATTTCTGGATATGTTGTTTATTATTTAAAAAAGAAAATCGTTTGTAAACAATGTCTAGATGCTTTAATAAGTAAAACTAGAGATTTGTTTCTATTTTCATTAATTGATATAAAGAATAAAAATGGTTTGCAATATCCATCGGAAGATGTAATAAACATTTGTTTAAAATGTGAAAAAATATTAAAAATTATGAAAGACTCTAAGAAAAAAATATCAGTTAATATCATCAGCACATTAGTTTTAAAAGAATTCATAAATTCTAATGTCTTTTCGAATATTATGCAGCACAGTTTGGACCAGTTTGTGTTGGATACTCATAGAATATTATTAATCAAGTGCATAGTTGATAAATATGTTAGTATCTGACTAACATATCTCACTAAAACTAGAGTTAATAAAGCTACTAGCATAAGACATCAAAACAACAAAATAGTGTTGTTTAGAGGTCAATAAATATTTTTTTAAACAATAAAAAATTTTTTGTAGTGTCTTATTAAGAATAGAACACAGAAAAACTGAAGATTTACCTATAATTTTACCAAATTTGGCAAAAGTTTTTGGTGTCATAAGATACGTTACACTTATTTGAACTATAATTATATATTTTTTGATGTTTTTTAAGTAAATCATATATGTACTTTTGTTGGGAACTTATAAGAAACTTCAAAATTAAAATGAAGAATATTCGCATTCTAAGCATAGTCTTATTTTTAATCAGACTCGTTAGTTGTTCTGTATCCCTTTCTCAATGAGACACCTTGTATATAAACTTCCCACTTGAACAATTTTATATTTTTCAAGTATGTACAATACAGGTGTATCAGAAATTAAAGCAAAAAGACAACTTATAACAAAGGTTTAAATTTAGTAATGTCAAGTCATTCTTGCACCCTAAAAAAGTACCAATGAAGAAATTATTCCTCCAATGCAACCAAACAGTTATTTATAGGATAAGATTTTGTGTCAAATGTTATCCACAGCCACAGGGTTTCTTTTTAAATGGCATGACATTCAAAATTTTGGTCAAAACAATTTCCATCATGCACTTTTCTTGGAAATTCACAATGCTTTATTAGGATTAAAAACACCAGTTTCTAGAAACTTTTCACTATAACACTAACATTACTGATCAGAAAAAGTGTGTTAAAGTTTTCTTTTTGTAATCACAAATCGCAACTGAATGCCTATTTTTAAAATAAATTATCTCTATAATTCCATTTGTATAGTTGTATGCTGTGCATCTGTGAGATTGTTGTTTATTATACATAGGTACCAATTATAGAAATCTTTAGTAAGTACTTGCTTGCAATTTTAGTAATATATGTACCTACCCTATATAATTATTTCAAACATAAAAAAAACTATTATCTGAGTCTTTTTAGTTCCATCTACTTTTAACCATAAAGTCATACCTAGATGAATGTTTGGTCTTTTTAAACTTTTGACTGTAGCGGGTCATATTTTTAATGTATGTCATCTGCAGCAGAAAGACCTACATGTTTTACATTTAAAAGTAATTAATTGTCCTTTCTACAAACTCGGCTGTATTTTTACTGAAATATATTTATTCACAATTCACGTAGTGGTTTGGTTTTTGGTTTGGTAATTTTATGTCATAATTCTCCTCATTGTCAGATTTTGACATTGGCAGCTTTGATCAAGACAATAGAGTCCTTGAACGAAAAATCGTAGTTCGGGTTTTAGTTTTAAAGCACAAAGATATTAACAAATCTGATGCACAGTGTTATTCAACCGTTGATTTTCGATCACACAGGTCATATATCGGACGGTTTCGGCGAAGATAGAACATTTGGAGTGAGGGTAGCCATATGTGAGTAGTAGGGATTAAGTATAAGGGGTTAAGAAAATGTCCTTTATTTCCTTCCTTCCTTTATGGAAATAGTTAAGGTGAGTCAAGGTCATTGTTTAATTTTCTTTTGTGTTTTTTTCTGTTACTTTGTATATGTTAATGTCCGTTCATACTTTTATAATTGTTTTTATTACTACTGACTCCTTGACATTCCATTTAGGTGTGCCTGATGATGAAGCAATAGCTTCGAAACCGGTCGCCAATTAAAATTGACGTGTGAGAAATAAAGTACCTTTTCTTAACTCCTTATACTTAATGAAGATAGAACAATATAATATTAATCTCTTTTATGGTCTTGGAATTGGCTTGATCGGAAAACGGTTAATAAATAATAGTAAATAGTGTAGAAGTCATAATTGCGCAATGTCATCAAATTAATTTCGAATCGATCATGTTGAAACAAATCTTAGGTAAGTCATTTAAAAGTTGTAATTCTGCATACGGACTTTAATTATATTTGAATACGACCCTGCTTAGTCAACCATTTAAGCCACGCCCAGTGGGGTCATTTTTAATAAAACGTATCATATGCAAAACAATTGCCTCATGGCATCTCCATTAGTATTATACCTTCATGATTGAGACGAATGGCCGATACAGCTGTAGAAAGACGCTGTAGAAAGACGCTGTAGAAAGCGCTCTCACTCACACCTACAGCCATACGCAGCCACTTTCTATAGTAAATAAGACTTATTTTTATGTTGGCCGGCAATTAAACCCCGGAAAAAGTGTCTGCCTTTTTGAAATTAATTTTTTTTATATTTATTTAAGACGCTATTAAAATTTCAGCGTGAATCAAACACTTCAAATCATATTTAAAAAAAATCAACTTTGGGATTGATTTATTAATTATAAACCCTCTCAAAAGTGTCTGCCTAAATTACTAGTATTTTTGGAATTACCTAAACTTTCAATTGTCGTTTGTTGGCCTCTGAATCAACACTTTTTTTGGGTCCTATTTTACGACCCCTTTCTATTATGCGCAGTACTTGCTGTCCCGGGGTGGGTCTAGCCAATACAGGTATATCTGCTTTTCCATCCAAATGATTTCAAATTACAAAATTTCAAAGTGCATTAAACACTTAATGAAATTTGTGTTACTAGCTCTGCGAATAAGAGTTTTATATTTATTATACCTTTTTCTGAGGTTACAATACAAAACAGCATTTTCTTAGTTTGACTAATTTTTAATATTATGTAGCCGTAGAAAAAATATAATGTTTAACTCACAAGGTTTGATTTGAAGTATTCGCCATTTCTTCTTCTTGCTCGATTAACAATATTTTATTTCAACATTTTACTTTAGTCTCTTGCAGAAAAGTCCGTAGTAAATAAACGCTAACGAAATATTCTATAAAAGGTCTTCTCTTTACATAAATGTCGTAGCATCTGTTTGATATTAATAAAATCACGTTAATTTTATTTCATAATAAAAAATTCCATTAAAAATCTTTTAAATAAATCTAATAGTTTATTATGATGCTAATAAACAAATGCCGTCCCTGTCACAGAGTTCGAGTCTCCACCCAGTTGCCCCACTCCGTTAACCTTTCTTTACATCTCTGGTCTCTTTTTTCTAAGGTTTTTTATATATTAACGAAGAATCGACGATAATAGCAATTTCAAGAGCAATAAGAATCCCCCACCAAAATTTATATAACTAAATTATATAATTTTAGCGCATCCACCAAAATTTTAATCGATTACTTTTTTTTTTTTTTAGATATTAAAATCATCTTGGTCATACTTCGCTGTGTTAATGAGAGTCAACAAATAAATTGCAGCACAATCCAAAAAGAATATTAAATAATGCATAGCTTTTAGAATCACTGACTGAAGAAGTAGCAGAAATATACACTGTATACAAATATCTTTCAATTTTATTATGTTTCAAATATGTTCCGTCGCTAAGGAAGGTGCTGACGATGATCGATGAAATGTCGAGTTTCAATCGCAATATATAAACATGATCCGCAAATAGACCTTTCATCATCGACTATTTTGCTATAATACGCCTCATACCTGACTTATATTTAAAATAAAACTGTAAAAAAATTGGTGGTTTACCACAAACAAAATTAATTTTACTTTGTGAGCGACTAGTAAATGAATATTAATTAATTTCAAAATACCGGGCTACAAAAATTCAAATATAACAAATTCCGATCTACATTAATTAAACTTTATTAATGGAATGTTATTTAATTAATATGTCAGCTCATATGGTTGGTATTAAATATGTCATAAAATTATGCTTTACCGTAAAGAGTAGGTACTTGGTTTTGGTAAAAGTTTTAAAATCAAAACGGAATTTTAGTTTTAAATACCATCGTTTTACCTAAACAATTTTAATTGCAAGAATAACAAAAATCGTTTATACAGAATAAAAGAAAAGGTTGAAGAGCGTCAGTGAATACCAGTCAAGCGATTCTTGCTGAAAGACGGGGTTATAACACAGAACTGAAATTAGGAGAGTTTAGAAAAACGGTCCTACACAGGAAATAAAATTGAGGTTTTTTGAGTTTGCGCAGTAGGTTTCAAACAAGTCCGTAATAATAAAAAATATACACAGAAAAAAATTATTAACTACATTATTTTTTCATCCCCGCAGTTTACTATTAAAATTGCAAATGAAGCAGTTGATCGCATAAATCGTGCGAGAAATGTTTTTATAAGAGGTGTACCGGAGATGGTAGGATATATCCAAACTATACTCAAACAAATAATGATTGAGAGTGAACCGTGTTGTCATATCTCAATTTTACCTTACTAGTTTTTAGCAGAATCAAAATAGAGTAAGTAGTAGAGTTGTAAGTTGTGGCAAATTATAGATAATATACAATCATAGTACTAATAAAAGATATTAATTATTAAAAAAGATTATGATAATTCTATTATCCAAGACATTTTGCATACTGTAGAATGTGATCAGAATCCGGTTACATTCGCGTTGGCAATGACAATACCAAATTTCCTTAAATGATTAAACTGATAATGCATAACGAATATGACGCAGGGCATATTTTGCGAATCAAAAAGAAACTTCTAGAAAAAGCCTCCACTAAAAAAATAACTATTATCGATGATAAAACGCCCAATCAAATTGAATGCCTAAAAGAATTAAGGACCGAACTTGAGTTAAACAAAAATAATGGAGAGTAGGACTTATTCTTATCACAGAAACATGGTTAACTTTAGATGATTCTGATTCTATGTATGATATTTTGAATTATTCTCTATACAGATGCGATCGAAGAGACCGTCGCGGTGGAGGTGTAATAATTGGCATTATTATTATTTGAAAAAATATAAAGAATTTACCATAAATTCTAAATAAGTATTTAATATTTAAATTAACTAATTAAAAAGACACGTATGAAAATAAAACAAACCTTCAGGTTATTATTCTACATTGAACGTGACATTTTTAAATACAACCAAATATCACGTAAATTTTAGTTTATATAAAGAGGAGACAGAAAGAAAGGATCACTTGGGGGAAACTCGCAGTCGAGTTCGGACTAAGGTCCAGAACTTTCGCCCAAAAGTTCTCTTTTTTTATGTGATGTGTAGAGTAAAGTTTTGTGTACGATGTGAATTATGGGTAAATATTTTAACTTAATTTTAAAGTGTTTTGTTTAATAATAATTGATTGATTGATTTACATATAAATGCCAATTTTACATGTTCGTCCCAAATTAATATATTTATCTTATGCATGAATATCTTTATTACTATTAGTTATAGTGCTTTATTCTCTAAATGTAATTTTATTAATTTTTTTTTAAGACTATTTGTCAAGTTTTATATTTATTGTTAATTTACATTTGTTAACGTTTTAATATTTATTATTAATCTCTCCTCCCTTTCCAAACCAGCAAAATACTCCAAGCATTTGAGAAGCCTCGGCGTTTCTATTCCCTTAGGACTAAAAAAGTCTAAAACTCGTTGCCAAGAACCGCTCGACTATGCTATTAAGGGATGATTTTTTTATTCTTTTAATTTAATTTTTTTATTATTTTATTTGCCACTGCTGAATGGATGTTCCTTCAGGACTCCAGGACCCTTTGGCTGGTAACGACGCTGCCCTAGTCCCTTAATAGTATATTAACAACAGTAGCTAAATACCTATCAGAAGTTACAAATGGTCTTTAGGCTTCCTGGTTGTTACAGAGGTGTCTGAATTTATGTATCATCAGATATTACACAACATTTTTTTGTTACTCCTCTTGGCATTAGTGTCCCTAATATGGAATTAATAGGTTTTAAATTTTATTCTAGCTATATTACCCTTCATTTAGTCTGTGTTTATCGTCCCGGAGACTCTCAACTAGCTGAAGACACAATCCTATTGAAAAACTTGAATATCTGTCTTCACTAGAAAATGTTATTATTATTGGTGATTTCAATTTCCGAAGATATTTCGTGGCCAGTTACAATCACTCCAAGTGATGTTGTAAATTCAAAAAATTAATTTTTGAACTTTGTTCTAAGCTCTAATTTACAACAACTTATGACAGATCCATTACGATTCCGAGTCAACAATATTCCTTCCACGCTAGATTTATTATTTGTAAATGATAAACAATTAATTACTGACCCTGTCATTTAATCTCCGATAGGAATATCGGATTATGCAGTCATCATAAGTTGTATACAGTTTAACATAAACCCATCTCACAAATATCATACTACATCATATGAAATCATCGATTTCGATAACTTAAATCGTCATTTATCTACCATCGACTGGATAGAAACATTGAGTGACTCGGGAGATCCGGCAGAAGTATGGAATAAGTTCGCAACCGTTATTGCTACTCATAAAATCCAATACTCTAAAAAGAAGGTGTTTTACAAAAATAAATTAAAACCGTGGATCATCGGAGAACTATTATCGTTAATTAAACATAAAAGTAAATTATGGCGTAAATATAAGCGATCAAATAATATTGTCGACCTAGAATATCTCAAAAATTTTTCCAAGGACCTAAAGAAATTTATAAATGAGTCCCGAGAAGAATATGAAGAGTCGATAGTATGCAGCCAAAACTGTAAAAAATTATACAAATATATTAGCTCTTCACTGTCATCAAAAGTATCCATTCCTTTACTAAACAAAGAAGATGGAGGTCCCTGCCAAAATAATTTCGAAACGGCTGACATGTTAGCTAATACCTTTACAAAAGTTTTCACCAATGAACCTCCCCAGGATCACTTACCAGATATCTCACCCGAAAGAATCCCTTCTTCCTTAGAACGGCTCAATTTTACTCCTGAAATCGTCAGACGTCACCTTTTAAAATTAAAAAACAACTCCTTTTCGGGTCTAGATCAAATATCTTCTCTATTTAAAAAAAAAATACTCCAATACCATATCAGTTCCTTTATCTATTATAATGCCTTTGTCTTTTAATACACACACATTACCCTCTATCTGGAAAACAGCTTCTGTAACACCCATTTTCAAGAAAGGAAACAAACTAGACTCTAATAACTACCGCCCAATGAGCCTCACACCCATAATCTGTAAAGTTATGGAATCCATAATAACAGAGCACGTTTCTCACTTTCTCTTAGTGGAGGAAATCATTCCCAAACAGCAACATGGATTTATAAAAGGGCGATCAACCATGACCAATTTGCTTTGGTGTGTAGAATGGACAGTTTCATTAGACAGGAAAAAACCTATAGACATTATTTACCTGGATTTTGCGAAAACTTTTGATCGTGTGCCGAAACGAAGATTACTACATAAATTAGAACACCTTGGTATACATGGTGATTTACTTAAATGGATCGAGTCATTCTTAACTGATAGAAAGTATTGTGTTAAAGTTGGAAATTCGCATTTACTTGAAAGACCAGTTTTGAGTGGGGTTCATCAGGGATCAGTTCTGGGTCCACTCTTATTTATAATATTATAATAATAATAATAATAATAATAATAATAATAATAATAATAATAATAATAATAAAGCGTCTTTATTCATCAAGTTTTAGTATAAGTGTAAATATATACATATATAAGGTAGATGAAAAGGTGAAGTTCAGCTTGTGCTGATTTACAACTTAACCTGTAAATAACATTGAAATATAATAATATAATATAATAGAGAAAAAAAAGTATAAAAAATAAACAGATTTTTAAAACCAAATTCGTTGCATTATATAATATATTTTTTTATGACCATTGCTTATTGAACAAAGATTCTTTTAGGCGTTTCTTGAAATTAAGCAAGTTATATGATTTAAATTCATTTGTAAGTTTATTGTACTCTTTACATGCAACATACGAAAAACATCTTTTAAATAGAGCCGTGTTATGATTCGGTACCACCAAGGTCATTCGATTCCGCGTAGGAAATTCATTAATATTGGAAAATGTCTTTAATTTGTTAACTAAATAATCAGGTTTCTGTATGAGTAAAACTTTGTGAACTTGGGTTAATAAATGCAAAAGGCGATAGTTATTGAAAGTCAACCAACCTGATTCTTTCATTTTATTCGAGATATGATCAAATTTTCGAATTCCATAGGCGAAACGTAGACAGCTATTCTGAATTTTTTGTAAACGAGCGGAATCGGATTGGAGTAGGGCTGGACCGTAGATGGAATCACAATAACTGAGTTTGAAAAAAATGAGAGATTCACAAAGTTTAAGTTTGAGTTGTGTGGAAAGCAGGTCTCGGTTAGGGTACAACCGTCTCAAGACGTTGAACGAACTTTGAGATATGGTGGAGGTATGTTTACTAAAACGAAGATCAGAATCTAACCAGAGACCTAAGTTTTTTCCTTCATTCGTGAATTGAAGAAGAGCATCGCCTAATTTAATTTTTAATGCGTTTATTGTTAATTGTCTTAATTTTTTGGGGCCAAATAACATGATGGATGATTTTTTAGAATTTATTTTGAGGTTGTGAGCTGTAGAAATATCAAGTAATGCATTTAAATCGTCGTTAATAAGATTTTGGGCAGTAAGTAAGCACTTATTATTAAACGAGTGATCTAACTGGGTATCATCTGCATAATGATGGATCACACAATTTTTAACAAAACTATGAAAATCTGCTATATATAGTGAAAACAGCAATGGTCCCAGAATGGATCCCTGCGGAACACCTTGACTAACGGGTAGACTGCTGGATACATCAGCTTCCAAAATAACTTTATGAGTACGATTGCTAAGAAAATTTGATATTAGACGAACGGATTTATGAGAAAAACCGAAAAATTTCAGTTTTTTGCAAAGTGTTGGATGATCTAAAGTATCAAATGCTTTGCTATAATCAAGAAGAACCAAACATGTGACTTTTCCCAGGTCTGTCGCTTTAAAAAGGTCATCCGTGATAGATAAGAGGGCAGTGGTCGTACTATGGTGCATTCTAAAGCCAGATTGAGCTGGAGTTATTATATTTTGGTCATATACATATTTGCTAATTTGATCTTTAAGTATAAATGCAAACGATTTAGAAAGGGTTGGTAGAATACTAATAGGACGCAAGTCAGATTAGCTAGTAGGTTGATTACATTTAGCAAGCGGAATAATAAAAGCCCGTTTCCACGAAAGTGGATAATGAGACGAAGAAATTATTTTATTAAAAATAAATGTTAAATGATTGATTAAATAATTTTCTACTAACTGTATCATGCGCAGTGATATGTTATCTAAACCAACGGCATGACTTTTTATACGATTTAGAGATTTTCGAACTGTATCAGAAGAGACAGATTTAAATTCGAATTTATTTTCATATATATTTTCATAGTACCGATCAAGTAAGGCTAATTGGTCATGTGACTTCAGAGTAGTAGGAGATGAATTAAAATGTTTGTTAATTTCAGTAACATTACTTAAGTTAGGTGGTATAATAGGACAGGCTTTTTTTCTAAGAATTTCTAAGGATCTAAGAGTGTTCCAGGTGGTCTTGGAATTCTTTTCTCTAAGAATAAAGTTTAAATAAGCCTTTTTTTCTCGTCGAATTGCTCCAGTAGTAAAATTCCTTAGGTCGGTATAGCTAGTCCAATTTACTGCAGTCTTATTTTTTTTATATTTTTTTAAAGCTTTGTCTCTTAACGAAATCATTACTTTTATATTATAAGTAATCTAAGGGGTATGCGGTTTCGTAACTTTTTTTCTTACTAAAGGAGCATATACAGAGAAAAGCTGGATTAAGGAATTATTCAGATGGGAAATCATATATTCAACGTAATTTAATTCGTAAATTATGTCCCAATTTACGGAACCTAATTCAGCATTAAAAAGATTAATATCAAATCGTGAAAAGTCACGATAGGTTATATTCTTAGCTTTCTTTTCTAAAGTGATTGACTCTATGTTGCAAAGAACAGCTTGATGATATGACAAGCCACGGCCTCTGACATCTAATACCTCAACACATGTTGTTTGATGGACATCTGACACAAATATAATGTCGATGAGAGTTTTGCTGTGCGGGGTTATATGAGTTGGTTCATTAACAATTTGTGTTAGTCTATAGGAATTTAAAAAATTTATACATAGATAACAACCTCTACTTGGCGTCATAAAATCTATATTAATATCTCCTGAGACAATGAAAAAGTCACAAGATGGTAACAAGTTGGCGACGCTATCCTCCAATTCATCATATAGGCCAGTGACCTTCAATTCCATATCAAGTGCAACAATATTTTTTATGCACAGGACACTAAAATATTTAGTGACCCGTCTTTAAACTTCCAACAGCTTCAAGATGACCTTAACTCCATAGATAACTGTTGCTCAGATTGGATGCTACCTCTAAATACAAACAAAAGTGTAGTTCTCCATATTGGTAAAAATAATCCTCGTCATAATTATTTTTTAAACGGTCATACGTTAAATACAGTTAAATCTTACAATGATCTAGGTGTTATAATTACTGAAAATCTCAGCTGGTCTAAGCACGTTTTTCAAGTGTCAAATAAGGCGAACACGAAAATGTACTTATTAAAGAAAACATTCGCAAAAGTGTCTTTTCAAAATTCGATCCGGCTGTATAAATTATACATTCGTCCGATCATCGAGTAATGCGGAGCTGTGTGGTGTCCGGAACTAGTGCGGGATAAAAATATTCTTGAAAATGTGCAGCGCCGATCAACCAGACTATTTTTCGGACGTATGAGACCTAATTACGCAGAGAGACTACACATGGCTGGACTAGAAACGTTTAAAAATCGCCGTCTGTGGGGTGATATGATAATTTGTTTTCGTATTTTAAAATATAATTTTGAAAATTTAAAATGTATGTTTATCGTGGACAGTGAAAATCGACTACGTGGTCATAAATGGAAGCTGAAAAAAGAACAATTTTTTAGGAAATCGAGGCAAATTTTTTTATTTAATCGAATATTCTACACTTGGAATTCTCTACCGGAGAAATGTTGTAAATGCTCCATCTGTCAATGTTTTCAAGAACGAACTTGATAATCTTCTATTTTTTAATTAACATTTCATTTGTTTCATTGTTTATTCATCGGTTGTACTTGTTATTGATTTAGTTTTTAGTAAAATTGTTTTATATTTAGTTACGGGTCTTATGGCCCCTGTTCTTATCAAATTATAATAATAATATTAATAATAATAATAATAATTCAAGAAAAGCTTTACACTTGGAAGATTACATTTGTTTCAAATAATATTTCTCGATGCAATAAGAAAATAAATCTTGTACTTTAAGAGTTATAATAATTAATTTGAGAATAAATTATTTCATTCGAGTATAAAATTGTGAATTAATCCAAGAAAGCTCTTACGTTTATTATAAGTATGATATGCTCTTAAAACCGATTATTGCATACTTGATTCAATGTTATAAAAGGATTCGATTCAAAGCATTTAAATTTCAGAACAAGAATTAAACAATTCGAATCAAAAACCTATGTAGTTCAGAAAAGATCAGCAAGGACAAATTCACTGCACGGTGTTGCCAGCTGAAACTTATTTTAAAATGCAACCACTGCACTAATATGGTAGATATATAACAAGCACATGTTGAGATGTGATACTTATTATTCGGAAGTTAGAGATACAACGCATTTATAGAGAATCTGGCAAATTGGCATTAGCACGTGTTCGTCATATTGTCCAATTTCTAACATGTTTGCATCGTATCGTTAGAGTTGCGTTTTACTTTTTGTCAGAAATTCTTTGTGATTCAATTAATAAGCGTATGAATAAATTAAATTGAAATGGAACATTTGTTAAATGAATAGAGCCTCATCGACCTGATACCAATATTAAAATGTAAGTATATTTATTTCACTTCTTGTTAGGTATTATTATATATAAGTAAATTTATAATCATAAGAATACGAAACAAACTGGAATAGAAGTAAAAAAAAATATGATGCTGGATGACGACTTTTTGGAAAGACGACTTCTGCCTTGCTAAGACAAGAGGTCGTATCTACGAAAATTTTAATTTCAAAATTCTTACAAATTTAATAAGCTTACATTTTATTATAACACAAAATAATAAAGGTCTATTTGCATTAGAAAATATTTACTATAATTATAAGAAAAGATTAGTAAACTATGCAAAACTTATTTGTGAAGTCTAGAAGGACGTACTTATCTACCTACCCACCCACATTTGCCAAAAATATTCATTTTGTGAATACGACCTCTTATCTTAGTAGGACATACGTTTATGTTCCATTTAGGTTTTGAAGTTATAAAATTATTTTTTTTTAAATATAGGTGGGGCACCTTAGAGGACAGAGGAATTTGTTATATTAACTAAAAACAATTTTGGAAAATGTTTTTCGGTGGGTAGGTACCAGTGAGAACCCTATTAAAAAGCAAGAACAGCCTGATCTTATTTCAAGATTATTAATTTCTTCAATGAAACTATCCTATAATTCAACCAAAATCAATATATTTATGTCAAAGATCATATTATTATTGTAACAAATTTAGTTGTATTGGATTTAAGAACAAGGTATTATTGAATATAAATAAAGTATATTTAAAACAAGTGTAAGACTATTTCATTTAAGATGTACATAATACTGCAATTGAGCAATAGATACTCTTCATTTAATTAGAGGTATTTTGGTTAGGGCAAGTTGATTCTAATCTTGAAGAAAGGCTTATTGGCTATTGTTGAACAAGTACGGTTCATCAAATTTCTAGAGGCTTTCGACGGCTAGACAGAGAAAGCACTACTGACAGGCATCCCGACGGATTTACGCAATGAAAGTACACTCTGCGCATCAAGTATTTCACTATTTCATTCAGACGTAAATGTCAGATGTAAATTTCGCTAAAACATTTCTTTTATTTTCGTTTGTGTTTTTTGCTCATTACAGTTTAATAGAACCTAAGTATGGAGTTTAATAGCAAATTAAGAGGCCGCGTGATTAACAGTCAATCTCGCGAAATAATAGCCAATGTTATAGAGTTTATGAGAAGAGAAGGAAACTTTAATTCACCTTCAATACCATTTAAAAATGTAAATGATCGTGTTGCTGCAGCCACAGGAGTATCTAAAAACACTGTCGTCCGCATTTCTGGAGAGAAAAAAAGAATTGATAACCGTGAGATATCGGAATTTTCATCACCAAGAAAACCATTAAAAAACCAAAAACAGTTAATGATATAGATGAAGCTGCACAAGAATCAAATTTTATTTTTTTATTATTAGATAGCTATTTTTGTTTCTGAGTTGTGTTCATTTACAGGCTCAATTTTTTTCCGTTTCTCCTTTTTGATTTTATATGGGGTTTCAAGTTGTTTTTGACTTATTTCGACGTAAATCACAACAACACACTTTTTTAATAAAGGAAACAAGTGTTAAGAGGTATATGTACGTGTAAACTACAATTACAAAAAATTGATATGAAACCCATGAAACCACCAACAAAAATGTAAAGCTAGCTTCCGTACTAGAACATGGTGTCATTCGTCGAGATAATTTATCGTTTTGTTTAATAGATCAAGAAATGTAAATATTCCCCTGTTATTTTTTTTAAAATTATAAGAGAAATAAATTTTTTTCTAAATAGTATAGTTTATTATTTTGTAGAAAAACAAAATTTCGAAAATTTTAGTAATGTTTCAGAAACAACCGTTATTAATAATAGGTACCATTTTCTTTAATAAGGTAGAAATAAAATATAAACTATTTCCACGATTTACAAAGGCCTACAAAAAAATTAAAGGTATTTTCCGCTATCCTATAAAATTTATATTTTCTGACTCAATTTCAAAAGGTTGAAGGAATTCCAAAACACCTTTTATGGCATAATAATTATTTTCAATTCTACATACTATCTTTAGCTGCTTTTAAAAACGTTCTAAGAAAGTCCAATCAGACCAATTTAATCCCTAAACTATTCCACACTTTTAAAATTTAATTACCCAAAAATATTAAAAACTATTTAAAATAACTTGTTTAGCAGACTGTACAATAGCTATCTTAGTCACACGTAGCGCGTTCTCTGTCTGGGCGTCGAACACCTCTAGAAATTTGATGAACTGTATTACTATAATTTCTAATCGAGACGAATTTTACTTGAGGATATATCAACACAACAAAGCATTGATATAAAACCATTCATCTTGAATATAGTACACCAACTTTCTGTGCATATAAAAATTAACGGAGGGTTGTATAATACGCGGTTAAAATTAAACCTCGTTTTAATTTTTGGTCTTGTTGTAATATGATTAGTTAATGCTAACTAAAGTTTAATATATGACATTTGTTAACTGGCCAAATTTGAGCGGCTAAAATTTTAAACTTTGTTTTATAACACTATCCTTCCTTCATGTTTATAACCTAAAAAGGACGAGCTGTTTGGGTTAATTTGGGTATTTTTGTTGAAAGTGAAGTGGAATATTGAAAATGAATTTTTATTTGGAAGAATATGCGGACGATGAAGATTTCAATGAACTTATTAATTTTTATGTACATCCAAGAAGAAGAAAAATATATAGAGATAGGATTAATCATTTTGCAAATTGGACAGACCAGGAATTTTTAGAAAGATTTCGGTTATCAAAGGAGCTTTTGTCTTTTTGTAACGCTTTTATTTGAAAAGAACAAAACAAGGTATCAGTTTAATCAGATGTAACATAAAAAGTAATTAAACATTAATTTTTTAGAAATAAAACTCTTGATTCACATAGAAAAAGTTTTTGCAACATTAAGATATTTGGGAACTGCTTCCTTGTTGCAAGTCATTGGTGATTTTTATATAATCAATAAGGGGACAGCTAGTATATTGAATGTATTAGCAATTTTAAGGCCACAATTTATCAATTTGCCAAGTATTACAGAAGAAATCATGACTGTTAGACAAGGGTAATGCTACAATATTGCAAGATTTTCACGTTGCTTTAGACTGTACCCACATAAGAATTATTTAAGGTAAAAAATTAAGTATTTTTTTAATAAGGATTTTTCTCTTAATTTTATTTGCGTTTAATATTATATTTACCATCCTTGGGCAGTTGAAAAAAATCGCCACACACTTAATTTATGATTAAAATCGTTTTAATTTTAATGAAAATATACATTATATTATAAAGAATCGACTCCATCTTACGGAAACAAAGCAAATTTGTCTATAAAAGTTCTGTTTATATTGTTAAATATTATTTCCAAATATGACGCGATGTGAGAACATTTTGTGAGAACATTATGTTGTTTTCTTACAAATTATGCAATTTTTCAAAAAAGAACGGAAAATAAATATATAATAAATATATTTTTATTTTAAGAGACAATTATAAATATCTTTTTAATAAAAGTGTGACTTTGTGACGTCCTTAAATATAACACCAATGTGTTTGATTATAAATATGTAAAGCCTCAATGAGGGGTAATAGTTAAAATGTCACCACCAGGTGGCACTGTTAAAACGTGAGGTCTGTACTAAACGTCCCTTTCATGTGGAAGATGTGTGTATGTTTTTTTTATATAATTTAATTGTATTTGAAATATATATTTGAGAAAATAATGATTAAAATATATAAATGGATAAATATAAATCAATTAAATTAAGGGACCCTAAAGAAAAGCCAGAAAGTATTGACTGGAAGTAAGGATTTCTCCACCCGAACGGGTACGTTTTAACCTTAGTCAAATCAAACTAAAACTAAACCTAAAAAAATAAACACCATTATTTTACACAAGCATTGTACGACAAAGTCAGATATACACTTAGAACAACATATTCAACAGAGAATCATTAATACTCTTTACTAAATTTCAATCCTGCACCACGTATATTTCACTTGAATTCGATAATTTTGAACTAGGCCACTCGGTAACGGCTATGCGACAGACATCGAGACAGTGACACTAAATTTTATCTAAAACGGAAGGAAAGAGGTAGAATAGAAATAACTAACAAAAGAACAAATGAAGCGTGAACTCAATGACGTAATTCTCCGCTTTACGCTAAACGAACACTGTGCTCGGTTTAGAAAAATAAGTGAAAAACTCTAAAACAATGTAATGATGTCCCTGTGTCATATGAAAATAACGTGAGTGCAATAATAATAGTTCATTTAATTGAATGTAGTAGTAATTTAGTTTTCTTTATTTGCAAATAAACTCTTGTTTGCTTCAGATATAGACGTGGTGGGGTTGCATAGAGCTAAAGGCGCTAAAGATGATAAAAATTGACTTTTCAAGAAACGAAGATCTGAGGTGTTGCCACATTTAAAGAATATATTAACAGGATCCTAAAACGTTGGCGCGGTCTTTCGTAGCTGACGTTCCATAATTGTTACAGATTAAATTAAAAATTGGGGATAACTCGTTTACAATAATTATTTTTTTCATCTGTCAAATTAGTAAAATTTTGTAATTTCAGTCAAGAGCTCGCTATTCTAACCAATCATTGAGTTTTACACTGATTAAATCACTTCTCTGTTTTTGTTTTTGATAAAACTAACTTTACCTTTAACTGATAACTATAATTTAAAAATTTTTGTTAAACGAAAATGATCCTCAAATCTAGGGCAATACATACCAAAATTTCAAAATTATTTTTAATTATATTGCACAAAATTAAAATCGGTAATATTTATAGGTAAAACTAACATGTTTCAAAAAATCGAAAAATCGAAAAATCGAAAAATCGAAAAATCGAAAAATCGAAAAATCGAAAAATCGAAAAATCGAAAAATCGAAAAATCGAAAAATCGAAAAATCGAAAAATCGAAAAATCGAAAAATCGAAAAATCGAAAAATCGAAAAATCGAAAAATCGAAAAATCGAAAAATCGAAAAATCGAAAAATCGAAAAATCGAAAAATCGAAAAATCGAAAAATCGAAAAATCGAAAAATCGAAAAATCGATAAATCGAAAAATCGAAAAATCGAAAAATCGAAAAATCGAAAAATCGAAAAATCGAAAAATCGAAAAATCGAAAAATCGAAAAATCGAAAAATCGAAAAATCGAAAAATCGAAAAATCGAAAAATCGAAAAATCGAAAAATCGAAAAATCGAAAAATCGAAAAATCGAAAAATCGAAAAATCGAAAAATCGAAAAATCGAAAAATCGAAAAATCGAAAAATCGAAAAATCGAAAAATCGAAAAATCGAAAAATCGAAAAATCGAAAAATCGAAAAATCGAAAAATCGAAAAATCGAAAAATCGAAAAATCGAAAAATCGAAAAATCGAAAAATCGAAAAATCGAAAAATCGAAAAACCGAAAAATCGAAAAATCGAAAAATCGAAAAATCGAAAAATCGAAAAATCGAAAAATCGAAAAATCGAAAAATCGAAAAATCGAAAAATCGAAAAATCGAAAAATCGAAAAATCGAAAAATCGAAAAATCGAAAAATCGAAAAATCGAAAAATCGAAAAATCGAAAAATCGAAAAATCGAAAAATCGAAAAATCGAAAAATCGAAAAATCGAAAAATCGAAAAATCGAAAAATCGAAAAATCGAAAAATCGAAAAATCGAAAAATCGAAAAATCGAAAAATCGAAAAATCGAAAAATCGAAAAATCGAAAAATCGAAAAATCGAAAAATCGAAAAATCGAAAAATCGAAAAATCGAAAAATCAAAAAATCGAAAAATCGAAAAATCGAAAAATCGAAAAATCGAAAAATCGAAAAATCGAAAAATCGAAAAATCGAAAAATCGAAAAATCGAAAAATCGAAAAATCGAAAAATCGAAAAACCGAAAAATCGAAAAATCGAAAAATCGAAAAATCGAAAAATCGAAAAATCGAAAAATCGAAAAATCGAAAAATCGAAAAATCGAAAAATCGAAAAATCGAAAAATCGAAAAATCGAAAAATCGAAAAATCGAAAAATCGAAAAATCGAAAAATCGAAAAATCGAAAATCGAAATAAAGTGAACATTAAATGATCTATAACTTGGCATAAAACTATGCATTTTCTCAGCGAGATTTGGGTTTTTGTTTACTGGTTACCATGGCAACGGTGGCCACAGCAAGCATTTTTACACAACTTATTTCGGCTAAACGAAATTTGACCTTAAATTCCGTTTAGAAATCCCTTAACTTAAATTAAATTTGACATATGACATTATATAAAAAGTTACCGCGGTATGTGAGACGTCACCTCAGTTGTTCAGCTTATAAAGAAATGCCTTAAAAGTATCCACTGATGACGTCACAGTTAACCTAGTACAAATTGAACTAATTCAGCTATCCTCTTGTTGATAATAGTCTTTCAATATGGCTGGCTAGTCATTTATCAAACAAGTAAATTCACTTGATTGAAAAAAGATTTAAAAACTTTTGGATAACACAAAGTAATTATGTTTCAAAGTTCTCGAAAAGTACATTGTCTATTACTTTATAGATGACGTAATATTAATATGTATAAATCATCGGATGTGACCGGAAATAAATTAATAAAACTCTTTTTTAAAGAGTATGGAAATTTTATGTCAAAATTAAGGTATTTTTTTATATTTTTTTTTTATTTTAATTGGACACTTGGGCAACACCACGTTAATTTGTATTGACAGAGTATGACAGATATAATTCTAAATTCTAATGAATGTATGGAATGTTAGGAATGTTAGGAATGTTAGGAATGTTAGGCGTTAGAATTGATAGAAATGCGTAAAATAAGTGACATAAGAAATACATGGGTGAATTTTAAGAACACTGATAATAAAGTAGTTAGGATGAACCAAAAAGTTTGAAAATCAATTGAGTTCTAAGTTAGAAGCAATTATTCAAGAAAATCAAAACGGCAAGTCAATCAGAACTTTCGTTCCAGGGTTATTGTGCTAATATACATACACACAGACGACCAGACGAAATTTTTTTTTGCAAAATTGAAAAGGTGAACATAGTCCTTATGTTTCGATCTATTTATGGTCAATACCCAAGCCGAGACAGTAAGTGCTAAATTAATTAAATTACGAAATATGTTGGTAATACATAAGTTATTGAAGTGCACCCACAAGAACATTCTGTGCACAAAAGTATAAATAATGTTAAGAATACTTAGAGAACATTCGTTTAAAAGTGAATGTTTAATTTAATAAATCAGCAGGCACATGGTACATAATAATATGAAACCTTAATTATAATATAAAAACCTGATAGTAGGGTGTTTCCATTGACAGCATGACCGTCTTCCTATCCAGATAAAGAATTATTCATGTAAAATCAGCTATAAGTAAACCAGGTGGCTAGTGAACCGATGTACTGTGTCCACACGGTCGAGCCTAGTCGAAACCGTTGATCTCCGGAGTGTAAACCCTCCGGGTGAAACCCTTTAAATATTACAAAATGTGTCATTTTAAATTGACTCTAGTTCCCCTAACTATACAAATAATTTTCCCAAAATTTACCTAAGCTAGAAACTATTAACAACAGTCATAAACAGTATATGAACTCAAATAATTAAAATTCTGATACACCAACCCATAACATAACAGAAATCGACAATCAAAAGGTGTACAATATTACCAAAAATATATAAAACGTACCTTTCTCGTGAAGGGTTAAACTGGTAGCCTTCCAAGGGTGAAAACAAGCAGCAATCACTATTGAAGAATCCACTTCAATATTACACATCAAATGCCGATAAATCTCTAGCTTTTTGTCTATACATCCCCTTTAGCGGGTGTGGAATGGGTCCAAAAAAACATGGGAATTTAACACTAATTCCCCTAAAATATTATTTACCCGTTCTTCCACAATTGATATTGTTGAAAATCTAGAATCCCCTTTAATAGGATAACTCGATGGTTATATAAAATACAGATTTCACTCCAAGACGAAATTTGAGGTTCCCTGCCTTTCTTCACCTGTCAGAAGCACTTAACCAACAAAACTCCCACGATGTCTCCCTTTCCGATTTGAAAAATGACCAGCCGAGTGGGTTCATAAATTCATCCTTAGAACTTATCAGCATATATCTTAGAAACTATTTAGAAATAAATACCTTACAAACTATATCTATATATACAATATAAATACATTTGGAAATTGCTACTGACAAAAATCGATACCACATCGATCGTGAAAAATCTTCTAACCCTCCAGTTAAACGAATGCACCTCGTACAGTGAAACCAGAAATGGAACGACACAAACCCCATGACTCTGTCAGTTATCGTGTCCCGTCCACGTGACATTTAACATCAAATATAATATAACCAAGCCAACAAAATATTCTGGCAATAACATTGACTAAAAATAATTAATCTGAACAGAACTATACAAATTCGATGAAATTAACGCTTTGTAAATAATCAATTACTTAAAGGTACGGTTATAATACATAATATATAAGTAAATTCGCAACGAGACTGTCTATTTTTAGGAGAATTTAACACATTGAAACAAACCAGTTGGGTAAAATCTACAAAAACTCCGATAATATGAACAAAATACGATACTTCTGTCAGTAATAAGACGATTTAATTTATAATAATAATATCTGAAGGCTAACGATACATACACCCAGTTTACGACAAAAATAATGGCTTTAAAAGCTTATCAACAATAAATTACGGTTTACCTTTTTATTTAAACAAGTTGAGTCGAATTTTCCTCTAGTAATTCGTGCAGCTAAAAATTAACGTTACGTTTTTTTTGGAAAATAAAAATGGTTTCTAGATTAAAATCATTTTTTTTTTTATTTGCTATCTTAAAAAATCTGATGTGTCCAACACATGACTTTCCTATCTAGTTATTATAGGCTTTTTCCGGTTATTTTGTACAACCTATTGCAGCATCTCTATAAATGTTTAGATGATAAACTAAATATATACATTGTCCATATACATCTACCTCGAAACATTTTTCTATAGATATTCATTGAAAACGAAAATACTGAAAAATTTAAATTTAGCACTTTTCCATTACGGTCCATTTTAGAAAAATCATGTACGAGGATATATCAGTATATAACGAGACTGGTGCTATAACTTCTTTCAGAGGTAACATTTTATAACCCAAAAAATGAGACATGAAAGCCTTATATTTAATGTACTACCCCGCAAGTAGGCTTTGATTTAACTTTTGACATTTGTTACAAATTAATTATTGAATTGTCAGTGTTTTGCGTACCCATCGAAAAATGAAAGTGGAGCAAAGATACGCGATAAAATTTTGTGTTCGATTGGGTAAAACATCAACTGAAACTTGTGAAATGATTAAAGGTGCATATCTAGATAATAGTTTATCACGATGTAGAGTGTTTGAGTGGCATAAAAAGTTTAAAGATGGTTGTGAATCAGTTGAAGCTGAACCTCGTCCCGGTCGACCACAAACTGCGAGAAATGACACAAAAATTGCAGAAATTAACGACTTGATACAAAATGATCGCCGAATTGGCATAAAACGAATTTCTGACAATGTTAATTTGTCTCACGGTACCACTCAAAAAATTATTCATGAAGATTTAGGGTACCGGAAGATCGCGGCAAGATGGATTCCAAAAGTGATGACCGATGAACAAAAAGCGAATCAAGTGACAATTTGTCAGCAGTGGAAAAGGCAATTGCAACGTAACCCACAGTTTTTAAATAATGTGATTACATGTGACGAAAGTTGGTTTTATCATTACGATCCTGAATTGAAGTCTCAAAGTATGCAATGGAAGCATAAAGGCAGCCCAAGACCGCAGAAGGCGAAAACTGCTAAAAGCGCTGGTAAAGTGATGCACCTGATTTTTTTGATAAATTTGGCGTTATTTACGATCACATTGTACCTAGAGGACATACAGTAACAGGGGAGTACTATTCTAATGTACTTTGAGGACCCTTAAAGGCAAAATTAAAGAAAAAAAGGCCGCTTTATCAGGACTTTGGCTGGACGCTGCATCACGACAATGCTCCGGCTCATAGATCAATGATTTGTCAACGAACAATTGAAGAATTAGGGGTTGAAATTATGGTTCATCCCCCCTACTCTCCTGACCTTGCTCCATGTGACTTCCATTTGTTTCCTGAAGTCAAAAAAGAATTGAGAGGTAGAAGATTTGAGTTGTAACGTTCATTTTTGGCCCCACGAATTAATAAAATTGTTTTGGCTTACCTGGTTAATCATACGAAAAAAAAGGGTAAAATCGTATTGATGATATCACTATTATTTTTGTCATTAACTAATTTCATCTGTATCCTAACTTTCGGACATCATTATTATAATTTATTTCATCTCACCACTAAGTAAAAGGTAGTATAATACTTTGTACATTGGTCATATTTGCGGTGTAGTGTTCACTGTTTTAATTTGCCAGACTCTCCTAAAAATAGACCAAGTTTCGTTGTAAATTTATATATATTATGTATTATAGTCTCACCTTTGGGTAATTAATTATTTACGATACCATTCTTTAAGATTTTCTTTATTTTTGTTTATAGCTGTCAAAATTGGATTAATGTTTATTAATTATGACAGTGAATGACATAAACGTCATTTGACGACAGAACACCGACAAGTGTCATGTTTGTAGTACGTTCCTATATCGGGCTCAGAACCCGAGGTAAGGTAGTTTCACGATGAGCGATTTTAAGTCGTGAGGGATTTTATTTTTTTTTGCGATCGCTGTTGTGTTAATTTTTTGTCAGGAACAGTTTCCCAAATGTAGTTATACTGTATACAAATATAGTTTTTAGGGTACCTTTCGTAAATGGTCTGTTAAGTTATATAGTGGGGAATTCTTGAGGATGAATTTCTGAACCCACTTGACATTTATCGGAAAGGGATTTCGGCCATTTTGGACGGCTGACGTATTGTTTTTCTGGCAGTGGGTGTTGAGTCACGAGAGACGATTTTTGCGTCGAAGTAGAATTTTCTTAATATTTAGCCCCATCGGCTTACCCTAGTTAAAGGGGATTTTAGATTCTACTTCATGGTTAATTGTGGGTAAATGGACATTTCGTATTTTGAGAGGAATTTTAGTGTATTGGTAAATTCCTATGGTCATTGGTCCAGCTCATATCTATTATAGGATTTTAACGCAATAATTGGGAGTTCACAGCATTTGGAGTGTGGAATATTGTTGCTGTGGATCATCTCACGTGTTTCTCATCCTTGGAAGGCTACCAAGTTAACCCTTTACGAAAAAGGTATGTTTTGTATATATTTGGTTATGTTACCATCCATGTGGCTGGCAATTTCTTTTATGTTATGGCATTGTATAACAGAATTTTAATTATTTGAGCTCATAATACTGTTTATGACTCACTGTTGAGCCAATGTAATTTTTCTTTATCCTAGATACTGAATATTTTCTAGTTTATGTACATTTTTGGGTAATCCTATAGTTCGGGATACTTGAGTCAATGTGTATTGACATTTTTCTTTGTAATATTTTAAGGGTTTCACCCAGGGGCTCGTTAGCCCAGGATTAGACGACAGTTTCACCCAGGGGCTTGTTAGCCTAAGATTCGTCAACAGTTTCACCTAGGGGTTGTTGACCCAGGATTTCAACAGTTGTACACAGAGGGTTATATCGTCCGGAGTTCAACGGTTTCATCGAGGGAACACAGAACATTGGTATACTAGCCGCCTAGCTTATTTGTAGCTAGATTTACAATGATGATTCTCGTTCTGGATAGGAAGATGGGAATGCTGTGAAAGAAGACACCCTACTATCAGGTTTTTCTTATACGTTATATTGAAGGTTTCATGCGTGCATTGTTAAACTGTACATTCACTTTCAACCGAATGTTGTCAAGGTATTCTCAACATTATTTATACTTTTGAGCACAGAATGTTCTAAGGTTCTTTCACTCATAACTTAAGTATTATCAAATGTTACATCGTTTAATTGATTAATATTTTAAATTTTTACTTAATTTAAGCACTTAATGCTGATGTAGTAATCCTTCGGGTCGCAGAACATTTGGACTGCTTCCAAGTTTAAGTTGTAATTCTTCAGTTATTAAGGGCTACTGCCATAATTTTACTTTATTCAATTTATTCATTATTAAATGGACCAGACTTAACGATTAAGTTAAGCAATCTCAGAAGACCCGTGTGGGGGCAGAGATTAAGTAACCTCTTCCAACCTGGGAGTTTAAGTAAATAACCTCTGTGTCTAAAGTCCTTTATGTGTGTATTTTATTTTTATTTAGTTGTATGAATTATATTTAATTATAAAATTTCATGGTTTAATAATTTTCTTGTGGGTAGTTTGGTCTTAACTAAAAGTTAAGCAGATATCGCCTTCCAATTTGGAGAGGGTTATAAGCTTATAAGGATTATAAGTTTACTGTTTAGTTTACAATATATGATGTAGTATAGGTGCGGTTATGCACAAGATTTGAGTTAACTATTATTTTATATTTTTTTTATGTAAGGTGGAAATTAATGTTTTGCGCAAGCGTCATGCCTGGTACCAAGCTAACGACGAACCGTGCCATATTTTGATTTAATAATTTATTTTGGGTTATGCATATACATATACAGTGTAAATTTTCTCTTTAATTTCCTCCAATTTTTTTTTTTGATTACCTAAGCCATTTGGTAATTAACCTGTATATTTAGTAAATATTTTTTTTTTCTCTTTATAAAGGAACATAAGTTGAGGTTTGTCTTTTATTTCTTTCCTCATTTACTGGGTTTTTGGGGAAATAGGATCATAGTTTGGCCACTATATAGACCCAGTTGGCGCCTATTTATTTGTCTACTATTTCCGGAATTTTTGTAAGCTATCCACCCCCTAGCTGCCGTCTGAGCGACGTCGAAGGCCCGAAGGTTGACACCGGAACAACCGAAACTTGTGTAACCGTAGTAGACAACATTTTTAATTGTGTTAATACTTTAATATTTTTTTTTTAAGTTTAAAAATTTTGGTGGAATCACCAAGTTCAATCTGTAGGTTACAGAGTCGGATTTAGAGCTCAACAACGCTATGATGGGTATACTAAACAGACTATCAAAAAATGGTTTTTCAGAAGTTTATGATAAGTGGATAAAGCGATGGGATAAGTGTATTCAACAGAATGGAGAGTACTTCGAAGGATAGTTGTTGAATTTTTTTAAATAAATGTTTCGTTGTTATACTATAGCACCAGTCTCGTTATTTTCTGATACATCCTCGTATAAACAAAAATTATAGATATCGATATCGCAAACAACTTTTAGTTCAACAATTTTCATAAAAATCAGAATTTTGCACATTTTGTCAAATTTCTCGAATACGGACCATTTCCGGAAATTTTGACATAAAACAAAAATTATAGATAATAATATTAGAAGTAACTTTTATTTGAACAATTTTCTCCTCCAAACGTAAATAACAGATATATTCAATAAAATATAGAAACAGCCTCCCATAAAGTACCCCCCTAGATGTTCCGACTTTGTCCAAAATCTAACCATTTCACGTCAGGCCGAAATAAACCTTAAGTTTAAAATTTAATGTTTTTTTCTTTATCCGTTTTTGAGTTTTCTTCAAAATTCGAAATTTACACATTTTCTCAAATATCTCGAATACGGTCCATTTTAGAGAAATTAGGTATAAAATAAAAATTACAGAAAATTATATTACAAACAACTTTTGTTTGACCAATTTTTATAAAAAAATATTTTTTTTACATTTTGTCAAATTTCTCGAATACGGACCATTTTAGGAAAATTTTGTATAAAACAAAAATTATAGATAATTATTTAATAAATAACTTTTATTTAAAGAATTTTCTTCTCCAAACGTAAATAACACACACAGACATCATCGCGAAAATAGTCAAAACGGTTTCAGGGGACCTCAAAACTTAAAAATCCGTCGAAAACTCGAGGTCGAAAAAAATTATGATTCCTATACTTTCCTTATATCTGTATACAGATAGGAAAGTAAAAATGTAAAAAAATATCATTTATAACGTATACAACATCAAATTGGACATCCAAAGTCTAATAAAATTAAAATTTCTAGTGAAAATCGGGAATTTTTTCCCGTCAATCATGGCGTTCAATACGTGAGCCGTCGAAATCAGAAGCTTTAGAAACATAAAGTTAAAATAACTTCTCGAGCAAACGAAATTCTTTGAAAGAAATCTACCAAAATAAGATTTTTATTAGCACGAAAGCATAATTTAGATTGAGAATTGAGTCTTTTTTGATAAAGTAATTTTTTGCAATATTCCTAACAATCTGAAAGTATATTATGAGAGATAATGATTAAAGTTTTAGACTTCCTTAAACGAAAACAGTTATAATAACAATATTTATATTTAGCAGTTTCTTAAGATACTTTATAAATTGACGTAAAAATAGGTAAAAGTCTAAGTATTGGATACCGTGGAAATTCTCAGTGAAAGAAGGGAAGTGGTAGTCTGTTATGGTATTGAAAAAAAATTTGTTAAGTAAGACAGTGCTAAAATCTAGCAACTATAAGTATGATGGAGTGGTTATTGCCGTTTGAGGCGGAACCAAGTAAAAAACGTCGCCTTGGTAAGAAAAATGCGTAAAACTGAATTTTAGTAAAATTTATAGCAGATGCAAATAATTGTTTTTTGACAATTACAACAGTGGTAAAATACTGTATTTTGCACGAATTAAGGAAAACACATTTGTTTGTTTGGCATATAGTTTATACGAAGGGACTCGTTAAAGCTGAAAAAAAATATATGCCATCTATAACCACATTTATGAGTAACCCTGTATAAAAAATAATGCATCACCAAAAAGCAATTACTTTAACTATATCTGTAACTAACTTTTTATGAAATAATAATTTTAAATATTCTATAATTTTTGTTTCTTACAACAAAAGCAAATAAATTTTGAAAGACGCTAAAATGGTGGTTCCCACCTTATTGAGACTGAGGCACACAAGGGTAAACTCGTAGCGTAACAAAAATGTGAAATGTTTTAACTTGGAACGAAAGACCGAAAGCCGATAGTAGTATTAGAACGTTGAATTTTTTCGGACTCAGAATGATCGGAAACATGAAAAAAAGTTTTAAAAAATGGGGGTAAGAAAATTTTTTCGTCTGCATGAATGCAATACTGAGGACTCATAGGAAGGGCCTCAGTTATAGGTTTGTTATGTTAAATCTGGTTACAAATAAGTGGAAATTCTGATGTTTACCTGGAAAGAAAGGTAGGTACTTTCTATACCTATCAAGTTGATCCCTGTGTAAGGTTTAATAATTATAATTGATGAACGAAAACGATCGAAAGCAACTATCATTATTAGTAAGGTGATTTTCAAAACTCGGGATATCTAAGTTTTTAAAATCTTAGTAGTCCAATTAAATAACGAAAAAAAGCCCCTTTGAGCTTACATTAATTTGTAATTGGATGAAACAAAGAGGACCTTGTGTATTTTGATGTGATCTTTCCGAAAAAAAGAAAAAAAGATGCAGCAGTTTTTCAATTTTTTTTAAATTAGGAAAAACCGTGTTTTCCAGAATTTTCCATTGTAAAAATGCTAATTATAGTGAAAATAAATGCACCATTCGAAAGAGGAGGCAAAAATAGTTCGGAAATTCATTGCACAGGTAGTTTTAATGGCGAATTTCTCGCCGCCAGAAGTGCTTTTACCAAAAAATCGTTTTTTCGTTTTTTTGATCAGAACCATGGACATGAAATTTGCGATGAATTTGTGGCGAAATTATAAATGTTAGACATATGTGCCCATGAGAGAAGTTGCGTATTTTTTTGTTGGCTCTCAAATAAAATAAGTCCCGCCGCGAAATCTGACATAATTTTTCGGGAATTCGCAGGAAACCAGAGGCGTAGTTTTTTTTTAATTTTTTCCTATATGATTTTTTCCGGGTTTTCCGAAAACATCTAACAAAAAAAATATATTTGAAAAAACTAACTTCGCCATCGAAAAGAGCACAAAAAAATACACAAATAGGTATACTTTGAAAATGTTAGGAAATTAATCCTAAGCCTGAGTGTAAGTTCCAACTTGGTGATAAGCTTGCTTTTTGTTCGCTAATATCTGGTAATTCTATATTTTGCACAAACCTCAAGAAACGTCTTATAACAAGTGAGTAAAATACAATTTAATAAATTTTAAGCCTAATAAGTTTAGATATGTAAGAAATTTAAAACTGGAAAACGCAAAAAAATCAAATTACAGTAATGTAGTGTATACACGAGTTGTGGATCCCGCGGAGCGCGGGTAATGGGACTTTTGTCGGGAAAATTCTACAACTTAGAAGAAACATACACACTTTAAACTTTGTATACACATTTAGAAGACATGAAATTTGGGTTTGTTTAATTTTCAGACAAAAAAACTAAAAATTGTCAATTTTAGGTAACTTTTCTCAAAAACCGTGTTTTTTGGTCGTCACTCAATGAACAGTGGTCAAAAAATTAGATAAAATATATTTGCACAATTTTCCGTAATTTAATCGTATTCTAGACAAAATAGAGTACTCAAAAGAAGTTTTGAGCCATTGGGTGCATTTTTGGCATTTTTGTGCCACTTCAAACTTTCGAAGAAAAAAAATTTTTTTTTAATGAAAAAAATTATTTAATTGTTTGATATCTTAGCCAATTATGGTCCGATGTCGGTGAAATTCACACACACATAAGATTTTACATTTAAGAGTAAGTTTTGAAAGTGGCATTAAAAAAATTCAAATAGTTTGGCCGTTATAGGCAAACAATGAAATTAGGACCGCGGTGCATTTTGCCCTTCCGCCATATGCCCAATTTTGGGATTTCTCTTGCCCCCTTCTGGGAATCACTAGTCACATCCCTTAAGTTCAAAACGCATTTTTGTTTTTTAAAATGTCTTAATTTTTAACAATGTTATAAATAATTTAGTGTTTGAACATTTAACAAATTCAATTTTTCGACCTTCGTCGCCTCAAAATACTAAACAAATTTCAATCGTCCATACCGCGAGAACGGTGCATCGGATCAAAATTTCTCAAGAAAAATAAAAATTAGCATTTTTTCTAAGCTTTCAAATGTCGTAAACTGCGTTTTAAAAATATTGATTTATTTCCGACATGCGCCTGCGCAAAATTGAAAAATTGACTAAATCCAAAATTTCGGCACTTTCGAAAAACTGCTACATTTTGTTTTGCCTTTTTTCGAAAAGATCACCTCAAAATACATAGAATCCATTTTGTTTCATCTAATTACAATTTAATGTAAGCTCAAAACCCGTAATTTAATTCGATTATAGATTAAATGCGCGAGAATATTCATCTGTCGCTGGGCCAAAAGCAAGCTACTTTTTAAATAAATGTTTGAAAGTATTTAGATTTTGTGTTTTATTTAGCACATGGGCAGTAAATGTAAAATAAGATCCCCACTTATTTTTAACGGATGACCTAAAAAAAGGGCAACACACAAAAATATTGCAGCCCGTGCAACATAGCAAACATATGTATGTGGCCCGGATGAAGAACGGGTTGAGTAAAGCTGTTCTAAACCAAAATAGAATTTGAAATGTTACTACCATTTATTCTACCAATACTATTATAATTTAAACTTTTAGCCATAGCTAAAATACTAGTTGCCATAAATCTAAAATAAATAATCTTTCTTATCATATTGTATGCATAAAATATTGTAAACACTAGCTTGTCCTGGACACTATGCAGTTCAGTGGTCATGGCAGCTATACTTTCTCTAAAAGATGTTTACTACAGTTATATTAAGGTTTTACTTATGAAATAAAATCTACAAAAGTGTTCACTGACGGTATTATAATTTTTTTTTAAATTTTTGATTCTAAACTGCTAGTTTACCAAAGACTAGATTTGAGATTAGATTATTTATCTCTTCTGAAACCAAATAGTGACAATAAGAGTAATGAACTAGTACGAACCATATTTCTTACGGCCATGTGCACAGTCTCTCCATAAAATGTGTACTTACATAAGTGGTACTTTGCTAAGTGTGACTCACAAATTGGAATTTCCTTGCACCATCTTGCTAGAAGTGCGGTTTACCTAAGGTTAAGATTATTGTTTGAAAGCCACTGATTTTTTCGTAATTTGTTAATTCAATCTTCTTTTTCATGATTTTGACGTTAGTTTAATTCAAATATTCACCGGTTATTACTAAAGTTTTTATTAGTCTTGTTGAAAATGTCAAAGAAAGTGAAAGCACAGAAAAAGAAAGGAACACCGAATTATACTATACTAGATAAAAGTTTACTTTTGAATATAGTAAAAGAATTTAAAGACATCGTGCAGTCGAAGAAAACTAATGCAGTTACGTGGAGAGAAAAGGATGAAGCCTGGAAAAGAATTACTGCAAAGTTTAAAGGAAACATCACAAATGGGGTGTACAGAGACGTATGCTCGTTAAATAAATTTGATAATATAAAAAAAATGTTCGTAAACAAATGGCCGATGAAAGGCTATCTTTAATAAAAACTGGCGGTGGGAAGGCTGAAACTTGTAAAGATCCAAATATTGATTTGGCACTCAGCATCATGAATAAAAAATCTATTTTGGGTCTATATAATGAACATGATGATGACAGTGAGTTAATAACTTCAGAAAATATATTAAAAGATAAAGAAAATAAAGGGGAAGAATATAATATTGGAGTATGAGGTACGAACGTTAAATAATTAAAGTTATGGCATCAACCTTAAAAGGTTTTGCCATCCATGATATGTCAGTGATGTCAGAGAATTCTGTGCAGGGGATACTTGCAGACTCAGACAAATCCACAACAAAACTCAAGAAAAAAGTCCTGATAAGCAAGGAAAAATCAAAAACATGTTCACCTTGGACTTCCCGGAATAGGCCTTTGATAACTACTCCCATATATTCAGAGTTGTCTGCAAAATATGCAAAATTGGCAGATTTAAAAAAAGAAATAGCAACCTGCGAGTTAGAGCAAAAGAAAAATCAAAAAGTAGAATTTGAACTTCGGAGAAAATCATTAGAATTAGATCTAAAAATTAAAGAGGTTCATTTAAAGAAAATGTTGTCTTCCTCAAATCTGCCAAATTATTGAGTTATTTCTAAGAGTAACATTTTAATTTTTTATAAATAAAATGTTAGATTTTTGAAGTTCAAAACAAAAATTTCTTTGTAGTTTAAAACGTAGTTAAATATTTGTTATACTAGTGTTTCGTTCTTTGAATAATTTTTTTTTTGTTTTTAACTTGATCATTGTTTTTAAAATTACAATTCTTTCAATAGGAACCCTTGTTTGTTCTTTTGCTTTTTTTGGATTTAACTGAACAATTTTAGTAATATAAGTATTATATGAAATGACAACCATATAATTTTAATATTTAACGTGTTAGAAATATATTATATTGATTTTTTATATTTTTATTTATTAATTTTTTTTTTTATTATTTTTTATATTTTTATTTATTATTTTTTTAATTTTTTTTTTGTTATTTTAAATCAATATTTAACTTACTTGTTTTGTTGAGCGCCTTATTTTTCTTTTCTATTTAAATAATTTTCTATTTATTACCCTCTTATAAAAATCAATACAACTCCAGCTATGCTTTTTATTAAATACCCTAATCAAATTATCAGATATTTCACATGATATGCTCTCATCCCAGGAGTCGGTTCACATACTATAAAAATATTATTTTAAATTGAATTTACCTGTTTATTTATTTGTATTAATATTGTTGTTGACCCTGTATATTCTTTTAATAAAATTCATTTATATAAAAATCAAATTAACAAATTTATTTAAATTTCAATTTTCAAATAAAAAACCAAACAATTAGATACAATCATAAAATACATTGTATTATATTAAATTAAAAATAAATCCTCATTGTTATTTTTCTTATCATGAAAATTATAAATTTCTCAAGGAGTCTTTATTTTACCATAGTATTTAATAGATCAACTAGTAGAACAATACCAATGCAAATTATCTTGGAGGACAATGGACAGTATCAATAGATGGCAGCAAGCTCCGTGGTGTCCAAGTCATGTCTTTGATAATTTTGTTGTCTTCTACCAGGTTGTCGAAACTGAATAACGAACGTAATTTCTCTATTTACTAATAGATGGAGCGATAATCGATTTAGAATATTTGTTTTAAAAATGAGATACGAGTTTAATTATGCTTGTCGAACATTTATTTACGATTTTCATCATTTTAGAGAATATAAACAATATTAATTTAAATTTGGCAGTCTAACCAAATGAATTTAAAAATTAAGAAAACTTTATGTATATAGAATTCTATACTCAATGATCGAGGCAGCGCCTAGCACACGAGCCATTTTGTTGAAGTTCTGTACAGTTCTAATAGATGTCGCAACAGAATTGCCTCCAATGAAAGGTCCATAAGGTTGTTTTACTATCTTATCTAAATACAATGATTTTACCAAATATAAATCTGCAGATTTTTTTATGACTCAAATATAGTGGACAAAAGATGGCGCCGAGTACAATAGTAGATATTTGCACCCTCTATTGGGTAATAGGAAACTTTATTTTTAAAGTTCAAAATAAATCACATTAATAATAATAATAATAATAATAATATTTATTGACCATTTAAAATACAAAATTTGAAAAAAAATAAAATACAATTTAAAAAAAATTAAAGTACCAGAAATAAATATGGTCAAAAGGTCCTAAGATCAGCTCAAGCTGTTCTTCCTCAAAGGCCTGCAAATGTAATCTAAACTAATCTAATAGGGTGTAACACATGTATATAATAAACAGAACTAAAACAAACAAAAAAAGTACTAAGGGCCGTTTGCATCGCTGGTCATCAAGAAACAAAAGACTTTTATTTTCTAAGAAAAGGTAATAACGACAAGCGATGCCGATGGATCCTAGTAATTTATATAAACCAAACAAAATCAAATTACAAACTTACAAATTTGTGCATTGGTCATCATATAATATTTTAAACATTTTTGTTTTAAATGATGCTATGGATAAATTAATTAGGGAAACAGGAATATTATTATACTCTTTTGCTATCTGGTATGAAAACGAGTTTTTAAACGATAAATAATTTTATTCCAAAGATATGGAGGACTTTTTTTAATTAAAATTTTGTGAAACAGGGTTAATGAATGAAGTTTTCTCCTATTTAACATATTTAACCATCTGGCATTTGCTAGTGTATGGGAAATTCTATCAAATTTTTTAATTCCATATATAAGTCGAAGGCAGGCATTTTGTAGTTTTTGTAACCTATTTGAATCTGTTACTGAAAGACAAGGTCCATATACAAAATCACAATAATTTGCATTACTTAGAACGAGAGAGTCACAGAGTTGTATCTTTAGTTTTTTGTCAAATAAATGTCTGCTATGATATAAAGTTTTTAGTTTAAAAAATGATCTTTGTAGAACATAAGAAACATGATCTGTGAATTTTAGTCGATTGTCTAGCATTATCCCCAAATTTTTTGCTTTAACAGTTGGTAGAGCCACATCGTTAATTTTTATAGACACGTTAGAAGAAGCAGCTCCAAAAAACATAACAGCTGATTTTTCTGAATTAATCACCAAATTATGTTGGGTAGATACTTTCACCAAGGCATTTAGATCGGTATTTATTTTCTGAACTCTGATTCATCGTTTTTGTTAAAAAACATATATAACTGCGTATCGTCAGCATACATATGAGCTTTGCAATATTGTAAAACCGAACACAAATTGTTCGTATATATTGTATAAAAAGAGGGCCTAGGATTGAACCTTGGGCTACTCCTCGCCCAACTTTCTCTACGCTAGACGATACACCATTATATAATACTTTCTGTGTTCTTCCCGACAGATAGTTTCTAAGAAATGTTATTGCGGTTGGTCCTAGGCCAATAAAATGCAAAATGGATAAAAACAATTCGTGATTAATCATGTCGAATGCTTTACTATAATCAAGCAGAATTAATAATCCAACATTTTTGGCGTCGGACTCCTTCAGAAAGTCATCCGTAATATTTAATAGGGCCGTACCACAGCTATATCCCGATCTAAATCCCGATTGTGTGAGTGGTAGAATTTTATATTTATCAATGTGTTCTCGAAGTTGTTCCTCTACAACTCTCTCCAAAACCTTTGAAAGTGTAGGCAGAATAGTTATGGGACGAAGATCATTTAAGTTTTCAGGGGAAGTGACTTTTGGAAAAGGAAGAACTAGTCCCTCTTTCCATATATTTGGGAAAACAGATTTTTTTAGACAAAAATTTATAATGTAAGTTATATGGGGAATTAGGTAGGGACAAAGAAATCTTATTAATGTAACATTAATTCCATCGGTTCCACAAGCTTCGGTTTTAATTTTAAGAATAATTTCAATTATATTATATTCATCTATTTCTTTAAATTCAAGCAGATTTTCAAAATTTCCTTTAAAGTTGTTTTGGTAAAAATTTTGAGTTTCCGGGTGAGGGTTAATTACAGAACCATTAATTTTCAAAAAGTTTTTATTGATGTCATTCGCATCGAAATTCGAGGAAAGTTGAAACTTATTACTATTCTTATATCCGGTAAACTTATTTATTATTTTCCATTTTTGTTTATTGTTGGCATTAGAAAATTTTTGATTGAAATAGATTTTTTCTCCTGCACGTATGGCTTGTGTAATATAATTTCTTCAATTCTTATAATAATCCCAATGAGATTTTTGTTTTGTTTGTTTGTATTTAGTAAACGCCTTATTTCGTAAATTAATCATAAATTTTATATTGTCAGTGATCCATGGTTTAGGACTATTTTTAAAGGTCATGGTCTTAAGTGGAGCATGTACATCGAATAATTGGGTAATAAGTTTATTGAATATTTTGATTTTATCATTAATAGTGGCACTTTCATAAACTAAGTGCCAAGGCTTTGATTTAAGATCAACATTAAAATTTTCTAAATTTATTTTAGAAAAGTATCTGTACGTTTTTGTTTGATGATTGTTTTTTGTAATTTTAATATTTAATATACATTCTGTGAGAAAGTGATCAGATAAATTTACATCTATGACATTTAGTTTAGAAAAATCTAAATGATCATTAATAATTATATAATCTAATAGACTATCTTTACGTGTTGGCTCATTTACTATTTGTATCAGACCAGTACCCTCGAATAGTGAGTTGAGAGTACTCGTTGAGTTACTTTCGGTTAACATGTCAATGTTAAAATCACCAACGCATATTAAGTTATTAAATTCAACAGACAGTAGAGATATATCATTTTCAAATGTATCTAAAAATTTATTAATGTTGGTCTCGGGGGGACGGTAAATGACTCCAATACAAACGGTTTTATTATTAACCCTTAGACTTACCCATAGCTGTTCGTAAAATTCATTACTGCTGAAATCGTCTATTATTTTAATTTTTAAAAATTCCTTAGCATAAATACAAACACCTCCTACAATTTTATCATTTCGATCATTCCTATAACATTTATACCCAGCAATTTTAATCGAATCTTCAGATATGTTCTTTTTCAACCAGGATTCTGATATGGCAAATAAGTCGTATTTTTTATTTCCAAGTTCGTCTCTAATAAAATTTATTTTTGACAATAATGAACGAGAATTCCAATGACCAATGCACAAATTCTTAAATTCCATGTTTATCAAATCTAAACAGAAAAATACCAAACAAACCAATAAATAATTCCACCAAGGTTATAAATAAAGTAAGCAAAATATAATAATGTAAATTTACAAAAGAATCTGCTTGTTTTAAATTTAATTATTTTTTTATTTTCTTTTCTTCTTTTTTATTCTATTTATTTTTATTTAAAAACTTGTTTTGACTTCTCGTTTTTGGACTATAATGTATTTTTGATCTTCTTCTCTTCTGACTGGTTTCTGTGGATACGTTCTTTTCGGTTGGATTGGATAATAAATACGCTGTATACGACGTCGACTGTACCTTACTAGTCCCACAGTCTACTTCCTCACTTTCACTAGAACTTTCCGCGTTTTCTTCCAGCTCCTTCAATTCTTCTACCGAATATAATTTATTTTCTACCTCCAATGAGAAACCTCTTATTCTTGCCGATAGTTGTTGGTCTTTAGGTTGTTTTAAATGACGTGTAAGGACTTTATTATTGATTCTATCTTCATACGAGGTCTCGTTGGCTATTGCTACTCCAGTGCCCTTCAGCTTTTTGACGTTTTTAAATAATGCTTGCTTTCCTAAAAATGAAACAAAATCCAAGACGATGGGATTGGCATCAGTTCCTTTTTTTCCATTAAATATATATTATTGATATCACAACGCCCTATTTGAATTTCAAGAAGGTTGTTTAAGTTATGTAATACTTCGTTTAATAAATCCGTTCTGTTGTCCACGACCATACCAAATATTACAATATTATTCTTTCGTAGCTTTCGCTCCAAAAACTTAACTTTATTTTGAAGCACCTCTATTTTTTGATTATTTTCTTCCAAATTTTTTACAACACTTTCAAGTTTACTGGTAATATCTTTTTTTATTATGTCAGTTTGTGTAGTATTTGCTTTATCCACAATAAGAATAGTCAGTTCTATAGCTGTGAGTTCTTGTAGCGATTTGCCAGTGGTAGATATATTGAGATGCACATTAATTTACTGTGGTGGAATGAACAGCGAATATCTTTGTTAATTGAATTCGCAGTTTTTCTTGTAAAAACAGTTTAAAGCAATTATCGTCCGTATTGTAGCACTATTTAAGGTTTTGTTTAATATCTAACGTTGTAATTTCTCTAGAAACTTACTTGATGCATCTATATCCAGATCAACACTTCATACATCGTAATGAACATTTTCAGCCACATTCAATAAGTTTTTACCACTTTAAAAACACAATTTAAGTCGTTATATTATAGACACGTGTCACCTCTTTGACTCTTCTGGCGATCTGCAAAATGTCATGAAAAGGAAGAGTACCTTTTATTCGTTTTCACTAATAATATTATAACTTTTCTAACTATAAAATACTATAGTTTATTGGTGTGTGATGTGCTTGTGGTTTTATTCACAATGATGAAAAGTTAAAACTTAAAGTCACTTACAATAATAATAATTTAAAACACATCATTTTGATTTTTCCTTAGTCAGATTTCACCTATAATCCCAATTTCTTTTTCAGTCCAAATAATAGTTTGATTACATTTCTTGTCGTGGTTGAAATATTGGATTTTCCAATGGTTTGAGCATATATTCATGTATGGGGTATGCACCATCAGCTCAAAAATATACTGTAAGGTAGAAAGATATGTATTTATTGATTAGGTAAGCAATTTTATAAAATAGGGTAAAAAGGTTTGAGATTAAAAAGAGGTAGTGGAATAATTAAACAAAAAAATGGTACCTAGTATGGTACAATTGGGGAATTCACCATTTTCAAAACGTCTTCTTGTATTGGAATTATTAAAAATGGTTGCGTCATGGGCAGAACCAGGCCACCGCGCTACTAAATTTGTAATTTCTAGATTTGCGTTACATATTGCTTGTACATTGAGGGAAAAATAATTTTTTCTATTTCTAATAAGTTCTGCATCTGCTTGTCCTGAAAAGTAAATTTAAAATATTCTGTGGTATACCAATTTATTTAATTAGGTATTTGTAGAATAAAAGCGAAAAATTATGTTTTTTTACGTTTATGTTTATGTGTAGAAACTGTTATATAATCAATATTTCAGGCTTAAATAATATGATCATAGTGTCGGAACAGATTGCCTAAATTTTTGTTATTAAAATATTCTGTAGTACAGATTTTGTGCTTTCCTAATTTCATTTATATCTTTATTAAAAAAAATCATACCTGGAGATCTAATTCTTATATGAGTTCCGTCAATGGCACCAATAACATTTGGAAATTCAGCAATGTCAGTGAACATATTTTTTGTGTTATTTATAGTTTGTTCACCTGGAAATTTAATAAATTAATTGTATAATGCAGCAATTGCTCTAGACACCCTTCTTATTATTCTGTTGATGCAAGATACATCTGCATGACCAATATCCGATATATTTATCTGATGGGTTATGGGTCACTTGCCCAGTTTTTGCGCGAGAGAGAACAACATAGAAAGAGAGCTCCTGCTAGGTATGGCAACATCACGAATAGGGGTGGAGCTATGAATGGTAATTACTAGTAGCTCCATCCCCGTAAAAGTCACTTACCCACTATTATCATATTTATCCTAAATTCCTATTAGGAACATTGTGTAAAAAATTTAATCTATTTCGTGGAAAAAACTGATACAAATAGAACCGAATAAAATAAATCCCGAATTTAAACCGGAAATGTTATTCCCTTAAACTATTAACTATTATTAAATACATAAATATTAACTATACCTACCAATATCTATGAAAATTCTTTGATAAACAAGTTTTGAAGATTTCAAATAATAAGGGATCTAGGTAGATTATTTGCCGGCAAGAAAATGTCACAAAAATTAGTTTGCAATCGATTTCCGACTAATAGTGAAACGTCAATAGGTCCTGTTATTTTCACATTATTGCCTAACAAAAAGTACAACACTTATAACATAGTTTTTCAAAAACAGAAACAATATCTACCGGAATTGAAACAAAGCCGTTTTATGTTAGATTTCGAAACTAAACTTATTGGAGCTTTAAAACAAAATTTTAAGAATTCTGTCATTAAAGGATGCCACTTTCACTTTAGTTAGTGTATATGGAGAAGAATCCAAAGCGTAGGATTAGCTTCTTTATACAAGAATGATATGGAAATCCAAAAACACATAAAAATGTGTTTTTTGCTGGCTCATTTACCTATAAATCTTATTGATGAAGGGATGGCTGGAAATAATGAAGGATTGTCCAGTTAACAAATAAATAGAAGAGTTTAACAACTATTTCATAAACCAATGGCTTGAAAATAACTCGTTGCCAAGAGCTGTATGGAATTGCTATAATTTAAGACACTGTATAAACAATGTCATAGATGGATGGAATAACAAATTACAGCTCCGAATAAGAAACAACCCCAATGTGTATGAATTGAAGCTGAATTCCAAGACAGCGAAATACTTCGAAAGGAGTTTGGGCTACCATTATCGAACAAAAGAAGAAAAGTATACATTGGTACAGATAATAAAATCAAAAACTGTTTATTAAAACTTAATGAAGACGGAAATATAAATAAATGTTTAAAAACTTTAAGCTATTTACAAAAATTATATTTTTTTATGATTTAAGTTAAGTAATATTTAATTATATTGTTTTATATTTTTTTGTAAAATATATTGTTTTAAATTTGTATATTTACCTACAATGCCATTATTTACAAATATTTAATAATTTTTTTTTAAATATCTCGAATAATTAACTTATTTTTTACCCCATTACGGTTACATATTTACATAAAATGCAAGTAAATACATCTCATCTTTATTTTTAAAATTTTTAAATACAGTGCTAAAAAAAATAGAATTTTTATTTAAATTTTCTATTTGCGTCTGAAAAATTACCGGTATTACCTACCATTTGCAAACAATAAGTAAGTAAATGCATAAAACTTTTTGTAAAATTTTATTATTTTTACATATAGGGTGTTTCAGAAAATACTGTAAACTGGGGATTTATAGATCTTAACTAATTATTTGGAAAAGCTAAATATAATTTTCCTGTAAATTTCCAAGTTTTCATTCTACAGGGTGATAAAGTGAATTTATTAAATACATATCTTTCCTTACTGTAAAGACTTTAACTTAAAAATATATGTATGTAAGTTAATCGTCATTATTAGTTGACACTCTAATTCGACAGAATACGATACCCATTGTACAATAAAGATAATTAACACAAGACAAATCTACAAACTATTACAATTACTGACTTCAAGACATCCTTAATTCCTTAATTATGCCTCCCTGGTAAGAAGTAAGGGGTGCTATATCTAGCCAAATTCATAATTAATAAGCAACAATGCATACTATAGGTGAAGATATCGCCATTGGCCCAGCGGGTACCTGCAAGGCCGGCACATTTCTGATGGGAAAAGTGTGTTATTTTATGTAATGTATATATTTTAAATATTTAACAGGTGAATAAATGTTTTAAATAAATAAGGCATGAGAACACAATTTTAATTCAAACTTTTTGAACACCCTATAGGTACTTAAGTATTTCATAAAAGCTGAAATTAATAAATATTCCTCACACAATTTCTTACAAAAAATGGACTCTTGGTTGATCTCTGTAGAACATTCCATTTTCAGGATATTAGTTTTAATCCCACTCAAACATGAAATATCTACATTAAAAAATGCAAAAAATGCAAAAAAAATTACTAATGGGACCATTTACTAATGGAATTTTTAATATTTTTTATGAAATCTTCTCTTGATAAAATTGTACATGGATTTCATGTTTGAGTTGGACTTAAACCGAATAATCTCAGTAATTTAATATTACTAATTTTAACTCGTATGAAATATAGGGTGTCCAAAAGGGTTGGATAAATAATGATTTTAAAACCCTTGATTCTACGCCAATGGATTATCGTAATTTATAAAAATAAAGTGTGTTAACTAATAATGACGATTAACTAACATATCATATTGGTAAGTTAAAATATTTACCGTACGGATAGATATTTAGAAAATTTTGTGTTTATGAACTTTACTTTATCACCCTGTAAAATAAAAACTGTGACGTTTAAAGGAAAATTATGCTTAACTTTTCATATTAATTTGTTAAGATCTACAAGTATTTTATTCTGAAACACTCCGTATATACTTGAAATGCAAGAATTCACACTTCGTCTATTCGAAGATTCGGTTTTTCTTTATTTTTTTGAAGGTAATTTTATTTATTTATTTTTATTCACTTGTATTTACAGTTACTTTTTTTATTGTCATAATATCTAAATAAATTATTGTTTTTATCCCCTACTTTTAAAATTTCCTTTGCCAATACTACGTGATCCTATATATCTGGATCCTATCTATCGTACGACTATGCGTGCGCATCTCTCCGATGCTTTGAGGTGGTTTGGTACCATCCCACCTCAAGTGCAACGTTGCTGGATCAAAATGTACCTGAAAAAAACTGGGCAAATGTCCCGACACCATTTGATGAATAGTACATCAAGGTAATCAGTAACTGATTAACTGGTGTCACCAAATTATTTCTAAAAAAAAAAAATAGAAGTAGGTACCTATATAGTTATACAAGCTAATTGAATTTAAATATCGAATTTTAACATATAAGTTCAATAATGAAAAGTATCTTTAATTAATAATAGGATTTTGTTAGTATTCTCGGAGGTAACTGTTGTATGAATGCAGACCATAAAATAAAAGAAGATCTATTTTGAATTAAAATACCTATCTAGTGATTTTTTCTTTTATTTGCACCAGTCGCTGTCATGACAATTTAGTCACGTGGGATACTGGTATTGTTGAAGAATCTGTAGTTGCTGAATCAGTCGTATGATTTTCTGCTTGTTAACACACAGAAGTTCCCCTTTGAAAATAAGTTACCAAGAATCCAGTAAATTTTCCATAACGATTTAATTTTCTGCAATCTCGTTCCTTCTCGCCCTGACACTTTCTCAATTTCATATCTATCCCCACGTTGATGCACTTAACATGTTGTTAGGACGAAATCCACTTAACATTTTAGCACCATTATGACAAAATTTGATATCGCCGAACATCGTTTGGCACAATGTCATCACGTGAAGTTGTAGCTGATGTAACTTCTAACTAGTGAAGTTAGGGAGTATTGGGGGTAATTCTCTTAGAATCTCGTAATAAGTATAAGGTAACCGCAAGTTTAGTATAATACGTCAAGGGTCCGAACCAAAACTTTGTACGTTATAATTGGATTATTAGACTGTTACTACTTTGTCAAAAAGATAATAAACCTATCTTTTACTGTACTGGTTAAATTTCCATGCTAAATATTTATCCTACTCCTGCGAAATACTGGGTAACCCTAACTATCCATGCCAATATTGGTTGTCCTATTGCTTGGACTATTTTATTTCATATAAAAATGTGCTCGGAATTCCATTTTTTTTAAATACAGGGTGTGTTAAGTTAAAAAAAATCAGTCTGGGGCTTCGAGCATATATTTTTAGAGCCATCGTCCAAATGGACGTTGTTTTGGTACAGGGGGGAAAAATAGTGTCCAGCATTCCCATTGTTCTGTTTCGTTTTGCTTGGCATGTCAAATCGTTTGAATTTGTCAGAACTGTCATTTGATTCTTGATTTTTATTAATTTCTAGCATATTTTATAAGCGATTTTTTTGTATTTTACTACTTTAGTGATACAAATTTTAATAATGGTGAGAGTTTGTGCAAGTTTTAAATAAAAATATGAAAAGGCATCTTGAAGGTCATTTCACAAGTAAGTAACCATTAGCATCTCTACCATTTTTTTAAAAGAAACAGAAATACGAACATTTTATGAAAAAGGCCGTTAAACATAAATTTAAAATAAATGGTAAATTTAGTGAATTAATTTTAAAGTACTTGTATTTTGTATGAGGACTATTGTTTTAGATTTTGGACTCTACTGAAAAGTTATTCATAATTTTTCGTTTTTAAGTCATTTTATCATGATAATATTGAAGATGTTATATCAATAATTTTTGTTTTTTGTAGGTTTTCAACTAATCCTGCCGAAAACCGCATTTGGTGAAACATATTGAAACTTACTCCAAAAAACATTTCAAATAGTGATGTTTTATGTTCCAATAATTTTTCTGGTTATATGTTTATGTCAAAGACTAGATGTGAAGAAAGAACTAGATTAATTCCAGGTGCATTGCCATCAGGATTTATTGAGGCCCCAGAAGAAGATGAATATAAAAGGTAAAGAACCCTGCACTTCTCTTGTGAGTTAATCGTTTAAAATTTTTAATGTTTCGGTGATGATCTGAACCATGAAGTAGAAAAAGTAAATGCAGAATTAGAAAACATGTAAGTAACTAAGTACTTTTTAATATAACATAAATATTATTTTTAAATACTTACCTATTACTACCTATATTTTTTATAAACCACAAAAATTGACAATAATTATTTTTTATTAAAAGTACCTATGTTCTTTAATTAAGTAGATCTCCAGTTTTTAAGAAATAAGCGAAGCCTAATGTGAGTTTTTCAATAAAAAAGTCATTTTAAGCTTCTTTTCTGTATCTGTAACGTGTGGAGGGTGGGTTACCCCACGGCACTTAGGCCTCATTAGGCCCATTAAGCTTCTTTTATTTGCACTCCTAGTCATTAATAAATAATCGAAGCTTAAGACAGTTTTCCAATAAAAATTAAGCTTCACTTATTTGTTTACGACTGGCAGTGCAAATGTACCTAAGTACCTAAGTATTAGCTTTATTTCTATTTGTAGTATATGGTTTATTGAACATTGTGTACGACCAATATTTTTATATTTAATAAATTATTGGAAAAAAATTTTGTATTGTAATTCTCGTACAAGTGTGTTAATAGATATCATAAATATTTGTATAATATACCTACTGTTTATTTATATTTTTGATTTTTAAATATAAGCTTGTTATATTTTTTCTTGACTATTATTTGAACCTTCATTTTTTCGTTATACACTTTCTGATGTTTGAATTTAAAAAAATCTGATGTGTCCAACACAAATATTAATAATATTAATAATAATTTACTATTACTAGATACTTACTTAAATATTGCAAGTTTATAAAATATGTGCATAATTTAAAAAATTTTGAAGGTATGTATCAAATTTATTATTTATATTAATTGCAAACCCCGTAAAAATTAAGCGACACTGGTAATAGTGTCTCCACATTCCCCTCTTAACTCAAACAAACGCTGTTGAATGCGGACTCTATAAAATATATATGCTCGAAGGTTTAGGGATGCCACTTGACTCAACATTTTTAATCTAATCAGGTTTAAATGATACTTTTAAAGCCCCTTTACACATGCTAGCGTACTCGGTCGAGTTGACTACTGGGCCGAGTACTCGTATGATGTAAACAACTCTTGATCTAGTTATGCCATGGACGAGCAAACTCAGACTGTGCTCAACTTTTTATGGTCGAGTGGATAGTCGTCTGACGAGTGTTAACAAATTGTATTTGTTGTTGTTTAATAAAAAAATAAATGAAAATGTTAAGGTTAAACTCTTAGATGATTTTTATGACTCGCAGAATCCTTAGTATGAATCTATATCCATAGTTAAAACTCCTAAATATGGAACACGATCAATCTAATTTTGCACCTAAGCCACTTTTCTTCCTATTTTTCTGCTTCTTCAATTCGTGAATTAGTTTGTCTTTTGTAACTTCACTTAAATATTTACAGTATCGTTAAAAGATTTGTCGTGTGCTTGCTATACTGCCAGATAATAGATAATCTCAGTATCTCACGTGCCTCTTCGTCTCGCGGATGATTGGTTGAAACCAATCGACGCGACAAGACATCTTGTCTTTTTGTGGACGGGTGGGAGAAGCCTTCTTCTCTTCGTAAACAACACGTGAAACAAAGGGCGTGCTTCGCCTTGTTGAAATTTTAATTTTACAATTAATTAAGAATTAAAAGAGGTTAGGTGATCTATTTTCTAAGCTTTTAAGTTTTTATCCTTAAACACCAAACATTACATTGAAAAACCAGTGCTGGTGCATACTCTTCGCCTAGTTGAAGTTATTTTATATTATATAGAGCAGTGGTCGCCAACCTCTCAATGTGTTGAGCTACTTTGTTAATTTTGGAATAAACAGCGAGCTACCCACACGGAAGCCACGTAACGCAACGTAAATGAAATAATCTACAATTAATTTATTATTATATGTATTTATTTTACTATTTAACTGGTAATACATAATACATAGGTACTAATAATAAACTAATAACAAATTAACTAATATTACTAGTACGTACTGGTTCATAGCTACATTCCTACCTACCAAACGAAGGTGTTTGAAAAATAAACACAAACTTTTATCCAGCCACAACGGCATGTCACGTAAGATTTAAAAATAGTTAATAACAACAACAAAAAAGTAACGCACTATCATGAACATAAACATTGAAAAATAAAAAAACACGTTCAATGAGAAGGCTGACACTCAGACTCATCGATAATTTTTTTAATGTTTGCAGTATAATTTGATACAGCCATTCGAATACAATTATCCAAATGTTCATCTGTAAGTCGATTGCGATATTTGTTCTTAATAAACTTCATGTTGGAAAAAGAATATTCACACAAATAGGTTGAACTGAATAATGCTTTCACTTTCAAGGCAACACGGCATACGAGCAAACCAAAATCTCTAAGCCAGATTAAATTTTCTAGTTCCGGAGTCGGTTCATCGAGTTGTTTGAAAAATTGAACTATGCCAGATAGGACATCATTAAAACGTTTTAGCATCCGTCCTCTACTTAACCATCGGACTTCAGAGTGAAGGAGTAGGTCCCCGTATTGACAGTCAACTTCATCGGCCAAGGTTTTGAATAATCTTCTTTGTAACGCTTGAGCTCTAATCTTGTTCACAATTTTTACCACTAGTTTCATAACGTTGTTTAGTTTCAGGAAATTTCCACATAATGCTTGCTGATAGATAATGCAGTGGTAACAGAGAAATTGCGAAAAAGTTTCATCTTTACGACATAACGACACCAGACCCTTATTACAACCCACCATAGCTGGAGCGCCATCGGTTGTCAAGCCTACCATTTTCGATATTGGAATTTTCTCGGAAGAAATAATATTTTTTAAATGAGAAAACAACTCCTGTTCAGTAGTGTGCCCTTTCAGTGGAATAAACTTCAAAAGATCTTCTTTAATCGTAAAATCACTAAAAACCATCCTGACGAACACGGCCATCTGGGCAGTGTCAACGACATCTGTTGATTCATCCAGTTGAAGTGAAAAATAAACACAGTTATCTAAGTCAGTTCTTAACTGTAAAAAAATATCATTGCTCATTACTTCTACACGTCTCATCACTGTATTAGCAGAAAGTTGCATAGATTTTATAGCTGAATCTATCTCGTCTTTATTTCTAAAGTTGGCAAATAACGAATCAGCAGTTTCTAAAAACGCCTGTTTTATTATTTCCCCGTCTTCATAAAGTTTCTTTTTTTATGCAATTATCTGGGACACACGGTATGATGCTTCAGTTGCAGCCTTATTTTTGTCGACTGTACTTAAAAATATTGATTGTTTTCCAATTAACTGCTTTTTTAACTGTTTCAGTTTCTCCTTTCTGGCGGCAGAATGTAGTGGGAATGATTTTTCAAAATTAGAATGTACAGTTTTATAATGTCTCTCAATATTTCAATTTTTAGCAACGGAGACCGAAGTATTACACAACAAACACACATTTTTATCTTTAACTTCTGTAAAAAAGTATTGTTCTTCCCATTCCGAATGAAAGTGGTATGTCTTTACCTTCTTACAACTGCTTGCCATAATATTATTTTTTGTTGTTCTCTACTAACCCAACCGCTGGACGTTGGTTACGCGTTCAGTTTTAAACTAAGCGCAATGTCGCCGCGCCGTGCGTATTTGTCCCGTTCAAAGCAATCCTGATTGTTCTCGAACACTAACGCGCTGGTCCGGCTGGTCGGTTCTAGCCAATTCTAGCTTGATGGCGTCAGCGGCAGATCGCTCACTGCAATGTTGCCGCTGTTTATGTTTAATATTATGACAATTAGATTTTTTTGTGGAATTTTCGGAAGCTTCTCTGATTTTTGCAGTTTGTATTTTTTAAATTAAAATCGTTGTAAGAGCTACCAGAATTGCATCCGCGAGCTACCGGTAGCTCGCGATCGACAGGTTGGCGACCACTGATATAGAGAATAGGGGACACCTTTCTCATAAAAGAATGTTTGTTTAAAAAAAAACAATGCATTTATCTAAAAAAAATCGAGAGAACATTAGTTTCTATGAAATTGTACTTATTTTATTTATTACAATAGTCTAAAGGATGGATGTTTCAATAGTTTATTAGAATTAACATAAAAGAATATTCTCGTATACATGTACCTAGTTATATGAACTCTAAGTGCAAGCTTGCAAGCCGGTCTTCGACCTGCTTCGTCAGCACAAGCTAACTTATAAATATATGTAAAATTGTAAAATTGTAATTCCTTATTTTTTATCAGAGTAAAACGTTTGTTAAGTAAAATAAAATTTTTTAAAAAGTTAATTTTTCATTCCTTAAATTTATCTGGCGCAGTCATTCGGATGCTTCAAGTCGTTTTTCTTGTGAACAAAGTGAAGACGACGTGAATTTCAATTCTTCGTGGAGCAGAACCATCAGCCAAGGACGTGGTAAGCCAATCCTTTCTTTTCCTTTTTACATTTTTTTATCTTTGGTAAAATTAGGGAATCAGTTGTGGATAACTAGTGAATATAGAATTCCATGATTTTTATCTTTTAAATTATTAACGAATATAATATATTTAAAAGAAATTTAGGAGATAAGTAAGTTTGAAAAATAAAATAAACATTTATAATTTTTGCACGAATATTGAATATATGATTCCAAGTTTTAAACTTTAAATATTAGTGTATATAATATTTTAAGAGATTTTTAACTTTAAATTAAATTTGCAAAAATTGACGAATTAATAGAAACAATTAGTAATTTAAGTCTAAAAACAAACACAATGGGTAACGGTAGTCAAGATTCAGTTGTTCCTGTTAGTGGTGTTAATCACTCTTTAATGAAACTGCATATAGACACAATACCAATTTTTGATGGAGACAGTGGAATCTTGGAGATATTTTTAGAACATTGTGATTGTTTAATTAGCCAATATAAAAATACTCAAAATAGGAACGATCCAATAAATAGTTTTTTATTAAGAGCAATAATTGGAAAATTATCTGGTAATGCATTAAGATTAGTAGGTTCTAGACCAGAAGTAAGAGTTTGGGATAGTTTAAAAAATCTTTTAAGACTTAGTTTCGGAGACCAAAGAAACCTTGATTGTTTAGTTCAAGAATTAATTATTTTAAGGCCATTAAGAAATGAATCTTTTATAAATTTTGGACAACGTATTCAACAATCCAGAAGTGCCATTGCTTCAAAATTAATTTCAATGAATTTAACTACGGAAGAAAGAACGTTTAGAATTAAAAATTATGATGAATTAGCTTTAAAAACTTTTATCCGTGGCTTAACTGGCCGTGTACAAGATTTAGTAAGATTAAGAAATCCTGATTCACTGGAAATGGCAATGTCTCATGTTTTAGAAGAAGAAAATTTCATATTAAGTCAAAAACAAAATGAATTTTTTCAAAATTCCAATATTAATAATAATAATAGTAAATCTAACCCCCGAAATGGTCACCGAAATAGTCACCAAAGTAAAAATAATTATCAAAATTTTAATAATCAAAGATCAAACTCATACCAAGGTCCTAATAATAGTTTCCAAAATAATTATAATGGTTATAATAATCAGAATTTTAGAAATAATTCATACAATCAATTTCCTTCTCAACCATTTAACATACAACCCAGACAAAATTTACAACCTCAACAATATTTTACAAATAGACAAGTTTTCGGACCTCCGGCAGACGTATTTAAACCAACCGGTCAAATCCCTGCTAATAAACCGGAACCAATGTCTACTAGTTCTAGAAATCCTACAGTCCAAAAATCAAATAATAATCGAAATTATTTCCAATCAAACAGATCTAGGAATTTTGCACCCCAGTTACATAATATGGAAACATTTAATGATGCTCATTCTTCTGATTTTGAAAATCAATTCGAAAATCAAATTGATCAATGTGAAAATTACGATTATGATTTTGATAATTCTATTCAGAATGGTGAACATGTAAATTTTCCAGAGGCCACGACGAATGGCGAAAAGACTTAATAAAAATTAATCACTTAGTAGAAAATGAACTACCCCATATTTATATAAATCAATTAGGAGCAAACTTCTTGATAGACACTGGAAGTTCTCGAAGTTTATTGAACTCCGAATTAGCAATTAAGTTTTATTCTCAATTCATTGAAAACGAAAATTTTCAGATTCAAACTTCTCATAATATAAGTTTTCATAATGAGGTAGCGTATATACCCATTTTTGAAGATTTCAATGTACAAGGTACACATAAATTTTATATATTTAATTTTAATGATAAATATCAAGGGCTTATAGGAATGGACTTATTAAAAAAACTTCAAGCAATAATAAATGTAGATGCCAAATTATTAATCACACCCTATACTAATATTCCCTTAGAATTTGACAATGTACTTAAAATAAATCAAAAGCCAAAATTAAATAATTATTCAATAATAATTCCTGGAAACACCGAAATGGTAGTTAAGTTGCCAGTTTATCAGCAGGAAGGTATCGGATTACTTGACAAGATAACTTTCGACGACAATCTGGAGACACACGACGGAATTGTAAACATAAAAAATTTCTTTGCATTTACTACAATAACGAACCATAATACTAAACCATCTAAAATTACAATTACAGAACCTTTTATAGTACATGAATTAAATATTAACGAAATAAATTTTATAAAAAATACCGAAAATTTAAATATTGATCCAAATTTAGATAATATTTTAAAAAATAACCTAAATAAATTAAGTTTAGATCATTGCAATGACGAGGAAACAGAAGCAATTTCAAATTTATGTTTTGAATACAGGGATATATTTTATTCAGAAAGTATTCCTTTGAGCTTTTCTAATGAAGTCAAACATAAAATTAATTTAACTGACGATAAACCAATTTATTGTAAATCATATCGTTTCCCAGAAGTTCACAAACAAGAAGTTTGTAAACAAATTAATAAAATGCTTGAACAAGGAATAATTCGTCCTTCCACCAGTCCCTTTAGTTCTAACATATTAGTTGTCCCAAAAAAGTTTAATAATAAGACAGGTGAACAAAATTATCGCTTAGTTATAGATTATAGGAAGTTAAATGAGAAAAGTATTAGTGATAAGTATCCTATACCTAACATTACGGAAATGTTAGATAAGCTAGGTAGAGCGAATTATTTTACAACCTTAGACTTAGCGTCTGGTTATCATCAAATAGAAATTGATGCACAAGACATACCAAAGACGGCATTTACGGCTCTCGATGGCCACTACGAGTTCACTCGTATGCCGTTTGGACTTAAAAATGCTCCATCGACCTTTCAAAGGGTCATGGACAATGTCCTAAGAGGATTAAATAATGTCATTTGCATTGTTTACTTAGATGATATTTTAATATTTAGCACTTCATTACAAGAACATATTTCTAGAGTTAGAGATGTATTTGATAGGTTGAGAAAAGCAAATTTCAAAATTCAATTGGATAAATCTGAGTTTTTACAGAAAACAGTTGCTTATTTGGGTCACGTTATCACACCTGAGGGAGTGAAACCTAACCCCGATAAAATAAGGGCAGTTCAAAACTTCCCAATTCCACGGACACAAAAAGAAATAAAATCCTTTTTGGGTCTGTTAGGCTATTATCGTAGATTCATTAAAGATTTCGCCAATATTACAAAACCTATGACTATTTGTTTGAAAAAGAATGCGAAAGTAATTCACAATCAAAATTTTATTGAATGTTTTAACACTTGTAAGAAAATTTTATGTAATAGTCCGATTCTTCAGTATCCTGACTTTTCAAAATCTTTTATACTAACCACCGACGCATCAGACGTTGCCCTCGGTGCAGTATTATCTCAAGGTATCGTAGGTCAGGATAAACCAGTGGCGTACGCGTCACGAACTCTTAACGAAACGGAACAGAGGTACAGCACAATAGAGAAAGAACTTCTGGCAATTGTGTGGGCCTGTAAGTATTTCCGTGCATATCTCTTTGGGAAAACCTTTATTATTCAAACTGATCATCGCCCGTTAGTCTGGCTATTCAATTTGAAGGAACCCAATTCAAAATTAATAAGATGGCGCCTCAAATTGGAGGAGTATGATTACAAAATAGTTTACAAAAAAGGCAAACTAAACAGTAATGCAGATGCTTTAAGTAGAATTAAATTAAATGCTCTTGAAACTGAATCTACAGATAATAACCCAGGTGATATAAATATAGAAAGCTTAGAAATTTTAAAAAATATAGCCGAAAACCCCAATAATTACATTTCTGATAAAGATTTCGAAGAAGCTGGCCCTAGTTATAAACAAAAAAATAAATCAAAAATAAAAATAATCTCAGATATTCAAATACAACCTCCAAATAAATCTGATTCTGATGAGACTCCACATTCACTTTCGAAAGAAGTCGAAAATGATGGCATTCTCATATTAGACGAAATAATTAACAATAAAAATAATCAAATCTTAGTTTTTAAACACAATAATGAACAAATAGTTGTTAAAACCGAAAATTATAATAAACAAAAAATTATAACCTTAAAATTACCATTAGAAAATAATCGGAAACAAATAATAGATTTTCTAAAAAATTATTTAGGTCCTAATAAAACCTATCATATATATTTTGATGATAGAAAATTTGTACCTCAATTTAATGAAATATATACAGAAATATTTAAAAAGGATATTTTAAAATTAGTCATGTGTACACGTTTAGTAAATACTATTAAAGATATCGATGAACAAATAATGTTAATAAAAAATCATCATGAAGGGAAAACTAATCACCGAGGTATTGAGGAAACATTAAATTATTTAAAGCGAAATTATTATTGGACAAATATGCAAAAAACAATCACTTCATATATTAATTCTTGTGACATCTGTCAGCGAACTAAATATGCTCGAAAAAATCCCTATGTACCACTAAATTTAACTGAAACACCCTTAAAACCATTTGAAATATTACATATAGACATTTTTCACTATAATAAAAAGATTTACGTAACAATAATTGATCCTTTTTCAAAATTTGCTCAGTCTATCCCTATTCCTGGAAAAACAGCAATAAACATTTGTGACGGTTTAACAAAATATTTTGCAAGTTTCGGTATACCTAAAACAATTGTCCTAGACAGTGGTACAGAGTTTAAAAATGATACAGTTCGTGAACTTCTAAATTTACATAAAATAAAAACACATTTTACCACACCCGGTCACCATGAGTCGAATGGAATTATTGAACGATTCCATTCAACGTTGATCGAACATTTACGAATCCTAAAAGAGTTGTACCCTAATGACGATGATTTAATTAATTATGCCATTCTTGGATATAATAGCTCAATACACAGTGCGACTGGTTTCACACCTTTCGAACTTGTATTCGGACATACAAATTCCAGAAATCCTGAAGAAATATTTATGCCTAAAGAGTTATTTTCAAGTTATGTCCAAAATCATAAAGATAAAATAGAACATGTATATAATAAAGTTAATGAATCTTTAGTTAAAGGTAAAGAAAAATTAATTAGTAAGCATAATGTAAATGGTAATGAAAATGTAGAATTTAAGGTTAATCAAGTAGTTTATAAGAAAAATCCATACTATAGGAATAAGAAAAATAATAAGTTTATTGGACCATTTACTATAACGAAGTTATTAGAGAGAAATAAAGTAGAAATTGAAAATAGTAAAAATAAAAAATATATTATTCATATAAAGGAGCTTAAGAAACCGTTTTCTTCTATAGAAAGACAAAACGACGCCGATACTAATGACAATGACCCTTCTAATACTGTTGAATCTGATGACGAAAACTAAAAGTCAAGAGATAACAATTACTGGTATCAGTATTCTTCCATGTAAACTTAGTTTCACACACATTATTACTAACATATCTTTTTACATGACATAGACATACAATCCCTTACCTCTCAAATTACCGAGACAGAAGACTCACACGAAACATTTAACAATTCCAGGAATTGTAAAAAATCTATTCACTTATTATCTCCGAGAAACAAATATGATTATTTAGGACTATTATTAATGAATTACCTAATAAATTCTAGTTATTGATTATGTAAATATTCAAAAACTTTAAATTCAATAATCAATAATCAAAAAAAAAACATTTCATAATATATTGGAAATTATAAATCCTCTACATATTCTAATCAAATGTTTATAATAATTATTAGAATTATTAATTTTCTAGAAAATATAGAAAATAAATAAAACATAAAAATATTTACAAAACTAACGAAATTTTAAATATAGATAAAAAAAAAAAAATTTTTGGTATTCCATAATGTTCACTAATTGTTATTTCACAAATGATAAAATAATTTTTGCCATAGAAATCCCTTTCGTTTTTCCAAAATTATTCCAATATTTTCACCTCTACCCAATCCTTACCAAAAACGATACCATTATCATACCCGAAAAACCTTATTTGGCTCTGACTGACGAAAAACACCAATATATGGAAGATATCTGCATCCCTCTTGAGGAAAACTGCATTTGTCAACAAGAAAAGTTAGAAAGTAAAATCGACCTTTGCATTGCCGCCCTCATCAAAGATGAAGAAGCCACCTATTCAACACTTGTTCCAAATATTCATTAAAGTCAATAATGAATAATCAGTCAATTATCCATAGATGACATCGATGAATCAAAATCAGAAACTTGGCTCCAATGGTCTTTTATCAGCACCCTGGCGATCCTAACCATTGTTTGTTTTTTGTGGAAAAACAAACATATGAAGAAATTATTCAAAAAAGAAACGGAACCCAAAATTATTCAGCCTTCGACTTCTGAAGAACCCGAAGCCTTCATCTAACAGGGGAGGAGTTATATGAACTCTAAGTGCAAGCTTGCAAGCCGGTCTTCGACCTGCTTCGTCAGCACAAGCTAACTTATAAATATATGTAAAATTGTAAAATTGTCATTCCTTATTTTTTATCAGAGTAAAACGTTTGTTAAGTAAAATAAAATTTTTTAAAAAGTTAATTTTTCATTCCTTAAATTTATCTACCTACTTAAATCCAAAATAAATAACTTAAGATTTTTCCGGAAGTTTGGATATTTCCCTAAGTCTGCATTTTTTCGAGAGTTTGTTTGTTTTTTCCGAAGTCTGGCTTTTCCAGAAGTTTGGCTTTTCCTGAAAATTTCTTTTCCTTGAGACCGCTTTTTCTAAAGATTGCTTTTCCTGGAGATTGGTTTTCCTGGAAGATGCTTTTTCTGTAAGCTGATTTTCCTGTAACGTTCCTTCTTTTAAATACCTGGAGTATTAACATTTCGCTTTGAATCCTTATTTTCCGAAAAAATTAATTAATGCGAATGATTAACAGTATTTCTACTCTGTTACTTATTCCACAAAGTCAAGGGTTAGAGCATTAATTTAAGTTTCGCCTTTTTTCCTTCTGTTAAATAAAATAAATGTGCGCTCTTATCTCTTTTTGTTGGTGTTGCCGGAGGTGGCCAATAATTTGACCTGTGCACTTTCTTGCTCTAAACCTCGCCAGTATCCAGCAACGTGTACGTACACCCTGAGTATTTTGGGACCAATAGGGTTAACAAATAACAGTAATTTATATCTTTATCGCTATTCGTTTAGGCGAATGATGAAGCAACAGATAATCATTATAATAATATTAACAGAAACTATTTTAGATGATGGATAAACAAAGGATTGGAAAAGTTCAAATTACAAAATATTATCGCTAATAAAAAACAAAAATTATATAGGTCCCAAAAACGAGCCTTGCGAAACTCCGGATGTTTGTTTAAAATTCATTGATTTATGTCATAAACATTAAACGTGGGTAATGATTTAATAAATATGATCCAAAAAAATCTAATAGGGGCCATTAAATCCGAATAATGGAAGTTTACTTATTAGAAGTTTGTTGCCAATTATATCGAATGCTTTGGAGCAGTCATTGTAATTAACATCAACCTGACCTCTCCTATCCAAAACTTCAGAAATACACAAATTAGATTAGTTACATTAGAGAGAATAGCAATAAAACCATGTTGGGTCGGAATATTGATTTGACGAAACAGAAACGAGAAGGTATGCACAAGTATTTCACAAGTTTTAGAAAAATTATTCAGAATTGAAACAGCGATAGTTGGATATATTATTTTTGCTACTATTTTTAAAGATATAACTAATTCTAGCTAACTTCCAGATCTTAGGAAATTTTTGAAAATAATAGTATGAGATTTGCAAAATATCTATGCACATTCTCTCACCGGAAACTTTGGAAGATTATCTGGTCTACTTGTGGTATTAGGTTTTAGTTTTATCACCTTCCGTTACTTGGAAAATTTTATTATAATTTTGGTATTTTATAAACTCCTTAAAAGTATTATCAGTTGATATATAATTTCTAGAAAAAAAAATATTGAAAACTAATCCACTATAACTTTAGTTTTTGAAATTTTAAGGTATCGTTGACAGTTCACCATTTTTGAAATATGTAAAAGTATTAGGATTAGCTACAGAACATTTTACATAATTACATCAAGCTTATTTAGTTGTGTTTTTAATTTCAGTTTATATTTGACTGTAAAGATTCTCAAAAAAACGTTTCTAAAGTAAGCCAAGACCGACAAAGTTAGAGATATGAGTCATGTCCATGATAACTATGCACGGCTCTGAATTAAATCCAAACTGACACTTAACGACATACGCGAATTTTTTCAATGCCAACTTTAAAAACATTTTTTATAATCACTTCATTATATAATGTAAGTTATATTTAGTGCTTTATTTTTTAGTTTGATACTACTTATTATTTCAGAATTGAACCTTTAAATTTTAGTCATAAAATAAAAAAATGAATTACCTCCTTCAACCTACCCGTAGTCAAGATTCATAGGACCCAAAAGTCTTAACCTTTATACTATAACGTAAGTCTGGCGATTGCTGGCTCTCAGTCTATATTGTTTTAATACAAATCTTAGGTTATAAATATATTTTGTTACGCTGGTTTTTGGTGTCACAATCTATTCCAATTCAACTTTACGATAACTCAATTCAACTTTAACAACAATTATACAACTGATAACATTAACATGTAACGTCTATCATAATATTGAAAACTTACGTCAGGATCATCCTTATATAGCTTGCTTGACCCTTCACGAACCTTCGAGAACTGTCGTCTAAAATATTCTTGACGGGTAATGACATTTCCAGACTATTCTATCTTCTTTTACTTGTACTTTTACTTTTGACGACCGCAGTACACTGTAGGCCGAAGAGTAACATTCCATTTCTTCTTCTACCTGTACGTTTCCTATAATAGCCGCAGGCTACTGCATGGTGCTGCGTAACATTGCTCTCTCCTCTCTAGTTATTCGCCCCGAATAACTTGACCTCTGTGACCTAGTTGGAACTGATGGAGAGAATCCGGACCATAGAATGGAGCTATCTTCCCAATGTGAACTACGTAGAATTTACTTCCCGCTGACAGTTGAATGCGGCAGATCAGGTCTTTGATTTTCCTTAAGGACGGAGTAGGGGCCTTCCCAGTTCCGCTGCGATCTCTGACGAAGTCCTCCTCGCTGCTTGGGATTGCACAGTCACAACTTGTCGCTCCTCTTAAAATGTGAATCTGTGGCACGCTTGTCGATTCTAGCTTCTGCTTTATCGGTGTGGGCTTTCAGTCGTTCCCGAGCGAATCCATAGACCTTTGTCCTACCATTGCATACATCCCATTTTTTACACCAATCCGCTACATCCCGTCATCAATTGACCCAATAAAATCTTTCCCGAACTCGTGCCAGTGTCCTTTTAGTATCAAAGTGTCCTCCTGAACGGCTGCTATGAAGCTCCTCCAATACTTTTCTCACCTGTGACCTCGGCAGTATCACTTGGCGAACTACATGTACTCCATCGGGGTTCTCCCACTTTCGGTGCAATAGGCCATCGTGAAGATACAGGGAATCCCATTGGGTCCAGTAGCCTTTTATAAATCTACTGTATTTGGTTATCTCTTGCCAAGTAGGTGTGACTTTATTTTTAAGCCATTCTCGGATAACCTTTAAATCATTGTCTTTCTTCTGTCCCTGTCTCAGACTTTCAAGGGTGATTTCTTCTTCGTCGACCTCTGGCTTGATAGTGGTGGCCCGAAGAGTAACTTTTTCAACCGGTTCTTCTCGTTCTTTGAGCCTTTTACTATACCAGCATTGTTCCTCTAAACGGGGTTGCCCGAAGAGAATGTCTGCGTTACTATGGAGACCTCCTCGATGCTCTACTTTCTGGTTATTGTTAGAAAGCCGGCTCGGTGTGGGTGATTGGCTTCTTAGGGATGCATAGCTGCTGTAATTAATTCCCGTAGGTCTTAGTGATGGGCTTGGAAAGATTGATCTATATGATTTTCCGGTCTCATTCGCTGATTCTCGATTTATAGAATGAGCCATGCTTCTACAGGTCCTTTGAAGGTGTCCGATTCTTCCGCAATTCAAGCACCTCCTGCTTCCATTTTGGCTGTTTCGTTGCATATTTCGTAGGATATTTAAGATTTGGGGAATAGCATTAGTATTGGCCTCATCACTTTTCTGGGATTTAATGTCCCTCACTTTTGCGCGAGAAGATCTTTCTATCTATACGTTTCCTATAATAGCCTCAGGCTACTGCAGGGTGCTGCGTAACAATATACTTATTTTAGTTTAATTAATTAGGTAACATACCTACTGTAATAGATGTTTAAATCGTTAAAAAAATTTTATACTTACGTTTATAAAATGTTGTTTCAAACTGCTTTCTTATTTAAATAAAAGCAACTAATAAGCAGTGGCGGTTTGCCCGTAAGGGCACTTGGGCACGAGCCTTAGTATAATAAACAAAAAAAATAACTTACATATTTTATATTTTCCTCAATGCCTATTATTATTTTATCTAATATTCAGCGCAAACCGCGTTGGTACGACACTAGACGACCGGGCATTGAGCGACGTTCCGAGAATTCCGAAATTAAGTGGGCACAGGGCACAGTAAATGTGTGCCTCTGTTGTTTTCTCTCTCATTGTGATGCGAAAAACCAGGACAACGATAATATCGCTTAGCAAGAGATGAACACATGCGATGGATTATACGTTACAGGTGGGGCGCTGTCCTTATCGTGACGTGCTGTACCCATGGCACAGATTACCTAGACCAAATACGAATGTACAAAGCGGCATCTTTACTGGCTCCCTCACAATGGCGATGCCGGTTTCGGCCTAAAGTGCGCGTTTGTTGGACCATGATAATAATTTATTTATTGTAATTACGAAAAAAATTTAGTTGGACCATTGGAATAGGTAAAAAATAAAACTATAAAGGAAAATAACTTTTTTATATAAAGCAGTCAAAAATATGATGAAAAAAAAATCAATAATATTTATAAATGGGACGCAATTTTAATTTTTCTGTTGGTTTTGTCTGACTTTTTCGAGGATTTAAATTCTCTGTTTGCATATTTAAGAGTGTAAAAAATTCTGAGTCATAAATAATTTAATGGTGTACATTTTCGCAAATTGTTGGTAAGGATGACCAAATTCTATTTTGCTCATCGCAAAAAGGTATGCGTTGGAAATTCCAGGCTTAGTTGACAAACTATCAAATAGAGATATAAATATTTTTTCTAATCTGAAAATATAAAAGAGAAATTTTTCGCTGGGAGATTTTAAATTGCCAAAGACCTTTTCTTCGGAGTCGTATGCTTTAAAATGCTCCTACATGATGGATATTTACATCGAAGTGTGTCAATACTATTTATGTTTATAAAGAGGATTTGATTCAATGTCTCGAAGAAATTATGAACATAGAATTCGATAAAAAAACTATTAATCAGACTAAAGGGTTGATAAATTTTGAAAGACAGATTTTAGTTTCTGGTTATTTTTTTTTTTTTTTTCAGCAAAATGATGCCAAATTGCGATATACTTTTTGATCAACTGCAGAGTAGACAGCTCGATGCTCTCAAGATTAAGATAAACATATCAAATTTTGCAGCACCTATTCAAAATATTAGAAATAATACAGACACGCCAATTCATGAAGAATGGCAATCACAACAAGACCCACAAGAACTAAACTTAAACGACAACACCCAAGCAGGTCCAAGTACAAGCAAGAAGAGACGGTTTGTTGAAAAGGAGGACCCCATTCCTAATTTAAGGATATGTAAGGAAATTTGTGATACAATAGTAGTGCAGGTAAATGAACGTTTTAGTTTTACTACCCACCTAACAATTGCAAGTTTATTTGATAGTGAAAAATTTAAAGACTACCGAGGTTGTTTTCCAAATGAGGACGTTAAAACTGTGTGTAGTTTATTTTTAAACGTAAACAGCTTAAAATTCAATACTTTACACCCGAGATGACTTTGTGCAACACATTGGGGCCGTACCGTTATTACAAATGTTTTTGAGAACAATTTGACAGTTACATTTTCGGAATCTGTGGAGCTGCTAACTATCCTGTGTACAATTTCCATGATCACAGTGGAGAGTGAAAGATGTTTTTCGACACTAAAACGTATTAAAACATTTTTAAGGAACACTATGTGCCAAGATAGATTGTGCGCGTTAGCCATGTTATCCATCGAAAAAAAACTTATTCGGTCCATTCCAAATTTTAATAATCTGGTCATCGATCACTTCGCTAGCCAAAAATCCAGAAGAATGGACTTCAACTATAAGAAATAGTATACAATTGCAGCGGTACCTAGCAGTTAGTCTTTAATTTTGTAATATTTAATTTGTTTTGAAATATATTTAATTTTCATTAAGCGGAGAACTTGTTTTCCTAAGGGAAAAACGAATCAAGGGATTCCTTTCCAGTGTGTGCACCACTGCCGCTAGTGCCCACAAGCCGCCACTGCTAATAAGGAATATTTTAAAGTGAGGCAGATTATGACTAGTCAATGACGCCTGTGGCTTTTTCTTAATTAATTCGTATTCTAGCAAAGTAAGTGAGTAGGTCACAGGTAATGGAAAATATATTGGACGCTAGGGACGGCCAGATATGATAGGGGACAAAAGGAGCCGTATGAAGACTATACATATTTTTTTTATTAAAAATAGTATAAGTAGGTAACAAAAACATTTTTATTTTATAATTATTAAATTGGATTTTTCCTGTACTGGGGGTCCTACAGCCCTTACAGAGAAGCCGACACTGCTTAAATAAGTAATGACAGCAGCAGAGAGGATTTTCCTAAGTCAGCCAAGGTACTTTAATATTAAATAATAATAATGCATTACAAATGTTTCATTTTATATTAATTTCTACTAAATTGTAAAATAAGGATATACTTTGTGTTTAGGAGTTTAGAAATTAACTTATAATTATTATTAAATAACAAATATACAAGTTTTAGAAAATAGTATTGCCATCTAGTGGTCGTTTATAAATACTCAAAAGACGGTTCTCATAAAAGTAGAAGAAGTTAGCGAGTGTAAGTATATCGACGATATACTCTTAACAAGAAAATTGAAACGAGCAAATGCATATAAATTTTGTAACTAAAATCTTGCCTCCCTCATCTTTATTCATTACTAACTGCATTACTGCCAAACACCAAACGTATTATAAATTGCAAATAGACTTAAAATAAGACGCTCGAAGTTTATACGAGGCCCTAACGAACATCTACCGACTTAACGGTAAACTTAGGCATTACTAGTTAACATTAAACTATTATTCGGTTACAGTCAATAAGTTTGCGAGAGCAGAAAACACCGAAAGTTTCTCGGTTTCGAGAAAACTTGTTGTGTCGTGCTCCGTCTGTCGAAACATTTTCAGACTTCGGAAGTTGAAAGTTGAGGCAACGATATATAATGTCAAAGAAAAATCGGTTGTATTATATATAATGAAAAATGAAATAGTTTATGCAACTAATACGTAAAGTTTTCAAATCTTCGAAAGTTTACAAAACGTGTTTCGAATGTTCATGCTTTTATTCAGGATTGAAAGATTATCCGTATCGTTAAATGTAGTAATCTCTGTAAATCAATACATGTTTAATACAGCATTAATTTCTCAACTTGTAGGAGGTGCGGCTAGAGTGGGGGGGGGCGAGAAATTGAAGAATTATGAAAAACAATAGCTCTTTAAAAGGAAATATTTCGCGAAACGTCATCCGACCGACAATCAACCCTACCAATGATCACCAGAAGTCAATTTTCGATATAAGGTCTGTTCCAACAACGCAACGGTTAAAAACCAGTCACTGACACCAAGATTCTGTGCAGTACATAACTTGGGGGTCCCGTTTTATCCACCGCTACCATTACTTACCTCATCTACTTTTTATTTAGTTTTCTCCAGATGAGAGTTTTATGGTTTACGCTTATATGTGAACAAGAACCAAAGCGGACTCGTTGTTTACGTTTTATTGCATTTTGAGATCCTAATTAATTTTATGAAGTTAGAATCCTCTGTGCATCGATTACTGTTGCCAAAATGTCTTAAGATAAAGCTCTCAAACAGAAGAAATATCACAATGTTTTGTTTTTTTCTCACCGAAGTCCGCTGGCTTACCAAAGGTAATTTACTATATATGAACAAACAAAAGAATATTAAGCTTAAGCAAAAGTTTAACAGTCGATGATTTATGTAAAACCTGGCTTACTTAGCTGATATATTCGAGTTCCTAAATAATTTGAATATTAACTGGTAAACTACAACCATAATTCTGCGACTAGGTAAAGGACTAAAAAACTCAAGGAACAACATGCTGCAAAACGATGTCCTGAAACACCTTCAATCCTTGGAAGGTTCACTAGGTAATACGCAGATTTTGATCCAGAATCATCATACCAGAAACAAAGTCGGAACTAATTCGCCAGCAATATCCTGCAGCTATCTAATAATATCCACGAAGCAGGGTTTTTAGCACTGGTTGTCATCAATAGCACACAACGGTAGCAGAATTGTCTTTAACAACGCTGGCTCAATTTCTATAGACATATTTTTGATGAGGCACGGTTACCATCATAAGTAAACAACGGAACCGTCATAAGTCAAAAATAATTTGTTAGTTTGAAATAAACAAAGTCAGGTTTTACATTATTTAAATAGTTAGGTACCTGCTTTATGCTGGAAATTTCAATAATATAATAAATTAAAAAAAATAGAATGTTGTTTCATTCTAACTAGCTAAATAGTTAAACAGTTTAAAGATTAAAGTTTCACCTACCTATAAAGGTACGTTTACATCTGACACTTCTTTCATGACATAAAATATCGAGTATCGGTCACAAACTCGCATTGACTGTTTACATCATGACATAAATTACTTGATATTAATATCACTGACATATTTCGCGTCATCGTTTTTTAATATTCAATGATGAAAGTTGCAGCTAGTGTGGATTTTTAAAAATACTTAACAGCAAAAACAACTGGACATATGATTTTCGTCCCGCAAATTTGTTTTTCTTCGTTTTTTTAACATTTTAAACAAAGATGGTTTTTAATTATTTTGATTAAAACTTTTGTTATCGATATTTTTCTGAAAAACTTCGTATTCTGTTAATTTTGCGGTTGAGTCTAAAATCAGACAGAAAAAGAGAAAGAAAAAAACGTTTTATATGAGTTGGGGAGTCGATTTGGGAACGTTAAGAACGTGGTACTTATAAACAGCTAATAAGTGAACTCAGTGTTGAAGATACATTAGGACCAATAGTGAATTGGTTATTCTTCAACGTCATTTCTTAACCATTTCTTTTTACGTGAGACATATTACGCGACACTAATCACAAAAGTAGACGACTATTCAACTTTCACAATTTCTGTCAGAAAGGTGTTTACATAGATTTGTTCCAACACGCGCCAAAACCGTAATATTACCGTACAAATCATGCGCTGTATACAATTTTTGGGCTATAGCGCACGATTTGTGCGGTAATATTACGGTTTTCGCGCGTGTTGGAACCTTAGATTATACAAACCTTAGATGGAACATAAGACACTGCGCATAATCCCATTTCAAAATGATTCACACCCACCAATCACAGTTGAGAACATCACATGTCAGACCGTTGTCCATTCAAATTTAATGTGTCAACGGGAATTAATTTGGTATTTTAGTGACTTAAATTTTGGAAATTAACGTTGAAAATGCCAAGATGTGTTGTAAAAAGCTTTATTTATAATAAACCTGCGAAATGTGACGGAGATAAAAGATATTTATTTCGGTGAGATATTTAATTTTTAAAGATTCTGTCGACGTCCATATTTGTTGATTTGAAAATAAACAGAATCGGACTTGGTCATTGGTACATGTTATAAGTAGCAAATAGAGGTTATTATTATAAACTGTTTACTATTTCTTGTTTCATAGGGAATCTTTTTTTAGGAAGTGAAAAGAGAAACACAATCAAATACAAAAATATCAATTTCATTGCCAATTTATTCGTTTCAAACTTCACAACTGGTTTCAATAGTTTTCTCAAAACTATTTATTTAGTAATTCTCTATAACAGTGTTACTCAAAGTGTAAAGCCAAAGTTTTTTGTGAAAAAAATAATCACAATAAAAAAAACAGTACTATCGCCACAAAATGGAGGGACCTGGCTTGAGGACCGTTTTTTGGGAAGTAATTTTTTTAAGTCACTAACAGGAAGGAGGATATGATTTTGCTTTAGGACTTTTTTTTATTTAATTTTTTTGGGTGAAATGGATTTGGGATAATTTTTGCAAGGAATCTTTGGAATAAATCAAAAATAAATGATGCTCTTGTGCATTTTCAGCCTGAGTTTCCGATTAAATTATTCGTAGATGCATCAAATGTGGGAATAAGGGCCATGATAATAATATGTCATGTTTTTGAAAAAAAAAAAATATTGAAAAATCTATAGCTTCTGCTTCGCGTACCTTATCAAAGTCCGAACAAAAATATTCCCAAATTGAAATAGAGGTCCTTGCAATAATTTTTGGCTTAAATAGATTTAATGAATATTTATATGGACATTTGCATAAAGTAGAACATTATGCAACTGATTACGAAAAGTTGATTATGTCACCAGTTACGAAATGAAAATAAATAAAACTGCCTCTTTTTTGGTTTCTAAGTTGAAAAATCGAAAAATCGTGAAATCGAAAAATTGAGAAATCGAGAAATCGAAAAATCGAGTAATCGAAAAATCTAAAAATAAAAAATCGAAAAATCCAAAAATCCAAAAAACGAAAAATCGAAAAAACCAAATATCGAAAAAGAGACAATGAATAGTGACATTTCACATTTGAAAATATGACATTACGTTTAAAAACAAAAAAGAAAAGCTGTAAATTGCGCTTAATTTTTAAAATAACACCGTTATTGAAAACTGCCCAGAAATGTTGGGGGTAAAATTTTGACGTACTTCTTTAAGGATAATGGGTAAACATGTTTTTTTTTTCAAATTTCTCGCGGGTAATGTCAAAAATTAAATCGGCAACACTGCACATGTCCCTAATTTTTATTATTTCTTTTGAAAAAAAACGTCGTAGGGCAATCAAATACAACAATTTTCTAAAATATTTGATTGGAAGTACCTACACAAGAATAATGGTGAATCATTTTTCAACACAATTTTATAAATAATCAAGTCAAAATTAGAAAAAATCTTGTATATAAACACGTTACAAAATGCCGTTTTGTGTAAGTCGTTCATGTTGCGGGAACTCGCTCCGCTCGTTTTGCAAATATTTACTCGTTACACAAAATAAGGCATATCGTAACTGGTTACATAAATAACTATTAATTGACTTTCTAATATTTTAATTCATTGAACGGTATTTTCCGTAAATAATTAAATCATAAATAATTACCAGGATATAAGTACCAAAACAGTAGGCCTATGTCAAATAAACTTAAAATATTATAACGAACGAAAAGGTAATCCATTTCTAATAAAATTTAGTTATTTATTTTATTTTGGTGTGATCGTAGAAAAAATCTTGTGTGTAATTCGAGCAAAAAGTACTTATAAACTTTTACTTAGGGTCGATTTCACCGTTTTGTTAAACGAAGTTTAAAATACTAAACGAAGATTAAAATTACATTTTTATATTAACAAAAACGAAGTTTAAATTACTAAATGGAGTTTAAAATTGCATTTTTATATTAACAATGTCATTTTAATCTTCGTTTAATAATTTAAACTTCGTTTGACACAACGGTGGAATCGGCCCTTAGCTAGTTATATATTGATACAGTGTTATTACCCTCATCATACATGAATCGTGCTAACAAATAAAGTCAAACAAACGTCTCATAATTTTTCATCTTTGGGTACGTTTTTAAATTCCTGCTGACTGACACCGCATAAAAAAATCGATTGCTGTCAATGACGTCACCAATTTTTCTGATAGAACGTTGATGTCTACATCTCTAGAAACAGTTCGATTGATTTCATCGGTGATACGGTGTAGTGCAAACATAACCCTAGTTTTATTTGCCCAGTTTGCTTGTATTTTTTTTTTTAATTAAACAGTTAAATTCAAGCAATTGTAGTTATTAAAAATGAATGAAGATAATTTATTTTCTATAAAATTACAACATGAAGGTGAAGTGTTTGAGGTATCTGTAGATGAAGAAACATATATGGAACTAACAGAAAGTAGGTGGTGTGTTTATTTATTAAAAGGTGATTATTAGTTTTTCGTATTTTGTAGATGAACAGGAATTGGCATTATATGCTGAAAAAGTATACAAAGCAATGCATACAACTCCTGACGATTCCTGTGGCACTTCATTTAAATGGAACCACAATTTGACATTATTACTAATAGAGAAAAGACTGAGCAACGAAAATGAATTCAATAGACCAGTATGTAAGAAAAAGAAAATCTGGGCCTCAATTGCAGGAGAAATTACAAAAATATCTGGAATTTTAGTAACAGCCGATATGTGTGATGTGAAATATAGAAATCTTTTATCAACATATCGCACAAATAAAACTAAATCACAACAGAGTGGAGAAAGCTCAATAACATGGGAATATTATGAACTCTTTGACAAGGTTATAGGAACAAAAGCCTCGTCACTTCCATCTACAAATGTTTTGGGAGATGTCGATAGTATGGCTGAATCTGAACAAGATCAAACTACATCTGCAGGGTTATTCTACTAAATTTATAGCCCGGCTAAAAGTTTATAGCCCGGCTACAAGTTGGATTTTGAAGTTAGGAACATATAAAGTTCAAGCCAAAATCCAACTTGTAGCCGGTCTATAAATTTAGTAGAATAACCCTGCTGAAACTGATACTCTTTCAGTAGCAGGAGATAAAAATAAAGAAAGGAAAACCAAAAAACGTAAGACAGTTTTTGATTTTGGAGAATATTTACTGGAAAAACAAAAATTTGATAAAGAACGAAAATTGCACAAGGAGCAGCAGGATGAAAAGAAGTGGAGATATAAAAAAGAAATGAAAGAAAGGGAAATAGGAGCTATTGAAAAACTTGCAGATGCGATAGCTGGAAAATATAAATAGTGGAGCCATTAGTTGTATTGTTATATTTAGTTGAGCTTTGTTACTTTTAAGAATATTTTTTTGTTTTAGAACTCTAAAAGTTGCTTAGTTAATTTCACTCTAGTATTAAAGTCGCTTAAAAAGTATCTACTTTAATTTTATTTATGACCCCTAAATATAAAACTACCATTCTCCATAAAAATAAATTAAAAAAATATTTTATAAACATTAAATTACTTAATGTATTAACTATTTTACCTTATTGACATTTTTAAAATTCATACATTTAAATAATAGGAAAAAAAATACTCAAGTAAAATTATCAAAATTTTATTTATAAAACTGTTTAGCTTATTATTGAAGTTAAAGTCTAGTCATTATCTGCAATCTTATAGCCTCTGCTTCAGCATTGTGTTCTTCAATATGGTAATTTTCTACACGTTCAATAACAGGTTCAATATCTGTAAGTCCCTCATGTTTTAATATAACATTGTATAATATACAAGCTGTAAAGATTATGTATTTTATATAGACTAAATTAAGTACTTGTAAGTATTTTAATCTTCTGAAAGTCCCTTTAAGTCTACCAAAGCATTGTTCTATAATTACACGAGTACTACTTAATTTTTTATTAAAATTTTTATGTCTGGCCGTCAAATGTTCATTGTCTTTAAATGGGGTCATCAGAAATGTTGATAGTGGATATGCACTGTCACCTATCAAATATGTATTATTAGGTAGCAAGGCATTTTTGTTAGCTATCAACTTTGCATGTAATGGGGAATTTAGCCACATCCTAGTCATGGACTGACCCTGGCCAGCCACAGTACACATCTATAAACTCCTGTTTTGCATTACAAACACCCTGTAACAAAACAGAATGATAACCCTTTCTGTTATAATAGGAATCTTCTGCCACAGGGCCTGGAATAGCTATATGGGTAGCATCGATGCATCCAAATACGCTGGGGAAACTGTGTGGTCCTCGAATTTGGCTGAAAGTGTCAATGTATTCTGCAGATTTTCGACCTGTGGGCCAAATAATGAATTTTTTTACATGTGAAGATATAATCTTACAGGTTCTGATAAACATAGAATGTGCATGTCCTCGACTATATCCAAATCTATCAGAGACACCTCTGAAACTTTCTTGATTAGCCAAGAGCCAAATAGTTAGTAATATGGCATCTGTAATTGGCACCTTTGGCCTTCCAATAGTTGATATGAAAGGGTTATTTATGTTCAAATCAGAAATTAATTCCTGAAAAAATATAATGTATTGTTTTTCAAATAATATCTGTTTAAACATACTTCGAATGTTGTTCGAGTCATTCTAAAATGAGAGTGAAAATCACTGATACTGTACATATTTACAATATCTTTGTAGTTTTTAATTTTTACGTGTGATTGTCGATATTTTTTTAAAATTAAGATCTCTTCATCAGATGAACTACTGCTCTCGTCATCTTCTGATGAGGAAGAAGCTTTTAATATTTTTTGAACTAAAATTATTTCCATTTTTTAAGTCCTAAAAAAGCGAAATTATTGACATGTCAGTTGTCAAATAAATCAATCGCATCGGTTCCCCAAGCTGATGAATGTGATTAGTAATCTGGTGGATTTGTGATGGATTTAAAAACGTTCCGATGGTATTCAGCGAATAAATGATCGAACATTGAGAACATTTAGATGGCATTGCACTTAATGCGCACTTGCAACCGCTTAATTTAAAAACGTGCCCTTTTAATTACCCACCAAAATTAGGTACTACAATACAAATATTTAAGTCCGGCCCAGAACATCTCCCTACTCCTTCCACCCAGTTTTTCGGTTTTGGCAAAATTCGCGCAGCGAGAAATGCTTCCTATGTTACCTCTACCCTTTCTAACCTCTTTGGTTGGAACAAACCTATTAGTTGATACATGTCGAACACCTATACATATATTAGTGACAGAAATTTTTGTGTGTTTACACTGGACTAAAAAACTGTCACACATAAATCTCATGCAATAAATGTCAGATGTAAACGTACCATAAGTTTCGTTACTTGGACCTTTAATGCAAATATGGGGGGGTTAAACTTAGTCTCAGCTATGTATGACCCAAAGATATCGGATAGAATAGATACGCCTTATTTACATTAAATTTGTCCGCAACATCTTTCTGATAGTAAGCTCTTCCTATGTTGTCAGATCTCTTCCATCAAATATCTTGCATTAAATATCTATTACAAAATTTAAGATTTCCTTAAATAGGACCTAGTAAAAAAGAAAAATAAAGAATTGAAAGTATTAATATGAGTTTTTTTTTATTCATCACAATCAATTTTTATTTATCGTCTTTTAACACATGTATCGTTTGGCATCCTAAGACATTTCGTTAACGGCTTCAAATGACAGACTAAGTTTTATTGTGCTTTCTTGTTTTTTTTTTTAATTTTTCGAGATTAATTTGAACATTGAACTGTTTATTAAGGACATTTATCGTGGTGAGAAAATGCTTAGTGTGCCAAAATATTTGTAATAAGAATGTTAAGCAATCATTGTATAGGTAAAGTTTTGTTAGCATAGACTGAGAAATACATAGGGAATAAGAATTGATTTATTTAAGATTGTATAGGCATGTATAAAATTGTCGCTGATTACTGTCCTAAAATAGTTGTCATACCGTTATACAGACAATGCTGAAAGTAGGTGTCGTGACGTGCAATCCACAGGGTATGTTTTGGTAAGATACTATTTAAATATTTATGCTTGAAATAAAGTTGTTCTATTGTTTTTAATAAGTTTTTTTATTTCATAAAGAGAGGCAGTCGTGACAATACCGACGTAAAAATAATAATAAATAGTTTCATATTTTTATTTGCCTTGCATAACAATGATACTAGAATAACAAAATCGAAAAAGAGCATTTTCAAATACCAACAGAACTGTTTCTCCAATTTGACCTGCCATTTTGATCTATAAGAAAATATACAGAACGGTTTTCTGAATACCCTGTAGATATTGAAAATGGTTTCTTTAAATTTACTTTTGACTCAGAAGTCCTATTGAACGTGTATAGGTTATTAAGATTTGATCACTAAATAATTTTTGTAAAGTCTCAATAAAGTTTACGAAACTCTAATCAAATGACAATTTAATCAACTTTCTATTTGTTACCATTTAAAAAATAGCAACACTGTATCAATAGACATTTGATTCCCATGAAAACTCTAATATAAGAGTGTAGTGTCAAAAAATGTCGGCATAACAGAAAGCTATAAATTGGTTTGGCAGCAAGATGGGGCTCCGCCTCACAATTAATGGATTGAAAACAGAGGTCCCATTCTTTGGCCAGCGCGTTCACCAGAACTGACGCCACTTGATTTTTCTTTTGGAGTTATTTAAATAACTTTGTATATTAAAGGCACACTGGTAATTTGGATAGGTAATCTAAGTATTCACCTAGGTTGCCAATATTTAACGTATTAGTTGCATTAGCGGTATTCAAAAGCTATCTAAAAGACATATATCAACTTGTTAAACTAACTGGCATATGCAGCAATGTACAGGATATAGGTATTGGAGTACCTTAGTGAATTGTCTTTAAACCGATTTTATCATTTACTTAAATTCCCTTTTTGGAGTGGATATTGAGGGAACAATTTCTCTTGTTGATGATACAGTCTTAGTTTTTGATGGTGTAGACTACGCTGATGTTAAAAATAAAATAATTATAGGAATATCTACAGAAAAAAAAAATTGTTAAATACAAACAAGCTCTTTTTGAACCTAAAAAGCTAATTGTATTGTGTTTTCTATAACAGTATGAACACGTCCACACTATTCTTCTATTATTCTTCCATTACTCTTCCATTATTCTTCTATTATTCTGGAAAATTAAACAATAACAGGTCCCAAAAATAAACTATCTAGGAGTTATTGTAGATATAGTCCCTCATTTGAATGCAAAAACTAGCATTGTACTTAATCACAAATAGCAAGCAAAAAAAACTACATAATATGTTTTAGAGTCAAATGAGGGACTAATAGATATATGAAACGGCAAGACAATATAGATTATATTTCTAATAAAATTTGCAAACTAACGTACAGATTTTATTGTTTAAAGGAGGTTAAAAAAAATGTTGTTATCATATACAGTGTGTTTCATAAAGTTGGATCCATATGTGATATTTTGTCAATATTACGATTGACAAAAAAACATCGTAGAACATTCACTTCTGCTTTTTTAAAAACTTAAAACAGCCTATACTATAGTTAGCTGGGTACTGCATTAGTTTTCTGTAAAATTCGGTATTTCTTTGAAACATGGTTCAAATTCTTTTTTTTTTTTCTTTTTAATTCGAATTTGACAGAAAAATGTCAGTAGCCAACTTTGACATGGGCTGTTTAAAGTTTTTAAATAAGCAGATGTAATTGTCCTACGACGTTTTATCTAATCATAATATAAAAAATACCATATGGATCCAAATTTATGGTACACACTATAGAAGTCATTATTAGAATAAATTGATAAGATATGGTATTTTGAGGTGGGGTGATTTATATGATAATGTCTTATACAAATTAAACATAAAAAAGAAAATATTAAAAATCATCTATAGAGGGAATATAATGTATCCAACAGAACTGCTGTTTACGTTGTTACTTGCAATATCAGAATTTAATACATGTAAACAATGTGCAATTATATAAATACACAAAATTCCCTACAAAATATTGTAAATCACCAACATAACACAAGAAATAAAGTAAATAAAAAAATTATTATTCCGGTGAGTCACAGAATCAGTAACCTAAAATTTTTCAATTATTTAGCACTAAAAATCTACAATATACAACCTTGCAATATTAGAAAAATAAATAAAAAAATATTCTCACAGCAATGTAATAAATATATATTTAACAACTATAACTTGTTAACTGCACTATTTAAATAACGCAAAGCGTTTATAATTAATTATTGTACTGATTCAACCAACAGTTTTTAGTGTTGCATTAGTTTTGTATTGTGATGTTTATTTATTTTCAAACAACAGTTTATTTATTAATAATTTATTTAAACACTTATTTATTTTAAACAATACTATTTTAATTTATATATACTTCGAATGTCTTTAAACTGATCACTATTTATATTCACCACTGTCTATCTACTAATTACTATTTATCTACACTGTCCATATATCAACTGATTTTACAGGCTCTCCTCCACCAATTTATATACAAATTGGTGATCTAGAATGCTCCCCCACCAAAATTTCCAGTATGTACCAGAAACGTTATCACGTTCTCGTTGACCCTGGAATGTTCGCGAAAGTGTCTCCACCATAGTCGTCCCATAGGTTTGGTCTTAAGGGGTTTAATTATGTATAATAATGGGACAAGTTGAGCCTCAAAGGCCAAATAAGACAGAGAGGGACTTGTAGGGTTAGAGCATGACTGAATAATGAAATGGCTCACATAACAGTATGTTTTAAAATTATGTAATAATAAAAGAATAAGTAAAATTTATAATAAGACACTCACAGATGCACTAACATCTAGGTGTTTAAAAAAAAAAATTTTGACCTAATATAGATATTAATAGCTCTGTAAAATAAATATGTAACTATTCTATAATTAAAATAAATAAATAAATAAAAAAAATTTATCTTTTGCCTATCCGTTTTTAACATTTGACGTAAATCTTGTCTCTATAATGTTTATCATTCATTATTTAAAAACATAAGGAACGAGAAAAAAACATGGTTTAGACAAGTTATATATTTAAAAATATATGCTTCTATTTAAAAAAAAATTACAAAGTTTACCTTAAAATGACCTTGTAAGTCTGGAGAAAGAGATAATCAAGGGACAGAATTTTGTAGACTCTACAAATTGAAGTTACTTTTACTTTTTACTTTTTCTGCTAATTATATAGGATAAATAGTTAAGAGCTTGTAAACAAAAATCTGTGACACCATGTATATTAAAAGAAAAAAAAAATATGAAAATTATTTACTCTAACATTGCAGATCGCGAATCACCCTGTTTACTTCTTACCTCAAGGGATCATAAAGTTACTTGCAGACAATAAACATTCATGGAATTTTCGAACTTTAGCGACAACAAAGAATACTTCCGAGTTAAGTAGTCCATCAATTGATTGGACTTTGAAAAACTTGGGTGATTTGGGACCTGGAAATTCTTGAAAAGCTTGTTTTTAGATGAAACTTTTTCAGATAAGAACTACCAAACTACTAAGAGCTGATAGTCTGCAATTTGCATGGAGAACTTCACTAGTTTCTGGAATATTAAATGACAGTGTAAGGAAATATACTATGGGTATTATTTTCAGTATAGTGTTGTAATACCAATTAAGTTAATTATCTGCCATTTGATTTATTAACTGGAAACACAAGTTGTTATCCATACTACATAAAACTACCCATGATAAATTATTTTGGGTAACAGATTTATGATTAATAGTTTTTCGTTTATTATTGTAGGCATTAGTTTACTTTGAAATATCCTGGATAAAAACCAACACAATTTAAATGAAAAATTGTTTGATCTTACTAACTTTCCATATAGAAATTTAAAACGATTTTTAAAAGTGAGAAAAAATAAATCGAGGGTAGTCTGGCAAAACCGGCTAAGTGACAAAAATTCAAAAAACGCATAAATGACAGGCTGGCTGAATTTAATCTTCTCTTTCTACTGGCAAAACCATAAAAGTGAAATTGTTAATATATAGTGAGGTACCTCGTGAAAAAATAGGTTATCTGCATTGAATGATTTCTTGCAAAATAATGCAAAATGGGTTAAGTGCAGATAGAAATACCATTCGTTAGTATAATACAGCTAAAAACCATTAAATTGCATTAACCTTTTTTGTTTGTGCACGAATTCCTCACAAGTCAGAAATTACTTCTACCAAAAGGTAATAAGAGAATATATGCCGTTTTACCAGTACATTATATATATTTAAGATGGTAAACTGGTAAAAAGAAATAAGTATTGTTATGTGGTACTGTGTGTTTTCAGTATATTGGTGAAACGCAGTTATTCGTTTACAAAATAAAAACAGTAGAGGGGATTATTTCATCATTTCTCATGCAGTGTGCCCTCGGCAGTCGTCAGTCGTAATTATTTCCGCAAAAATAGATGTTGTGACTTGTGCGTGCATTGTCGGTGCTGTGTTTTGTAGCCTATTGTTCTGGGAAAAAAGGTTGTTGTTGTTTTCAATATGGATTCAAGAGGGAAACGTTTGGTAGCATTAGTTCGTAATGCGGAAGATAGATCAGGCAAGTGTAATCTACTTAGAAGAAGGATAAAAAATAACTGTGGATGTAAATATTTATTTTTAGTTCACTATTTTTTTCTTCTAAAATGTTATAGATAGATAGATAAATTTACTTTTTTTAAGATAGAGGTTAATAAAGCGTATAAAAAGAAGCATACACAGTTGTTTTGCTTCTCTTCTGTGAAATTCCATTACAACAATAATAGTATAAAAATGTATATTTAAGGTCATTTATATACGTTAATATTTATTATAATTTTTGAGTTTTTCCAGCTTTTTCCTATTTTGGTACAGGTAGTAGTTTTCATTTTTATGCTATTGTTGTTCTAGTTATTTAAAGTAAAATATTAAACATGAGGAAGTATTTTATTGGTTTTTAATTGTTGCAGGGTCAAACCTGACACCTGCAAGTAATTCGTCAGTTTCTGACGAAGAAAATGAAGATCCCTTTGGGAGTGACTTTTCGGACATGGATCCATCTTTTCATCCCGATAGTACAACTGTTGAGGATGAGTCCCTTGATGAAGAATCTCAAACTGTTGAGGAAGAGCTGATGGAAACTTCAAATCAACAACAATCACCAAATGAAAATAGCACAGAAGTGGTTAATATAATTTTAGCCGAAATATTAAACCAAGTATGAATAAACGTAAAACCTAGGAGAAGACGACGTAAACTAGATATGAGGAACTGGTCTCGAAATGTTGCCAAACAGAGACGCTCAGAAGGTGCATCCTATATTACAACTAATAAATTAAGACCTGCAAAACTACCAAAGCCTATTGACTGTTCACGGTGTAAATTTAAATGCAATGAACACCTATCAGAAGATGAGAGAAATTATATTTGTAGATATTATTGGAATATGGACTACAAAAGTAAAAAGAATTTTATTTTATCTTATGTTGCTGTCCAAAGTCCAAAACGTGTATTAGCAACAAGAAACCAACGCGCGCAGAGGACCTATACAAAAAAGTGTTTTTTCTCCAAAGGAAATGATAAGGTTCAAGTTTGTCAGAAATTCTTTTGTTATACCCTATGTATATCTACAGCTGTGATTATACATGCGGTTAAACATAGAAGTAATGCCCACGTGTTCGATAATATTGATCACAGAGGAAAGCATGTTCCATCCAACAAGACTTCTGATGAAAAACTTGACCAAATTAGAGCTCACAAAGAATCCTTTCCATGCATGGAGTCCCACTACGTCAGAAAACTGACAAAACGTAAGTATTTGGACCAAAAACTTAACATTAGAAAAATGTATAATTTTTATAAAGAACAATGCTCTGAAAATAATATAGAACCTGCTTCGGAAATAACTTATCGAAGAGTGTTCGGTAATGAATATAATTTAAGCTTTTTCATGCCAAAACACGATCAGTGTCTGACGTGTACCAACTATCAGAAAGCCGATTTAATAAAAAAACAAGAACTACAACTAAATTATGATGAACATATTGCAAGAAAAGAAGCATGCAATAAAGAAAAAGACAAAGACAAGAAAAGAGCCAATGAGGACCCACACTTCTGTTCAGTAACATTTGATTTGCAAGCGGTATTGCAAATACCAACTTGTGAAGTAAGTTTATTATACTACTCCAGAAAACTTTCAGTTTTTAACCTGTGTATCTATGAATCTGCTCATCCCAATAATGGTTATTGTTTTTATTGGTCCGAAATAAATGGTAAAAAAGGAAGCTGCGAAATTGGAAGTATTTTGTACCACTACCTGTCAAATTGTCTACCACAACATACTACAGAAGTGAGCCTGTTCTCAGATACGTGTGGTGGGCAGAATAGGAATCAATTCGTAGCTATATTACTTCTATGGGCGGTGCAAAAAATTGATAACCTACGTGTGATTGAACAAAAATTTTTGGAATCAGGTCACACATACATGGAAGCCGACTCGATGCATAGTAGTATTGAATGTGCTAAAAAACACAACTCAATTTATTCCATGTTAGATTGGTCCCGCATTTTTAAGTCAGCTAGGCGAAAGAGAAGTTGTGTTGCGAATGGTAACAAAATTACCATCGAACCTTACCATATTAAAGAATTTAAATTCAACGAATTTTTGGATCTTAAAAAATTCTCTGAGCGATTTTTTAAAAACCGAACAACAGATACTGATGGAGAGCCAGTGCAATGGTTGAAAATAAAACGAATGAGATATGTAAAGGGAAATATCAATACAATTTTCTTTTATTACGACTTATCTGAAAATTTTAAGTCCATAAATATCTCTGATACTAAAGAAAGAAGTACAACGTACTCTACCAGAAGATCCAAAAAAATTACCCAAGAGCTCCAACCGCTACAACAGTTTCCAAACGAATTGTCACAGTTATATCACGCTCCTCTACCTATAAGTACGTCAAAAAAACGAGATTTGCTGAACTTGTGCAAGAAAGGTGTAATCCTAGAAGAGCTTCATGGCTGGTATCAAGCACTTTCAACAGAAAATAATATTACTGACCGCATACCAGATGTTGATATTCAAGAAGACTCGGAAGATGACGACATAGCTGGAGAAGGAGAAGAAGTTCTAGCGTAACCAGACCTTATTTTTTAGAATTTTTACTTTCTTTAATAATTGTTTTTCTTCTCATTTAACTATTTTTTTTGAATTATTACTTTAGTTAAAAATAAAAAAAATGTTTCTCCTCTCATTAAAATGTTTTTTCGAATTTATTTAAGTTTTGTTAAAAATAAAAATGTGTTTCTTCTCATTAAAACTATTTATTTTTATTTTATTTGTGTTTGGTGATGTTAAGTAATTTTGAGAATTATACTAATAAGTTACCGGCAGAACCAGTTATTGCCATATAACTTAAATTGACGTTTTATATGTTACAGCCAGAACCTCCTAACTGCATGTAGTTTTAGAAAATTCCAATATTTTTTTTCAAAAACGGTTCAGTTACTTTAAATGTTTTTTTTATTTATAAACCTAATTATACATTCTATCAATCTGTATTACAAAAAATAACATAATTATCTATTGGTATAAAAATAAAGATGTCCCAAACTTTGAAACGTATTTTCTCGGTTTTAACATTACTGCAGATATTCGGTTTTGCCAGACCACCCTCGAAATACTATATTATTTAACAAGCTGAAACGAGGAGAGCAACTTTTTACTAGAATGAAGTTTTATTAAGAATAAAAAATATCATTAAAGCCAGTTTTTGTAGCCTGATCAAGGCTATTTAAGCAAATAAATTTAGTGTAAATAAATTATAATTAATAAACTGTTTTTAAAATAAACAAACGTTACAATAATAATAAATGAATTTAAAATGAGCAAATTAAATTAAAAAAAGTTATTTAGTTATATTTAAAGAATTAAGAACTATCGAATATAATTTTTATTTACAATGATATAAGTAGGGATATTGAAATATATTTTCATTATTTTTCTCAACCACCGACAAGTTTCGAATAGATCCCTAAAGATGGCTTAATGTCGAAAGTCCTTTGCTATTTTGATAAAAATTTTGCACGAAATACAAGTTTTTTGCTGATCTAAGCTGCGTACACACAGCCGTTAACCCCTTTTGGTTCCTTTTAAATAAATTTATGTCTAAAATTTTGTAAAATATAATTATTTCAAACTGAATTTACTACTATTACCCTAACTAAACACTATTTGGTTTCATATATTATTAAATTTAAAAAGGAAACAGTGATAAATTTTCTTACTAAAGTTTCCACGAACATTTCCACGCTTTTATGAAAAATATATTTCCTGATTGCTATCCAATTTCGTCGAGAGCAATAAAAAAATGGAGACGACAATTATGAACTTCGCCAAGTTTCAATAAAGTTTTAAAAAATCTACGAAGTTGTCAAATTTTTATAGCCTCATTGAGCAAACATGTAATTTCGCAATAGTTACATAGTAAAACATAGAAGGCGGTGGTAAACAGGGTGGTCTGCAAATATAAGGATTAATATTCGCTATTGAAAAATGAGATAAAGAACTATCTGTTTCTTCTTAAACTTCACAGAAATAACAACATTTACTCTTTCCTGGCAAATCCCTTTTGCTTGTTTTTCGAATGTAGGCTATTTTATAACTTTGCAACCATAAACTCGTAGAAGTTACTTGGTAGCTTTATTTCCTTAGATTTTTCAAAATGGTTACTAATATTAAGTGCTTGTGATGTGAACATTGTCTCTATACTAGTATTTTTTGTTGTAATTTAGTGTGGTTGGTAAATCTGATTGTACACAGAGTATACCGGATTTAATTTACGTATAGAGTTTTAAATTTTGACGGGTAATTCAATTGTTCATAAAAGTTCTAAATTGTCCGGCTAGTTCCAGAGATATTCGACAAAATCGGAAAAAGTTTTTTTTTAAATCTACCATTGTTATTATTGTGATGTGAAGCCGTCTCTGTACTTTGTTTACTCCTTGCAAGCGTTGGCCATATAGAGACAAACGCACCGCTTCGAAAAGCTACCGAATAGATCCCTTTGCGGCGTACGAGTCATATAAAGGCAGTTTTCGATCATTCTGGAAAGCCGAGAGAGTTCTGGTACAGAGCTGGCTTTATATAAATAGTGCGAGTTTGTCGACGGATAAGAAGATTTAATTTAAGTGTTGAAAAGAAAATGTAAATTGTAATAAATCGTACTTTTACTATCTCTATTGTTTCATTTTTGTATATTATAAGATCTTTAAAAATTACGTCTGTCATATTCTGTCACATGTAATATTTGAGTGCTTTTATTGCATTCAAATAATTTAGAATTCGAGAGACGCTAAAATGGTGGTTCTTACCTTATCGAGACTGAGGCCCACAAGGGTAAACTCGTAGTGCAACAAAAACGAGAAATGATATATCTTGGAACAAAAGACTAAAAGCCGATAGTAGTATAAGGACGTTGAATTTTTTGTTTTGTGGCATTACTTAGGATTAACCATGTGATGATTTTCACAAGCCTTGATTTTTAAAACAATTCTATATCGCCTTTTGATTAGGGTTTAAAAACTTGTTCGAGCAATTTATCCAATAATAATTGGCCCCTTTACCTTTTAAGCCTGCTCATGTAAAATATTTGGGCTCCCTACTTCGCCTATTTATATTCTATTAATAAAGGACAGAAGAATGAGTATTGCAACTATGTTAAAAGAAATAAATTGGCTTTCAGTTCAGAATTATGTTCAGTACATGACTGATATTTATTTATAAAATAAAAATGACATAGTACCATCGCATCAGATCTATTAGAAAAAATTCAATATAATTCGCAATATCACAACTATAATACAAGAAGCCAATCTGACTTTCATGTACGGCAAGCCATCAATAAAAGTTCCTAAAATATAATTTTTATTAAAGGTTTAAAAAATTTATTAGACTGCCTACAGAATTTAAAAAAAAAAAACAACAATAAATGTATTCAAAAGTAACCTCAAACAATACTTGATAAATAAACAGACCGAATATACTTGCTTGTGATAATACTCTTTAAACCTGCCCTTTTTAAGTATTTCCCTTAATTTATTGGTATTTTAACCCTCGTTTTACTACTTACTATGTTTAAATTATTATTAGTTTTGAGACGATAGGTTATAGCAACTTATAGCCACATAACTATTTTTGTGTTAAAGTAGATCCATAGAGAGCAATGTAATTTACAAAGGCCTTCTTTTAACATACAAATAAATGACAACTTAATAATTAAAATAAAAAACACAACAAAATACATCGGTAATATAATTGATCAAAATTTGAAATGGGTTGATCACATTACGTCATTAAAATCCCAAGGTGAGAAGATTCATTTTTAAATTTTATGAATTGAGGAAATTTATGACTAGGAGTTTACTAATTATTATTTACAATTCGCTGGTTGAATATGTAAACCAGCATTATATATCCTACCTCTCTTTTATATAATAAAAAAGTGCTTTGTATAAGAACATTATCTACCACAACAAATCGTTTATGCTGTATTAACGATTGGTCTCGCTCACTCGAATGCAAACAACCAACTGATGTAATTTATCTCGATTTTGCAAGGGCATTTAATAGGGTCCCTTTCTTCAGACTGCAGCACAAACTCGAGTCATTTGGTATTCGAGGAAAATTATTCTCATTGATTCACAATTATCTAGGAAATAGGAGCTTTCGAGTCAAAGTTGGTCAGTCCTACTCATCAGATAGATAAGTAACAAGTGGTGTCCCCCTGGGTCCGCTTCTTTTTATAACTTATTCGAGTGATCTACCTTACCATATCCAGTCTCAAAGAGCATTTTATGCAGATGACACAAAATTTTACAGAAACCTTAGTAGACTACGATAATATTCAAGCTGACTTAAATTCAATAAGTAATTAGTGCTCGGACTGGCTTCTCCCGTTAAATATAAACAAGAGCGTGGTGTTAAATATCGGCAAAAATAATCCACGTCTTCGTTACTCGCTCGGTAGCCATAATTTAGCGCAAGTGTCTTCGTATGTAGATTTAGGTGTTTTAGTGACGTCAGAACTAACACATTCTAAAAACATGTAAAGGTGCAAATTCGATGTTATATTTGCTTCAAAAGACTTTTGCAAAGGCATCCTTTTATACATCCATCAAATTATTTAAGGCTTAAAGTCGACCTTTATTAGAATATGCAGGTGTAGTTTGGTGTCCGCTTCTTGTGCGAGACCAGAACCTTTTACAAAATGTTCAACGACGGGCTACCAGAATGACCTTTCGGAGCAGTTTGACCATCATACGCAGAAAGACTACTATTGTCAAATTTACCAACTTTTGCGAATAGTCGACTACGAGGGGACCTGATTCTCACTTTTAGAATACTTAAATATAATTACGGAAATCTTAGTGACATTTTTTGTTAAATACTGACTCTCGTCTACGTGGTCATGAACTAAAATTAAAAAAGGAAAACCTAAAAACGAGGCACAGACAATCATTCCTTTCCAATCGGGTATTTAATGTATGGAACGACCTCAGCAACGAAGTTGTTGGTGCCATAACAACAGTTAACGTCTTTAAAAAGAAGTTAGACGAGTGTTTGTTTAACATTTTTATTTAATTTTTAGTGTTCTTATCTTTTTGTTTCAGTGTGTTTACTTTGCTAGAATTTTTCTACTTTGTTTTTAGGCTATCATAGAACTTGTGTCCTCAGCCTTTATCAATGTATAATAATAAAATAATAATAATAATAATAATAATAATAATATTAAAAGTAATTTTAAAAAACCGACTTCAAAATCGTGCAGATGTCATTACAAATTGAGTTTGCTGATTTTATCATAGATCACATTGTCAAATCTTGACTAAATATATATAAGCCACTGGAGTAGCCTCTTTCTAACAAAAAAAGAATCATAAAAATCGGACAACGTACTAAAGAATTATCGCTGAACATTCATAAAAAAATAAGAGTTTCATGATGTATGGTTGCCATTATAGATCTTGACCAAATTTATGAGATCACCCCTGAAGTACCCTCTTTCAAACAAAAAAAATATATATAGTAATCGGACAACGTGGTAAAAGAATTATCGCTGAACATACTTAAAAAAAAAGAAATATTCCAACGAATTGAGAACCTCCTTCTTTTTTTAGTCTGTTAAAAATAACATAAATATGCATAAAAATATGGGAGTGACAAGAGTTCCGAACGGTCGGAATCGGTACAAAGAGACAAGAGTTCCGAACGGTCGGAACCGATACGAACTGACAAGAGTTCCGAACTTATAGGTATAGTTTAGAAGCACAGAAAATAGTTCTTTAATTGATAATTAAATAAATCTAAAATTATGGAAACAAGACTGCCAAATGAAAAACAACACTAATTAAATAAAAATGTAATTGAATAAAAACTAATGCCATATGCAAATTAAAAATATTCACAAAAAAGTACTCTAATAGTAGACAGTGCTTCGGTACCGGTACCTACTGTACAAAATAAGATTATATTTAAAGTTTTTGCAAGAAAATTAATATAAAACGAAAAAAAAACTATTTATTGCAACAAATGTGGGTAAGTATTTGTTTTACAACAATGTAAACAATATAAAAATAAAACAAAAAATCTATATTCTATAACATTCAATACAAAAATATTTTTTTGTTTGTCCTTTTTTTTGCTGCAGTGCATTTAAAATGCAACCATTTGAGACAACCATCACAACATATGGAATCATGTATGTCATCTATTATTTCATTGCTACAAATAGTACAAAAATAGTTTTTAATAGTTTTCCGTATTTTTAGCAATTCTTGAAACTGTTTGAATGCTTTCGCCGTAAAAAACTGTTGAATTTCGTTTATTTGTACTCTGTTTTCAAACAACATGCAATTAATTTTGTCAGGTAACAAATCGGAAATGTAGGTCTCTGTTATAAGTTCGTTATTATACATTATTTGTTTTATTTTATCTTTTTGAAGGAAACATTCCAACATTAATTGCTGTCTTTAGAATAAACGTTTGTTAACAAATAATTGGGGCCTCTTTAATTTTTGAATTCTTTTTATGCCAATAGCATTTTTCACTCTAAGGGGTTTCGTTTTTGCAACACTTTGCAGTGTTTTCGAGTCCCTTATATAAAATGAAACTAAATTTTTATCACTAAACTGCTGAACAACATTCTTTACCGCTTCGAAACTTTCAAAACTGTCGTTTAGTTTTAATTTATTCATGATGAAGTATTGGTTAACCTCTTTTTTTTAAACAACAAACTACGAGCATAATATAACGCATGCATTACTGAACCAAGTCTTTCAAAGCGCATGCGTGTTCGGAAACGGTGTTAATTAAATACACGGTTCCGACCATTCGGATCTCTTGCAGTACTGTACGAGTTCCGACCGTTCGGAACTCTTGCTACTCCCTAAAAATATAGCTTTCAATTAAGGAGTTGATGTTAGATGAATAGAAACTATTATTATTTTTTTATTGTACTCCAATTTAGTAATCGTATTTTTTTATATTTATGACGATGACAACATGCAATGCATGCGGCTGATAAAGCACTTTTCAGTGATGTTATTTATTATACGGGATGGCGATTTCTCTGTAAGTGCTGTAGAGCTACAGACCCTCTAGAACAAGGGGAAACCAATTTATATATAAATATAAAAATATATTGTTATCTACCTATACTATTTTTAATAAAAAAATAATATTATATTCCAAGTTTATTTAAAACTTTTGTTTTGTTTTACTTGTTCTAATCATAATCTGGCAGTTCCTCCTTGGCGTTCAAATGGTTTCCATTAGGTGGCTGGCTTGCATGGCTAAAAGTTGTAAACGCCCTGAATTCAGGTGCTGGAGCAGTTAGTTCGGGTGACGTCGGTCGCGCTCGGAGGTCGCTGATATAGAATTTATATATGCAACATGGCTACGAAGATTTTAGCATTTGCTCTTGGCTTCACCTTAGATCTTACCTAGAGAGTCTGTTTGATAACTTAGCGTGTTCCCGGGGGTGGCATCATCTTCAGGCACACCAGATAAAGTTACTGCTTTGAAACCGGTCGCTAATAGATAACTTTGTGAGAATTAAAGGAACTCTTTTTCTACTCTCTTACTCAAGCCCTTTAACTCAAACATTAATCTATTCATATACTAGTTTATTACATAAATTGAAAATATTACAATTAAACCGTGTTTTAATTAGCCCTATTGAACCGTCCTCGCCAAATTTTGCTGCTTCGACATTAATCTTCGTTAATTTGTATTTTATTTAATATTAATAATAAAATGAAGAAGCCTTATTTAAAATTTTGGCAAAAACTTTGCCAAGGTATTGCGTTTTTATGTTTAAAACATTGTTACGTGAAATTAATTTTAAATTAATTTCAAATTTATTTTTAACAACATCTTCTCCATAACCCCTCGTAACACAACTTAAATGACTACCGCTCACTTCCCTTTTCGATTTTTACAAAGTATACTATAAAACACCGCTGCTGTCACCTAGGTCATTCTTTTTGGTTTATCGAGTTCAACGTGGTAGTTTGTGCCTACTATGAGTAGTTTTCTATAATTATCTTGTCTTTTATGTGTTAATTGTGTGTTAACGTTGGGATAATTATCAGGTAATCTTTCTTTCACCTTATATTTTAACATTTTGCTGGATTTCGTTGGAAAACCAAAAGGATCAGCCACTTGCTTTTTTTATTACCATGCCGGTTATTATTTATGTTTTATTTTAATAATTGAATTAATATAGATTATAGCTATCCTAGCTAATAATATTTTTAAGCTTTCTTTGATACTTTGATATATACGCGGGGAGGCAACTAAATAATTGAATTACAAGTCTGTTTGGAAATTCAGTTCAAACGAAAATCGAATGCTCTTAACTTATTTTGGCCTTATAAATAGTTTATATTCTGTTCAGATGATGTAACTTTAATATTTGTCGTGATATTTTATATTCTGTTTAGACGATGTAACTTTAATATTTGTCCCGTTTATGCATAAGTCCGTTAGATTTCCAAACTGGCATGTATATGTACTTTTACTGTTACTGGGAAACTAATTTATTTGAATTATAGCTGGTTAATTTATAGTTAAATTTGATTTGCAAATATTTGTTTATAGGGTTTTCATTCAAGTAAATTAAGATCTTTTTTTCTAAATCTGTAGTGGCTCCAAGATGCTCCCAGAAGCTCTAAGCTCCAAGAAGTCCCGACTCACGTAGTTGCTCCTAGAAGCTTTAGGCTCCAGGAAACTCCAAGTTCAAGTTAGTTTCTCCAAGAAGCTTAGAGTTACGTAGTTTCTCCAAGTTCCGAGCTCCAAGCTCCAAGTATCTAAGTACCTAAAGGCGGATTATCCACGACATACGAAAGAAGTACCGTACTTGAATTAATTAACATTTTATCTATCAGTCAATTTTATTTATTCACATTTAATCATTAACTATTAATTTATTATATACAATTTTTTTTACTTTTTTTATTAAATGTATTAAATTTTCTTACTTTCTTTTATTTGCCAGAACTCGTACAGATAACTATAAGTACCAGAGACTGACTCAATTAAACAGGATATATCAACTCAGATAAGTTTTCCAAGTTACTCAAAAACTTGGTAGCGCTCAACATTTTTGTCATTATCGTATTATAATATCTTTTATTTTATCGTAAAGTAGACTTTGGCCCGCGAACCGGTCAAGTGACTCTGATTTCATTTGTCCTGATCAATTTATGAATCCACGCAGTATCAGCAATTTGAGCTAAATCACCTCTTAAGTACAATTTACAACGTAGAAATCAAAAAGAAGGTAACACCATTTATATTTTTTTAAATTCATTATTTTCGTTGAACTGGAAAAACAGCCCTATATTTTTGGACACTAATTCAGTGAGAAGATATCTTTTTTATCTTGCTTTGCTAAAAGCGTCTACTTTTTGAAAAAATTCGCGCGTATGTCCACTTACGCACCACTTTAAAACGTTGGAGAAAAAAATGGCCCAGCGAAAATGGTAAAGTGAATTTTGTGAAAACATAACAAAAACTTGAAAATAAACCAAACACCAGTCATAAGAAAATAAGTCACGAGCATGCTTTCTTACGCACTACTTACATTAAAACATTGGAGAGAGAAAATGGCGGAAGGTTTATTATTTCTCGTAGGTGGGTACTTATTGTTGAATGAGCATAACGAAAAGTTAAGAAAATAAGTAAAATTGTTGAGAGGCACGTACCATTTGTAATGCCTATAGCACCTATAGCACAATTTAATAATAAATTTAGCCATAAAAAAATAAGTACCAAATCTGCACGTTGGCTATAGTCATTTATCAACAAAATTCTAATATTATTTTTTTCCTACGACCACTTAGGAAAGTGACACATATCACACTATATAGTCCTATGGAAAGTGCCCTATATCACACGCGTATGAATAAGAATTTACTTTCCACCCGTGTGCGAATATGCTACTTTCCGCATCAGCTGTCACAAAATGTCAAACGTATCATTTCTATTTTGATCTATGTAATGTCCATATTAATACTAAAATCGATATGATTGTTAAATTATTGAAATTGTTGTAAATTGGATCCTAGATATTTATCTTTAACAATTATTATTTAAATAATTTTAAAATAACTAAGTTATGTTTGTTTTTATTCTGGTTAAACACATAAGGAAATTTTTCAAACGAGCGCAGAACTAATATATGAAATATTGGAGCTGTCAGAGTTCATAAAATGGCCTCTTAGATGTTTATGAAAAGTCGATGGTGTGTTTAGTGCATTAAAAAGAATGGAGAATACTGTAAAGGATAGTTTTCCAGCTTTTAAAAAATATTCCTTGCACTCTATAGAACCTATAAATTTAAATAGTTATTAACAATCAAGTATTTTTTGATTAGTATCCTACGAGTATATTGACTAAACTTTAAAGGCTAATAATGGCTTAAAATTTACTCTGTTGTAGTAAAACTGCTTAAAATATATATTCATTACTATTTTTTTTTATACTTGTTTGTACCATCCTCTATTTAATACATTTTTAATAAGAATTTATTCCGTACGTGTCCGGTATACCTTATAATAAAGAATGAGATGAGAATATTTCAAAAGAAAATTAAAACACGTTCAGGTACCTTCAAAAATGGTCTATTTCTATATGGATTTCAAAGACATTGTCAGCGTCAGTTTTAAATTTTTGTATTTCTTTGGAATCATGTACCCAAAATTCGATTCGTGGCCTGTTGTAATTATGTATTGTATAAAAGTATCTTTCTTTATGGGTAAGTTATATTTATAAACATAATATAATGATATTATTTTATTTAAATTAGTATTGTTATTGAAAATTTTCCAATATTTTCTTACTGACGATGGAAACCGAGTTTACTGAAAGCTAGGAGGTTGTCATATAAAAGGGTACATTTTTATGTGTTGTTTTCATCAAATTTTCCATTTTTGTACACATAGTGTGTCCTTTCTTGAAAACATCATATAGATATTTTTCTAATATTGATGTAAGAAAATGTTATTCATAGTGGAATCGCTGCAAAAACAATACAAAACAATATGAATTTGAGTGAAGAGTAAAGTAGAAAAAGCTTTTTGAAGATAAAAATTTACATTTATATTCTAAATTTTCAAAAATAGCTAAATTACTTTGAATTTTCTTAAAAATTAAAAGATAAACAGTAGGTACTAGGCTTATTATATTTCGCTGGTACTAGTGATGCTGCGAGACGAGAAATTCTCGAAAACAGATTGAAAACGAGACGAGAGAGTTTCATCTCAAGCAGAATATCTCGTTTCCTTTGGGCTCTCTACTTTTTGCTAGTTTGAAATTTTCAATTGCATATGGTAACTTAAAATTTAAATAAAGGTTCCTGACCGTAGCAGAATTTTATATAAATAAAAATTTCCTTGGTTTAATCGGTCAAATGTTTTTATTTGCTATTGTTTAGCATACTACATATGTTTCGGAAAATACAATTTTTCCATCTTCAGGTGCAGTCAATTTATAAAAATTATGAGCACGAATACAAACAGTTTAAATTTTTTTTAAAACAATGAAACGCCATCTTTCTATTTCACATCGTGTAAAGGTGTATTCGAAAAAATTAATACCTACACCTTTACACGATGTGAAATAGAAATATGGCGTTTTATTATTTTAAAAATTTAAACTGTTATTTAAAATTTAAACATATCAGTTAACTATAACTTATTAAATGGAAACAAATAATACGTATGTATTTGGGATTTTATCAATAGTGATTTATAGGAAAAATTATTTTTCCTGTCATTTATTTAAAATTAATTTTAAATGGAAGTTTTTTATCGACTTAAAATTAAAATTTCAAACGAAAAAGGTCATATACGTCGGGATTTAAATTTACTCTATCCAGTTAAAATTCCAATTAATGTAATGTATTAGAAATTGTTGAATTTTTATCAAATTGATGCTTGATTATGGATTTCGGAGTATGTAGAACTTTTTAACAAGGTTTTTTATTTTGAAATGTAAGATATACTTCTTAGGACACACAGTTTGTGTCAGATTTTATGTTGTACAACTTGCTAGGTAACCTACAGGAATTTTTTATATCGCGAATTATTCCAGACAACAGACCACAAGAACGTCATTATTATAAGTTTTAAAGCTAAATAAAAAAAATTTGACCAAATGAAATAGCGCAATAGTGTTCCATATTGTAGATGTTTTAAATTAATTAGATATGTTGATAGATTTAGCTGATACAAAAATATCAGTATAGCAGAGCTCTCTTTCTTTGTATATAAAAACTATCCAATGATCAAATGGACAGCAATCGTAATAATTATCCTTCATTCAAATTTTTCTAAGGTTATGTTATGTTGGAAATGGGGTATTAATACACTACGACCTAAAAGATTAATTGTGAAAAGGAAATGTCTCAATGCCTATAAAGACCCTTTCAATCCTATCTTCTCAAGATAGTGTAGGATTTGGAGTGGCTTCAAGTTAGGTAAATCTCCCTCTTCTATTTGATATCATCCTAGGTATAGTGCCCTTGAATTCTGGAGTGCTATACATTCAGTTAGAATGTGAATGGATGTTTCGTCCTCCTCCTTATAGAATCTGCACTCACTATCCTCTACTACTCTCAGTCTACTAATCTGTCCTTTTAGGGTGAGATTACAGAACGTCTGCAACTTTGCAGATCTGCAACTTTGCAAATCTGCAAATATGGCGGACTTACAAATGCAAGTATTCCAAAAAATAGCTGCAAATTCGCAATATTTATTGTGGTTTATTACCCCCAACAACACTAAACCCAAATTTGGAATACGAAAACTTGATACTTGCATGTGTAAGTCAGTCATATTTGCAGATTTTCAAAGTTGCCGCCATATTTGCAGATCTGCAAAGTTGCAGACGTTCTATAATCTCACCCTTAGTCGGAAATGCCCGGTAAGGATCCCTGTTACAATAGGTAGCCTGTTTTTGCTCAGGCAGATGCAGGCTTCCGATCTTTTCTGGTTATATTCACCCAGAAGTATCTTAGCCTGCCTCAGGGGGCTGACCCAAGAGATTGTTTTAATTATCGGTTCTTCTACTGCCCAATTCTTTTTTAATCTCTCCTAATATTATGTTACTGCTGCAGAACGGGTCAGGTCCTACAAAGGGTGTTTGAGTCCCTTTCCTTGCAAGACTATCTGCAATATCGTTACCCTGTACCCCGTTATGTTCCGGGAGCGTATTGCCAAATAATATTACGATTCAGAGACATAATCAAACATTTAACTCTGAGTCGTAATATGTTTTGTCAACCATTATGCAAAAACAACACGAACAAAACATACGCGTATCCAGCGCCGCCACCGTAGTGATTCAAACGGTCTAAGCTCTGATGCGTCATATTATTCGGAGAATAACTTGTGCCCATTTTGTTGTAAATTGCCAAAATATATTCCACCTTTGAGTTTTAGGTTTTAGGTCAGTGTGCGTTTACTTGAAGGTTGTTTCGAGCTGTCGGTAATTTGATGCGTCGCGTGATTTGTTATTTATCAAATCAACTTCGATCCGATTTTTTGTCAGAAAGTTTCAGTAACTGTATATAATGTTAGGAAATTTGAATATTTTTTTAAAGTCGGTTTGCGAGGATTTTCGTATTATTTAACACTAAAGCATCAATGAGGAAGCATTTTGTGCAAAAGTTCAGTGTAAACTACAACCTTGTGAACCTCGACTGGCTGAGTGTCGAATTGAAAGCCTTTGCATTGAAAAAAAAAATCATTGCAACCAATCCAAAGTAATCAAAGTTCAACCAACATCTATGACGAGGAATTTCAAATGGATCCACGAGAATACAGAGTGGCCGACCAGCTAAAACCGCCACAACTTGTCTTAGAGTATTTTTCTGAATAGGCCTAATGCCAAAAAACTTTAACCAAAAATACATAATAAAAGAGCATGTACTTGATTTTATATTATCCAAATTTGAAAATTAGCTAGTAAATAAATCTGAATTATTCAATATATTTGTCCTAATGGTATACACTTATGCTCCCCCTCTCCCTAATTTCATAATAATCACTTGATAGCCTTGTAGGAATAAAAATTGCTCTGAATCGTAATATGTTTTGACATAGCAAGGGTATGTGCAATTCGTGAAAACACAAGCCAAAAAATATTACGCATCAGAGTGCAGTGATCTGAAACGTAATATAATTTGGCAATACGTGTCCCGGGACCCAAGTGAGAGTAATTATATTTTTCTCGCCTAGCTCATTCTATTGTTCTAGAGATTTCAGGCCATTTTTGAGCTGTTTACGTAAGAGCTCAGCGCTTTGATGGCTGCTTGGCTATCGGACATGATGATAGTCTCTTGTCTATGATAGTTTCTCTCGATGTTAAACTGGATACACTTGTTTGGATACACTCCAATTGCAATTCCTTCTATGATTTTGGAACCGCCCTTATACCACTGAATAGCATGTATTTCGGTTACAAGCGCAATAGATTCTTGGCTCCATTTTTTCTTGCAGCTCAGCTCTGTGGTTTTGAAGATTTTCACAAAACTACTTTTTTAGCATTTCATCCCAGGTATCTTTAGTCCTGAAGCAAGTAGACTTTCGTCTGATTACTCCGTTCCTGATCATTCTATATCGTGTCCTTTTTGCCACATTCTCTATCAACAAATGTAGGGGGGTAAATAAAATACATATAGGTAGATGATCATCCACATGTACAATAAAACTTATACGTTGCGACATTAAAAAGTTGTAAGTACTGGGAAAAAATTAACTAAATATTTTTAAGGACAAATTGAAGCAAAGTGATGTGAGAAAATTAGTGCATAAAAAAAATATCATCTACATTCAAGAAAGGCTTTACACTTGGAAGATTACATTTGTTTAAAATAAAGCAGAGTTTGCTTCAAATAATATTTCTCGATACAATAAGAAAATAAATGTTGAATGAAATATAGGCATAATCTTGTATTTTAAGAGTTATAATAATTAATCTGAGAATAAATAAATAAGTATATGTTCTTAAAACCGACTATTGCGTACTTGATTCAATGTTATAAAAGGATTCGATTCAAAGCATTTAAATTTCAGAACAAGAATTAAACAATTCGAATCAAAAACCTATGTACTTCACAAAAGATTAGCTAGTACTAATTCACTGCACGGTGTTGCTAGCCGAAACTTATTTTAAAATGCAACCCCTGCACTGATACGGTAGATGTATGACTGGCGCATGCTGAGATGTGATACCTATTATTCGGCACTGATACGGTAGATGTATGACTGGCACATGCTGAGATGTGATACTTATTATTCGGAAGTCAGAGACACAATGCATTTATAGAGAATCTGTAAAATTGGCATTAGCACGTGTTCATTCTATTGTCCATTTTCTAACATGTTGGCATCGTATCGTTAGGGTCGCGTTTTACTTTTTGTTAGAAATTCTTTGTAATTTAATTAATAAGTGTATGAATAAATTAAATTAAAATGGAACATTTGTTAAATGACTGGGGCCTCAGCGACCTGATACCAATATTTAAATGTAAGTATATTTAGTTCACTTTTTGTTAAATATTATTATATATAAGTAACTTTATAATCATAAGAAGACGAAACAAACTGGGATAGAAGAAAAAAAATGTATGATGCTGGATGACGACTTTTTGAAAAGACGACTTCTGCCTTGCTAAGACAAGAGGTCGTATTTACGAAAAATCTGATTTCAAGATTCTTACAAATTTAATAAGCTTACATTTTATTCTATTATAACACAAAATAATAAAGGCCTATTTGCATTAGAAAATATTTACTATAATTATTATAAGAAAAGGTTAGTAAAATATGCAAAACTTATTTGCGAAGTTTAAAAGATCGTACTTATCTACCTACCCACATATACTAAAAATATTCATTTTGTAGATACGACCTCTTATCTTAGTAGGACAAACTTTTATGTTCCATTTAGGTTTTGAAGTTATAAAATTATAATTTTTTTTTAAATTATAGGTGGGACACTTCAGAGAATAGAGAAATTTGGTATATTAATTAAAAACAATTTTGAAAAATGTTTTTCGTTGGATAGGTACCAGTGAGAACCCTATTAAAAAGCAATAACAGCCTGATCTTATTTCAAGATTATTAATTTCTTCAATGAAACTATCCTATAATTCAACCAAAATCAATATATTTATGACAAAGATCATATTATTATTGTAACAAATTTAATTGTATTTAATTAAGAACAAGGTATTATTAAATATAAATAAAGTATATTTAAAACAAGTGTAAGACTATTTTATTTAAGATGTACATAATGCTGCAATTGAGCAATAGATACTCTTCATTTAGTTAGAGGTATTTTGGTTAGGACAAGTTGATTCTAATCTTAAAGCAAGGCTTATTAGCTATTGTTGAACAAGTATTACTAGAATTTCAAATAGAGACGAGTTTTGCTTGCGGATATACAAACACAACAAAGCATTGAAATAAGACCATTCATCTTGAATATAGTACACCTTTTTTTCTGTGTGGAGCTAATGGGTAGTCTCTACTAGAAAAGGTCTATGTATTAGTAACCAATCCGGAGCGTAGTGGTAAAAGACCAAACTGAAGGCTATAATGTATTGGTTCTTCACAATAAAATTCCGTTTCGGTAGCAAAGCAGATTCGTGATTCAGCAAGTTATCGTGGAGAGAAGGCTGTAGAAATTTGGCATATAGCTAGAAGGTAGAAGAGATCTAAGAAAAATATCTCATAAATTAGAAAAGATGGGATATTGGATAAATCGGTATAAAAGAATTCATCAGAAGGTACTTATTTTTAATAAGCAACTTTAGCACCATTAGCCCAAAAATCGGTGATGGTAGAGCATTTAGCCACCTGAATTTAACACTAAAGTAAACAAATGAAGAAGTAAGTACTCAACACCATGCGTGATTTATCAAACTATGTTTGATATTACTGATATTACGGTGAACAAGATGGTGGATATAAAAATGGCACCTGCGCATATGATTAGGAAATTATAAGATTAAATTTAATGAAAATTAATAAAATATTGTTTTACAAATAAAGGCAATTTCTTTATATAAAGTGATACTAAAAAACTCAATTGAAGAAGATTGAGCGACTGTATGTAAAGGAAAACTAGGTAAAAATGGGGTGGGTTAATACAATTACAACAGCCTGCAGTAAAGAGTACAAGTAAAAATAAAAAAAGAAGTGAAAAGTAGTTGACTGAGTGATCAACAAAGAGATCAGTAGAATAGTTAAAGAAAGTGAAGAAATTTGACATTAGTGACACTACAGTGTTTCTGATCATAATGGTAAACAAAAATAACCTAAAACAAATATAAAAAGTAAATGGATTATCTATAAAAAATAGGGACGAAGAATGATTATTGTACTTGAATTGATATCATATGATTTTATCAGAAAAATTTTACATTTCAAAATTAACCCTCCCCCAAATGACTTTCAAGATAACAAAGTATTTTTTTTTAGTTACTTTAAATTTCAATTGTGTGTGTCAAATAGTCTCTGAATAAAACGACTGTGACAGATGGACAGACAGAGAGACATCGAAATGATTCCATAGGTGGTTATTATTGCCAATTTGTGTACTAATGAAACAATCACTTGAAAAATCCCTTGTCTTTAAAATTTTAGTTTTTTTCATGTGTCGTCTTAAGTATATCTTTTCGAATTTAAATTCAAGAGAAACGAGAAAGAGAAATGCTCTCTCGAACGAGAGAAGTGCCTTCTCGTTGAAACAAGAGAACAGTTTTCTCTCGCTCTATGAGACGAAACGTATCGTCTCGGGGCATCACTTGTCGGTACGAAAAGAAGAGATCCTAAATTGAATCCCAGTGGTACTCTTGATTTAGCTTTAAATTTCCTTGAAGTATTTCTATTATTAATACCAATTTAACCACTATTTTATAAACAATTTCACTCAACTTTTCAAGTAATCTTTTATGATCAATTTTATTAAAATCTTTTAAAAAATCAGTAAATAAATATTACTACAATTTTTTTGAATTTTTACTATTTATTGTGTAAAATTTTTAATATAAATTCATACCATGAATAGCAAAAATTATAACAATTTGTAGAACAATTCTTATGATGCATATGGATATTTTTACTATACTCTATTTTTAAACTAAGAGGAGCGATTTGAATTTAAGTTGGCAATTCTGTAGACTTCTAATTGGTCAGATTGAAGTCAGTTTCACACATCACTTTTTAGCTACTGTTAACAGGGGTTGACAGTTCTATTTTCGATTCTGACATTTTATAATTTAAATTTTGTTATTGCTTTGATATCTCATCATTATTACTTAGTTTTTAATTTTATTTCTTTAATAACAGTTCTTTTCAAAACTTTAGTAAGCAATTGTATTGAATTTCTACGATTATGGATCTTTCTACATCGAATACTTATTATAACAGTTCCTCGCGGAGTCCATCAAAACAACGAAAACGAATGAGTTTAGGCTATTCAAGTCTCTCAGAAAAGCAGTAAATAATAAATATGTACAAATAGGTATTGGATAATAATACGAAAACCAAAATTGTTGATGTTATATCCAAAATTTCTCAAGTTACCCGTAAGTTTTACTCATTACTTTCAAATTAAAAATAATATTAAATAATCAATATTTTTCTTACAGGTCAAAGTCAACTACTTACCGATTATTGAAATAACACCTCAATAATGGAACAATATCTAGTCTAAAAAGTATTTATGGAATAAAATTTTGCAAGAATTAAAATATTTAGATTTGCCACAAATATATTATTCATCTTTATATACTTTCTTCAGATATAATAACTAAGTAAGTTTGTAACTTTGACCAGTCAAATGTACTGTTTATTTATTATGTATATATTTTTTTAGATATTTGAAAAGAAATTGTCAAAGTGTATTGATAGAACACTATATACGTAGATTTAAAATCCATCAAACAATATAGGAAATAAAACAGGCCAAGCTTCTACTTTGATGAAGATCATAATAAGGTTTATCAACAGGCCTGAAAAGCCAAAAGCAGGTGCCTTAATATACGTGCTAATTCTGAAGGTTTTGTAGAAAATGCATTTACCTTGACGAGACGAAATCCGAAGTATTTTAGAATTGGTTTTCTACATTTTTTATAAAGTTTTCTAATTATGCTATGATTGTGATGGAAAATGTATCACATCATAGTCGAAAAGTTGAAAAAAATCCTCTGTCATCAAGAAAATCTGACAGGAATGGTTACAAAACTAAAAATATTAAATTTATTTAAATATTAAATGATATCAACTTTTACACCTAATTTGGCAACATAGAGATGCACATAATTTAAATGTTGTCGATGTAAAGGCTAAAGAAACCAATAAAGTTGTGTAGTGGCTGCCCCATATCACTGCGAGTTAAACCCCATAGAATTGATAGAGGCACAAATAAATCTTCTGATGTAGATTAACATATTGAGTACTTAGTGTTTTTTGTTTCTGATTCAATGTAAATGTCAAGATGTTCTTTGTCTTTTCACTTATTACGTTGTATAGGCACCTCTTATGTATTTTTCTTTTATTTTTCAAACTTTATTATTAATTAAAATATTATAACAAATTTACAAAATAAAGATACTACTATTCATATGTTGTTTTTCTAGCCCATATTAAAAAAAATTACAAAACTAGAGTGTAGTATACAAAAATTACAACTGCTCTCATTTTTATTGTAAAATTGTTGTACCTTACACACATTTAATCGCCACTCTGTATTTAACTTAAATAAAAATTCTTGTTCTGCAAGGTATGTGGTAAGGGTAGATTTAAGCAGCCGTTTTTGAGAAATTGGATTTATAAAAAAGGCGTCCTTTAAATTTTACAATAAAAATGGGAGCAGCTTTAAATATTTTACCCCACAAATCCTTCCTAACCAAATATTTTAAAAATACATTATATATTAAAAAAATTATTTATGAAAAACTAAATTGAACTTTGTACTTCTGAAATCATCCACTTTTGGACTGATATAAATTGGGTTAAATCGTTATATTTAAGCCTCAGGAATATATGGTAGCATTTTTTCCGCAATATTATAAATTGGTAAATATTGCTTTTTTGGTGTTCTACTTAAAAAAAATACAACTTTATTACTAATTTTTTTTAAACTAAAAATTAATGAATTTCTAATCAAAATGATTAAAATATAACTAAATATTAAAGTAAATTTTATTTATTTGAAAATAAACCATTTACAAAATTGTTAATTAACATTTAAAATTAAAAAATATTTTGGATATATTTATAAGTGCTATTGCCATCTGAATATGTCCATAATTTGTGGCCTCCAAAACTTTCATTATTTAACCTAAAATAAATACATTGTTTTATTATTTTAAATAAATAGCTTGATACTTAAATAGTCAAAAGCATAAAGTGTTATCACTGTAACATTTGGTGTAGCACCCTTTTTTAAACATTAAATTGCTATATGTAAAAGGACTTTCCAAACAAGTGTCAAAAATGTTCTCTAGATATAATGTAAAAATTGCTCGTAAACGAAACCTTATTTTAAAATTTTAAACCCAAACTCAAGAAAGCAACTCAACTAAATGTAGTTTATAAAATAGACTGCAAAGATTATAACTACACTTACACATATTAAACTCTGCGAATGTGTAAAAGATTTGTCAAACGTGTATTTTAATTTAATCAACTAGTTGTAAGCTACCTACACACTATCACAAAATATGGGTTTCGTCCATGATCATTTTAAAGTGTTTATGTTCCTAAATGTTTTTTTAAATTTTGAAAAGCTGTGACTGCACCAGAAGATTCCGAAACATATGTAGTGCTGAATTATTAAAAATATCTACCGATCATACTAAAGACATTTTATTTGTTTGTAAAAAATATATTAAATTGGGTGTAGGAAATCCTTCTGCTGACACAAAGTTACAAATTACCTTTTTTATGCCTTAATAATTTTTATTTAATTATTTGTTTATACAATAAATGATCATACAAAATTAAGATAGATATTATCATACCTGCAAATAAACATTTAGTTTTCGAAAGGCTTGAAGGATGTCTCAAAAAAATATACCATCTGCTTTATATTGTATAAAAATATGTTTTCAAGAAGACCAAAGACATTCTGATACACAATGTGGAATTTAAGCAACAATTATAAATCCTATCTACAAAAAAACAGGAGAATGATAAAAACCATTATTATTGTAGTAAAAGCTGGTACCATTGCACTTTCTTGGACTTCTACATACATTTAATAAGCTATTGCCCACAAGTTTACACTTTCGACTGTTGAATATAACATCTTGTTAGTGGAGACAAAATTCGTATAGATTTGATTTATTTCATTTCAAAACACTTGTCTGCAAACATATCGTATCGTACTTCAGAACTTTGCTACATTTTACCTGAAGAAAGAACCCTTATTTAATTAGGAAATCCATACAACTAATGGTAATCTTGTAGTTTAATTTTAAGAAAAAATATTACAAATTAAACTATACCTATAATGAAATATAAAAATAAACTTTATTTTTTTGTACCTGCCAAAATTCTTCATTTTAAATAAGCTTTTCTTCAACTACATATTTTTCAGTCCCTCCTAAATATGTTTTGTAATAGGTAGGTAATAGTAGGTGCTTAATTTCATTTCAACAAATAGAACTGGCATACCTATTTTTCTAATTTTTCCATCAAATTGAAAAACCTACTATTTACTTTCTTTTCTGTTATTATAATAGATATATAATTTTCTAATCACAGTTACTTATAAAACAATGAATTAAAACTGTATGTTAAACTCAAAATGTAAATTATTTTGTATTCTGTTGGGAGACATTTTACTCAATTTACTGAAATTTGAGCGCTGCTTGGGCGAATGGCGAATGGGCGATTCTCTTCCCAACATTCTGGTCCGAGCTGCGATATGAGATAAAGTAAGGAAAAAATAAAAGTACAACTAAAATACAATAATTATAAATCAAAAACGGAATGAGCACAATTTAGTGTCATCTTTATTCGTTGGTTATCTAAAACTTTGACTTCAATGAATTCATAACAAAGTTTTGAAATGTTTTTCTTGAAATGATACAAGACAAATTCAAATTTACCGCTAAAATGATATCTAGTTACTTTTTTAGTTATTTTTCCCTGTGTAAAAAGGACTTTTCAATTCGCTCCTCTTAGTTTAAAAACAGAATATAGATATTGTAGATAATAACTCTACAATACATTCTCTACAAATATTTGGAAATTTTTACTACAAATTGTCCCTGTCCCTATATGTACTATTTATTGTAGAGAAAAAATGTGTAATTGTAGAAATTTGTTCTACAATTTTTTTCCGTGATTCTACTTCAATTTCTGTATTACCTTTTAAGCTACTGTTAACTTCGTAATTTTAATAAGAATAACATTCAAATTTTTAGGATTTTTCTTTGGCGGTATAGTGCTAGCTGAACTGGTCAATTTATACTACAGCTTAAACAACTTAAACGAGCTGATGAACGCTTTATTTTTAACCTTAACCAATCTGGTATCGATTTACAAATATTACGTCATCTGCAAAAATCAAAAGAAACTTTTAATTCTAACAGAAAAAATCAACAGGAAGGAATTCCAACCGCAATCATTGGCCCAATTTGAATCATTAAAAAAATACGTGAAATTGTCGAAAATGATTTCTTTCTTATTGTATGCTGGATGTACCGCAACGTGCAGTTTTTGGGCTGTATATCCGTATACAGACGAGAATGGACCTTTTCTGCCCATAGCTGCTTATATTCCATTTGAAACTAAAAACTCGACGTTATTTGGTTATGTATACGCTTATGAAATCGTGGCTACTGCGATCGGAGGATATACTGATCTAAGCGCTGACTGCTTGATGGCTAGTAAGATATATTATAAAAAATTTTAAAACCGAATAAACACGATGACTATTTTTTATAAATTATATATTTCAGGTTTTTTAATGGTGGTTTGCGGTCAATTGAATATTTTAAACGACACTTTGGCACATATTAGGGACATAGCGGAATTTGAAATGGAACAAAACAACTGCGTGACCAAATGTTATGAAAAAAATCGAAAAACGGATATTTTACAAAAAATCATGAACCGCAAGTTGATCGAGTGTATTATGCATCATAGATATATAATTGAGTAAGAAAATTATATCTAATTTCTCAACTTAAAACGGGTTAATCTGAAAAAAGTTAATTGAACGATTGATTTTTGCCAAAATTCTTGGTAGGTATGCAGGGTAGGTCACCAACCATAAACCAGGTCTTATACATGGAACGCTCCGTAATTTTATTGATTCTATCTTTAAGGGACTTTACATTCAATTTTTGTTTGTTTGAAATAGGATGTAGGGTAATCGAAGAATATTTTTTCTGACAAATTACTAGTTCATAGAAAATTATTATAAAAATTAATTTTAACTTTGTCTAAATCTTCTAGTGTAACTGCTATACCTTCTCTGGTTGAAATATTTGGCCCTAATTGTTGTGTCTATTTTTCTTAGTTTTCTTGCTAATTGTTGTGAATTTAGTGAATTTAGTGAATTTAGTGAATTAGTCAAATCTTAAAACAATCCCTAATAAATTCTAATATAATATTTATCTCTGGCTAAACTTTTTGATGTTCCCTTCTTAAGTAGGTCCAATGAATACTATGGGATGAATATGGAGCTTAACCTATAGTGAACTGTGATTTTGATTATTTTGTTTATTGTTTTATTTAATGCAATATGTCATATGTTATGTATGTAAAAGAGTATAACTTTGTGTAGAGGATTGGTATTTGACAGCTCGCTATACCAATCCACGGTTCGTAGAGAGGAAACGGTGGCCTTATTACGGTGAGAAACGGTGGCCTTATTACGGTTGCTAAGAATGCAGTGACGTCACGGAATGAAAAAGTGAGTTAACAGAAAATATTGTGCTTGTGTTCGTACATTAGTTTTTTAAAAAATCTAATATTTAATTGTTTTTTAGTGAGGTTCATAGTTTTATTTTTGAACTATGTATCAGTGTTACAGTTTTTATAATATCAGTAGTTTGGTTTTTTAAAAAACAAGCTACCAAACAGCAAGGAAAAATCATAAAATGATTTTCATCAAATTTCAAATTAATTACTTTTTATTTGAAATATGAAGAGAAATATTATTGTGTGAATTATTTAATTTAAACATTTTAAGTTAGGGCATGGCCTCCAAGCCGAATTCGGACCACACTTAATAATTTATGTTCTTTTAGTGAAGCTCTTCTTCTTTTCTTGTTCTTGGTTATGTTTAATGCTTGTAAGGAACCATCTCATCGGCTTTTAAATGTAGGGTGGACAAAGCTGCAATTAATTCAATAATAGTAAATGGATATTTGTAGAATAATACTCTAAAATCTTACCTAGCCTTTAATTTCAGTTTAGGCTCGGTCCCCTTTCGTCTAATGAATTTTTGTGTGTAAAAATTTGTTGGCCAACAGCAACACTACAGCTCGCTCCAGGTTTCAAAAATTTTAAAATATTTCAGCATATAGACAAAGCCGTACCTTAACCCAAAATATTTACAATAAACCATTCCCACAATATTTTTCCTTATTCAAATAAAAAGTAATTTATTTAAAATTCGAGAGACGCTAAAATGGTGGTTCCCACCTCATCGAGACTGAGGCCCACAAGGGTAAACTTGTAGCGTAACAAAAACGAGAAATAATTTAACTTGGAACGAAAGACCAAAAGTAGTAATATGACGTTGAATTTTTTGTTTTGTGAAGCATTGTCATTACTTAGGTTAAACCATGTGATGATTTTTACAAGCGTTGATTTTTAAAACCATTCTATATGGGCTTTTGATTAGGGTTTAAAAACTTGTTCGAGCAATTTATCCAATAACAATTGGCCCCTTTACCTCTTAGGCCTGCTCATGTAAAATATTTGAGCTCCTTCCTTCGCCTATTTATATTCTAATAATAAAGGACAGAAGGATGAGTATTGCAACTATGTTAAAAGAAATAAATTGGCTTTCAATTCAGAATTATGTTCAGTACATGACTGAGATATTTATTTATAAAATAAAAATGACAAATCTATCGCATCAGATCTATTAGAAAAAATTCTATTTAATTCGCAATATCACAACTATAATACAAGAAGTCAATCTGACTTTAATGTACGGCAAGCCATCCCCAAAAGTTCCCAAAATACAATTTTTATTAAAGGTTTAAAAAATTTAATAGACTGCCTACAGAAATTAAAAAAAAAAACAACAATAAATGTATTCAAAAGTAACCTCAAACAATACTTGGTAAATAAACAGAATGGATATACTTTCTTGTGATACCGTTGATTTAGAAATTTTGTAGTTAGTCTGACCTAAGAAATTAAACTTTCCTTTTTGATTTCATTGATAAATACTTTTGTTTAGTAAGTGCCGCGTTATAAATAAGTTGGGAACATTTAGAAACGGAGTTTTCGAGGAGACGTTTTCCCTCTTTTAATAGTTTGTTTATTCTTTTACCGCAAATTTAAATAATCTTAAATAGCATCCTGTCCCTGTCTGAGCGGGCTCGTGATGACGATCAGCTCATTCTTGGATTAGGTGCTATCCGCGCAATTTTTTTGTTAATGTGCAAACCGCAAATTTAATTAATCTTCAATAGTATCCTGTCCCTGTCTGAGCGGGCTCGTGATGACAATCAGCTCATTTGTGGATTAGGTACTATCCGCGTTAGTAGTTTTCTTCCCTCTGATAATAGTTTTGTTTTCTCTTTCACCGTCAATTTAAAGTCAATTTAAATAACCTTAAATAGTATCCTGTCCCTGTCTGAGCGGGCTCGTGATGACGATCAGCTCATTCTTGGATTAGGTACTATCCGCATTAGTTTTCTTTTTCACTTTGTATTCTTTTTTTTTTTCGTGCAAATTGCAAATTACAGAAATATTAAATAGCTTTATTACCCTGTTTGAGCGGGTTCGTGATGACGATCAGCTCATTCTACTGGGATAATAGGCTACCGCGGATATAAATTTATTTTTTCCCCTTTCCGAATATTTACTACAAGTAGTTCTTTTACGACCCTGTCTCCTCGCACTCTCTGCGACCGTATAGATCATTTTTCTTACCGAACTAGTAAAGTACATTTTAATTTAATTCCCGATACGACAGTTAAATAGTTAATTTTTGCTACGACCGCTCTTAGAATTTTTCCTTACTGAAATGGAAAATTATGTTTTAGTTTAATTACCGACTAAGTAGTCAAGTTAATTTTTCCGGCGACCGAAACATTCATTTTATTTTAATTCAATTTTGACGTCTGATTGAGACTAGTCGGGATTCATTACCGTCCGTTTCTTTGTTTTGTTTATTCAGGGTTGTATTGACTATCATCGCAACGCGAGTGGGCGTTGAAATATATAATTTTTTTATTTTAATGTATAAATAGTTATTCACAATATATGTGTCAATGTCAACTTGCCTACTGGTTACTAATTCCATACTTTATTTTCTCCTTGTATTTTAGCTAGTGATAAATTCTGTACCAGCCCAAGCAACGATTAAAGCCCGTTACTTGTGGCCTACCATTACCTGCGTCTAAGTGACCTTTGACCAATGGAATTTTTCATCTACATCTGTAGCTACCCGAGTACTTTCGACGCCGTTTCGAGAGTTTGTGAAGTAAACCATAACCAAAAAATCTGGCGCTCGAGAACCGCCCGTAACCAGCGCTATTCGTAAGGACACGTTTTCTCTGTGGCGAGAAAACCCCTTACAAATTTACCTGCTCGGGCGTCAAATTTTAGGGAACCCCAAAACGTAAAAATCCGTCGAAAACTGGAGGTCGAAAAAAATCATGATTCCTATACTTTCCTTATCTGTATACAAATAGGAAAGTAAAAAGTGCTTTGTATAAACATTATATTATTTGTCTTGCTGTACCTTTATTAATGGAAAGCCTGAATTGAGATACACTACAAATTATTTGCAATAAATATCAAAAGAAGCATACATTTAATTTGACATTTAAGAGCCATTCACACATCACAGTTAACATCTTGATACTTGACAGGCACAGCCAAGCATTATTCTGATTTTTGCCAAATAAAATAGCTGGTTAATTATTCTATGGGGTTTCGACAGAGAGCCAGTAAATTTGATGAAGGTGTTTTTGTGGCTAGGGGCGAAATAGTAGTATGCTTAAGTTAGCACCACCATAAAAAAGTCATTTTTAAGAAACTGCTTATATATTCTTCATAAATTGGCAGGCTTGGCGACTAATTTCGAATAAAAATAGCCTTTAAAATGGCTATGATGGCAAGTATGAAGGTCACGACCCGCCTTAGAAATTTCACCTTTACTATCAACAGCTGTTGTTTAACAGGTCGTTAGAGAATGTTTGCAATTTATAGAATGTTGAGAATGTTAGGAATGTTGACGTTAGAAATAATTTGAATTCCTAAAATTGTCACATAAGAATTGCATAGGCGGATTTTAAGAAAATTGATATTAAAGTAGTTAGGATGAACCGAAAATTCTGAAAATCAATAGGGATCTAAGTTAGAAGTAATTATTTAAGAAAATCAAAACCGTAAGTCAATCAGAACTTTCGTTCTAGATTTATTGTGCCGGCATACATACACACAGACGAGCAGACAAATTTTTTTTTGCATTTTCGTACTCAGAATGAACGGAAACATAAAAAAAAGTTTTAAACAATGGGGGTAAGAAAATTTTTTCGTCTACACGAATGCAATACTGAGGGCCCATACGAAGGGCCACAGTAATTTGATGGAATTCATTACTTGATTTTCCTTGCTGTTTTGTAGCTTGTCTTTCAAGAAATCAAACTACCGATATTATAAAAACGAATGTACGACCCCAAGTAGAATATTTTCTGTCAACTCAGTTTTTCTGTAACATCACACCCCCATCCATAGCAACCTGACGAGGCAACCGTTCAGCCTACGAACTATGATACCAATCAAGTTCTAAGTTTTTTTTAATAATGGAGAAACTCGAAGTACTAGCTGTCATAAAATATTTTCACATTAAAGTTGTAAGTCCCACAGAAATTACCAAATAGCAGGCAAGTTAATGGACAGCGAAAGTTGAACCAGTACCAAAGAAGGCGAAAACAGTTGCATCGACCGGAAAGGTTATGGCATCGGTATTTTTAGCTGTATAAGGCATTATTTTAATTAATTACCTAGAAATGGATAAAATAATAAACTGACAATAATAGGATAACTTGTTTGATCAGCTGCAACAAAAAATTCTGGATAAAAGGCAGTGTTATCAAAAAAGGTTCTGTTTCATCAGGACAATTTGCCGTGTCATAAGTCACTTGTTGCGATGGCTAAAATTAATGAACTGGAATTAAATTACTACTCATGCATCCTACTCGCCAGACCTGGCTTCTTAAGAAAAGAATTTAAGATAGCAAGAAATGCATATTTTAAAGAGCTGGACAAAAATAAAAGGATTTTTGACTCCATAATATATTGTTTGTATATCTCTTATGCTGAAAACTATTCATCCTCCTCTTATTGACAATATTTTTTTTTTGTTTATTTTATCTCTGATTTTACGTTCTTCCAATTTTTCTAATATAATGTCTTTTCATAGTATTCCTCCGACTTTTACCATGCTCATTCGTTTATTTACAGTTTTCCAATTTTTAGGACTGTAGTTCAAAATGGTTTATTAATAAATTAAATAATATTAAATGACAGTTTAAAATGTAATTTTAACATTAGGAATTGTCGACCTAGTATCTTTAATTGTTAATTAACTGGATGTTATTTATTTTCATTTCCTATAATAATTATTTTTTTTAATTTCTTTTCCTGTTTATTTCCAGTAATTCTTGATTCAACATGTTAAGATTGCTGCCTCCACCTGTGACAGCCATATCGTCAGCGAACATACGTTCTATTACATTTTTTGATTCGTTTTGGTACCTCAAGTTCTGTTAATTAAGTTTCTCCTATTTTCCAATATAGTACACATTAGTATTTCTTCTTTATATATGCTTGTTTTATTGCCTCGTCATGTATAATTAAAAATAGGAATGGACTATGTACGCAACTTTAAAGTCAATTTTTTATTAGATAGTCAAAAAATTGTATAAAAAAGCTGTGGGGTGATTTAAACTTATATTTGGAACCAAATACACTTTTTGAATGTAATAGTTATTTTTTTCTAAACGGTGACCACTGACGGAATCATATTTCTTTTACAAATCAATAGTTCAATCTTTCAATGATTCTGTGAAATATGTTTGATTTATTTATATTTTACGTGTGTATTTTTAGGTTTGCTGAAGACTGGACACATATCTTTACCATAAGTCTTTTTGGTCAATTTATAGTAAGCGTTTTTGTTTTCTGTGCCACCTTCTTCGAAATGACACAAGTAAGAAAACTATTTAAAAAAATTGCAAGAACATAAAAGATACAATAATTGTATTCTTAATTTTAGGTATCATTTGCAAGCGTACGATTTTTTTCTATGGCTTTATACCAATACTGTATGCTTCTGGAAATTTTCCCCGTGTGCTATTTCGGAAACGAAGTTATTGTAGAGGTAATAATTTTTCAAATGTAAACATTTTGAAGTAAATACAATACACTTATTATTTTAGAGCAACAAACTTACTAACTCGGCATACCACAGCAACTGGATGGACTGTTCTTTAGAATTTCAAAAGAACTTGTTGTTTTTCATGACAAGATCACAAAGAGTTATAAAATTGTTTGCGGGGAATTTTTTTACTCTCTCTTTGGATACGTTTATAAAGGTAAGAAAATAAAAACAGGTAAAAAACAGAGCTGGATTAAGCTCTGAGCAAGTCGCAACAATAGCCAATATACATTCGTTGAACTACTTACACACATGTAACATGTAACAAATGACCTGATGTAGACAATGTTTAAGTTATTAATAACTGCTTTCTACATAGCAGTTATTTTTTTGTTTTGTTTTTAAGAGTAAGGATTAATTACTCTCAAAGAGAGCAATAAACAAGTGTAGAAGATGCGAATATAAAAGGCTTATTTACGAGGGGATGTCCACAGGGAGGGGTGCTATCACTTCTACTGTTAAACATGGTCCTCGACATCCTCATCAATTGCCTCAATAAAAACAGTCTGTAGATGACCTGGTCATTCTGCAAACAGAGAATTTAGAGAACATACTCTGCGAAAGAATGCAAGTGGCTCTTAAAATTATAAAATTTGTTGCCAGAGTCTAGCAAGTAGAAATAGATAATTTAGGCCACTGTGACACCCACAAAAAACCTTAAAACACTTATTAATTGATTAATTTTGAGATAGGAACATAAACTCTTAACACATTCGATGCCCACGCCGACACACTGTCGGCGTGCGCATTTAATAAGCAGTTATAGTTATAATAATAATATATATTGTTATATAATATATTATATAATAGTTCACTTCTCCGTGTTTCCTAGTCATCAATGTGGCACCAATCTGTTAGTCCAGTTTGCTTTTCTGTCGTCTATTGCCCACGTCGCTTGCCATTTTTCTATGATTTTATTTCGAGCGCTGGCTGGTCTTGGGTTCATCACCTTCTTCAATCATAATTCGTTCTTCCACAAGTAGATTTATCGGCGGCATCCTCGCAATTAGAAGTAGCGCACTTGTCGATGTTGTCCGGTACGCACTAGTTATTCTTATAGCCGTTTTTCGTTGTACTCTCAGTAGGATGTCTCTATAAATTTTCTCTTTTCCATATACTTACAGCGTATAGAATTATTGACTGTATCACCGAACATAATATTCTTCTGTTATTTTCTCTTGGTCCTCCCAGATTTGGCATTATGCGGCTGATATTTGCTAAAGCTTTCGTTGCCTTTTCAGCAATCATACGGATATGTTGTCCCATTCTCATATTTCTATCAAAATACACGCCAAGGTATTTGCACATTTACTGGCTTTGTAATTGAACATCTTCAACTTTCATTGAGATGGATTTATCTTTTCTATCACTTACCAACATCACAATTTCTGTTTTGTGTGGTGCGAGTTTAAGGCTTTCATTTTTCATCCAGCTGGTTATAATGTTGACAGCTCTGTTAGCTTTCCCGAAATACCCAGGAAATGAGTAAAGTACGAAATTCAACTAACATTATACATATTTCGGGCTTTACCCGGGAAATCCGCTTTCTATCCGATTTTGGTTAAAGTTGGGTGTAGGAATTATTATTGCGTCATCTTTCGCCACGTGCAGTCAGTTCTAAAATGGCAACCGAAGAAAGCGGTCGCGCGCGTTTAAGACAGAGTTTTAATGAAGTTTTCAATTAGTTGGTGTCTTCCAAAAATGTAAACAGTTTTTATTTTAGTAAGAACCAATACCAAGAAATGTTAGAATCAGTCAAGTTGGCAAAAAATGCTAAAACCAAGACTACTTTACAATATCGACGTTTGAAGCGATTTGACATATGTTCTGTTAGAGGTGTTGAAAAGCTTATCGCTCGTGTATCATCAGGTGAATCGAGCATAAGGTATTACGTTACAAACGACGAAATGTTTGATATTTTGCATGATGCACATTTGGCCATTGGACATGGTGGTAAACATCGCATGGAAAGTGAATGTAAAAAAAAGTACAAGAATATAACTCAAGATTTTATTAAATTATATCTCCGCTTGTGTGAAGGTTGCCAAAAGAAACTAAAATCTGCCAAGAAAGGACTTGTGGTTAAACCAATGGTGTTTTCGGAGATGAACAGCCGTTGTCAAGTTGACCTGATTGATATGCAATCCTATGCAGATAGAGAATACAAATTTATCATGGTCTATCAAGACCACTTAACAAAATGTGTTTAAATACGTGCATTAAAATCGAAAAGGGCAGAGGAACCTGATAGACCTATTTTGCGTTTTTGGCGCCCCATCTATACTACAATCGGACAATGGGCGGGAATTTGCAAACCATGTCATTGAAGAGTTATGTTCCATGTGGAGTGGCCTTAAAATAGTACATGGCAATCCACGCCACAGTAAGTCACAAGGCAGCGTGGAAAGAGCAAATCAGGATATACAAAATATGCTCATGACGTGGATGGACGATGAAAACTGCAGACGATGGGCATAAGGTCTGAGATTTGTCCAGTTAATGAAAAACAGGGTATACCATAATGGAATTAAGCAAGCTCCTTATTTCGCCATGTTTGGGCATGATATTAAAGTCGGCCTATCAACCTCAGCTTTTCCAAAAGAAACTATTGAAAATCTACGCTCCGAAGAAGAGCTTGACAGGGTTGTCAGGGAGTTTGGTGTGGGTGAACAGCCTCAACAACATAAGAAAAACGAAGGCCTATGGATAATGACCTAGAAATAGATATCTCGCAAGAAGACGATATTACTGAAAGTGACAACCTACACAAAGATATTATTGAAGGTGAAAATATAGAAGAAAATGTGGATAATAATTATAGAGGAAACGCCAGTAATATAGAAACTTTAGAAAATCAGACCAAATGTGCAGAATGTGATGAGCTATGTACATCGGCCAGTATAATGTGTGAACTTTACTTGTACCAAAGAAACATACAGTCAAATAGACAGGACGCAAAAAGAAATTTAGAAAATCAAGCAAAGAAGATGAAAGCCTTATCTAATTTAAAATTCCCTCCATGTTCCGTTGGAGATACAGTCAGAGTAAAAGTTCCAGACGTTGATCGAGGGAGGGGCGATTTTAGAAACATTCTCATGACAGTTATCGAAAAAACCGACGACAATCTTTATAAACTAGCTAACAAGTTAGGAACTATCCAGGAATTGTTTTCCAGGAATCAATTTTCTGTATGTAGTGAGAAACTTGTAGATCTGGAAATTGATTAACCGGAAAAGAAAAGGTTGCAACAAATTGCAAATGAACAGTCACTTTTAGGAGGTGACGTTGCAACTGTAAAGCTAAATGCGTGACCAACAAATGTAAATGTAAAGCAATAGAAAATCTTTGAAACTCAAAATGTCACGGCAGCTTGTCTGGCTTAAATAAATAGATTATAGTATTCTTTACTTTGACAAGACAGAGTCTTAGAGTTTTTAATTTTATTTATAAAATGTGTGTTTTTTTTAAATAAATATGTTTTTTTATACATTTATGACCTTGTTGTTTTTGTTACACCCAACTTTAACCAAATGAAACTGGATAGAATGCGGTTTACTCGGGTAAAGCCCGAAATATGTACTTATAATGTAAGTTATATTTCGTACTTTACCCACGTTTTCTGGGTATTTCGCAGTTTACCCGGGTAAACCTAAGTTTAACAGTTAATCTAACTTTACCCGTAACATATCGACTAATTTCGTGAGCTATTTATATTTAATTACGTATTTTTAATACGTTCCCGAGTTTAGCTAAACTCAAAATTATTAGTTTAGATATTTAAAAATATGAATCAAAAACTTCAAATTTTCTTTCTGCTATTTTTTAAAATAATGTTTTTATTTTTAGATATTAAAATCGTCTTGGTCATACGTTGCTGTTTTAATACAGGTCAACAATAAGTAATCACTGTCTTACAACACATTAAATTATAATATCAGCAGAATTATTTGCATATTATCACTGAAGTAATCACTATCTTACAACACATTAAATTGCAATATCAGCAAAATTAACGCTATATTATCACTGTTACCTAATAAATAATTTAAAGAATAAATGCACTATTGAAAGGGATCGTATTTAATTCCGTCCCCGTTGAATATAAAGCGTCCAACTATTCTATCGACCGCGATAAATTCCAACGAACAAAAATCGTTCATGCGCTAGGAGGACAGAGAGTCATCGAACATGGAAGAGTCAGAATGCCGGTGATTAAGTACAGGTGATTTTTAAAACGTTTTATTTGTGATAAAATGTAAGTTCTTATTTAAATTAATTACTATATTTCAACTGCTTTATATATTATTTAACTTGTTGATAATTCACTATTTCAGATTTTAATTTCACTGTTATAAGTAATTTCATGTTATCTCTTGTCGGTATATTTTGTATTTGTTATAAAAAAGCTTGCATTCCAATAACGAGTTTATTTGATTTTATGACTTATTTACTATTCAAATCAGTAAAAATAACATACTTTTGATATTTTAATTTAAATATTTTTGAAATTTATAGATATTTTGTAGTAAGGAAAATTTGCTATAATTAATATTTTAACTTGAAATTATTTTCCAGTCATTTTTAAAGTTCTTCAAGGGAAAAGTAATATTGTATTCGTATAATTATGTGTTTTATTTTGATAATCTAAGTTAAAAGTATAAAATGCCTTGTTGATTGATAATATCATTTTCGCCCGTGGCTGGGACAACATCGGGATATGTGTCTCGGTAACTTACCTTATTTTGTCGCCAGATTATTCAACTCATAGGTGGGTAGTAAAGCTGTATAACTTCCCCATTACCTTTTACTTATTAACCCTTCTTCAGTTTTGCATCGAGTGTGTTTGAACCTAGTGATGCTCAATGTTTGTTATCTGATAAGTTATTGTTCTTTAAATATTTTATTTTTGCCTTGCCTAGATATTTTTTTATATAATGTATTGAATATTATTTCATATATTTTTTAATTAAATGTGTTTATATATATATATATATATTTATATAGAGTGGAAGGGTAGTCTTTGCTGAATAGTATCGTAAAATCAAACTAATTTATTGTCATTTGTATCAAAATTGACGTTTGATTGGTTTCATTGAATTTATTTTGACTTTGGGGGTTTCTTGCTGGTTCTTTCCCTTCATATCATAAACTAATTATTTTTTTATTGCACCGAACCAGACCTATATTTAATCTTCTTAAAAACATTTTATATACTTATAAATTTTTACTTTCTGATTTTTTCGTCAATAATATTTTCAATAAAGATTAGATATAAATCAATAGATATTTTCTTTTAACCTTTACCACTCCCTCAATAACACGTAAGTAGCCAATAGATAACGATTCTTTCAGTCGGTCACTCGTGGTGTCCTAGTCATTTCATAGTCGATCATGCTGCCATTTTATTTATCATACTTTTATAAAAGAGAGAGAGATATTAGTTAAGTTGTCTCTCTTTATTTCAGTTGGTTACACTACACTATATTTACACATGTTTTTCATTTTTTAAAAACTCATTTATTTTCCTAGTTAACTTAAAATTTATATCCATTATTTTGGTAATTGGTATTAGTAATAATGGGTATAGATAAACTCAATAAAGGAACAAAAACATCAAAAATCGCAGCTACCAACGAAAAATCTGATAGTACAACACGATTTGGCTCCACCTCTTCTAACCGTTAATGTGATCAATTTTATTTTATTTTATTTTATTATTAAAAACAAAATTCGTAGCTAATAAATCTAATCTGTGTAATTTATCGTGTTTCCGTTTTTAATTTAGGTAAGCATTCTAAATCTTAAATATTTACTTTTATAATTATATTTAGAAAAACTAATCAAAATGGATCAAATATTAGAGATTTTCACTACACTGACTTCCAAACAGCAGAAATTAGTAGTGACAAAGGTATTGAAACACTAATAAAATCAATAGCACCACCAAATTTTTCAATTTTTCAAGCGTTTACAGAAACGTGGGAGGTGTCAAATTTAATTTTTTTTTAAATACCTGGATATTTAATACGATATAATAATGGTAGTCACAATCAAAATGATGGAGTAATAATATATGTTAAAAAACATCTTATATTTACTAGCGAAATTAAAGAGTTAGGCGAGTTTAAAGTACTTAGGGTAATAATCGAAGGTGTTAAAAAAATCTTATTATAGACGCATTTTTCCTATCTCCAAGTAGTTGTCCGTACGACTTCAATAGAAATCTTTATAATTTTTTAAATAGTCATTGTCCATGCGATAATAATAACTACATATTCGCAGGAGATATAAGTATTGATTTAAAATCTGATATTGATTATACTCATGAATATTTAAATATATTAGCAGAATTTGGATACAGTAGTCTTATTAATACATACACAAGGGTACAAAATAATTCCAAAACAATAATAGGCCATGTTTTTATTAAAGATACTCAAGATAACATGTATTGTAAATCATTTGTTCTTCAGTATAATATCACGGACCATTTTCCAAATATCGTCGCAATCTCAAACCATAACATAAAAAATCTGATGTGTCCAACACATGACTTTCCTATCTAGTTATTATAGGCTTTTTCCGGTTATTTTGTACAACCTATTGCAGCACCTCTATAAATATTTAGAGGATAAACTAAATATATACATTTTCCCATACATCTACCTCGAAACATTTTTCTATAAATATTCATTGAAAACGAAAATACTGAAAAATTTAAATTTAGCACTTTTCCTACAATTTTTCCATTACGGTCCATTTTAGAAAAATCATATATAAACAAAAATTATAGAGATCGATATCACAAACAACTTTTAGTTCAACAATTTTCATAAAAATCAGAATTTTGCACATTTTGTCAAATTTCTCGAATACGGACCATTTCAGGAAATTTTGACATAAAACAAAAATTATAGATAATATTATTAGAAGTAACTTTTATTTAAACAATTTTCTTCTCCAAACATAAATAAGAGACATATTCCATAAAATATAAGAACGGCCTCCCATAAAGTACCCCCCCCCCCCCCAGTTGTTTCGACTTTGTCTAAAATTTAATCATTTCACGTCAGGCTGAAATAAAACTTAAGTTTAAAATTTAATGTTTTTTTCTTTATCCGTTTTTGAGTTTTCTTCAAAATTCAAAATTTACTCATTTTCTCAAATATTTCGAATACGGTCCATTTTAGAGAAATTATATATAAAATAGAAATTATAGAGAATTATGTTACAAACAACTTTTATTTGAACAATTTTTATAACAAAATATTTTTTTTTCATTTTGTCAAATTTCTCGAATACGGACCATTTTAGGAAAATTTTGTATGGAACAAAAATTATAGATAATAATATTAGAAGTAACTTTTATTTGAAGAATTTTCTTCTTAAAACGTAAATAACAGATATATTCCATAAAATATAAGGATGAAATAAAGCTTAAGTTTAAAATTTGGTGTTTTTCTGTGTATCGGTTCATGAGTTATACGACACACACACGCACGCACGCACACACGCACGCACGCACGCACGCACGCACGCACGCACGCACGCACGCACGCACGCACGCACGCACGCACGCACGCACGCACGCACGCACGCACGCACCCACCACACACACACACACACACACACACACACACACACACACACACACACACACACACACACACACACACACACACACACACACACACACACACACACACACACACACACACACACACACACACACACACACACACACACACACACACACACACACACACACACACACACACACACACACACACACACACACACACACACACACACACACACACACACACACACACACACACACACACACACACACACACACACACACACACACACACACACACACACACACACACACACACACACACACACACACACACACACACACACACACACACACACACACACACACACACACACACACACACACACACACACACACACACACACACACACACACACACACACACACACACACACACACACACACACACACACACACACACACACACACACACACACACACACACACACACACACACACACACACTGACAGCCACCATCGCGAAAATAGTTAAAACGGATTCAGGGGACCAAAAAATGTATAAACGGATTTTGCTAAATCCTAATGATAGATTTTTTCAAAATGAATATAAAATGTACATAAATAACTTAACAAATTTATTAAAAATGTCAAAAGAAAATTATTACAAGAAACAAATAGCAACAAATAAAAATAATTCTAAACACCTATGGCATACAATAAAAAAAATCACTGGAAAATCAAAATCATCAGTTAATATTACAAGTATAGCCCATGATAACACAATAGTAACTGATAAAAAAGAGTTGGCTAACTTATTTAATTATCATTACGCAAATATAGGAAAAAATTGGCTGACCAAATTATCAAACCAAAGAACCCAATTGTTAAAAAAGATTTTGTTAATGTTTCAATTTTTCTTAAAACAACCAATCCCACTGAAGTGACCAACTTGATAAGAGATTTAAAGAATCATAAATGTCCTGGAGTAAATGGAGTAACATCCGAACATTTAAAACTCTTATGTGAATATGTAAAAGAACTACTAGTTTATTTAATAAATAAAATAATTGAACATGGCATTTTCCCGGATATACTTAAAACGGCAATAATCAAACCATTGTTTAAAAAGGGTGACAAAAAAGAACTGACTAATTATACGCCTATATCTTTAATTAGTGCGATAGCAAAAATTCTAGAAAAGGTTATTAAAACTCGTCTAGTAGAATCCTAGAAAAAAATAATTTATTTTCTAAAAATCGGTTTGGGTTTAGATCACAAAAATCTACAGAGGATGCTATTGTCTACTTGACAAATAATATCTATAAACTTATGGATGAAGGTAAGTATGTAACAGGTATATTTTTGAACTTAGCCAAAGCCTTCGATACTGTCAATCATAATAAATTGATTGACTGTATGGAGGGTCTAGGAATAAGAGGAATAGCTCTGGCCCTGTTTAAATCGTACTTTAATAATAGAATTTGTGCAAATTAAAAGCGAATTGAGTCAGAGGCAACAAGTTATCACTGGAGTACCTCAAGGAACAGTTCTTGGTCCAGTCTTGTTCTTAATATATATTAATGCATTACTTACACATGGTTTCAATGCAAATATCTCATCATTTTCAGATGATACTGTTATTCTCTTTTCTGGTAATTCCTGGTCCGAGGTTAAGCAATTAGCTGAACACGACCTAAAAAATATAAAAAGATGGTTCGATGAGATGACTCTTACATAAAACTAAATTCTTAACATTCTCCTGTAACAAAAGTAATTGTTCAAATTTTCAATACCTATCTATACCTCTTGATAATGTAACGTACACCATCGAAAATGTTAAATATTCTTCAAACTAACGAACTAAAAGTTTTATATCATGCACTGGTTGAATCCCATCTACAGTATGGTATTTCAAGCTGGGGAGGCATGTATGCGTGTCACTCAAAAAAATTATTAAAACATTTTTCTTAAAAATATTATATAATAGAAATAAAACTTACCGACAGATAATCTTTTCCAATAAACGTATATTTAGCTTGCGAAAATTATGTTTTTATAGATTGCTGTGTCTTCAACAAAAAATAAGCAACATTTAAAATCATTCTCCCACATTCATAATACAAGGCACAAAAAAAGTCAGAATTTGAAACCGCAAGAGCCACAAAATAAATTGGTCAAAAAGCATTTTACTTTATTGCACCACGTATTTTCTCAAAAATTCCTCATTTTATTAAAGTTTTAAATTATTTTTACTATAAAAAAAAATTAAAAATTTGTTTTCAACAACTATCAGAAAATGATATTCAAAATATGTATACAATTTCTAAATAAAAGATTAGTGTTGATTCAATCTAATTCCTTTTGATATTTTTTTTTAAATATTTATGGATTGGAAAAATATTTTATTATCTGTTTTGTGTGTTTCCGAAAACCATTAAATTTTGAAAACATAAAATAATTAAATAATTGTAGTGATACCTTTTAATTTTGCTACTTATGTGACTTAATAGTTGTTTTGCAAGTTACATAATATATAAATATGATAAAATTTTACTTAACAAATTCGTTTAAATAATATTAATATTTATCCCCACAACAAGTTCGCTTAGTGGGTAGTGTATTTTTGTTTGTTTGTTTATTTATTTAATATTTTATATCTAGAATTATTTTAACCATATATTGTATTATATTTAAAAAGATTTAATTGTATTATATTTAAAAAATTTAATTGAAAACAATATTTGTCCTATATTATAAATAAATAAACATTATTATTATTAATAATATTATTATTATTAAGATATTGAGAAACACAAAATGAGCTGCAGATAAATATGAGAAACTCTAATAAATTATTCAGAACTGTTTACCAATAAGAAAAAAATTGAATTTTATCATATCCTAAGGCTACCTACCGAACGCAATTTATATAACTCTAATACCCCGTTGGAGATAGAAAAACCACGGAAAATATTTTATATTCCGTTACTATGCTCGAAAAAAAAATATATATATATATATATATATATATATATATATATATATATATATATATATATATATGATTTCACACGGGAGCTGAAACTCTAATGCAGTGAAATATTACGGTGAAAACTCGACAGACAACAAGAGTAAAAATGGCTTGTCACTCACATTTTCCTTGAGCCACGTAGCGCTTCTAAAATTATATCAGTAGGAGGAATTAATTACGAATTTTAGTATCTAATAATAATTTTGCTTCAGTCTTTTGTAGTTATCTTTAACTACACAGGGTAGTCTGGAAACAAGGTATTTTCTTTGAAGCGAATGAACGTATAATTATGAAATTGTAGTGTGATGAATGGGACTGTATTTTTCATTTTTTAGAGGACATGTCAAATTTATGTCACGTCAGCGTTTAGCGTACCGCCGCCATCTGGAATTTTTTAAAATTTTATAATTAAGTTTTTTTTTCCTTTTTCCAAGAATACCAATACAATATGTTATTGTATCAATAAATTTATACAAAATACCCGTAGTTATAAATAGTGCGTATTAAAATAAAATTTCAATATACAATAGTTATTTACAGTGGCGGCTTGTGATAATTTAAAATGGGTGTTCACTTTCTCCATTAATTTTATCATTTCGGGTCAAAACTTTGTACGAGAGCCAGTATTGCTGTTTTTTTATTATTTAAGTTTGTATAAAGAGTAGTTATTATTATCAAAATCATACTGATTTCAAGCACTAAAACTATTAATGAACGAATAAATGTACCTATATTTCGTTATTGTAATATTTTTGTTTTTAATACGTTGAAAATTATCTATAAACATCATTAGTTTTCTTCATATTTTGAGATTATTTTTAAATATATATATATATATATATATATATATATATATATATATATATATATATATATATATATATATATATATATATATATATATATATATATATATATATATATATATCTGGTTATGTAGAAAGCTTTTTGTGTGAAAAATATTATTATATGAAACTCTACCTACCATTTTTCAGTTTTTATTGTAAATTTAAACATTTTCACAATTTGTTACACATGTCAAATAAAATAATGTCATGAAATTCCTAAAGCCTACCCTGTATCCAAAGCAATCGCGACCTTCAGCTGGCCCCGACTCATGCTCGAGGCGACGGAATGTTCTGGGAATGCCGCTGAGGCTCGAGAAACGAGTAGAACGGGCGGAGTGTGCCGTTTAGTCATAGATGGAATTTTCTGGAGCGCCTAGAAACTACGAGCACAGAACTGGACTTGATAGAAATAGCCGACTCATGGGCGCACAGTTTAGTTTAGTATAAAGTGAGACCGAAAAGTAAAATTGTAATAAATAAATTAGAATTATATAAATTAATTAGTACGTATAAAATAAATTGTAAATAGTGTGTTTTAAATAAATAAACTATAAATAAATTAGACTATCGTCACAATAATATATTTTTTGAATACCTTTTATTGGCAAATAAAACAAGTGAATTAAAATGATTATTTTATAAATTTAATCCTATCACAATACATAATATTACACAGATGCAAACTAGAATGAAAATATATATGTGGCATTCTAAATTATACAGAGACCCCCTTTTCAATCAGAATATTTTCAGAATCAATAGGCTTCATTCATACCCTTGTAGAGCTTGATTTTCCAAAAATTTCTAGTTTATATTATTGTTCGTTTTTGAGTTAAATTTTTAAATATTTCAACCTCCTTTACCCCCCACTTATATTCAATTTTTTTCACATTTAATAGGCCTCATCCCCTTATAGAGCTTGATTTTTACCAACAATTTCATGTTGATAACGCTTTCATTTTTGATTTGAATTTTTTTTTAAATTCAGCCCCCCCCTCCTTAAAACCCCCATTTTAAATCAGATGTTTTTTAAATCAAAGGGCTTCTTCTCCTTATAGAGCTTGATGTTTGCTAAACATTTCAAGTTGATATAATTTTTGGTTTTTGATTTAGGATTTTTTTTAATATTTTAATCCCCCTTAACTCCCCAATTTATTCAAATTTTTTTCAAAATCAATAGGCTTTGTCCCCATATAGAGTTTGATTTTCATTTTGTGTTCCTGACTAATCATGCAGACAAAGAACGTGACATCAGATAGATGAATAAAGTAAACATATAATACTCTTCACAGACTACTGTGTGAAGACTAGAAAAAAAATGTATAATGTAAAATAAACAATTTAAAGAGGTCAACAATAATATTCAACTTCTTTTATCAAAGGATTTTTTACTCAAAAATAAAGCATTTTTATGAAAAATTTTAACTGGATTTTTCTTGAAGAACAACCGATTTTGTATTGATTATGTTCCTATACTTTTTTGTCAAATTTCATATTTTTGCCGCTAGAGCGCGTCAAAAAAAACAAATGTATATAATTTACAATTTTTCGCATTTTAGATAAAAACCACTAACGTTGGTGGAACATTTCATCAAAACAAAGTTGTAGACCGAAAAATTCCCTATCGAACCTATCAAACAAATTTTCCGAAAACCCAACGTTCTACAACGCATGCGCGGAAACGGAGTCTTTTTTATGATCATTTAATTTTTGGCAGAATGGTCCGCCGTCTGTCCGTTGTTATATAAAAAAGAGCGGTATTGCTTGAATTTAGAGAAATAATATAAGTGTAATGCCGACCCTAATATTTTATTGAAAAATAATGTAGTTTTTCATAACAATCGCCTAAAATAAATATTTAAACGGTTTAAAATATCCCAAATAAATTATTTAAGTGATACATTTTGTTCTCTATCTTTAAATCAAAAATAAAGAAATTAATTCCCTGAAAGTAATGTAATACAATACACACAAACAACTCTCGGAAACAATGAGACTCATTACGAAATTTACTTCGGTAACGCAAAAAACGTAAAACGTACCCCAGCTTTTATGAGTGAAAACTTTGTTAGTAAACATATTATAAACTAAAATGACTGGCACAAAAAGACCTAAAAAGTTGGTAGAAAATTCAAAAATTGTTTGCATTCACTACGAATCGCCAGGCCAAGCGCCAACCACTACCGAGTTACGGGTGTGTATTTACTCCACCAGAGATTAAATTTGTTTTATTTATAAAAAATTTGTTTTAATTGCAGTTATTATATATATTCAACCAAAAATTTGTGGATAGTCCTTTTAGTGACCTTCTATTGTGTTTTATTTTCTTTTCAAGACAATTTAAATGCTTTTTACTTTCCTATCTCTATACAGATATAAGGAAAGTATAGGAATCATGATTTTTTTCGACCTCGAGTTTTCGACGGATTTTTACGTTTCGAGGTCCCCTGAATCCGTTTTGACTATTTTCGCGGTGTGTGTGTGTGTGTGTGTGTGTGTGTGTGTGTGTGTGTGTGTGTGTGTGTGTGTGTGTGTGTGTGTGTGTGTGTGTGTGTGTGTGTGTGTGTGTGTGTGTGTGTGTGTGTGTGTGTGTGTGTGTGTGTGTGTGTGTGTGTGTGTGTGTGTGTGTGTGTGTGTGTGTGTGTGTGTGTGTGTGTGTGTGTGTGTGTGTGTGTGTGTGTGTGTGTGTGTGTGTGTGTGTGTGTGTGTGTGTGTGTGTGTGTGTGTGTGTGTGTGTGTGTGTGTGTGTGTGTGTGTGTGTGTGTGTGTGTGTGTGTGTGTGTGTGTGTGTGTGTGTGTGTGTGTGTGTGTGTGTGTGTGTGTGTGTGTGTGTGTGTGTGTGTGTGTGTGTGTGTGTGTGTGTGTGTGTGTGTGTGTGTGTGTGTGTGTGTGTGTGTGTGTGTGTGTGTGTGTGTGTGTGTGTGTGTGTGTGTGTGTGTGTGTGTGTGTGTGTGTGTGTGTGTGTGTGTGTGTGTGTGTGTGTGTGTGTGTGTGTGTGTGTGTGTGTGTGTGTGTGTGTGTGTGTGTGTGTGTGTGTGTGTGTGTGTGTGTGTGTGTGTGTGTGTGTGTGTGTGTGTGTGTGTGTGTGTGTGTGTGTGTGTGTGTGTGTGTGTGTGTGTGTGTGTGTGTGTGTGTGTGTGTGTGTGTGTGTGTGTGTGTGTGTGTGTGTGTGTGTGTGTGTGTGTGTGTGTGTGTGTGTGTGTGTGTGTGTGTGTGTGTGTGTGTGTGTGTGTGTGTGTGTGTGTGTGTGTGTGTGTGTGTGTGTGTGTGTGTGTGTGTGTGTGTGTGTGTGTGTGTGTGTGTGTGTGTGTGTGTGTGTGTGTGTGTGTGTGTGTGTGTGTGTGTGTGTGTGTGTGTGTGTGTGTGTGTGTGTGTGTGTGTGTGTGTGTGTGTGTGTGTGTGTGTGTGTGTGTGTGTGTGTGTGTGTGTGTGTGTGTGTGTGTGTGTGTGTGTGTGTGTGTGTGTGTGTGTGTGTGTGTGTGTGTGTGTGTGTGTGTGTGTGTGTGTGTGTGTGTGTGTGTGTGTGTGTGTGTGTGTGTGTGTGTGTGTGTGTGTGTGTGTGTGTGTGTGTGTGTGTGTGTGTGTGTGTGTGTGTGTGTGTGTGTGTGTGTGTGTGTGTGTGTGTGTGTTTGTGTGTGTGTGTTTGTGTGTGTGTGTTTGTGTTTGTGTGTGTGTTTGGTGCGTGCGTGCGTGCGTGCGTGCGTTGCGTGCGTGCGTGCGTGGTGCGTGCATGCGTGCGTGCGTGCGTGCGTGCGTGCGTGCGGTGCGTGCGTGCGTGCGTGCGTGCGTGCGTGCGTGCGTGCGTGCGTGCGTGCGTGCGTGCGTGCGTGCGTGCGTGCGTGCGTGCGTGCGTGCGTGCGTGCGTGCGTGCGTGCGTGCGTGCGTGCGTGCGTGCGTGCGTGCGTTGCGTGCGTGCGTGCGTGCGTGCGTGCGTGCGTGCGTGCGTGCGTGCGTGCGTGCGTGCGTGCGTGCGTGCGTGCGTGCGTGCGTGCGTGCGTGCGTGCGTGCGTGCGTGCGTGCGTGCGTGCGTGCGTGCGTGCGTGCGTGCGTGCGTGCGTGCGTGCGTGCGTGCGTGCGTGCGTGCGTGCGTGCGTGCGTGCGTGCGTGCGTGCGTGCGTGCGTGCGTGCGTGCGTGCGTGCGTGCGTGCGTGCGTGCGTGCGTGCGTGCGTGCGTGCGTGCGTGCGTGCGTGCGTGCGTGCGTGCGTGCGTGCGTGCGTGCGTGCGTGCGTGCGTGCGTGCGTGCGTGCGTGCGTGCGTGCGTGCGTGCGTGCGTGCGTGCGTGCGTGCGTGCGTGCGTGCGTGCGTGCGTGCGTGCGTGCGTGCGTGCCGTGCGTGCGTGCGTGCGTGCGTGCGTGCGTGCGTGCGTGCGTGCGTGCGTGCGTGCATGCGTGCGTGCGTGCGTGCGTGCGTGCGTGCGTGCGTGTGTGCGTGTGTGTGCGTGTGTGTGTGTCTGTATGTCGCATAACTCATGAACCGATACACAGAAAAAAACACCAAATTTTAAACTTAAGCTTTATTCCAGCGTCTAATAAACTGATTAGATTTTGGGCAGAGTCGGAACATCTGGGGGGTACTTTATAGGTCGTCATTTTTATATTTTATGGAATAAATCTGTTATTTACGTTTGGAGAAGAAAATTATTTAAAAAAAATTTACTTCTAATATAATTCTCTACAATTTTTTGTTCTATACAAAATTTTCTTAAAATGGTCCGTATTCGAGAAATTTGACAAAATGTAAAAAAAATATTTTTTTATAAAAATTGTTTAAATAAAAGTTGTTTGTAATATAATTCTGTATAATTTTTATTTTATACATAATTTTTCTAAAATGGACCGTATTCGAGATATTTGAGGAAAATGTGTAAATTTCGAATTTTGAAGAAAACTCAAAAACGGATACAGAAAAAAACATTAAATTTTAAACTTAAGTTTTATTTCGGCCTGACGTGAAATAATTAGATTTTGGACATAGTCGGAACATCTGGGGAGGTACTTTATGTGAGGCCACTTTTATATTTTATGAAATATATCTGTTATTATTGTTTGGAGAAAAAAATTGTTTAAATAAAAGTTACTTCTAATATTATTATCTATAATTTTTGTTTAATGTAAAAATTTTCTGAAATGGTCCGTTTTCGAGAAATTTGACAAAATGTGCAAAACTCTGATTTTTATGAAAGTTTTTGAAATAAAAGTTGTTTGCGATATCGATCTCTATAATTTTTGTTTATACATGATTTTTTAAAATGGAGCGTAATGAAAAAATTGTAGGAAATTTAAATTTTTCAGTATTTTCGTTTTCCATGAATACCAGTGGAGTACCTCTGAGATCGGTACTAGGTCCCTGTTATTTTTAGTATATACCAGTGATCTCGCCTTACATATTCACACCTGTCAGTCTTTTTATGAGGTCGAAATCAAAATGTATGCAAATCCACTGCTGGAACATACCTTACTACAAAACGATATCAATTCTATTGGAAAATGGTGCAACGACTGGTTACTGCTGGTAAATCTTAGCAAATGTGTAGTTTTATATATGGGAAAGAACAATCCTCGCCTACAATATACACTAAACGACTATGCACTGAATAGTGTTACGTCTCATTCGGATTTGGGTGTAACCATTACTTCTGATTTAACCTGGTCTGAGCATGTGTTAACTACCAGCAAACGTGCTAATTCGCTTATATATCTTCTAAGAACGACCTTCGTAAAAATATAATTTCAGATGTCAGTCAAATTATTTAAAACATACGTGCGACCCATATTGGAGTCTGGTGGCCCAGTGTGGTGTGTAGTGCTAATGCGTGTTCAAAATCTACTTGAAAATTTACAACGACGTGCGACGCGTATAAGTTTTGTACTAAATCGACCGTATTACGCCGACCGGTTAACAATGGCACATTTGCAGACATTTCAACAGCGCCGTATGTCAAAAATTTTATTTTGACCTAAGAGTGAATATCCCTACGTTAAAAAAATATTTTGTTTTATGTAACGTGAAGTATAAAAATTTTTTCTTTTTTTGAAAACTCTATTACCGTTTGGGTAATAATTTGACAAAAACACCACATTTATATACCTATATAGATTTATAAAATAATGAAGTAAATTCAAAATATTATTAGTTAAGAAGTAAAACCCTTTTAAAAGGTAAACAAGTCCTATGGAAATCTCACTATTGTGTCTTTAAACTTTAAGGTCACAAGATATTTTCAAACGAACTATTGAACTAACTCGGAGCAGAAAGCGATGAACTTTAAGTTGAGAAACAAAAAAGTAAAGTCAACACTTCACTATATCTCATAGTATGGCAAAGCAAAAGCTAAATCAAGACGTCGAAAAAAGTTGGGACTGACTTGTAGATGCGGATTTTATAATTTGATTAATTAAAAATGAAATTTAAAACTAAGCACCGGTTGATTCTGAAGAATATTATTTATTTACTTGGCAGTAAATATACAGGATGAATCCTATGTTTATACTTTTTTTAACAGTGTGCAGAAAATATTAAAATAAACACCTTTTTCAAATAACTGTTTAAAAAAAAACTCAAAAATAAGAAACTATAATTTATTCTAAAAATGAATCCAATACGGTCCTGTATAACTGTATAACGTTCGTCGAAAAATGGTAATTATATTTATGCGTTATAAGAACTATTAACAAAAATTAACTTAGCGGAAGAAATGTTCAAGTTAAATTTGAAAGCGATACAATTGATTTTATCGCTTGTCCACACTTTTCTTTGACTTTCCCACCTGATAGGCAATCACACGCGCACTTATTCAACAATTCTCTATAAAATTATTTAAAATGTGTTCTTCTAAACGCACTTAATTTTCAATTTACCATACTGAACAGTTAAACATTACTGACTGACCTACTAACTGAAATCAGGCCACTAAATTATAATATTACGAAAAAAAAACAGGTAAACAAGCTTTTACGTTCAGGTCCGGATTTAGGTGTATTTATTCTTTACATTTCTGATTTTTGAGGTTTAAAAAAGTTATTTGAAAAAGATGTTTATTTTACCGACTTCTATACACAATTAAAAGTTTCAACTTAGGATTCATCCTGTATAAAAAATTGGTAATGGAATGTAAAATTTATTTGAGGTAATGTCCTATAATATAGTTGCATCACTTAGTTAAACGGAAGAATATAATGTGTTAGGTAAGTGTCTCAACATGACGAAACATTTTAAAGGATGGAGCACTAAGGAATATTCACTTGTTGATAGATAAGATTATTATATTACAAAAAGAACATTTATTTTACCACTCGTATTATCCTTATTATTCATTAAAGGTGGCAACCGACCATATTAAGACTAAAATGTGACTGTATCTGTAAAGTGGGAACCGTAGGTTGGCCTACAGCACACAGACTTTACAAGGCCTATTGTGCATCCTCCTAAATAGGCCTTGTCAGCCAGTCTACATATTTAATGTAGTTAACTATGTCCCCAAGAGGTGCCGCTCTTATGTTGGCCGGTGTTAGCTAATACTCGCCGAAAACAAATCTAATATATGAAATCGTCGGATAATCATATAGGATATGTTCTGTAGTCTCATCTATGAAGATGCTCCCGTACTTGTCAATGCCCAGTCATAATTTCTGGGATCGGGCCATTCTGTCTAGTCAGAGTCAAATATTTGTTTGCTGTAGTTTTATCAGGGTAACTGTAAATCTCCCTAGCAACTTTGAAGCTATTTCATCCCAACTTTCATTGAATTTCACAAAAGAATTGCGTTGTTCACGGCCGATGTTGTTTGTCCAATGAAAGGGCCGGATCCAAAAAGTATTTAGTTTGCTGCCGTTTTGGCTAGTAAATCGGCAAGGCGGTTACTTTTTGATGTGGCGTGGCTTTTGAACCACCTTAAGGTGACTACTTAGTTTATGGATACTTCGGCCAAGGCTTGGACACATTCTAGTACTAACCCTGAATTAATTCGTGGTATGTCCAGGGTGAGTAGTGTTTATCTGCTATTGGTTCACACGAGCATATTTCTTCCAGTGATATTGGTTCTGTTTATTTCTTGTACTACTATGAGAATCCCCGTTAGCTTAATTTAAAATATACTGGCACATTTATGTTTAGGTTTAAGGATCTGGAGTATATTCCATAATTTAGGCCTGGTTTTATTTTAGAACCGTCGGTAAATATATGAATCGTTCCTGCTACTTTTGTAGGGTATATGAACGATATATCTCTAAGATGGAGTCCATGTTCGCTTTTAACAGTGCGCTTCTCACCAAAAGCGATATCTGGCCTCACCGGGTTCAACTTCAGGTTCTAATCCAACCGTGTGGAGCCATGTCACTGTCATCAGAGCAATATCTATAATGTAAATGTTAAGTAAACTGTGATTAAGAATGATTTCCATAGCTCTGGTTAGTGTATGGAGATATTAGCATTGGCCGTGTAGTTCCGTATGACGACTCTGAGAGAGAAACCCCAAGAGCGCCTTACAGTTCGGAGGTTATTTATCTTTTCTCTGTGGAAACCTACCGTTCAGGCAACCCTCAACCTCCATAGTATCGCAGCCGTCCTCAGTCAGCGTCCAAAGAGTTTCGGTGCAAACCGATACACCACCGTCACAACGTACCGTCGCGGTCCAGACACCGCCATTGCGATTGACTTTAAGCTGATCATCCGAAAGTTTTTTGTCGGTTTAATACCAACCCGTTTGTATTATTTACGCTGTAGGAAAATAAAGCTAAAACTGTGTTTTACCTTTATTTTCTTTGACCGAGAGAGGGTGATGTGATAAAATTACTATTTTTTTTTCCTTAATTTAATTTATAAATTGTTTATTAAAAGTTATTTTCCGCTTGGGAACATTTGCGAGAACCCCTGTAATTGTTTTTTCTCTAGAGTTATCGTTTTTAAACATTTGCAAAAGTCCCGTATTTACCAAAATTCAAATCCGACTTTAAACATTCAAGGTATCAAAAGGGCGTTTTTCATTTCTTCCACAAGTAAACATTAAAACTAGAGATTGTATCTCCCACTCCGAACTACTCGTCATCCGAACCAATCTGATCGTAAGGTATAAATACGAGAGCCCAAATATTTCGTAATTCAACTGGTACTTATTACCAACAAAAGTTTATTACAAAATAATCGTGAAATAATTTTTCCGAATTTCCAAAATTGAACATACTGAGGAACTCCCAAGTAGAGCTCGTCAAGCCGTAATTCAACTGGCGCGCTTATCATCAAAAATCAAAACTTTTATATTTATCGTGGGCAGATTCCGTCCGTCAAAAGTAACAGTCAAATAATTAATTATTGGTGCTCAGCTTTCCTAAATCCAGAAGCACTGATTTCTGACACGATGTTAAACCAATAAATTCGAATTCGGCGTTGTGTTGCCTGAACTATGTACTGATATTTTTTTTATTTTTACAATTAATAAATAAAAAGCACATTTTCTATTATACAGGGAGTGCCTTTATTACCATTTAAATTATTTCTTACACATAATTTTCTTTTTTTTTTCTCTTGTATTTAAACAATTTATTTGATAATAAATTCAATTTCTATTATACACGGAGTGACTATCTTTACTACTGTTCCATTTATTTATCTTGTATTATTTTTCTTTTTGTTTAGCTTTAGTATTTAAACAATTTATTTAATAGGAAAGTCATTTTCTATTATACAGGAAGTGCCGTTATTACCGTTTTTATTTCTTTAACATCATTTTATTTCCTTTTTCTGGTTTAATTATTTATTTTAATATTTCCGGTGTTTCTTTTCTTTTATTGCCAGATCTCAACCGTTTTATTTCAGGGTACCAGTGGGTATACGGTGTGAGGTACTATTGCGTTTTGTGTATTGTGTTGTTAGCAACTATCCCAATAGCGGTGACTGCTTAGCATTATTCTAACTGCACTTAGTTTGCTTTAGGTACGTTCCAGGGTCCCGTTATCTAAACTGGCGCCCAACCCTTGTTCTAGAGAACAGCATGGCACCAACTACGCCTTTCCCATTCGCCACTGTGTGAAACAGAAAGGCCTGTCACAGAGTGGTAAAGGTGGTCTTGTTAAAAGCACCTTCTATGTCTATGATAACACCCAAGACACGTTCTTTATTGTGCAGGGATCCTTTATCTGTCCAACAGTTAGGCAAATTTCTGAATCAGTATCTGTCTGGGGTGTAAAGGTGTTGATTTGAGTGTAGTGTGTTGATATAATCACGTTATGTACTTTTCGCATAGGTTTTCCAAATAATTGGCCAGTATGTTTGTGGGACAAGGTCGTATTTTATTTGTTAACTACTAACGCGCTGAAAGTAATGTATGAATATGGATGTTTCTTTTGTATCTTTCGGACCTTCTTTAGTGTCATCCAAAGATATCGGATAATAGATACGCCTTGTATACATTACACTTGTCCGCAACTTTTTTTTGACGGTACGCTCTTCCTATGTTGTCAGATCTCTTTCATCAAATATCAAACATTAAATTTTTATTAAAAAAGTTACTATTATCCTTAATATCTAATAAAAAGGAAATAAAAAATTGAAAGCATTAATATGAGTTTTTATTAATTGCAATCACTTAAGAAATATGCAGAATAAGAATGTTATTCGGTCATTTCATAAGTAAGATTATGTTAGCATAGATGTAGACATATACAGGGAATAAGGCTTAATTTATTTAACAGCGTAAAGGCATTTAGCACTAGCATTGTTTATTTAAATAATAATGTTCTATATTTTCTGATTAGGTTTCCTAGAGAAATTATTCAACGTAGAATTTGGCTGCAAAATCTATGCTTGGTGGAGGAAGACATTATGAAAATATAAGAAGCTTTAGTATGTTCTGACCATTTTTGTATGGCAGATATTTATGAAAATCTAACTGGTAGACACATCTTAGTATCAAGTAAGTACTAAGTACAATATTTATTATGGGTATTTTTATATTATGTAAGCTCTAAAATTATACAGAAATCATCACATTTTACAGAATTTTTGGAGAGGTAGTTGAATAGGCGAAAAATGAAGAAGAAAAAAGACTTTTTTTTGTGCAGTTCGTAACAGATGTGGCTTCAATAACAATCCCACATGCAGATTGTTTCAAAATTGTTATAAAAAATTATTAATTTATAATGAAGTAAAATCAAATCAAACTGCCAATGCAATTGCTTTAGATGGGACCAGCATCTTGGATTATAGCAGCACTAGTAGCAAAATTGCAATAAATTTAAAATGTTAAGAATCAGACACTGAAGAAAATTTGGAATTTACAAATGAGCTTCTACATATTTTCTGAGCGAATACATTCAGGATGTAGTTGCTTATACTTCTAGTTTTATAGTAAAATCCTTAAAGAAAAGATTTACTGCAAACAGTGTTCTGCAATTTTAGAAGGAGATTACAGTTTATCAAAACTGAAAAATCAAAAAATTTACGGAAAATTACAAAAAGCTTCTAGATTTGTAGTTACTGTTTGTAGTGAAGCTAAAAAATGTATTAAAACAGTTTCAATGAACATACACAGTAACAATCTAACATTGCCAATATAAAATGTAAATTAATAAATAGTTCTATGAGATCAAATATTTTTGATGTTTTCGCTAACCATATTTTTGATTTTGAACCACTTAATGACCATTGCATTAGTGTCACTAATTCTCATTTTAGATAAATTAGACATTCGACTTCATCAAGAATTTAATAAACTAAAAACTGTTAATAAAGGCAGAGTGAGAAGTTTATTTACATCAAGCATTTTATTTCAGAATCAGTAATTTTTATTTTTAAATATTTATTTTTATAATTTTTTGTCTGTTTTTATGTAAACTATTTTAATATAGGTATGTCCATCTACTAACTATATATTGTGTCCAGACGATACTAATTTTATCATTAAAGACATATTAGTTTATAGTAACTGCATTGAACAAAAGTAAAGAGATAGTCAAAAGATTCAAAGGTTTTTGTTTGGACAATGGTCTAGTTATAAGTCCCTCAAAAAAATTTGTTCTACGATCACTATCCAAAGTAGGCTTTTGCACATTAAAATCTAATTAGAAAGTTGACGTTTTTCGCGAATTGTCATAATTTTACACTATTGGCGCAAACGTGCGCCAAAGTAACTTTGGCACACGCTTGCCTGTTTTTATTTGAATTAAATAAATGAAAGCTAATCGGTATTTTAAAACAAAATGTAAGGCTAATCTAAAATATTAAATTGACTTCCTAATATTTTAAATCATTTAACAGTATTTTCTGCAAATAATTAAATGAATAAATCATAAATAATTACCGACACATAACTACTAAAACCTTTTCTCTTCGACATACTTTTCTTTCTCAATTGCCAAAGGTGCTACTTTCTGTTAATACACAAATAGCTATTTTGTCTTTTATCCCAAAATATGCTTTACAAAATATCAGTTATCTTATGAAACTAAATAAATCTATTGAGCAGATTTTTCACCAAGAGAGTTTGTAGGAGTAACCATTGATAGTAAAATGACATTCGAAATGTCACAAAAGAAGCTTCCTTCAGTTTTTTTTTATTCGGACAAATTATAAATAAAGACTCTCTTGATAATCTTAAGCATTGTCCAGATATTATAAAATCATTGCTGATTACTCTCCTAAATGAGTTATTGCGAGGGTGGATCAAAAAGTACCCATGTTAGAAAGGAAGAGGCAAGTTTTTCAAAAAAATTTATTTCTATTTTTCAACGTAATCTCCTTTTAGTGCTATACACTTTTCCCAACGTTTCTGTCATTTATTTAACCCCTCCAAAAAATATGATTTTTCAAACTCCGCAAAATACGCTTCAGTCTCGACGATAACCTCTTCGTTAGAGCTGAATTTTTTCCCCCGAGCCACGTTTTCATGTTTTCATGGGGAATGGAAAAAAAGTCACATGGAGCCAAGTCGGGCGAGTACGGTGAGTGCGGCAGCAATTCGTACTGCAGTTCTTGTAATTTCTTGCTACTTCTCGCACTTTCGTTCGGCGATCTGCTACAATTATGTCTTGGACCTTTTTAACGATTTTATCGGTAACGTCTGCCGGGCGACCTGGTCGCTCCTCATCAAAAACAGATGTACGACCACGTTTAAATTCGTTGAACCAATATCTTAGGGTTGTCATAGATGGTAAAGAGTCCCTATATACAGCATCCAACTTTGCTTTTATTTCATCGCATGTTTTTCCATCCAAAAATAAAAAGCGAATTACGGATCGATATTGTTCTTTTTCCATTTTATCGATTAATGCGAAACACGTATGTTACAAGTGGCTGCCAACTAAAAACCAACCTATGAATCAGTTTGAAATTTAGTATGGTGTCGTGTGACAGATGACAGTACACGACAGTAATGCCAACGTTCCTCAGCAACGCCACCTGCTTTCAAACACGGGTACTTATTGATCCAACCTCGTATATCATCACACAAATAATTCTAAAAATAGGTGGAAAGATCATATTTGTATATTGATGTATCTGAAATAAAATAGTTTTATTGTTTTTAATAATTCTTTCATTTCATAAAAAAAGGTAGTCCGCAATATAATTATTCTTTTTTCCACCTGTAGAAAAGGTTTTCTGACAATACCCATGTAATAATAATATTAAATGGCTTTTTATTTTTACTTACTCTTGACGTATTAAAAAAAAACCAGATAATATATAATAAAATAATAACAAAAATGTTCTTCCACTTTGAGCTACCTACTATTTTAATCTATAAGAAAATATATAAAATGACTTTTTGAATGCCCTGTATAAATTGAATATGTTTTGTTTAAATTTACCTTTGATTCCGAAGACCCATAGATTATTGATTTGGTAATTAAATAATTTTTACTAAAAATATATGTAAACCCTCCCGAAACACTACGTTTATGTGCAACGTACGATTCCCCTTTCCCCGTCTGGTATAACACGCGAACAGCAGATATATTGGGTATACAGTGTGAAGGGCAAGTCTATCTTAGATAATATGATGTCTATGGTGTCACCCTAGTCAGACTCAAACACGGCGACACTGCAGCCTTTATTTGAAGGTCCTACTACCATCCCCAGTCACTAACTCCTTTACTTCCATTCCCTCCACATGTCACTAATCCAAGCCATGAACAGAAAACCCACTGTTTAGCTATTGCAAAAACGTGAATGCTCCGATTAGCGCTGCCTCTCTTGCTAGGGTTAAGTTTCGTCTTGTTCTTAGATAAAAGGGACCAGAGATATAACATACACCGGTGTTTAACCTGCGCAAATGTTGCTAAGTTTTATAGAAAGGTTAACGGAGTGGGGGAACTGGGCAGAGACCCGAACTCTGTGACAGGGACCGAAATTTGTTTATTAGAATCATAATGAACTATTAGATTTATTTAAAATATACGTTTAATGGAATTTTGTATTATGAAACAAAATTAACGTGATTTTTTAATATCAAACAGATGCCACGACATTTTATGTAAAGAGAAGGACCTTTTATAGAATATTTCGTTAGCGTTTATTTACTACGGACTTTTTAGCAAGAGACTACAGTAAAATGTTGAAACAGAATATTGTTAATAGAGCAAGAAATGGTACTCATTGTCTACGAGTATTATAAAAATCTGATGTGTCCAACACATGACTATCCTATCTAGTTATTATAGGCTTTTTTCGGTTATTTTGTACATCTCTATAAATGTTTAGAGGATAAACTAAATATATACATTGTCCACATACATCTACCTCGAAACATTTTTCTATAGATATTCATTGAAAACGAAAATACTGAAAAATTTAAATTTAGCACTTTTCCATTACGGTCCATTTTAGAAAAATCATGTATAAACAAAAATTATAGAGATCGATATCGCAAACAACTTTTAGTTCAACAATTTTCATAAAAATCAGAATTTTGTACATTTTGTCAAATTTCTCGAATACGGACCATTTCAGGAAATTTTGACATAAAGCAAAAATAATATTAGCAGTAACTTTTATTTGAACAATTTTCTTCTCCAAACATAAATAACAGATATATTCCATAAAATATAAAAACGGCCTCCCATAAAGCACCCCCCCAGATGTTCCGACTTTGTCCAAAATCTAATCATTTCACGTCAGGCCGAAACAAACCTTAAGTTTAAAATTTAATGTTTTTTTCTTAATCCGTTTTTGAGTTTTCTTCAAAATTCAAAATTTACACATTTTCTCAAATATCTCGAATACGGTCTATTTTAGAGAAATTATGTATAGAATAAAAATTATAGAAAATTATATTACGAACAACTTTTGTTTAAACAATTTTTATAAAAAATTATTTTTTTTACATTTTGTCAAATTTATCGAATACGAACCATTTTAGGAAAATTTTGTATAAAACAAAAAATATAGATAATTATATTAGAAGTAACTTTTATTTAAATAATTTTCTTCTCCAAACGTAAATAACAGATATATTCCATAAAATATAAAAATGACCACCTATAAAGTACCCCCAGATGTTCCGACTCTGCTCAAAATCTAATCAGTTCATTGGACATTGGAACAAAGCTTAAGTTTAAAAATTGGTGTTTTTCTGTGTATCGGTTCATGAGTTATGCGACACACAGACACACACCCACACACAGACACACACACAGACATCATCGGAAAAATAGTCAAAACGGATTAAGGGGACCTCAAAATGTAAAAATCCGTCGAAAACTCGAGGTCGAAAAAATCATGATTCCTATACTTTCCTTATATCTGTATACAGATAGGAAAGTAAAAAAAGCATGTGCGCAGGCGAATACTGCAAATCAAACCTTGTGAGTTGAACATTATATTTTTTCTACGGCTATTACATAATATTAAAAATTAGTCAAAATGAGAAAATGCTGTTTTGTATTGTAATCTCAGCTTCTTTATTTAGGAATATTAATTAATATAGAGGATGAGTCACATAAAACTCTAGAAATGCATGTCTGAAAATTTAAACCTATTAAAAGTTATTTGGTCGCTAGGGGTAGGTGATTATCGAAATAAATGATCGATCATTGAAAATAATCGATTATTTTTAAACAATCTATATTTTGTCATATTTCCTTTAAAATCGAAAATAATCGATTAAATAAAAAGCCAATTAACCGATAAATCAGTGTTTACAAAAAAAAAAATAAAAGAATTATCGTTAATTTTAAATAATCGATTATATTAAAATAATCCATTTTTTTCGTCCATTGAAATAGATTATTCGATAATCTTTAAAAAATCGAAAATATTCGATTAATCAAAAATAATCGATTAAGTAAAAAGTCGATTATCTGATAAATCTATTTTCAAAAAAAAACCGAATTATCAATTATTTTAAATAATCGATTATTTTAAATAATCGATTATTTTCGATCAATCGGTTATCAATAATTTGTTTTTATTGTATTTCCTTTAAAATCGATAATTCGATTATCTTTGAAATACCGAAAATAATCGATTATTCCAAAATAACCAATTAATTAAGAAGCCGATTCTACGATAAATCTATTTTCCAAAAAACTAACCGAATTATGGATTATTTTCTAATAATCCTTTTCATATTTCCTTTAAAATTGATTATCCTATTATCTTCGAGAAATCTAAAATAATCGATAAATCGAAAATAATCGATTATTAAAAAACTGATTAACCGATAAATCAATAATTCTAAAAAATAACCGAAAATTATATTTGATCAATCGATTATTTTCATATAATACCTTTGAAAAATTGAAAATAATCGATTAATCGAAAATAATCGATTAATTAAAAACCCGATTAAACTATAAATCGATTTTTCCAAAAAAATCGATTATTTTCAATCAATCGATTATTTTGAATAAATCTACTTTCTTTTTGTATTTCCTTTAAAATGGATTATTACATTATCTTAAAAAAACGAAAATAATTTAATAAAAATAACGGATAAATCGATTTACATAAAAAAATATCAGAATTTTTGTAACCCCTATCGGTCGCTTGCTTTTAACCGAGCATTTAGCACAAAAATTTAGAGATTATGACTTTTTGATCCCGTTATCTTTGGAACCGCATTCGAGTGTATAATAAATAATAAATATTGCTAGAATTTGGATTTTTTAGTAAACGAAAAATTTGTTCGAGTTGTTTAGGGGATTATAATGTAACGTTTTATTAACAATGTGACTAACTCCCGTAACTTTAGTATTTTTTTGCTTATACTAGATCATATTGTGCGTTTTACTTTGTTTTAATACTTAAGATTCTAATGTCACTTTCGATTTGACCGCAAATAAGATGAACCATGAAATTTTAAGTAGGTCATTCTGTATTTCATCTAATATTCTTATAAAAATACCTTATGAAAATAAAATTTTGCTAGCAACTATGTTTCTTTACTTCTTATTTATCTACCAAAAAGAGCTAAAAACCACTTTTAGTAAATATTCATATAAAACTACATTTTAAAAACAAAATTTCGTTAGCAACAATGCCTATTTACTTTTTATTTAAATTAAATATTTAAAATTTTACCCTTTTGTAAATTTATGTAAGTAATACAAAATCTGTTTTCTGAAATATGTATTTGATGCTTAATATTTATTAAAACCCCTTAACGCGGATCTGAAGTATTCAGCCCAAAGGTTCATGGCGCTTTATGTCAAAACGTTAATAAATATTTACCGTTGAAAACGAATATATTTTTATCTTTCATAACATTGGTACTTGTATTATAAGTATATACAATTTTTCAAGATATATAGTGACATTTTGAACTTAAAATTGAATAACTAGAACACTTTAAATTGCTAAAACACCAACAAATAAATCAAAAAACAGCTCTCAATGGTGATTGAACTCATGCGGAAGGTAAGCGTTGAATGGAAAAATCGGAGCAATTCGGGTGGCGTCGTGCAAACAATGATTTTCAATTGGTTGGGGTTACATCTTCGGTCTCTTTAATCTAAGGTCTTGTTCAAGGTAATTCATATGTGTGCCAACGTAGGTATAAACATGCAGTAAACACATTGATGAAGTTTTAATCAAAATGCGTTCCCCATAATGAAATTAAAATTTATTCCTAACCGCTTAATACATTTTCGTAAATTCAATTCCGGAAAAAAAACAAATACCCGTGTTGTAATTAAAAAAATCGCAACCCTTTTGAGCAGCTGATACGCCTCCGGTTGAGTTGCATGCATGGCTTTTAATGAGACATTTAATTAAAACGGTCGGTTAATGGTACTTGACAATAATTACAGAGAGGCACAAACACAATTCGAGGTTTACCGAAAGCTTTTATCTAATTACCAATTAGTTTACTAGGAATTCGGCCGAATGGGGCGGATAACCAGTTCGTATTTAATTCGCTATTTTTCTCGCGAGTTTTATTTTGACTATTAATGGAAAGCTTTTGTTTGACTCATGGGATATTGTTGGATCGACTGCGGGCCTAGAATGTGTGCCTTTGTTTTCAGCTAAAATATTTTGTAAATAAAAGCATCGGATACCTGGAGCTTAGGCTGAAAAATGTATGGAACAATAATGAAAAAAACAGGATTTAGAGTCTTAAAAGTCATCAACAATTGAGAAGAGTGGATGATACAATATAAATTATATTATTCTATTCATGTTATTGAAATACATGTGCATTTAATAACAGATTCATATTTAGATTGTGAAAAAATATTATTTTGGAAAAAAGGCCTATAATGAGCTATAGTAGCCATATTTTTAAAAGTTTAATATTTATAAATAACTTAGGCAAAAATTTTAAATTCTTATGTCTTGAATGTGACGTGACGTGCACCAATAAATCCAGATAATTTTTTATGACAAGTTATGAAAGTAATTTTAAAAAACCGACTCCAAAATCGTGCAGATGCCATTATAATTTCAGATTGCTGATTTTCTCTTAAATCCCATCACCAGATTTTGACTAAATTTATATGGGACCACGCCGGAGATACCTCCTTATTGACAAAAAAAGAATCATAGAAATCGGAAAAGGTGGTAAAGAATTATCGCTGAACATAAATAATAAAACAAAATCCGACAAATTGAGAACCTCCTCCTTTTTACCTGCGCCATCTTAGCAAGTAGCCAGCCAGCAATAAATTCAGGTGGAGGCCAAAGCGCCAGCGGTTTTACTACATTTTTAACATCTAATTATTTTAAATTTCGACATAAAGAATATATTAAATCATAATTTGTTGCATTTTAATTATTATTACCCTTTCTTAAAATTATAATAAGGGATTTAGAGAGGGCTAAAGCTTTTATTACTAGCACAAAATTTGCATTTTTCAAAAATTTATTTAGGCCATTGGATAGATAGATAAAAACAAACAACTTTCTTAAATACCATTTTAAATGCTATATGGGTTATAAGGGATTTAAAGATCTTTGAAATTTCAGAGTTTTTATTGATGAACCAAATTTAGTTTTTTTCAAAAATTTGAAAAAATTGTTTTTTTTTATTATCTTTCGAATGGCCTAAACAAATTTTCGAAAAATTTACATTTTGGTTCAGCAATAAAAACTCTGAAATTTTAAAGATCTCTAAATCTCTTATAACCCATATAGCATTTCAAATGGTATTTAAAAAAATTGTTTGTTTTTTATTATCTTTCGAATGGCCTAAATAATTTAAAAAAAAAACAAATTTTGGTTCAGCAATAAAAACTGTGAAATTTCAAAGCTTTGTAAATCTCTTATTACCCATAAAGCATTTAAAATGGTATTTAAAAAAGTTATTTATTTTTTTATTATATTTCGAATGGCCTAAATAAATTTTCAAAAAAAAATAAATTTTGGTTCAGCAATAAAAACTCTGAAATTTCAATGATCTTTAAATCCCTTATAACCCATATAGCATTTAAAATGATATTTTAAAAAAGAGTTTATTTTTTTATTAGCTTTCGAATGGTGTAAATAAATTTTTGAAAAAAAAAACAAATTTTGGTTCAGCAATAAAAACTCTGAAATTTCAAAGCTCTCTAAATCCCTTATTACCCATATAGCATTTAAAAAGGTATTTGAAAAAATTGTTTGTTTTTTATTATCTTTCGAATGGCCTAAATAATTTAAAAAAAAAAACAAATTTTGGTTCAGCAATAAAAACTGTGAAATTTCAAAGCTTTCTAAATCTCTTATTACCCATAAAGCATTTAAAATGGTATCTAAAAAAGTTATTTATTTTTTTATTATATTTCGAATGGCCTAAATAAATTTTCAAAAAAAATAAATTTTGGTTCAGCAATAAAAACTCTGAAATTTCAATGATCTTTAAATCCCTTATAACCCATATAGCATTTAAAATGATATTTTAAAAAGGAGTTTATTTTTTTATTAGCTTTCGAATGGTGTAAATAAATTTTTGAAAAAAAAAAAACAAATTTTGGTTCAGCAATAAAAACTCTGAAATTTCAAAGCTCTCTAAATCCCTTGTTACCCATATAGCATTTAAAATTGTATTTAAAAAAGTTCTTTGTTTTTTTATTATCTATCCAATGGCCTAAATAAATTTTTAAAAAACACAAATTTTGTGCTAGTAATAAAAGCTTTAGCTCTCTCTAAATCCCTTAGTATAATTTTAAAAAAGGGCAATAATAATTAAAATGTAACAAATTATGATTTAATATATTCTTTATGTCGAAATTTACAATAATTAGATGTTAAAAATTTAGTAAGACCGCTGGCGCTTTGGCCTCCACCTGAATTTATTGCTGGCTGGCTACTTGCTAACATGACGCAGGTCTCCTTTTTTGAAGTCAGTTAAAAATAATATGGTTACTAACTGTTCCTTATTTTTAACAATTCGGAACAATGCATGAAGTGGTATGACAACTAAATACAATATTTAGCGTATATTTATAAATGTTTGTAGTTGTTGATGGATATTTTAAATAAATTTATATATTTTTCTATTTCTATAAGTGGTTAGTATTTATAAATCAAAATGTATGTTTACCTGTAGTGAAACTCTTCATAATGAATATACTATTCCTTAATAAACATAAGGAACGGAAACTTCATGTAGGTATGTTTCAGTTTAAAACTAAAAACGTCTACAAAAGTCAGATACAAGACAAGATAAAACTATAACAAAAATACAATAACTAACAACTCAAACTATTTACGCATTACGAGAAAAAACACAAATGTTAGTTATAAACCTAAAATTCATTTTTAGCAATTTCTCTTGATCACTTTAATTATAAAAATATATTTTAGATAAAATAAATTGTGACTCAAAATTAAAAAAAAAAATCTTTAAACAAACTCACCTAATAGAGCTTGAAAGAGTCGCGACTTGAAGATCCTAATGACCCTCTCTATTGCCAATCGAAGTTGCTTGTCCTGAGGTTTCGTGAGCTTGGAGTGGTAGTCCTCGAGAAGCTCTAAGGCTCTATGTGCTTCTGAAACGAAACAAACAGTATAAATATATTATAAGGATTAGTATATATCAAAATTGAAACAAAAAAATAATACAATTATTACTTTTAAAATGTCACCAATTAATCTCTATATAAATAGGCAAAGACAAAATGGTTCAGTACCCAAATCCCCCCAAACTTCTCCCTGATCCCACTTCTCTTCCACACTATTTCTCCCCCAACCCCAAGGAAAGTCGATATATAGAAACGCTTAACTTAGGAAAATGAACTTCGGATACGACGAATTGGACTTTAAGGCGAAAAAAATTTCACCTCCTCTCACTCCCTACCCCCCCTTCCTTCCTTCCTTATGAAACAAAGTAAAAAAAAATTCATCCCTCGAAGCACCTAAGTGTAGTAAATATAATATAAAGTAAATAAAACGAAAAAGAAATTTCAAGAAGAAAGTGCTCATTAATCAGCAAAAATATGTTTCATATCAGTAAATGAGGGTTTTTAAATTGTCGGTTTTTGTTATTTTACTGAATTTATTTTTTATTTAATTATAATGATACTAAACTATATTGTATCATAGGTATATACAGGGTGACGCATTGAAAACGAAACTGAGACATTTACTGGCAGCTCAATTCTCTTTTGGAAAAATGCTCAAACCCGTCGATTATGTTTTCGAGAGAGACACAAAATTGGCAAAAAATCACGTTAACACTTGCTTTTCCCACGAATGTTCCTTTTTCTTAAATGGCGTAGTAAATCTTCATAACTGCTGATATTGGTCCGATTCTAATCACAGAATTTATCATGAGGTACACACACAGCAGCCACAGAAATTAAATATTTAGGCTGGTATATTTAGTTGGTCCTTTTTTCTTACCTGGAAATTTGACCGGTGAAATGTATTTGGAATTACTGCAAGATGCCATAGATCCTACACTAACAGCCATAATTGAAATTCAGAATGATCGGCGGTACATTGCGAATAGGTTGATGTTCCAACAGGATGGTGCCCCACCACATTACGCATTACGTGTTCGACAATATTTAGATCAGACATTTCTAGGTGGATGGATTGGTAGAAGAGGTGCTACTAAATGGCCCCTAAGATCGCCAGATTTATCACCTTTGGATTTCTTTCTGTGAGGTAACTTAAAAAGCAAAATATATGCTACTCAACTAACATCATTAGAAAATTTGTAACAAAGAATTGTGAATGAATGCCTTTAAATTACTCCTCAAATATTGCAAAATGTGAGGCAACGTTTTCAGAAAAATCGTTATTATTACATGGAGAGTCATGGTGGTCATTTCCAATATTTACTTGGCTGACGGGTCTGTTCATTCTTCAGTTTTAAACTACTTTGCTGCTAAATGTATTGATCTCCACTAATGATGATGTATTAAAGTCTACTTTAAGCTTTAAATCAATAAATCTCCAAAACTACTAAGAAGTACAGGAATTTTACATCATTATAAAGGGAATTGAAATACCTTTAAAATGATGAATCATTCGACTCCCTTTCCATTTAAGGTTTTAGAAATATTGCCACCTCCGCCTTGAAGGCTGCATGTGTTAACATGATTTTTTGCCAATTTTGTGTCCCCCTCGAAAACAAAATCGACAGGTCTGAGCGTTTTTCCAAAAAAAAAACGAGCTGCCAGTAAATGTCTGTTTTGTTTTCGATATGCCACCCTGTATAAAAGTTTATGGTCTCAGATATACAATGAACGAATGTATAAAAATAAAAAAAAATGTTAGAAACATTCTAATGGATATGCATATTTTCCTCAAATTTTCATTAATGATTATGGTCGAATTTCGATCAATAGGTGAACACTAGTACATATAAATGCCTAAACAGAATTCCTTAAGACAAATAGTCTTTTTTAAACATTTTCTTTCGAATTTGAGATATTTTCAATAATCATATTTTATTTAAAATTGAAGCTTCTAAATCAGCGCTAAACTTTTCACGTCATCTCACGAAACTCTTCGCGTGTGGATTTCGAAAATGTGATTCATAAGAAATAGCCATTATTTTAAAAAGGTAAAAATGTATGTAATTATTTTTTAGCTAATTTATTGCTAATTTATTACTAATTTATTGCTAATTTATTGCTAATTTATTAATAATTTATTGCTAATTTATTGCTAATTTATTGATAGTTAAGTGCTAATCTATCGCTATTTCTTGCTAGTTTAGTGCTAATTTATCGCTATTTCTTGCTATTTTTGCTAATGTATTGATAATTTATTGATAATTTATTGATAATTTATTGATAATTTATTGATAATTTATTGATAATTTATTGATAATTTATTGATAATTTATTGATAATTTATTGATAATTTATTGATAATTTATTGATAATTTATTGATAATTTATTGATAATTTATTGATAATTTATTGATAATTTATTGATAATTTATTGATAATTTATTGATAATTTATTGATAATTTATTGATAATTTATTGATAATTTATTGATAATTTATTGATAATTTATTGATATTTTATTGATAATTTATTGATAATTTATTGATAATTTATTGATAATTTATTAATAATTTATTGATAATTTATTGATAATTTATTGATAATTTATTGATAATTTATTGATAATTTATTGATAATTTATTGATAATTTATTGATAATTTATTGATAATTTATTGATAATTTATTGATAATTTATTGATAATTTATTGATAATTTATTGATAATTTATTGATAATTTATTGATAATTTATTGATAATTTATTGATAATTTATTGATAATTTATTGATAATTTATTGATAATTTATTGATAATTTATTGATAATTTATTGATAATTTATTGATAATTTATTGATAATTTATTGATAATTTATTGATAATATATTGATAATTTATTGATAATTTATTGATAATTTATTGATAATTTATTGATAATTTATTGATAATTTATTGATAATTTATTGATAATTTATTGATAATTTATTGATAATTTATTGATAATTTATTGATAATTTATTGATAATTTATTGATAATTTATTGATAATTTATTGATAATTTATTGATAATTTATTGATAATTTATTGATAATTTATTGATAATTTATTGATAATTTATTGATAATTTATTGATAATTTATTGATAATTTATTGATAATTTATTGATAATTTATTGATAATTTATTGATAATTTATTGATAATTTATTGATAATTTATTGATAATTTATTGATAATTTATTGATAATTTATTGATAATTTATTGATAATTTATTGATAATTTATTGATAATTTATTGATAATTTATTGATAATTTATTGATAATTTATTGATAATTTATTGATAATTTATTGATAATTTATTGATAATTTATTGATAATTTATTGATAATTTATTGATAATTTATTGATAATTTATTGATAATTTATTGATAATTTATTGATAATTTATTGATAATTTATTGATAATTTATTGATAATTTATTGATAATTTATTGATAATTTATTGATAATTTATTGATAATTTATTGATAATTTATTGATAATTTATTGATAATTTATTGATAATTTATTGATAATTTATTGATAATTTATTGATAATTTATTGATAATTTATTGATAATTTATTGATAATTTATTGATAATTTATTGATAATTTATTGATAATTTATTGATAATTTATTGATAATTTATTGATAATTTATTGATAATTTATTGATAATTGATAATTTATTGATAATTTATTGATAATTTATTGATAATTTATTGATAATTTATTGATAATTTATTGATAATTTATTGATAATTTATTGATAATTTATTGATAATTTATTGATAATTTATTGATAATTTATTGATAATTTATTGATAATTTATTGATAATTTATTGATAATTTATTGATAATTTATTGATAATTTATTGCTAATTTATTGCTAATTTATTGATAATTTATTGCTAAAATATTGCTAATTTATTGCTAATTTATTGCCAATTTATTGCCAATTTATTGCCAATTTATTGCCAATTTATTGCTTATTTATTGCTTATTTATTGCTTATTTATTGCTTATTTATTGCTTATTTATTGATTATTTATTGCTTATTTATTGCTTATTTATTGCTTATTTATTGCTTATTTATTGCTTATTTATTGCTTATTTATTGCTTATTTATTGCTTATTTATTGCTTATTTATTGCTTATTTATTGCTTATTTATTGCTTATTTATTGCTTATTTATTGCTTATTTATTGCTTATTTATTGCTTATTTATTGCTTATTTATTGCTTATTTATTGCTTATTTATTGCTTATTTATTGCTTATTTATTGCTTATTTATTGCTTATTTATTGCTTATTTATTGCTTATTTATTGCTTATTTATTGCTTATTTATTGCTTATTTATTGCTTATTTATTGCTTATTTATTGCTTATTTATTGCTTATTTATTGTTTATTTATTGCTTATTTATTGCTTATTTATTGCTTATTTATTGCTTATTTATTGCTTATTGATTGCTTATTTATTGCTTATTTATTGCTTATTTATTGCTTATTTATTGCTTATTTATTGCTTATTTACTGCTTATTTATTGCTTATTTATTGCTTATTTATTGCTTATTTATTGCTTATTTATTGCTTATTTATTGCTTATTTATTGTTTATTGCTTATTTATTGCTAAATTATTGCTTAATTATTGCTAATGTATTGCTAGTTTTTTTGCTAACTTATTGCTAATTTATTGCTAATTTATTGCTAATTTATTGCTAATTTATTGCTAATTTATTGCTAATTTATTGCTAATTTATTGCTAATTTATTGCTAATTTATTGCTTATTAATTGCTAATTTATTGCTTATTTATTGCTAATTTATTGCTTATTTATTGCTTATTTATTGCCAATTTATCTCTAGCTTATTGCTAACCTATCGCTAATTTATAGCTAAATTATTGCTAATTTATCGCTATTTTATTGCTTATTTATCGATAATTTATTTGCTAATACATTTCTAATACATTTCTAATACATTTCTAATTTATTTCTAATGTATTACCAATTTATTGTTAATTTATTGCTAATTAAGACTGAAACTGAAGATTCTCTGATTAAAAATATTACTGGTTTCAGAATTAAATGGTGTTAATGTTTAAAATTCAAAAATTATTATTGGCTATAATTTTTTTTTATTTCTCAGTAGATTTTTACTAAATTCGGTAAACTTTGTTTGTGTTATAAGAAACACCTATTAGCAAAACAATAAGTTAAAAAACTTTACCAGTGGCGTACAACAGGGATAAGTAACACTTTTATTCTCTCTAAATTTTACGCCACTCTCCAAAAACTCATTTGGACCATACTTTTATGTTTTTTGAGAGGGTTTAAAGAGGATGAAAGTGTTACTTATCCCTGTTGTACACCGTTGACAAAGTTTATTTAACTGCATTTTTTGCTGATTAGTTTATCTTATGACACTAAAAACGTTTGCTAAGTGCAATTTTATAAAAAATTTACAACATTAAAAAATAACTTAAAATGAAGAATATCCGCCTTTGAGTCTAAATATCTGGAAAACTAATCACTGTATGAGTTCCCAACAAGTGAACATGATTTACTCAATAAATGTAAAAGTATGGTACTAATTGGTTTTTGGACAGTGGCATAAAATTTAGAGGGGATGAGATTCTTACTTATCCGTGTTGTACGCCACTGGTGAAGTTTATAATAATAATATTAATATCGTCTTTATTATTTCCAATATAAATTTACAATTTTCATAATTTTAACAATTATACAAGAATTATTATTGAAAATAAAGAGCGAAGTTCAGATTTGAGAAAGAGGATCCACCACAAAATCTGTTCTTCCATTTAACCCAAATATAAATAATAAGCATATGCTAGTACAAGACTAGAATGGTAGGATATATTAAATTAATTTTAATTAATTAATTTTAGTATTTGAGGAGTAATAAACTTTAATAAATTTTAATTTTGTTTATTTAACAAATATAGTTTGAGGCAAGGTTTGAACCTGGTTATATTTAATTTTATTATGTTATTAGGTAACTGATTGTAAAGATGGCAGATCTGATATCCAAATGATCGACGAAAGAATTCTGTATTGAACGAGGGTATTGACAGTGATCCCTTATGTCTAATATTTATGTTATGTACGTCAGTGCGATATGTTATTTTTCTATGAAGATATGACGGTTTTTTAGTTACAATGATTCTATTCTATTTTGTACTTTTTGAATTTTGTTCTTATACTGAATAGTTAGATGTGGACCATAGACAAAACTTGCGTAATTAAATATTGAAAGAACTAAAGGTTCACATAACTTCACTTTCACGTGAAATGGGAGAAAATATCTATTACCATAAATTATTTTTAGTTTAGAATAAGCACGTTAACTACAGTTAAAGATACATTATTTATTTTAATATTAAGTCTGCTCGAAACATTTAATTTATTATTTTCTGGTCCAAAAAGAATGACGTTTGATTTACTTGAATTTATGATTAAACAATGATCCGTAGCAGTTTTGATAAAAGCTTCTAAGTCGGCATATATAGTTTCACATGCTATTTCCACTCTATCAAAAGGAAAACTGTAGTAGAGTTGGGGATCATCTGCGTATAAGTGAAATTTGCAGTGTAAAGATTTATATGGAGTATATGGAAAATAGCAGTGGCCCAAGAATGGAGCCTTGTGGAACACCCGATTTAATTGAGATATAATCTGACAAATTATTATCAATAACTACACATTGTTGTCTGTTTTGCAAGTAATTACTTAATAGCGATATCGCTCCTTCTGAGAGGCCTATGTATTTTAACATACTTATTATTAATTTGTGATTAATCGTATCGAATGCTCGACTGAAATCAAGAAGAATTAACAAGGTGTGTAATTTTTTATCAGTTGCTTTAACAATGTTATCAGCTATTTGTAAAAGAGCAGTTGTGTAACTAAAACCTTTCCTGAAACCCGATTGAGTAATTCGAAATATATTCTTTTAGTTGCATCTCCATCACCTTTTCCAGCACTTTTGATAAAACCGGCAAGCCATGGAGCTTCATTTTTAGTGACTCTAGATGTAATAGTTGGTGCATGTCTATCAAATAGGTTATTCAAACAATTAACTAAATAAGAAATTTTTTCATCAATGCTTTCCTGTTCAAATATTCTATAGAATGCTGTATTGTATAAGTCTACTATAAAAATATCGATATCAAATTTTTTATAATTACGATACGTTACCATTTTGAGAACAGTTTGTTCCCCACCTACAGTTAGCTTTATATGAGTTGCAGAATGATCTGATATATTGTGGTGAATAATTCCCGACTCTACCACGGTTTCTTCCCGCACTATAACATAATCCAATAGGGTAGCTGAAGTTGACGTAACCCTTGTTGGAACATCAATTAGTTGACGTAAATTTAGAGATTCTAAGATTAAATAAAATTTATTTACATAGTTACTTTCATTATCAAACAAGTTCATATTAAAATCACCCATACAAATTGTTTCGTCGACATTCGGACATATAGAAATCAGAGAATCCTCAAATTCTTCTAAAAATAAACCAGTATTCTGATCGTGTGGTTTATAGATAACACCAACTGCCAGTACTTTTTTTTGAATTAAAATTTTTATCCAGAATTGTTCCCAAATAAGATCTTGTCTACTGGGAATTATTTGACAACGGAATTTATTTTTAAAACCTCTACCATTTCGGTTTCGATCTGCTCTGTACAAATTATATTCATTTATACTTAAATCAATATTTAAAATAAAAATTTTTAACCAAGTTTCACAAATTAATAGTACATCAAATTTATTTTCTAATAAAAATTTTTTAACCTCATTTATTGATCCTAGTAGCGACCTAGCGTTTAAACAGCCTATATATAAATAACACATAAATATAAATTGAGAGAATACTTTATAATTTTATATCCCAAAAAAAAGAAAATAAAAAAGAAATTAATATACACATGTATATGACTAAGCAAAATATCATAGTAATTAAGAATAATCGTCATCTCTCTAAGTAATTAATGCGCTTTAATCAGTTAAACCAATCAAAATCATTACACGATATTAATGATTAAATTAATCAAATCAAATTACTAATACCTACTACGCCCATGGAATAATAATAATTTAATAATTGAAATTATTAGTCTTCTGACACGAACCAACAGTAAAGAAAAAAAAAAGAAAACAACTGATAGGCGTTAGCAAGTGAAAATAATAAATAAAAACTTACTAAGATAAAGATATGTAAATTAAAGAGTTCAACTTCGATAAATATACAAATTAATATATTTAAGCGCTACACTGTAAAAAAAACGAGAGAGAGTAACCACAAAATGTTTATTCAATTTCATTATTTGAAATTAACGTTTTTTTTTCCATTCACAAGAGCAAAAATCTTTCCATCTAGACTCCATACATTTTGTCGACCAAATTTTAACACAGCTGATTTATATAATGTTAAGTTAGATTTAGTCAAATCTTCTTTAATAGTGAGACCACTATTTTTAAGAAATTTTTTTATTAGAGAAAACACCCTTTTTAATTTTATTCGAAATAAACCTGATGAGGATTGGACGCGGATACTCTCTTGCTTCTTTCTTACCAACTCGATAGCACATATCTATATCAGAAAGTAAAATATTCGATTTCAGTTTTTCGTGTAAAGTTTCCAAGACCTTTGTTTACAATTGATTACTTTTTTCTCCATTTAACTCATCCATACCAAAAAGTAAAATATTATTTAACTCATATTTACGTTCCATAATTTCACGTTGTTTCTCTATGTAATTGATTTTTTCTGAATTGTTAGCAACTCTTTCTTTCACACAATTTAGGAATTCTTCAAATTTTGAGAAAATATTTAAACGATTACTTATCATATTGGTTTGTTCTGTGCAAACCTTAACAATAAGGTCTTCCATTTCTTATTGTAGCCTTGTTTTCTGTGGCATTTTTATCAGTGTAGAAAAATGTTTTGAAGATTTCAGCAATTAATTGACGAAATTATATTTATAGGAAGTATATTATTAATAACCAATTATAAGACAATTTTCTTACTTCAGCACTAAGATCTTTGCATTAGGTATTTACACAATAACTTTTGAAATTATAGGATAGCGATAACCACTAGAATTGAACTATTTTGCAAAGAGAACATAAAACGTGTTATTCGCGTATCATACCAGTGGCATATTATTTAACTGATTATTTTGCTAATATGACACCAATCATGTTTACCAAATTTACTAAAATTATACTGAGAAATAAAAAAATTATAGTCATTAATATTTTTTGAATTTTCAACTTTAACATCCTATATTTCGGAAACCAGAATATTTTATCTAAGCATATTTTATTTTATCGTCTTATTTTTAATCAGATAATTTTCAGTTGTTCTGTGTCCCATTCTTATTGAGATATCCTGTATATAATTGTACTTTTAACTTGATATTCAAACATCGTTTTTGAGAATACAAATCAAATAAACACAGGTTGATTGTAATAACAAAATAATCATTTATTCTATGATTATATATGGGTAAATAATGTCCTCTATATTTCGTTTCTACTCTAATCTAAACAATGCCTAAGTTCTTTAAAATTATCTAGCGCCTTTTATAAAAACCATTTTTCTATCAACGTCAAACTAACCAACGACTAAAAATTTTCTCTATCATCTATCTACTTCATCCTTTAGTGTTCTCTAATGAAAATGGATACTTTCTTAGTTGAAAAGCTAAGTATTGGCTCCCTTTGAAGTCTTTTAAAGGTCCTTAAAAGGAAGTACATTAGGAAATTATGTAACGTGTTGAATATAATAAAAACAATATTTGAACTTGAAATTTAAATGATGGAAACAATGTTTATCGTGGTCTCCACATATTTTTAGTTATTTAGTGCGGATATAGAAAGTCTTTTTTGTTGAAATTACGTGTGTACATTCATAAAACTGTAAGTGCATAATGTGATTAATTTCTAATTCAGTTTAGCGAATATACGTTAATTAATTAAATTTACAAATAGTAACAGTCGTTATCAGTAAGCAATTTCTTTCGTGGTGCCGGCCACATTCCAGCGGTATCTACGGACTGCCAGGGGCGTATCCAATTCATTGGGTACCTTAAATCTTTAAATTAATATGGAATCTAACAGTAATTCTCAAACATCTTCCCGAACTCAAAGTCAATCTAATGCTTCAAAAACTTATTCTTCAGCTGTGTCACAGACTCAATTCCCGTCCAAAAAACAAGCAATTCTTTTTAGTTCTCTAGACAATACTCGTCTGCAAGATTACCTAATTCCCCTTGGATCCCAAATCCAACCAAAGAATATCATATTCTCTTCGCGATTATCCAACAACCGGATTTGTATTTACCTGACAAACAAGCAGATTGTTGACGAATTCATGGATAATAGCGGTTATATTGAGATAAAAGGTGAAATAGTTAGAGCCAGAAGACTTATAACACCGGCTATGAGACACTATACCGCACAATTTAATAATAGGAGAATTACAGAAAGTTTGTTTAAATCTAGTTTCACCTGTAGCTTTTAAAAATTAGCTCTGCTCTACCTGAATATAGTCACAGTTTTAGAAGACAAGTCTACATGAGTCCACATAATTTTTCTCTACCTGATTCATTTACACTGGACTTTGATGACACCACATATCGAATATATCTGTCTCAAGATGGTATGGTTTGCTATAATTGTAAAAAACCTGGACATATCGTATCCCAGTGTCCCAAAAACACAAATGCATCGCCATCCACTCAAACAAACACAATACCACAAACTACTACTCCAACTGTACCGTCTGTATCCAGTATGCCGATTGTCTCAGCTAATATAAAGATACCTTCTCACACTATAACACCGCAAACCAATATCCTACCCTTATCTATTCAATCAACGACCGTTTTAGCGAATATACAGCAATCAGCAACCGCAGAAAACTCAACACAAGAAGCCATCATTCAACCCTTACCTATGGAGCAAAATCCACTATTAAAAGACTCAGGTCATAAACGAAATTCGTTCACCAGACACGGATGTAATTGACAAGGAAAACAGCATCTTCACCCTTCCCAAGACAAAACCTAAATCTAAAAAAACGAAGTCCAACTCTTCACCTCCAACAATTGTCTCGAGTAATACCAATCTACATCGACTGGCGTCAGACAAAGACTTTATCATTAACCACTCTCCTCCTTTTATACTTAATTATAACCAACTTCAGTTACTTTTAACTAATGTTACTGGTTCTTCAGATCCTATCAACGTTGTCCAAGAATATACTTCAGATATGATAGCAGTGACACACATGTTATCAAAAATCTACCCCCATATAAAAAATCCATCCCTGAAGAGAAAATTCACAACTTTGAAACGAAAACTCTGCCTGTCTTGGCAATGACGTCTCGGAATCAGATAGTGACACATCACATTTAAGTCAGTAAAGATACTAACATCTAATTATTTAATATTTAACAGAATTCAAAACATTACTTCAGTGGAATATCGATGGATTCTTTCATCGACTTGCAATGTTACAAATCCTCATAGGCGAACATTCCCCTGACATAATCTGCATCCAAAAAACCAATCTACATCCACAGAAAAATTATAATTCAAAGCGCTATCATTGTTTTAGAAAAGACAGAACAACCAATGCAAATTTTTCTTCCGGAGGCGTAGCTACATTGATCAAAAATTCGCTCAAAGCAAAAGTATTTCCTGTTACCAGCAATCTTGAAGCCATTGTTGTCGAAATTTCTGCATCTACTCCATACTATATCTGTAATATTTACCTTCCCTCAAGTTCTTCAGCAACGTTTAATGACTTGAAAGGCCTTATGGACCAAATACCATCTCCCCACGTAATTACAGGAGATTTCAACGCGCACAATATAGTCTGGGGCTCCTCGTCTACTGATGTCAGAGGCAAAACAATAGAAAAACTCATCTCACATTGCCAATTAAATTTTCTTAATGATGGATCACCAACTAGGTTTAACATAAACATTGGAGAATCATCAGCAATTGACCTAAGTTTTTGTGACCCTGCCTTAACACCACGGTTGTCCTGGGAAGTTCTCCAATATACTTATGGTAGCGACCATCACCCTATTTTAATTAAAAATGATTTTAGCCACCCGGGCGATACGTTCTTGCCAAAATGGAAACTTAATTCGGCGAATTGGTCTAGCTTTAAGAGTTACATAGATAATAAAATACAAGGCTGCATAATAAGCAACAATATCGACGAATCTTTGTCGAACTTCAACAAAATTATTTTAGAAGCAGCTGATTTATTTATTGAAAAAACTAAAATTGTGAAAAACCATGTTCCTGTACCTTGGTGGAATGTAAATTGCGAGAAAGTAATCCGAGAAAGCAAAACCGCCTTAAATAAGTATAAAAAACATAAAACACTGGAAAATAAGACAGAATTCAAAAGACTTAAATCAACAGCACACCTTACGATCAATAAAGCAAAAAGGACATCCTGGACTCAATACGTCTCAGAAATAAACAGCTCAACTCCTGTCACTGAAGTCTGGAACAGAATCAGAAAAATCTCAGGCCTAAAATACACTCCAAAAATTTCTAGTTTGAAAGTCAATGATAGGGTAATAACTTATCCACCACTGTTTCTGGTCGGTATAAATGACATATTAAAAACCTTAACAACACCTTTAAAAGCACGCTTATATGCTGATGACCTGGTAATCTATATTAAAGGGAAAAATGTGGATATCATGTCAACTTTTCTGAAAAACTTTTTGATGAAATTGGAACAATGGTCTCTTGATACAGGATTTATTCTTTCAAACCATCAGTAAAAATCTTGGGAATGTGGTTTGACCAAAAGCTATCCTGGAAAGAACAGATAAAACATTTAACCCTTTGCTGTCATAAGAGACTAAACATAATGAAGACTCTGGCAAACAGAAACTGGGGCTCAGACTATCATACCTTACTAACCATTTATAAAACTTTAATAAGATCAAATATTGACTACGGGTCTATTGCATATGGATCAGCCAGCAAAACCACTTTAAAACTGTTAGACACTGTACACAATGCTGCTCTTCGTATTGCTCTGGAAGCCTTTCGCACTTCCCCTATTGAAAGTATCTACTGTGAAACTGAAGAACCTTCCCTGCACTACCATTATCACATGCTACTTCAATAGCCTCTAATAAAATAAGCCACTTTTCAATAATACCTTGTAACACCTCAGGACAAATTCTTTTTCAAACTTTCGTTAACCTCTAGCATTTTCACCGCTGAACTCTTCGCTATCTACAAATCTCTTCAGCATTTAAATAGATCAAATATTTCCAAAAGCTTAATACGCTCAGACTATCTTAGTGCAATACTAGCATTGCAGCATATATACCCGAAAACCCCCATTGAAAAAATGATAAAGTCCGAACTACTGCAGGCTCAAGAACACTCAAGATGCATACACATCATTTGAATACCCTCCCACGTCGGAATTGAAGGCAACGAGCAGATCAGTGTGTGCGTAATGCAATAACGAGTGAAGTGTCGGAAATAGTGTCTCACAGTGTCGCGAATGATCTTAAATCGTTCTTCAAAAAGAAAATATTGTGTATGTGCATTTTTTTGTATAAAAGTTTTCACCTCAGTTTTAAACAAATTAAATTTTGTTGTTAGTTTTGGGCTTTTTGGAAGCTTGTTAAATAATTTAGGTCCATAGTACATAAAGGAATGTTGGGTAGCAGTTTTATGAAAAAGGACAGTTTTAATATCAAAGTTAGTTTTTGACCGAGTATCCCTCTGATGATTCACGATAGTGAACTTTGATGAATCATGGAACATCCTAGTTAGGCAGTTGTAAACATATATTAAGTGAATATTTAGTAATTCAGTTTTTTGATATAAAAGATTTGTGGAATGATACTCATTCTAAAAATTATTTTAAGAAGAATATTTTGTGAAATTTGTAATGGTGATAGAGTTGATTTGAATGCTGCACCCCATACTGGGATGCAGTATTGAATTATAGATTCAGCAGGAGCTGTGTACAAAATCATTAAATTTTTTCTCGTTAGGATGTCCCGTAATTCATAAAATTTGTGTATTAAAATTCTTAGTCGTTTAGAAACATAGTTGATATGGTCTATCCATTTTAAATGTTGATCAACAATAACTCCTAGGTACTTAAGAGATTTGGTTTTTTCAATTATAAAACAGTCACAATTATTGGCAGCAACACAAGATGGTTTATGCAGTTTAATATAAAAAAAATTAGGCTGATCTGTAATGGTGGGAGAAAAAGTTATATATTTAGTTTTTTTCATGTTTAGAGAAAGTTTGTTATTATTTAACCATTTGTAAACGCTTTTCATGTTATGTTCAGTGGTAGATTTAACAGTATCCCAAGTAGATCTAGTAAAAATTATTACAGTATCATCTGCATAGCATATTATATGACCTTCGAAATTATTTATTTTACTGATACTGTTTATGTAAATTAAGAAAATAATAGGTCCTAATAATGTGCCTTGTCGTGCTCCTAATTGTATTATAGACTCTAAACTAAATTTATTCCCTATTTTTAACCTTTTGGGTTCTATTAGATTAGTAGTTATTTATTAATTCTAAAGCGACACCCCGGATGCCATAGTTATTAAGCTTATTAATTAATAAATCGTGATCAACCGTGTCGAAAGCCTTAGCCAGATCAAGAAAAACAACTAAGCTTTTTTCCGATCTGTCCAAGGTCTCCACTGTGGTACTGACAAGGTCCATTATGGCATTTTCGGTATTTGAATTTTTATGAACACAAATTGTCTTTTGTTATCACGTCATTTTAATTTAGGAACTCCATTAATCTTCTCTTGTAGGAATGTTTAAAAATTTTTGTAATATTGTTTATTACAGAAATGGGTCTATAATTATTTAACTGAGAAGCTTTACCTTCTTTAAATATTGGTGTAACATTTAAAACTTTCCATTGCTGAGGAAGTTGGCCTGTTAAAAAACATTGATTGATTATGTATACTAGTGGGACAAGAATATGACAATGAATGAGTTTTAAAGTTTTTGCACTTAATTATCTGAAAATTTATATTAATGTCCCCTAAAATGATTTCAATATTTCGTTTTTTAAAGTAGTTAAATAATAATCTAAATCTTTTATGTAAGTTAAAGTATTTGCACTAGGAGGCCTATAATATGCAGTTAACCATACTGTATTAGCCTGTAGAGAATTTATTGCAGAGATAGTTTATTTATAAAGTGTGTTATCTGCATTCATATGAAACAGGTTTTTATTTTTATTTTTATTGATTTATTTTTTTTTTTTTTGTTTACAAATTTGGACTTTATGAACTAGCCTCATAGTAAATGTATTAAATGTTATTAAATAGTGAAATTTCTATCATGGTGCTAGTCATTTGTTTTAGGATGTTAATGTTATCTAACCTAATCTAAATTAAGTCGTTTTTGTTTTTTATGAAAATAATTTTTCTATTAACATTTGCGTAAGTTTTCCCATCATCAGTTTATACTTGCTTTAGTCCATACTTTTTTATAGATTCATTTAAAAGTTCAACCCTGAAGCTTGTAAGATCTTCCCTAATTACCACTCCACTACCTTTAAACATCTTCTTTTTGGATTAAATATTTTTAGTGTATTCGTAGTTAATTAATTTTAAATGTCTTTGAACCTTCCTTTTTTCCAATTCTATAGCACAGAGCTATATCATTAAATGATATGTTTAATCCCATTTTGGTATTCATCAATTTATTTACTTCTTGTATTTTCTTCATGTTTTTCATTCAAATCAAAAATCCTTAAACTTCTTAAACGGTTAGACTAGTCCAATCTATCAATGGTATCGTTCATGCTTTGGTTTTCTTTCTATATTTTTCGATAATTATCTGTGAGCTCCGCCACTGACTTCTCTATCGGCGCGAGTTTGTTTTCGAATGTTTTTACTATAGCAGCAATCAGGTTATCAGATATTGTTTTTTTGAAATTTTCAGAATTTATACATTTAGTTAAAGCATTATTAACTGCATTTTCTATTTCTTCACGAACTTCCCGTGTAATAACCATTAGTGATGCCGCGAGACGAGAGGTCTTGTCTCGTCTCGAACGAGACGGGAGAGACATTTTCTCTCGAAAACAGATTCGAGACGAGATGAGAGAGTGTCATCTCTCGACGAGAATTTCTCGTTTCTCTTGAGCTCTCTCGGGCTCTCTCGAATAATTTTCTCTTTGCTTATTTGAAATTTTCAATTGTTTATCGTAACTTAAAATTTTAACATAGATTTCGAGTTAGTCAAAAAGTTAACTATAACACACCTATTCTATATATATTAAATGGTAACAAAGATACTTGTGTTATTAGGATTTTATAAATAGTGATTTATAAGAAAAAATATTTATCATTTCATTTATTTAAAATTTATACAATTATTCTTATATTTAACTCATTCTGCTTTTCTAAGGTTACTTTTGAAGAAAAGTTTTTAAGCGTTTTTTCGAAAAACTGTCAAAGAAAAGGTAATACAAACGAATGTATTATATACAGTGAGGACGAAAATTGTACCCTCCACTATTTTAACTTTTAAATGAAAAAGATAATGACAAAACAAAAACGAGGTAAAACTCAAGATTTATTATATTTTTGTTATAACGAGATGCACTTTACTTGGGACACGTAAGATAGAGGGAGCTACTAGCTTTAAATTTTCTGATGGAAGTAGGGTCATGTAATACCTCATTTGAAAGGTATTTTCTATATTTTTACGTTTATGTAAACAGATTTAGGTGTTTATGTTTTTACAGAAATTACATTAAATAAATTCATAAAGTAGGTAAAATTCTTTTTTTTATTTACCGCTTCAACCTCAAAGAATCATTACCAGAGGTATAATAACTTATAAATGCTGTTTTTTACAATAGTATGCAATGGATAATTAATAGTTTGGCTAGTACAGAGTAAATATCAGTATCTCTTATAAATTTAAGTAATTTTTTACCGTAAGAAGAATTTAACACTGCACAAATGGCAATTTTTTGTAGCTGGTACTTTGTTCTTATACAGACATGTTCTGGGCCTTTACTAATAAGTTACATTCTTGATAAACCTCATATTAACAATTTTTGTTTATTACTAAGGAAACGCTTCTTGCATTTACTTAAATAAATAAATTAGGTGAATTAAAAACCGCTTGACGTATTAAATTTTTCATAACTTCTTGGCAAAAAAAAAGCTTATTAAAAAATTATCTTCTAACATTATCTAACATTTCTAGGATTATTGTGGCACACGAAGATTATCAAGAATGTAATTTTTGTAAAACCAAAAAAAAAATAAAACTGTTTGCTTGGACCTAAATATAATCAAATCTTTAAAATAAGGTATTACATGACTTAACTTTCCATTAAAAACGCCCTCTATTTTACGTCTCAAGTAAAGTGCTTCTCATTATAACAAAAATATCAATGTTTCTCTAATTTCACATCATTTTTGTTTTGTCTTCTTGCATTTTGAAAACATACTACAAAATGCTTTTATTTGACATTGCAGGATTGCATTTGAAAAATTCTAACTTCCAATTTCACCTCTTCCCTCCTTCCCCAACTGACTTATTATTTACTTCAAATTTCAATTGTAACTAACTTATTATTTACTTCAAATTTCAATTGTAAAATTACTGTGACAGACGGACAGACAGAGATATAAGTGTTTCTTATTGCCAAATTTGGGTACTAATGCGCAAATTACTTGAAAAATTCTTTGTTTTTGTCTTACAAATTGTACCGTTTTTTCATGTTTCGTCTTTTTCAAATTTAAATTTGATATTATTTTTTCACGAGAGAAACGAGACGAGACGAGACAAGACGAGAGAAAGGCTCTCTCGAGCGAGAGAAGCGCCTTCTCGTCGAGACAAGAGAACCAGTTATCTTTCGCCCTACGAGATGAGACGAGAGAGGCCACTCTCTCGTCTAGTCTTGTCTCGCGGCATCACTAATAACCATTGCTGCAATTACACTACTGTATACCATTTATTTTGTTTAATATGTCAGCAGGATTTTAAATCTGTAAATTGTGTATTACCGTTTAAATTTGTATAAATTTGCAGAGCACACTTCACAAAAAACCTTCTATTCAGTCGCCATACTAAGTTAATGTTATGTGGTGCATTGGATTACTAATAAAATTAGCCATTTTTGTAATAAATAAAAAATAAAAAAATCGTTCTTTATTAAATTATTTATTTGTTAAAATTTTAATATTTTTTTTCCAATTCTTAGAACTTAGTAATGTTTTCTACCTATCAACCTAATTTGTCGAACAATTTATTATTTTTCTGACAACAAAACTTTATTATTTTTATTAAATATCCTAGTCCATTTGCGAGCTCGGCTTTTCGCTGAGAATCGAATCAACTCCTGATTTAATGTTTTCTTTGACCCTTTGTGTTTTTATTTTTCCGTTCTTGTTGTTCGTCTACGAAACGACAATCTCGAAACATTCTTGCCAGTGGCACAGCAAAAATGTATTATGAAATAAAAAAAAAAACTATTCCGAGTTTCAGATACAAGTCTGATATTTAAGGTTTTCGGATATAATGTACCGATTATATAAAATTTCTTTTGAGGAAGGCTAAAAATACAATAATTTTGTATGAGGATCTGAAAATAAACTATTTTTTATTTTATTCTTGTTACATAATTACTGTAACACATCGCACCTTCAATACAATACTAACGCAATAAAAATCGCAATTTTGTACAAATATGATATCCCAAAATACTAAACAATTCAAATTTCGCACTTTTTTTTCAAATTTCTTCATTGTGGACCGTTTTAGAGATATAAAACAAAAAATATATAGATTAACATCATAAACAACTCTTATAAAACACCTTCCCACCTTATGGAGACTGAGACCCACACCGGTAAAGTCGTAGCGTAACAAAAACGAGAAATGATTTAACTTGCAACAAAAGACCGAAAGCCGATAGTAGTATTAGGACGTTAAATTTTTTGTTTTGTGAAGCATTGGCATTACTTAGGTTAAACCATGTGATGATTTTCAGAAGCCTTCATTTTTAATACCGTTCCATATCGCCTTTTGATTAGGGTTTAAAAGACTGCTCATGTAAAATATGTGGGCTCCTTACTTCGCCTATTTATATTCTAATAGAGGACAGAAGGATGAGTATTGCAACTATGTTAAAAGAAATAAATTGGCTTTCAGTTCATAATTATGTTCAATACATAACTGATATTTATTTATAAAATAAAAATGACATAGTACCATCGCATCAAATTCAAATTCAATATAATTCGCAATATCACAACTATAACACAAGAAGCCAATCTCACTTTCATGTACGGCAAGCCATCACTAAAAGTTCCCAAAATACAATTTTTATTAAAGGTTTAAAAAATTTAATAGACTGCCTACAGAAATTAAAAAAAAAACAACAGTAAATGTATTCAAAAGTAACCTCAAACAATACTTGATAAATAAACAGAACGGATATACTTTCTTGTGATAATACTCTTTAAACCTGTCCTTCTTAAGTATTTCCCTTAATTTATTGTTATTTTACCCCTCGTTTTACCTCGTTTAACTACTTACTATGTTTAAATTATTAATAGTTTTGCGACGATAGGTTATAGCAACTTATAGCCACAAAACTAATTTTGTGTTAAAGAAGATCCATAGAGAGCAATGTAATTTACAAAGGCCTTCTTTCAACATACAAATAAATGACAACTTTATAATTAAAATAAAAAACACAACAAAATACTTCGGTATCATAATTGATGAAAATTTGAAATGGGTTGATCACATTACGTCATTAAAATCCCAAGGTAAGAAGATTCATTTTTAAATTTTATGAATTGAGGAAATTTATGACCAGGAGTTTACTAATTATTATTTACAATTCGCTGGTTGAATATGTAATCTAAAATCGTATAATTAAAATTATCTACCAAAAACCAGCATAATATCCTACCTCTCTTTTATATATTAAAAAAGTGCTTTGTATAAGAACATTATATTATCTGTTATGCTATACCTTTATTTATGGAAAGCCTGAATTGAGATACACTACAAATTATTTGCAATAAATATCAAAAGAAGCATACATTTTTAAATAATTTGATATTTAAGAGCCATTCACACATTACAGTTGACATCTTGATACTTGACAGGCACAGCCCAGCATTATTCTGATTTTTGCCGAATAAAATGGCCGGTTAATTATTTTATGGGGTTACGACAGGGAGCCAGTAAATTTGATGAAGGTGTTCTTGTGACTAGGGGGCGAAATAGTAGTACGCTGAAATTAGTACCACCATTAAAAAGTCATTTTTAAGAAACTGCTTATTTATTTTTCATAAATTGGCAGGCTTGGAGACTAATTTCGATTAAAAATAGCCTCCAAAATGGCTATGGTTACAAGTATGAAGGTCGCAACCCGCCTTAGAAATTTCACCTTTACTATCAACAGCTGTTGTTTGACAGGTCGTTAGAGAATGTTTGCAATTTATGGAATTATAAGAATGTCAGGAATGTTGACGTTAAAAATAATTGAAATTCCTAAAATTGTCACATAAGAAATGCACAGCCGGATTTTAATAAAAATGATATTAAAGTAGTTAGGATGAACCGAAAATTCTTAAAATAAATAGGGTTCTACGTTAGAAGTAATCATTCAAGAAAATCAAAACCGTAAGTCAATCAGAACTTTCGTTCTAGAGTTATCGTGTCGGCATAAATACACACAGACGACCAGACAAAATTTTTTTTGCATTTTCGGGGGTAAGAAATTTTTTTCCTTTTCACGAATGCAATACTGAGGCCCCATAGGAAGGGCCTCAGTTATTTTGTGTTTCTTCCTTTATCCGTTTATGAGTTATCGTATGGAGACAAACACACACACACACACACACACACACACACACACACCCACGCACGCACGCACGCACGCACGCACGCACGCACGCACGCACGCACGCACGCACGCACGCACGCACGCACGCACGCACGCACGCACGCACGCACGCACCCACACACACACACACACACACACACACACACACACACACACACACACACACACACACACACACACACACACACACACACACACACACACACACACACACACACACACACACACACACACACACACACACACACACACACACACACACACACACACACATACAGGTCCCGGTAGTTTTGTGACATCCGGACCTGCAGACGAAATTGTGGCACATTTGATGCCGGCTTGTGTATGCATTGTACTTAAATTTAGGAATGTAATGCACTAGGTTGCGCTCTTATACACACCGTAGTTTCGGAAATAAAATTGCAAACCTTAGGCAAACATGTGGCATCCGTTGCCACATTAATTACATTTATCCAAAATTGTGTTTAGGGTGCCGCAATATATTAACTGTGTACTGTGTGTTATGGATGCCACATCAAATGCATTTACCCAAAGATGTGTAGGGTGCCACATGAAATGCATTTATACAAAATTGTGTTTAGGGTGCCACAATATAGTTACTGTGTACTGTGTGTTATGGATGCCACGTCAAATGTATTTACTCAAAGATGTGTAGGGTGCCACGAGAAATGTATTTGCTTTGTACCGTGTTAAGGTTGCCACATGTTCAGGGTGTGTGTCGAAAATTTCGTAGCACTTAAATGCTTAGTCATGAATCGTGATTTTATAAATTATTAATTAATTTGACAGTTTTTCATTTAAAACTAGTGCAATTTATGATTTAGTAAATCAAATATACTTTGATAACTGGTCGTAAAATCTATTGGATCATTGATGGCATTTCTAAAATGTGGCAAACTGTCAAGTTAATTAATTAATATTCACAAATCTTAAAAAAAATGATCTAATTATTTTTGCTACGTCTTAATTAGTAGGGTTTGTAAAATAAATCTATAAAATATGGGTTTCAAATGATTTTAACTTATATCCTAAATAGCTATCATTGAAACAGTTTCTGTTTTTATTCATGCGATTCATGACTTTATATTTCTTATTAAATTGATACTTCTTGGAGAGTGCAAGGTAAGTTAGATACACATAGTATTTTGTTAATTTATTTGTGTATTTTAAAATTTTTAGAGGCTAAAGAGAACGTCGGGCAAGCCCACAACAAAAACGATAAGTAGCTAGATGTACGATTGGAAGAAGTCAGTATACCTTTAACTGTCAGTTAGTTCCTGTAGTTTCAATTCTTAAAACCATAGCAATAGGCCGACATTTAAAGTTTCCAGAAGGTAAAAAAATCAGTCCCAACGTGCATGATACGTTTTTATATTAATTTTTGTACTTACTAAACTGTAACAAAAATAAAACCTAAAACTGAATAAACATATTTTTATTTATTTTTAATTCTAGTCGAACATAACATAAAATCATATAAAAATGTTCATTGTATATTGAAAAAAAGGTCGATTTTAACAAAACAAAATTATAACTCTTCAAGAAAACGTAAGCAAGTATTTATGACAACTGTTCATAATTTGTTGCAGAACTAAATATTTTCTAATATCAAAATAAATGGTTTAAACATTAAGGGTCTATTTATACTCCCTTATTATTATTATTATTATTTGCATTATGATTAAGGATTAAGTTGAACCTTCACAGTGTAATGGGGACATTTATACTCGATTTATGATTAGTATTAGCATTAATAGTTATGCTTTATAATTGACAGGTTCAACTTTTATGTTAAAACTTAAATTTCTTCTTTTCTATCAAAAGAATAATTGACGTATTTGGCCTTTGTTTTTAATAGATACCCTTTTTCAATATTTAGTCCAGTTTAATGCTTAATCATAATACTAATATAAATACTAATAATAAGGAAGTATAAATAGACCCCAAGGAATAATAAAACAGTTTAAAAATTTTCATTAAAATTATCATGTCGCCATTAAAAATTGAGAAGGTCCAACAATAGCAATAGTAATAATCTATTTTTTCTTTGTTTTATTTTTACTTATAATATTTTTAACGAAAAATTTGATATCGGTCCATGATCTGCGGCTAAGTATATCATTATGTTTTTCTTTAATTTTCATACACTTATCCTTTCCTGGTACTGATTCATTTTTTATGTCTACTTTAAACTTCTTCAGTAATACACCCTTTTCTGATTCATTCCATGGTACTCTAGCTAAAGCTGCTTCTCTCTTCGTCCTTTTAGGTTCATTTGTTTCTAAGAAAGAAAAGAGAATATATAATTACCTAAGCTACTAACTAGCAATTCTATAATACCCCGTACAAATGACATCATGGAGAAGCGGGCAATTTTATTTTTGACCAAGATATTTGTCAGTTTACAAATTATTATATACCCATTTTTGTAATATATTTTAGTAAACTACTTCGTAAAGACAATTTTTAAATCCAGCGCATAATTTGGTCATAAATCAGGTTTTGTTGCCCACCCTTGTAAAATTAGAATAATAAATGTACGTACTAGATGTTCGTTTGTTTTTTCCAATGAATGCTTCAGATGTTAATTCCTTCTTTTCGTTCGCAGTACTGCAACCTAAAACCTCAGCACTGTTTCTTGGAAATTCTTCCACTTCTTCATCACTAGCTTCGCCATCATTTTGATCAGGAGCATCCTCTTCTATGGGTGGTAAATCTTGGAAAATATTATATATGGATAGTTTATCAATAAATTTATTGGTTTTTTGTTTTAAATTACCTGCCCTAATTTGAAAGAACCCTGTATTGTGGGTGTAGAAGTTTTTTTTTTTAATTATATAATAATAATAATAAAACTTCATTATTGTAACAAGATTACATGTTATATAGTGTATATGTATAGAACACTATGTATAGGGTGTTCCGCATAAGTACCGACACAAAATAGGTACGTGTTGGGCACCCGAAAATATAATGATTTAACGCAATTTATTTTAATAGCAAATTGTACCCCTAAGGAGTTACGGAGGCCTAAAGTGGGGCCATATATTTTGGAAAATTTAATATCTCTACAACCGTTAACTTAAAATATCTATATGTGGTAGATTATTTAGACGCTTCATGAGCCTTAATTTGGACGTAAGTAAAAATTAATTGAAAAATTTTAAGGGGTTGTTTTGGGGTAACCGACCCCGATACAGAACTTTTTTGTCGTCATGGTTACCCCAAAATCACCCCTTAAAATATTTAAATTAATTCTTATTCACCCCCAAATTAAGACTTATGAAGCGCCTACATAATTTACCAAAAATACATTTTTTAGTTAAACGGTTGCAGACGGTTATATTTTTTAGAAATTTATGGCCTTACTTTAGACTTCCGTAACTCCTTAGTGGTACAACTTAATATAGAGGTCAATTGCGTTAAATGTCATATTTTGGGGTGCCCAACAAGCACATATTCTGAATCGGTACTTATGCGGATCACCATGTATATATATAAAAAAAATATAGGAATTTTAAAATTTGGTACAAATTTAAAACAATAGAATAAAAATATTGGTAAAAATCAAACAAAAGATGTGAACATTTTTAACTTTAATCAACCTGAAAAATTGACGAAAAAAATGATTATAATTTGCTCACCTTTTACTTCAATCTCCTCCAAAGATTTTCCAGCAAATTTATGTGCTTGCCCTTGGTCCACTGCCAGAAGTAACCTGCTAACTTTGGTAAGCTCAACTGTATTTTCATGGAGGCGATAAAATTCACGATGGACCCTTATATCGTGGCCCAGATGTCTCGCCAGCCAATCACACTCGTTTTCTTTAAGATTAAAGACTTGGCAAACGGTAGCTACGTACTTTCGTAACTTCGTACTTGTGATAGTTTCTGGCGACTTCAACATTGCATCAGAACACCATTTCTTAATACAATCGTGGCCTCTCATATAGGAATTTAAATCTCCTGCTCGCGCAAATACAAAAGGATTCCCCTCGGGCACTCCCACTTCTGTACGAGTTGCTAGAAGAAAATCGACAGACTCTTTCATTTCTTTTGTCAGCAGGACTGGAACTTTCCTTCCTCGCTTTCCCAATATCTCTATTACTGTTAGGGCATTTGCTAAACCAGTTTCAAATTTTGTCATCGATTCTTTTATTTCTGTTACACCTTGGCTGTGCCATGATGGTCTATTCGTGTACTGTTCAATTTTCATTCTTGCAGCTTCTCCTGAACGTCTTTTATTAAACAGAATTATACGAGCTAAGATAAGTGATGCTAGTTTACTCCAATTTTGAAGACTCTTTTCTCTTTCCATATTATTCCTTGTTTCTTGGATCATAAATTCCAAAAACTTGTTTAATTTGATTAAATCGCCAGTAATTGGAAGTAATTCAATGGAATTAAGTTTTCTTGATTGTAAAGTAGCTAATGCATTGGATGATATTCTAATGCTCCATTCCAAATCCAAAATTGACAAAAAACCCAACAGTAATTTATTTCTTCTTAGGTCGCCCTTTCGTAAACATAAACCTCTTTCAATCCCAATGCACTTTCTAATAGAATACCCAATTTTCAATGCTAAAGACGGAATTCCAAATTCAGTCCTTTTCGCTATTTGGTTATAGGTTTAACAAAGGGACTTTGTCGCTGAGACAACAGCATCAAACTTTTCAGGGACAAGAGCGTCAATTAACCTGTGAACATCGGTATTTTTCTTAGCGATCTCTATTGTTAATCTCCCAAGTTGCCTCATAGATTGCCTAATTAGTTCTGATTGAGTGCTGCTATATTTTTCATAGATAAATGCTCCAAATCTTAAAATAAGGTCATCTCTGTGACATATTTTAGATATTTCATCATCTCGCATTTTGTTTAAAATATTAGAACGAAAATCTTCTGTCATGTTGTGACCATAAATTCCATTTAGTAAAGCGGTACTTTCAGCAGCTGGTAGTCGTGATAATTTTTCACAACTTAAAATATTTTTGTTTCTCATGCAGATGCATGAGTATTTTAGATGATGCCATAGATTCCTTTTAATCATAAACCCTAGACATTCGGGACAAGGGCCATAATCGGAATATTTTAGGAACCTTCTTTCTTGTTCGGTTGGTCTGCGAGTTAAGATGAGTTCTCCTTTTTCTAATAAGAGTACGTCACAATTGTGATAAAAATCACCATTACGCGTCAGAGCATTAAAAGCTTCTCGTCGTTTCTTGGAATTTATCGGCATACTCAAGATTCTAGCAACTTCCGTTTCATTAGAATGGGCCCTTTCAAAATGTCTGGCTAAATTACGAAGCAACTTGTGACAAAAATAACAACTGTGGTCTTTATTCCGAATTCTCTTACCACCAGATGATTTTTTGGCACAGTTTATTTTAACCAGTTCTTTTGTCTTAGTTTTATTCATGGTACTAGATACACCAAAGGAATCATTGTCGGTTTCCTCATCGGTTTCCATTGAAGAAAAGTTTTCAGAATGATCAACGGGTAGACTTCGTGAAACTTGATTACATTCAGTATCACTAGATAGCATATTTTCAGGAGTGTCCGGTACTATCGAACTACTGTGGGATTCACCATTAGATAGGTATTCTGATTCGGAGCCGCCAGAACCAAAAGGTTCAGGTTCTGATAATGATTCTTCTTCGTCTCCAAATTTTATGTTTTTTGCATTACGTAAATTCGCAAGTTGTTCTGAATCAATTTGTATTGTTCGTGTAAGTGGAATTTCTGGACTAACATTTACTGGGGGTTTATCACTAGATGAAGATATCAATATATCTTGGAAATCTAAATAAGAAAATATACACTTCAATAATCATAAAATGTAGACTATAATTTTAAGAGGATTTCAAAACTATAAATAGAATAACTCTTGCCCGCGCCTTTGGAGTCGTATTTTCAATATAAAAAATGCATAACTGTCCTTAAAGGGACGATAATGGTTTTTAGAGTTCATGATACGTATATGATAATATTATAAATTATTAGAGTTAAATAAAATTATCCAATATTTTAATATAGTAATCTATTTAACAAAATCTTTGTAAACCACATATCACCAGATTGCTTGCGAACCTGACTCTCTAACAGACCACTTAAAACCACTCCCTATAAGTCAGGGCGAGCCGTAGGAAGTTTCACTTATTTGCTTTAAATTATTTTTTTATTTTTATTTATTTTTATTTATTTTATTTTTATTTATTTTTATTTATTTTTATTTATTTTTATTTATTTTTATTTATTTTTATTTATTTTTATTTATTTTTATTTATTTTTATTTATTTTTATTTATTTTTATTTATTTTTATTTATTTTTATTTATTTTTATTTATTTTTATTTATTTTTATTTATTTTTATTTATTTTTATTTATTTTTATTTATTTTTATTTATTTTTATTTATTTTTATTTATTTTTATTTATTTATTTTTATTTATTTTTATTTATTTATTTTTATTTATTTTTATTTATTTTTATTTATTTTTATTTATTTTTATTTATTTTTATTTATTTTTATTTATTTTTATTTATTTTTATTTATTTTTATTTATTTTTATTTTTATTTTTTATTTATTTTTATTTATTTTTATTTATTTTTATTTATTTTTATTTATTTTTATTTATTTTTATTTATTTTTATTTATTTTTATTTATTTTTATTTATTTTTATTTATTTTTATTTATTTTTATTTATTTTTATTTATTTTTATTTATTTTTATTTATTATTATTTATTTTTATTTATTTTTATTTATTTTCATTTATTTTTATTTATTTTTATTTATTTTTATTTATTTTTATTTATTTTTATTTATTTTTATTTATTTTTATTTATTTTTATTTATTTTTATTTATTTTTATTTATTATTATTAATTATTATATACTTCTATTTAATTTTATTTATTTTCACGATATTTTAAAATAAAAAATCCAAAAACCCTGAAATGCGTTATTACTATCTTGTAATGAGTAGCTAAAATAATTCAATTTTTCAATTTCGTATCTTTAAAAGGTCATACTTCCATACAAATTACCCCCTTCCCCTATTTCATCCCTTTCAAATGTAAAAATCCATAAACCCTAAACACGTTAATATTTATATATGACGAGTAGTTACAATTCTAATTTTAAATTTTTTCTTTAAAAAACGGGTACGCCCATACAAACCCCCTCCCCCTTAAAAATAGATAAATTCAAAAACCCTATCCCGTCAATATTTATTTATGATGAGTAGCTACAATTTAAATTTTTAATATCCTACCCTTAAAAACCAATATTCCATACACCTTTTCACCCCCTATTTCCTTCCCTTTAAATGTGAAAATTCAAAAATTCTAAATATGTCAATATTTATTTATGTGGAGTGGCACAATTCAAATTTGAAACTTCCTACACTTGAAAACCGATACAAACTTCTCCCCGTTTCACCTCCTTAAAATATAAAAATTCAAAAACTCTAATTACTTCAACATTTATTTTTGATGAGTAGCTACAATTCCAATTTATAATTTCCTACCTTTAGTAAACCGATGTTCCCATACAAATTTTCACCCCCTATTCCCCTCCCCTTAAATATGAAAATTATAAAACCCTAAACACGTCAATATATTTGTTATTATAAGAAACTACAATTCCAATTTTTAATTTCCTACCTTTAACAAACCAAAATTCTCATACAAATTTTTACCCCGTTTCCCTTCCTTAAAATGTGAAAATTCAAAAACCCTAAATAGGCCAATATTTATTCATGAGTAGCTACAATTCCAATTTTATATTTCCTACCCTTAAAAACCGATACAAACTTTCTCCTATTTCACCCCCTTAAAACGTAAAAATTCAGAAACCATAAACATGTCAATATTTATTTATGACGAGTAGCAATAATTCTTATTTTTAAATTCCTACCTTTAAAAAACCGATATTCCCATACACATTTTCACCCCCTCTTCCCCTCCCTTTAAATGTTATTATTCAAAAACACTAAACACGTCAATATTTAATTTTCCCCCCCTTAAAATATAAAAATTCAAAAACTCTCAACACGTCGTTATTTATTTATAATGAGTGGCTACAATTCCAATTTTAAATTTCCTACCCTTAAAAACCGATACAAACTTCCCCCGATTTCACCCCCTTAAAATGTAAAAATTAAAAACCCAAAAGATGTCAATATTTATTTATGATGAATAGCAACAATTCCAATTTTTAAATTCCTACCTTTAAAAAAACCGATATTCCCATATACATTTTCACCCCCTGTTTCCCTCATCTTAAATGTGAAAATCCAAAAGCCCTAAATACGTCAATATTTATTTATGATAAGTAGCTACAATTCCAATTTAAAATTTCCTACCCTTAAAAACTGATACAAACTTCCCCCCGTATCACCCCCTTAAACTGTAAACATTCAAAAACACTAAACACATCAATAATTATTTGTGATGAGTAGCCACGATTAAAATTTTTCATATCCTACCTTCAATAAACCAATATTTCCACAAACATTTGCACCCCCTGTTTCTCTCCCTTAAAATGTGTAAATTCAAAAACCCTAAACACGTTAATATTTATTTATGATGAGTGGCTACAATTCCAATTTTTTATTTCATACCTTTTAAAAACCAATATTCCCAAACAAATTTTCACCCCCATGTTTCCCTTCCTTTAAATGTAAAAATTCAAAAACCCCAAACATGTCAATAGTTATATATGATGAGTAGCTACAATTTCAATTTTTAATTTCCCACTCCTAAAAACCGATGCAACCTTTCCCCCATTTCACCCCCTTGAAATGTAAAAATTCAAAAACACTAAAATGTCAATATTTATTTAAGTTGAGTAGCTACATTTACAATTTTTAATTTTCTACTCTTAAAGAACCGATATTCCCATACACATTTTCACCCCCTGTTTCCCTCCCCTTAAATGTGAAAATCTAAAAACACTAAATACGTAAATATTTATTTATGATGAGTAGCTACAATTCCAATTTTTTATTTCCTACCCTTAAAAACTGATACAAACTTCCCCCTGTGTCACCCCCTTAAACTGTAAACATTTAAAAACACTAAACACATCAGTATTTATTAAAGATAAGTAGCTAAAATTCCAAGTTTTAATTTCCTACCTTTAAAAAACCGATATTCCCATACACAATTTTACCCCCTGTTTCCCGGCCTTTAAATGTGAAAATCAAAAACCCTGAACATATCAATAGTTTTTTTATGGTAAGTAGCTACATTCCAATTTTTAAAAAACCTATATTCTTATACAAATTTTTACCCCGTTTACCCCCCTATAAATGTGAAAATCCAAAAACTTTAAACCCGTCATTATTTAATTATTTACAATTCTAATTTTCAAGTTCCTATCTCTAATTTTCAAGTTCCTATCTTTAAAAAAATCGATACTTCAAGAAACTTTCACACCTTTTTCCCACCCTTAAAATGTGTAAAAGATAGGTAGGTAAAATCAAATGGGTACTTACTTTTAACTGCCAGCTCTCTATTTTCTTTATCCAGACTTTTTGTCGTTTCATAAGCCGGCAAATTTAATAAACGATTGCACATTTCACTATTTTCCACTTGTAGCATCCTTAATATTTTTTTACCTCTGGTTTCCATTTCCTAAAATATTCAGTAGTTTAGCCATGTAATGAAAACTATAAAAAAATGCGCACTTACGAAATAATTGACAAAACAACCAGTTAAAACGTTTATCCACTGTGGCGTTCGAGACACAACTGATTAAACATCAAAACAATGAAATAGTGTAAAGTGTGTGTGACCAGAGGGCGCCACTCCATTGATTAGCAAAGAGAGTCACAATTTGGTCTAGGGCACGCAAAATAGAGACGCAATTGTAGCGTACTACACACTGATTGAATTCCCGCCACGTCTTAAAGAGTAGCGCCTTATTCTAGCAGGCAATCTGCGCACTATCCGCATAGATGAAGTATGTTCAAACCGCCACATACAAAATAGAATTGCAGCCAAGTTATTACTAGTTTTGTTGTGACAACCGAATGTGTGTTGCCACAACAAAAACGTTCGCCGGAATTGAGTTTTATGCACACACAAGCTGCCACAATCAATACCATGCGAACACACACACACACACACACACACACACACACACACACACACACACACACACACACACACACACACACACACACACACACACACACACACACACACACACACACACACACACACACACACACACACACACACACACACACACACACACACACACACACACACACACACACACACACACACACACACACACACACACACACACACACACACACACACACACACACACACACACACACACACACACACACACACACACACACACACACACACACACACACACACACACACACACACACACACACACACACACACACACACACACACACACACACACACACACACACACACACACACACACACACACACACACACACACACACACACACACACACACACACACACACACACACACACACACACACACACACACACACACACACACACACACACACACACACACACACACACACACACACACACACACACACACACACACACACACACACACACACACACACACACACACACACACACACACACACACACACACACACACACACACACACACACACACACACACACACACACACACACACACACACACACACACACACACACACACACACACACACACACACACACACACACACACACACACACACACACACACACACACACACACACACACACACACACACACACACACACACACACACACACACACACACACACACACACACACACACACACACACACACACACACACACACACACACACACACACACACACACACACACACACACACACACACACACACACACACACACACACACACACACACACACACACACACACACACACACACACACACACACACACACACACACACACACACACACACACACACACACACACACACACACACACACACACACAAAGGCACACAGACAGACAGATATCATCGGATTTAAGGGACCACAAAACGTTTCTATCTGTCAAAAACTCGAGTTCTAAAAAAATTTTATATTTTTCTTACTGCGGATACAGAAAAGTAAAAATTTTACAAAATTCAAATACAACACCACAACATAATATTTAGAAATAAAACCATAGTAAATTATGTTAGCTTATTTCTCATTGTAAACATATAGATAGTCATCTTTAACGGCAATTTTCTCGAAACACCATTTTTTAAGTTGTATCATCTGATTGTCCTGTTTTTCGCTTGCTATTTGTAGTTGGGTACATTAAAGCGGAGTTAACAACATGTACTATGTCCGGGTTGTGGAAGCGGTCATGTGACTTGTTAAATTCAAAGTAAATTTAGTTATCGATGGATTTTTTCATACTTTTCTGGCAATAACGTATTGCTACTTTCCGGAAAAACTGTCCCAACTCGAAAAATTTAATTTTTACGTTTGTACCGACATTCAACGCACAATAATTTAAAAATCTATTACGAAAAAAATCGTCACAACTTAAATACCAAAAATAACAGCTGTGCCCTCCTGTCGCGAAATGTCACTAATCTGAATTTTCCCTCCTTTAACGCGTAAGACTAGCTTATTTCAATTGTACCGTGGTAACTGCGTTGTTATTTACTGAAAAGTGTCACAAAACAATAAGTATTTCTAAAATGTTTGCAAGGAACATCGTCACATTTTTAGTTGTCTCAATTTTCATGACAAAGTAATTTTTGTGCTGTGAATTACTGTCAGTAGAGAGAGAAAGAATATATGTTTAATGTCCAAGTTAAAATACTTATTGACAAACACAATATTGTTATATAAAGCACAAATAAATAGTCAATAAAATATAGACAAACATAATTATAAATTAACATTAATACATACATCTAAAATAAAATAGAACAAAACAAAATAAAACACATATCACAGTGTCTCGTCATTATAAAATTCTGTAATATCATAATAAGGCCTAGTTAAGAGAAATCTCCTGAGCATCTTTCTAAAACAATTATGTGACTCAACATCTGTCAAAGTATATGATAGTCTGTTGTATTATACATCTTGATACCATAATATATAAAAGAGTCACTTATAAGTTCAGTTTTGGGAATAGGCAACTTTAAGTTACCCGTTTGGCGAGTTACACAGGATATATTCGATTTATATTTCGACTTGTTCTTATGAATCATGCAACAAGTTTTTAAGATAAATAAAGAAGTTAATGTTAATATTTCTTGTTTTAAGAACAGCTGTCTACATGAAACTAATTTTTGTGCTCCACATAAAAACCTTATTACCCGTTTTTGCATTATAAAGACTCTACAAAATAACTTGGCAGAACAGACTCCCCAAAACTTAACAGCAAACGTAAATTGGAGTCAACTAACGCATAATATGTAGTTTTTGCTGCACAAACTCCTAATTCATGAGAGGTAGTTTCTAATGGCATAAAAACCCGATGCGAGTTTTTTTAAAAGTTGATCCATATGAGATTTGAATTTCAAGTCCCTGTAAACCCAAAAACTTTGTGGAGTTTGTGGCTTCTGCAGTATCCATATCTATTAAAATATCAGGAATATTACATTTAAAGGTTAATATTTTTGTTTTTTAAAATTTAATGACAGAAAATTTGCAGTACACCATGTTTTAAAGGATTTGAGGTCATTACTAATATTTGCATAAAGAATATTGACGTCTTTATTATGCCACAAGATAGTAGTATCGTCAGCAAATAGAGTCAAACTTCCTGAGATATTTAACTTACCTAAATCATTTATATAAATTATAAACAGAGTTGGCCCAAGAACAGAACCTTGAGGGACACCCAATTTTATGTCACTTGTTTTCGAGTCTGTAACAGTTCGGACTAACGGTTTGCGACCTAAAAGGCAGGATTTCATCCAACTCAAGGCCACATCTCTTATGCCATAAACTTCAAGCTTTCGCAGCAGTACTGCGTGGATGATACAGTCAAAAGCTTCAGTCAGATCATAAAATACTGCTGCTACGGCCTCGTTGAAATTTATACTTGTATAGGCTAATTCCAAACAAGAAGAAACAGCATCCGATACGTTTTTGTTGTGTTGAAAACCGAATTGATTTATGTCCAGTATATTATTTTGGTCTATACCGGGTGTCCCAGATTTTTTTGCCCAGCGGATATCTCGGTTATTTAATGATATAAAATTGTAAAAAAAAATATGAATAATATTTGTCTAGTAGCCTTTTAAATTCCACTACATAAAGTTATATTCATCAATCTACCCCATAGGAACAACCCCTAACTTTTTTTTTTCAAATGTCACCCCTATATTTTTTTTCGCTGATATAAATACTCAATTTGTCCCGAATACAACGATATGATTTTTGATATACTTTACAGAGTCATAAAGCCGGTAAAGACTAAAAACCAATGTTGTGGTTAAAGTCATTAATAATTAGTTTACATTTTATCATTTTATTATATTAAAAAATAACAAATCCAATGAATAGGTAAACCTCTTAATATGTTTTTTAAATAATTGAATATTTACAAAAATTGTTCGAAATGGCCCCCATTACTTGCCAAACATGCTTCAAAACGTCGAATGAGTTCACGAGTACATGACGCTGTAATCATTTCTGGTGTAATGTTATTGCAGGCTTGTACTATTTTATTTTGCAAATCTTCTAAATTCAATGGCTGTGTTTCAAATACCACGGTCTTCAGATATCCCCATAAAAAAAAATCTAGAGGCGATAAATCTGGTGAACGCGCAGGCCACCTCAAAGGGCCGCTGTTTCCGATCCACTGATTTTCAAAGCGTTCGTTTAAAAATTGGGTAACTAAATTACTATTATGTGGAGGAGCTCCATCTTGTTGCCACCACATAGCACCTCTTTCTTGTATTGGAATTTCTTCAAGAAGTTCTGGAAGGTCATTTTCAAGAAAGTGTAAGTACCTAGCACCAGTTAACGTACCTTGAAAAAAATAGGGACCTATCAGTCGTCCCTGAAATAATCCACACCACACATTTACTCCCCAGATGGTCTGAAAGTTAGTTTCCCTAACCCAGTGAGGGTTTTCAGGAGACCAATAATGCATATTGTGACGATTTACAGTAGCATTATTGTGAAACCTTGATTCGTCACTCCACAATATCTGGTTCAAAATGTTGGGATTTCGTTCCATTAAATCTTCAAAATGTGCTATTAATGTTATCCTTCTTTCGAAATCTCCAGCTCTAAGTTCCTGATGCAAATGAATTTTAAACGGATGAAAATTATAGGATTTTAGGATTCTTTGTACTGACGACTTACTAATATGAACCTCGTTAGCTAGGTTTCGCGTCGATATCTGGGGATGTACTTGCACATAAGCTAATACATTAATGCACATTTCTTCAGTTCTTACAGCAGCAGCATGTTGACGATGTTTGTCTTTTCCTGGAAATGACCCTTCTCTCATCCTAGTCTCAACATAAGAATATGTTTTACGTGATGGTTGTCGGCGCTCAGGAAACCTCTGTTGATACAAGTGTACAGCAGCACGAGAATTTTTTTGGCACTCACCAAAAATTAAAAGCATATCAACATATTCGTTTGGAGTGAATGTAAAGGGCATTTTGTCTGTTGTTTATAGCTAGCGAACAATTTCAGAAATGGTCTAAGCATATCGTTAGTTAGTTATAGGTAACAAAAAAAAAAAACAAAAACGAAGCAATTCTAATCAAAATAAAAAGAAAATACCAGGTGATACAAAATTAATGACTTTAACCACAACATTGGTTTTTAGTCTTTACCGGCTTTATGATATCATATCGTTGCATTCGGGACAAATTGAGTATTTATATCAGCGAAAAAAAATATAGGGGTGACATTTGAAAAAAAAAAGTTAGGGGTTGTTCCTATGGGGTGGATTGATGAATATAACTTTATGTAGTGGAATTTAAAAGGCTACTAGACAAATATTATTCATATTTTTTTTTACAATTTTATATCATTAAATAACCGAGATATCCGCTGGGCAAAAAAATCTGGGACACCCGGTATATCCAACTAGTCGAGTTTTTACAAGTTTCTCAATAATTTTTCCCACTATCGGAATTAGAGATATGAGCCTAAAATTAGACGGCTCAGTCAAGTCTCCGCCCTTATATAATGGAACTACAACACCCGTTTTAAGAAAAGGAGGAAAAGTACCTTCATTAAAACTTTTATTTATTAAAATGGATAAAACGTCCAATGCAGTGGTAGGTAAGTTTTGAAATATTTTTACTGACATTCCAACATATCCTGATGCAGTTTTGTTGAGTATGTCATTAAAAAACTTTTAATATTTCTAAGGAATATCTTTCTCTTAAGAAAAAAATCTGATGTGTCCAACACATGACTTTCCTATCTAGTTATTATAGGCATTTTCCGGTTATTTTGTACAACCTATTGCAGCATCTCTATAAATGTTTAGAGGATAAACTAAATATATACATTTTACACATACATCTACCTCGAAACATTTTTCTATAGATATTCATTGAAAACGAAAATACAGAAAAATTAAAATTTAGCACTTTTCCATTACGGACCATTTTAGAAAAATCATGTATAAACAAAAATTATAGAAATCGATATCGCAAACAACTTTTAGTTCAACAATTTTCATAAAAATCAGAATTTTGCACATTTTGTCAAATTTCTCGAATACGGACCATTTCAGGAAATTTTGACATAAAACAAAAATTATAGATAATAATATTAGAAGTAACTTTTATTAGAACAATTTTCTTCTCCAAACATAAATAACAGATATATTCCATAAAATATAAAAACGGCCTCCCATAAAGTACCCCCCCAGATGTTCCAACTTTGTCCAAAATCTAATTATTTCACGTCAGGCCGAAATAAACCTTAAGTTTAAAATTTAATGTTTTTTCCTTTATCCGTTTTTGAGTTTTCTTCAAATTTCGAAATTTACACATTTTCTCAAATATCTCGAATACGGTCCATTTTAGAGAAATTATGTATAGGACAAAAATTATAGAGAATTATATTATAAACAACTTTTATTTGAACAATTTTTATAAAAAATTATGTTTTTTACATTTTGTCAAATTTCTCGAATACGGACCATTTTAGGAAAATTTTGCATAAAACAAAAATTATAGATAATTATATTAGAAGTAACTTTTATTTGAAGAATTTTCTTCTCCAAGCGTAAATAACAGATATATTCCATAAAATATAAAAATGACCACCTATAAAGTACCCCCCCAGATGTTCCGACACTGCCCAAAATCTAATCAGCTCATTGGACGCTGAAACAAAGCTTAAGTTTAAAATTTGGTGTTTTTCTGTGTATCGGTTCATGAGTTATGCGTTATACAGACACACACACACACACACAGACACACAGACACACAGACACACACACACACACACACACACACACACACACACACACACACACACACACACACACACACACACACACACACACACACACACACACACACACACACACACACACACACACACACACACACACACACACACACACACACACACACACACACACACACACACACACACACACACACACACACACACACACACACACACACACACACACACACACACACACACACACACACACACACACACACACACACACACACACAGACATCATCGCGAAAATAGTCAAAACGGATTCAGGGGACCTCAAAACGTAAAAATCCGTCGAAAACTCGAGGTCGAAAAAAATCATGATTCCTATACTTTCCTTATATCTGTATACAGATAGGAAAGTAAAAATGATTATTTAATTGGTGATGATTTTACAAATTATAATGGGTCAATTGTTCTATTTAGATTTTCAGCGATATTGCAATAAAATGTATTTAAATTGTTAGGATTTATATTTGCATTGCACGATTTATGGGTACATTTGCCACTCAATTCAATTATTATAATAAACCAAGTTTCCCTTACCTTATTTATTGAGCTCTCAATTCTTGTATGATAATACATAGCTCTATATTTTCTAATAAGTGTTCTATATAAAGTTCTGTAGCGATATTAGTAGTTTTAAAATAATTCAGTTTGCGTAAATTTTTCTATATAATTGAGAGATCTCATATTTTTTGATGAACATTTTAAACCAGCTGTAATCCATGGCTTTTTAACTTAATTTTTATTTTTTGAATAGGGAAAGACGCATTAAAAAATTTGCTTAAGTTTAAATAAAAATCGTTAATATCGGACCATACCCTTAATATTCCTTTTATTTTCCTTATCATACGTCATATTCTCTATCTGATAATAAAGCTATCCATGATTTAAGCTAGTATTATAAAATCGAACTCAGCTGAGTCGGCCTCGAACAAAAATCGAAGTTCTGTTATAACTTCTCTAGAGTTCCTGGTGGTTCCAATGTTGCACTAGTATAACAGTTAAGAAAATTTAAAGATTTACAACTGCCCATCTCTAAATTCCCACGATATAATCGAACTTCGATTTTCGTTCAAGTCCGACTCACCTGAGTTCGGTTTAAAAATACGGGCCTTAATTATTTTCATTCACCTTTAACAAGGCGACTGAAATCTTTTCATCAACGATGATTTGCTATACTCTTAGCCCCCCTCTTCGTACACCAGTGTAAAAGAATCCTCTGGCGCTGCAGCTTTATATTAAATTTTCCTCATACACAACAAGGCGACCCGACACCAACCGACATAGAAAACATAACCGGTCGAAAAATTCCTTTCTTTCCTCTTGGAAAGATTATTTTCAGGAACACAATGAACTTGATTTGTGGCTAAGTGTAAACTTGCTACGTTTCCAGAATGTTTAAAAAACTCACTCTAGGTCAAAAGGGTGTGTTAATTGAATTGTGTTGCCTGACAATTTGGAGATTAATTTTGTGAAAAATTATAGAGGTAGGTACCTACGATATTCACTGCGTCTGTAGTATATGTACATTGCAGAAATAGGTTGATTCGTGCAAAAAAGTTCATAAAATTTCATAATTTATTAAATGAACATAGTTGATAATAATCGATAATCATACACCATGTAATAACAACTGATAATCATACTTAGCAGAGCCGGCCCCAGGGTAGGGCGATCCGGGCGGCCGCCCGGAGCGCTATGATCTAGGGGCGCCAAAATCATGGAAAATGAAAATAAACTGATTAAAAAAATTAAAGTACAGGCTTTTTTAAAATGCACTAAAAAGTAAAGAATATTTTTTTATCATTCTGATATCATATCAATAAATTATTTTTCATAATATTGCATTGTCATCCGACCCTTGTAAGTATATCAAATTTCATTGAAATCGGTTCACGGGAATTTTCTCAAAAACGCGTTGCAAGATTTGACTGATAGTTGACAAGATTAAGAGGCGGCAGGCGGAATTTATCATTTTTATTTCTAAGCACATAATTCAAATAATATATATTTAAACCTTAAGACAAAATCTAGTTGAATTCAATTCAACATGACAAAACCACTCAACCACCTGGTGCCTTTCAAGAATTGACAAGTTTTTCGGGCCGTGGCAACACGACTGTACAGGAAACAACAATTTTGAAACCAAGCGAAACAAGATGATCTAACAGCCCTTTTTAACTGCATATAAAAAGGAAGTAGACTTAAAACAATGCATTATTTGCCGCTAGACTTCGGCTGGTGCGAAATAAAATAGTTTGTTTAAATTGTTAGTGCAAAAAGCTTTAAAAAAAGTGCGTTTGACTTCTGTGAAGGTAAGTGTTTAAATTTTTGTTTTTATTTTTAAAAACTAAAAAAATCCATCAGAAATAAGCCCAAAAAAGGGTGGAGGGGTAGATTTCAAAAATTAGAGTTTAGATCAAAACATGGCTTGTCTGATATCAAATGAAAGGTAATTGAGCCTGGAGTTGAATAAAATGCATTTTATTTTTTTAAGCCAGTGGCTCACAGGGGGGATTTCAAAAATTAGAGTTAACATAAAAAATGGCTTGTGTGGTATCAAATGAAAGTTGATTGAACCTGCAGTTGAATAAAATTTATTTAATTTTTTCAAGCCAGTGGCGCACAAGGGGGGATTTCAAAAATTAGAGTTTACATCAAAAAACGGCTTGTGTGGTATCAAATGTAAAGTAATTAAGTCTGGATTTGAATAAATTGCATTTAATTTTTTTAAGCCAGTGGCGCACGAGAGGGGATTTCAAAAATTAGATTTTATATTAAAAAATGGCTTGTGTGGTATCAAATGAAAGGTAATTGAGTCTGGAGTTGAATGAAATAATTTTTTTTTAAGTCAGTGACGCATAAGAGGGGGATTTTAAAAATTAGAGTATAAATAAAATCATGGCCCGTGTGGTATCGAATGAAAGGTAATTAAGTCTGAAGTCGAATAAAATACATTTTTTTTAAGACAGTAACGCACAAGGGAAGGATTTCAGAAACTGTAATTTAAATCAAATCATAGCTTTCTTTGATATCAGTATTATCTTTTATTTTAATTATTTGTTCCAGAAACCAAAATGTCCGATGCTAAGAGAAAACCCTCTGTAAGCGAAGTTAAAAAACGGAGATTGAACCAGCAAACACAGCTTCAAAAACAGTTAGATACGCTGCAGTACTTCTTGAAAGAAGGTAGTTTCAACGCTCCCATAAACGACCAACATTTGAACATCGCCCAGCACCTAGATACTGACTTTCCGAATATGGACCCTCCTTTGGACGCAACCGTCAGCATTACGGAGCTGGGTAAAGGTACGTTTTGCAAGCAGCGATTTTGGCAATGATCGTTGAGCGATAATCGCATAGCGATGATTGCGAATACTGGTAGATAATATTAAAAAAGTACGTTTTGCAACAAGCGACTCTTGCGATGGTCGCTTAGCGATTACAGCTGGGCACTGTTATATGTTATTTCAAATGCTTCCCTTTTCCTATGAGCAGTCATAACAATAGTCGCTAGCGTCGATAGCGGATAATAATAATAATATAATAATAATAATTTATTTACAAAATAACGGTAAATACAATTTGAAATATTACAATATTATCTAGTAAATAAATAATATATATAAAATATATTTATAATAATTAAAAGTTATTTTTTTTTTTATTATATTTTGGTAACAGTTAACCTTTGTGACGACCAACTATAAGGAAAACCTGTCTGAAGTTGAGCGAATTAGGATCAACTGTAATACCCTACGTATAACTTTTTAATAATTTTTTTTTGTATATATTTTTTGTTTTAGAACAGTAATATTAAATAATAATAATAATAATAATAACACATTAAGAATAATGACCATAATAAAAGTAATAATTATAATAATAATAGTAACAATAATAATAATAATAACAATAATAATAATAATAATAATAATAATAATAATAATATTTCATTAATAATAATAATTTTCAATCATTGCAAGTATAGTTTGGCGTGGAAATTGTAAAACCCATTTTTTTATTAATTTTTTGTATAGATTTTTTGAATGAATTTGTTTTATCTCAATTGGCAATTTATTATATAGTTTAGGACCTATGTACCAAAAACTTCGTTGAGTGTTGGATTTCAATACTTTGGGTAAGACATATGTATAACTTTTTGAACGGGTATTATAATTGTATTCATTTTTTTTCAATTCGCCTTTATTGAAATGCTGCCTTATTAATAGATTCTGACAAAACAGTTGTCTAACATCAAATAATTTGCTTTCTTCGAATAGTTGCTGTGTTGGGTAAGTATATGGTTTTTTCAATATAATTTTTATGAGATATTTTTGCGTATTATTGAGATTGTTTACATGGCATTCTAATGCCCCTCCCCAAGCTATGATCCCGTATTTAATATGTGATTCAGCAAGCCCATAATAGATCATTTTTAATTGTTCAAAATTCAATAGTTTTGATAAAAATTTAAACCTAAATAATAAGGTTCTGAGTTTCTTTATTAAAAAATTAATATGTATATCCCATTTTAGGTGTTTGTCTATATATACCCCCAGATATTTAATATTAGATGCAAAACTAATGTCGACTAAATTTTTAATGACTCTAATTGAGATTTTATTGTAGGTAGGTGAGGTATTTTCATATGAGCAAAAAGGTATAAATAAAGTCTTGTTAAAATTGACAGTAAGCAAGTAGTGGTGAAACCAATCAAAGATACGAGGGAGGTCTTTCTCAACTAATATTTTTAATGTATCCCAGTCTGAGCTCTCATAAATAATTGCGGTGTCGTCAGCAAAACTAATTATTTTCCCATTTGAATTGACAGCAAATAAATTATTTAGATATATGTTAAACAATATTGGTCCTAGTACAGTTCCTTGTGGGACACCACATATAATATTTTTGTTTTCGCTGACCACATCATCAATTACGACAGATTGTTTTCTTTCTGTTAAATATGAACGAAGTAATTCATAGCTTTGACCTCTGAAACCAATCTCGTGTAGTGTATCGATCATTTTTGTATGACTAACCGTATCGAATGCTTTTGTAAGGTCGATGAAGATGCATAGAGATGCCTTTTTTTTATCAATATTTTCATATATATTTTTTATCAATTGAGCTATTGCATCTTCTGTCGATCTTCCCTCCCTAAATCCATATTGTTTGTCGGAAATTATATCGTATTTGTTCAAAAACTGTGAGATACGTATCTTTAAAATTTTCTCATAAACCTTTGCGAAATTAGTTATTAATGAAATTGGTCTATAATTTGTCATTAAGTCTTTTTTTCCTTTTTTGAATAATGGTTTTATGATTGTCGTTTTGAATGGCGTTGGAAAGATTCCTAATTGAAAAGATGTATTAATAATATATTTTAATGGTACAGCAACTTGACGTGAAATTTTTTTTAATGTTTCGGATTTTATACCATCAATTCCTGGAGCTTTATTTAGTTTAAGAGAATTAATAATATTAATGATCTCCTTTTCATTTGTATCTAATAAATACAACGAATTTGGAACGAGTTTTTTGTTAAATTTTTTGTCAACGGGTTTTATTTGCTTAGCAAGATTATTCCCAATATTGGAAAAAAAGTCACAAAATTCATTTGCAACAATTTTTTTATCATAAATTTTTAAACCATTTTTGTCAGTTATTTCACAGATATTGTTAGACTTCTTGTTTTGATTCATAATATTATTAATTGATTTCCATAGATCGGCAGAGTTTTTGCTACTTTTTTCAATTTCTGATTTATAATAATTGGATTTAGCGATTCTGATTAAATTTCTTAAATTGTTTCTATAAATTTTATAATTTTTAATATTATCGATTGAATTATTATTTTTCATTTTTTTGTAAAGTTTATCTTTTATATTAGAAGAAACCACTAATGATTTTGTTATCCAAGGGGATCTTTTTGCCTCTTTATTTTTAATTTTTTTGATGTATTCACTTTCTTTTATTTTAGTTTTAACAATATTAATAAAGTTATTGGTAGCCAGACAAACATTATTTTCAAATAGGACAGTTTCCCATTTTTCATTTTCTAGTTTATTCGTTAGAGCATCATAATTTATGTAAGTTTTAAAATTACTATTTTTTAATACATTTTCTCCTTTTTTGGGGGTAACAATTTGGACTATGGTGGTGAAGTGATCAGTAACAGAAGTTTCCAGTACAATAGGAACATACACGTTATTATCATTCGTTTTGTCTAATAAAAAAATATGATCGATACAAGTTTTGGAATTATCTTGCACCCTAGTAAATTGATTTATAAGTAATTTGTAACCCTCTCCATTTAGAATGTTCAAATATTCGATGGCTTCATTTTGTTCACTAAATAAATCAATGTTTATATCACCAGATAGGATGTGGAAATCAAAATCTTTATTCAAATTATTTATATATGACATTAGACTTTCATTAAAGTCAATGATCTTAGTGCATGGGGGTCTATATAGACATGTAATTAAATATGTTTTATTATTAGCGGTTAGATTAATTTTAATAGCTTTAATTATTCCAATATCTACAATTTTGAAAGAGTATTTAAAAGATTCTTTAATAAGTACAACGGTCCCATCATTTTTATTTATAGCGCTTTCATTATACAATAAGTCGTACCCATTTATTTTTAATATTTGTAAATCAGTCAATTGAAATGTTTCACACAAACAGATAACATCAAAATCTATACCAATATTTTCTAAGACAACATTAAATTCATCAATATTTTTAGTAAAGCTATGTGAATCAAATGTCTCGTAAATTCCACACAAAATACCCTTGCCTTATACACTTACTTTCATTGCAGTTTATTTATACATTTTTATTTATTTATTTAGGGAATATTATTTCGTTGACTTTCCAATGTAAATCCGTATATTGTCCTTTACACGCTGATATTTGTACATAGCGTGTTGCAGGTCATAAATAGCAGGGTGTTTTGCCACAGCTTCAATAAGTTTTTCGTCTTCTAATGATATAAACTTCAGCTTGGGCCTCACGATTTTATCCGACTTTATGCACTTAAATGTTCTAAACACTCATACAACAAGCAGTACGTGCGCGAGAACCCTCTGCGTCATTGAGAGAGGATTTTACACTTTTACGTCAAATATGTCAAACTAAAGATAGTAGCAGTTTTAATCAAAATACATGCCCTTTTTGTTAAATAGCATTATTTAAATGATATAACATCATTTTCATTTAGTCAGTCTTCGAATAGAAAATTATTGATTTCAAAGAAATCAAAGTACCACTCAAGTCGTTTCATTAAACTTTTCCGTCACTAGAATTGCTTCCATCTGTCATATCGCAAAATAGTGTTGTCATCTCTACTTTATTCTATTTCGATGGCCTGCGTTGAATAATCGTTTACAACTGCGATCATATTTGCCCTAAGATCGCGCGCCGAGATAAACCCGCTAGTGTCTATTGTTATTATCGCTCATAGGAAAACGGAAGTATGTATAGGTCGCCTAGCAGTAACGCGCTATGATCGCTGTGCGATTATCGCCAAGCAATCATCGCCACAATCGCTGCTTGCAAAACGCACCTTAAGTCATCTCAAATGAGTTTGGCGAGTAGTGATGCAGTTCCGTGCAGTTCCAAAATTCGCAAGTTATGCAGACCTCAGAGAAACAGTTAGAAAAGGCTACCGTTCAAAGTATCTCTTCTGACCCAAGATTATGGCCCGAAATCATGAGTGCAGCAGATAGAGTTTTTTGGTTAAACGTGGTCCAGCTGCACCTTTGTATAATTTTGATTTTCCTTTTGATGATCAGCATAAAAGATTCTCATCAAAACATTACAAGAAAAGGCTTAGAAATAGAGAAGAGGTTTTAAGAGAATGGATGGTGTATTCTTTGTACTGTTTTCCATGTCGACTTTTTGCTGCACCATCTAGCTTGAGCGCTCTTGGCAATCGGGGATTTAAAGACTGAAAGCATTTAGGGGACTCTTTAGCACAACATGAAAATGCTAAAACTCATATAGATTGTTTGAAATCATGGCTTGAATTGAAGCAAAGATTGAACATAGGTGAAACAATTAATTGATTCTGAGATAAATCACTGGTCTGAAGTTCTTTTACGCATTATATCAGTCGTTAAAATGCTAGGTGAGAGCTCTCTAGCTTTTCGAGGAACGAGCGATAAACTGTATGAACACAATAATGGAAACTTTTTGAAGTTAATTCAGTTATTGGCTGAGTTTGATCCAATGGAGGACCACGTTCGCAGAATCCACAATAAAGAAAAAATCAAAGCTACATATCTAGGGAAAACTAAATGAAATAATTGAATTATTGCATGACAACATAAAGCACCACATCATTGAGCAAGTTCAAAAGGCCAAGTATTATTTCGTGATTCTTGGCAGTACTCCCGATGCAAGTAAAGTAGAACAGATGACATTTGTGGTAAGATTTGTCTCCATACAGGAATCAGAGTCTGAAGTTCAAGTTAATATCAACGAACATTTTTTGAGTTTTCTACCCATTGAGAAATCAACAGCTAAGGAATTGTTGGAGGTTTTAGCAGAAGAGCTAGAGAAAAATAGGCTTAAAGTAGAAAACATGCGCGGTCAAGGGTATGACAATGGTACCAATATGAGAGGAGAAAAATCGAGAGTACACACAATAATAATAAATATAAACCCCAGAGCATTTTATGTTCCATGCAGCAGCCATTCGCTAAACTTGTTTGTAAACGATATAGCAAAATCCTCGTTTGAGGCAGCCAACTTCTTCAATATTATTTAAAAGTTATATACATTTTTTTCTTCCTCTTCTCTTCGTTGGGCAATATTACTGAAATATATTGATACTTACACCCTAAAACCATTGAGTGATACGCGATGGGAAAGTCGAGTCGACTCATTAAAAGCTCTGCGGTTTTAAATTGATCCAATTCACGATACTTTGTACAGCATATATGAAGATTCAGAAATCAATAATATGATCAGAGACGAGGCTAGCGGTTTATTAAATATTTTTAACCAGTTTAAATTTATATGCTCTGTTGTGATCTGGTACAAAATTTTGAGTCATATTAACCCCATCATCAAACTTTTGTAAACTGTAAATTTTAATGCCACAAGCTATTGATATGCTTAGCAACTGCAAACGCTTCTTTGAAAACCTGAGATCAGATGAAGCTTTTGAAAGCATCATTTTAGAAGCAACCGAGCTGCTTCAGAGATTGACGTCGAAGCTAATTTCGAAACCACCACACCACGTCATCGTGTCAGAAGCAAAACAAGAACGTTTTTGTATGAGGGCCCGGATGAACCCGTTCAAGACCAAACAAAAATATAAAATAGATTTTTTTTCACACTAGATCAAGCAATAAATGCCTTGTAAACCAGATATAATTTGCTAAATACTCACAGTAATTGTTTTAGCTTCTTGTATAATATATTTGGTCTAAAAGACATTCCCAGAAATGATCTACTGGCTCATTGCAAAGATTTGGAAGTAGTTTTAACTGATGGAAATTCAAGCGATCTTAACGCCCTGGAAATAGCCAATGAAATAAGCATTGTTTCGTCATTATTAACAAAAAAGGAAACCCCTGTTGAAGTTCTCAAGTTTATAGCTACACTTAAATTTGCACCAAACCTCAGCATACCATTAAGGATCCTACTTACATTGCCAGTCATTGTGGCTTCAGGAGAAAGAAGCTTTTCAAAATATTAAAAAATTATCTCAGTGATGATAGCTATAGAACACCAAATTAGTGACAAATTTGACTTGAAATCACTGGTTAGTGAGTTTGTCGAAAGAAAAGTTAGAAAAAGGGCATTTTAATTACTTTGGTTAGTTAGAATTTATTTATAATATGGGATATTAGTTTAGTTAGCATTACTACATTTTAATTTTTATTAAATTGCCTTAAGTGCTAAATTGCTTATCTTGTTATCTGATGATTGAGTTTTTAATAAAACGTTTTATTTTTATTTTTTTTTATTTTTTTTCAACGTTTTTTTGACTTTCTGATATGGTCGCATGAGATTTACTTAAAAAAAGGGGGGGCGCAAAATTAAGGTTTTGCCCCTCCGCCAAAATGTCTAGGGCCGGCCCTGAGTTAGTACATTTGGATGATGCTATTAAATAAATATCAATCAACGAAGTTACCTCACTCCAGTGTCCCGAAGAGATATGCGATTTTTATTTACTTTCATTCCTGATTTATAACATACATTTTTCAAAACTTTTCTTTATTTTCTTCAATCAATTTCGTTCTGGCTTGATTCCTTACAGTATAATATGTCATTTACTGCCACAAAGATCGAGTAGGCAAACTTGTCATGTTATGCCATTGCATTTGTACTAAAACTAAATTAAGCTGTATTTCGGTGAATTTTTAATTTTTGATATAATCTAGTGAATACAACTCTTGATATCGTGACTGCCGATAATTGCATAAGTTGTGTTGTCAAACGATAACTTTTGCATTAGCTTATGCCATAATAGATGGTCCCGATGGGATCCTAAAAATTTATCGATAATGGTTCACCGCCAGCAATTAATCGCTAGCAGTTTACCGCCGCAACAATTTATTGTATCGAGTGATCGCTAGCGTATTTATCTGCAAGCAATACATATAATAATTAATATACGGTTATTCGTCTTTTTAAAATGAATAAGAATTCTTGTATATATAAATCTGTCTTAAAATGTTTTCTTATGTAAAATGTATGGCCATGGCATTACCAATTAGCTAGACTAGTTTAAGCTACTACTTGAGAAGGCGCGACCGAAACCGACTTCAAGCGTAAAACGACAGCGAAAGAGACCGAAAACAGTCTCTTCACGTCTGAACACATGTAATTATATGAAACACATTTGGCTGTCACTTGAAGTCAGTAAAATAATTGATTAATTAAAAAGTCAATTAACCGATAAATCAGTGTTTACAAAAAAAAATAAACGAATTATCGTTTATTTTAAATAATCGATTATTTTCAAATAGTCTATTTTTTTTTCGTTTTTCCAGTGAAACAGATTATTGGCTAATCTTTGAAAAATCGATTTATCAAAAATAATCGATTACTTAAAAAGTCGATCAACCGATAAATCGATTTTTCAAAAAAAAACGAATTATTTTAAATAATCAATTTTTTTCATATTTCCTTTAAAATCGATTATTCGATCATCTTTGAAAATATGAAAATACGAAAATAATCGATTATTTGAAAATATTCGCTTGATCGAAAATAATCGATTAAGCAAAAATAACCAATTATTAAGAAGTCGATTCTACGATAAATCGATTTTCCAAAAAAGTAACTGAATTATCGATTATTGTCAAATAATTCTTTTTTTTTCATATGTCATTTCAAATTGATTATTTGATTATTTATGCAAAATAATCGATTGATCGAAAATATTCGGTTAATCAAAAATAATCGATTACTTTAAAAAGCCGATTAAAAAAAATTATTTATCTAAAAAAATCGATTATTTTCAATCAATCGAATATTTTGCATAAATCTACTTTCTTTTTGTAATTCCATTATAATCGGTTATTCCATTATCTTAAATTAACGAAAATAACTTATTGAAAATATTCGATTAATCGAAAATAATCGATTTCATAAAAAATAAACAATAAATCGATTATTTTTGTAACCCCTATCGGTCACTTGCTTTTACCCGAGCATTTAGCCCCAAAACTTAAAGATTCGGATTTTTTCATCCTGTTATCTTTAAAATCGCATTCGATTGTATAATAAATATTGCTAGAATTTAGATTTTTTTAGTAAACGAAGATTTTTTCAGGTTTATTAGGGGTTTTTAATGCAACATTTTATTAACAATATGACTAACTTCCGTAACTTTAGTATATTTTTTGCTTATACTAGATCATATTGCGCGTTTTACTTTGTTTTAAGACTTAAGATTCAAATGTCACTTCCGATTTAACCGCAAATAAGATGAACCTTGAAATTTTAAGTAGGTGGTATTTCATCTAATATTCTTGTAAAAATACCTTATAAAAATAAAATTTCGCTAGTCACTATGCTTCTTTGCTTCTTATTTATTTACCCAATAAATAATACTGAATTTACACCCATATCGGATTAAGAAACAGATGCACGACTGAGCCGCTCTACAGGATAATTTCGCAACAGGTAGTTGAGTAAAATAAGCGTAGTCCTCCGGTGGGTAGAGGGTGAATATATTTTAATTATGAAATACTTATATAGTATGTAATTATGTTTATTAAAATTAAATTACTAAAGTAATACACGAAAAAATGAAATTAGTTTTGGACATTATTTATGGTAATACCATTTTCCCCGAATAAAATAAACGCTTTATGGTCAGGAATTTCCGGAAGTCCCCTTCTCAGGTATAATATTAAGATTAAATGTTCCATTGTTGTACTGATGTTATAGGACTAATTGTTTAGTTCAGTTTTGGATTTCGAAGAGAACGTATGTCGAAACTGAAAATGCCGAAGCACGTGTTACGTGTAGATGACTTAATTTATAATCTACATAAGTATTTTACGGCGGAAAAAGATAACGGAAGACCTTTAAAGCCAGTAGTGAGTGTGCATGAACGCATCTGTACAGCTCTCGGTATTAGCGATTCAAAATTAAAATATGTTTTGAAAAACGTCAAAAGCGGAGAGAGCAAAAAAAAGAAAAAATACACACCTCCCAAAAAACTGAAAACGTCGGATATATCTGGTGGGACAAAATTTCGTATTCGTGATAAGGTGTATGAGATGCATGCGAAAAAGGAACATGTCAACTAAGACACATTGCTAGCTAACTTAAGTTTTTGAAAGTTGCTTAAGGAAATAGGTTTCAAATTTAAGAAAGAAGATAATAGAAAAGCTTTATGTGAAAAAAATAATGTTGTTCACAAAAGAATACATTTTTTAAAAGAATACACTCGTTTAAAAGAGAATGGAGCTTCGTTTATATATTTGGATGAAACCTGGATATTTTCCAAAGGTAGGACGAAAAGAATATGGCAAGATGAAAATATAAAATATATACTAATGGTGAGGAAAAGCGACACATAATCTTGCACGCAGGTGGAAAGAAGGGATTTGTGGATGGTGCAGGATTAATATTTTCCTCTAAATCAAAATCAGAAGACTACCACGATAACATGAACTCGAATATGTTTATCAAATGGTTAAATAAAAAACTATTACCAAATTTAAGTGAACCGTCTGTTATAGTGTTAGATAATGCGAGCTATCACACAGAACTTTTAAACAAACCGCCAAGACAGAATTGGACTGTAGCCAAAATACAAAAATGGCTAAGTAACGAAAATTTTGCATTTCCACAATACGCCCTTAAATCTAAGTTGTTAACTTTAGCCAAACGGCATGAACCACCACAAATGTATATGGTAGATCAAGTCATACATAGTTATGGACATGATGTGTTACGGCTTCCACCGTACCATTGTCAGTTTAACCCCATCGAGCACATTTGGGATATATGTAAAACATATTATGACAATCATATTGGAATTAATGGTTACAGCGATGAAGCAGTAAGGGAAATATGGAAACAAGCACTGGATACATCAACCCCAGAAATTTGGCAAAAAAGTGTTCAAAAATGTAACAAATTAATTGACGACTGGTGGACACGTGAAAACAGGATTAACGAAATTAATCCTATAATTATATCCCTTAATGATGACAGCGACGATAGTGACACAAATTTTGAAAGTGATGCTGAAGATTTATAGGTATGTCGAAAGACAATTATTTATAATAATCACTGTTTAATATAGAATTTTAAAAGTTATGTTATTTTTAATCATCGTACTTACTTAATCGCAGGGTAAAACTGTGTATGTAAATTAAAATTGTTGTTCTGAATAAACTATTATTAAACAACAAAATCATGTAACTATCTGAGGCAAAATTAAATACCTAAAATTTATATTTATTTTGTTTCTATAAGAACCCCTTGCAATATACAAAATAACGCCACCCATGAGTAAATGTTTAAAATACAACTGACCAGTCAAATTTTTCATTTATTTCTTAATCCGATATGGGTGTAAATTCTGTGAATGACCTATAGTAAATATTCCTATAAAACTACTTTTTATTTAAAAACAAAATTTCGTTAGTAATAATGCCTATTTACTTCTTATTTGGATTAAATGTTTAAAAATTTGCTTAATTTGAAATTGAATAACTAAAAAATTGTAAAAACACCAACAAATAATTCAAAAAACGGCAATCCATAATGATTCACTCACGCGAAAACGAGCGTAGAATAAAAATTTCGGAGCAATTCGGGTGGCGTCGTAGACACAATGATTTTAAATTGGTGGGTTACTTAGGGTTGGAATAGACAACGTGCGCGATGTGCAATGTTACATCTCCGGCCTCTTTAATCTAAGAGTAAAACAAAAAGAAGAATAGTCCCTTTTACATTCAATCTTTTAAATTTTAAATTTTAGCATTCTCTAAAGAGCAAATAAATCTTACAAAGGTAACGTTAATATGTAGTATTCGATTTTTCTTCTGCAGGACTTTTTATTTCGTTAAATACAAATGATAAACTTTTGTTTCGTATTATAGTATAACTAAAACATACATTAAATAAAATAAAGAGTATTGGAACCTAAAACAAATGAGTCATAAAACATCAGACACATTTTTTATTTTTACCGCACTAAAATATTCTCGATCGAGATGCTGCTGCCCCATTAATTTTTCTCTTCCTTTTTATCCCGAACGTAATGACATTTTGCTTAATTGGAATTCAATTCGAAAATAAAATCAATAAAGTCACTTCACAAATAAAAACAGTGGGAAAAAAGTAGCTGACTTATTATTATCACCTAACTCGGAAAATATCTTTAATGAGCTTACAGCTTTTCCATTAAATAGGTAGGTAGTGCAATTTTGTTGCATATTTAATGCAATTTGAGAGAGAAAAATTGAATTAAAAAAAAAATGCAAAATAGCAGAATTTTAATTCAGGTATGACTACCGGAATGAAATTGAAGGATGTTACCTAAAATTCTAAATATTGAAAGATTTAGCGATCGAAGTCCATAAGTATTCCTCCAAACTTCTCAAAAAATCCTTAAAAGACTATTAGTAAGCAAGTGTACGAGTATATTTTTGGTATTATTCGTAATAGTCTGGCTTCAGATAGGGATTTAGTATAACTACCCTTTTATTAAATGTCAGTGACCTCATAATAAAATCCTTGTTGTAGGGCTGACTACAGCATTAACACAATTAGACTTTTCGATCGACATCAAAAAGTAGTTCTAGATAATAGTTTACCAAATTTTTTATGTGTAACCTCTGGAATCCCTCAAGGCTCTGTACTGGGTTCCTTACTTTTCTAATTTACACTGCCGATATAAATTCAGTTGTATATTAGGTTAAAATTCAATTTCTTGCCGATGCCACTCAACTATACTGCTCATTTGATCTAAAAAACTTCACTAGTGTTTCTGACTACATAAACAAAGACTTAAACGAAGTTGCCAAGTATTCTTAAGCTCACAATCTAAAACTAAATAGTAATAAGTATTCTACAATGTTCTTTAATCCAAAAACTGCTAATGCAAGTTGCTTAAATAATATCATTGAAAACCAACCTTTGAAAGTTGTTAGTAGCGTCAAAAGTCTTGGCATTATATTTGATTGCAAGTTACGTTTTGAAGAGCATATTTCATTTTTGGTAAAGAAATCTTATTTAGTTCTTCGTTAATTATATAGGAACCGAGGAATTTTTAGTTTTCCCTTACTGAAACTTCTTTGTGAGAGTTTAGTTTTATCGATTTTAAATTATGGCTTACTTTTATTTTGTCATTGTTTAGATTAATTTACGAAATATAGGTTACAAAAAATCCAAAACTCATGTTGCAGATTAAAAAAGTACGTAATAAATGAAAAAAATACTGAATTTGACCGAAAACTAATGCAGTACCTTTGAAAAAAGTAGAGTTTAATGTTGTACTACGCTTTCTTCCAAATGTAGACCTTTTGTACAATCGAAAATTCGTGCAAATATGTTTTCGACTAAATAATATTTAGTACATAAATTCTTTCGTGTGAATGTTAAGTAGTTTGGAGTAAAACATTCAAACAAATATATATTTTTTACAGCAAATTTTTCGAGTATTATTTCGTAAACCTGTAGATTTTTGTATTCTATTCCTGGATTGATTTGAGCAGAGGAAGGGTTAGGTATAAACACCTTCGAATGAATTAGCCCTGGAATGTCCAGGAATGACTCTGGTCATATAAACTCAGATTTGGTACTTCTGTTAGTAAGCACGTCGGCTTTTTCATTGCGCTCCACACATGGGACCCAGATCAATGTACCAAAGTACCGAGACACCTAGAAGTGTTTATCCTGAAAGACTTTACAGTCTTCTTAATGGGGAGAAAATTATTTATCTCGCTTGCTTCCAATTCTATTGCGGTCATTTCTGCGTGGAAGATCGTGGCCAGAGAGCCCAGGTTTATCACTTCAACTCTTGGCTTCCGACGAAAATTCCCGTTCCTACTCCTTTTTCAGTGTTTTGGAGCCTTCCATTGTATCTCCCCTGCTCCATACGTCTCTCTATGGAATGAGGAGGCTGAATGAATTTTGTATGTGATTAAGGAACTAGCGAGTCTGAGACCATGCCGAGGATGTGGTGGTTATTAATCTCCCTTATCAGTCCTGTTTTGTCTCATCACCGTTTTTCATTGCATTGACCAGCCATTGTCAGGAGACTATGGTAGACCATCCTGGCCTCCCTTTCAAGCAAAATATAAAGAGGTGTTAGATCCAGCAGGGTTTTCATAACTCCCGTTTTTATTAAGGATAATCCCCAAATGCTTTTCCCGGCCAAGGTATGTTGTCGAAAATTATCCTATTAGCTTGCCAGCTAAAAGTACGCAAATAAAAACAATATGTGGTAAAATTTTAAAACGTATATAATGAAAAATTACTAGACTCTACCTATACAAAACAAAAACTGTTTAACATAAAAACCTTAGTGATAAAATGACTGGTAAAAACGTATAGGTGTAGAATGACACTTATCTTTCGTGTAGCCGATCGAGGTGGGAGCACTTCAACGGGGGATGATGACTAGACATGACACTCCCTTAGTGTCGCTGGATCATTTCAGGACAAACTATGGACACTGCATATGTAGACACGATGTATATTGGTAGGGTTTGCCTGCTTGAACTTTCCAGGTCTCCCTTTAGCCTCGTTTTATTTTCTCCAGATCTGCTTTAGCCATTTTATGTTCTCCAGCTCTCCTTTTATCCGTTTTATGCTCTTTAGGTTTCCTTTTATTTTTAAGAAATAAAATACGACATCTATCCATCTTTTAAACGCGTTAAAGAAAAAATCCAAAAAAAATTCAAAATACTTAAATTCTATTAAAACAAATTATGAATATTACAGCAATTAATTTAGATTCACAGAAATATTTCGGTTACATTCTTAAAAGATAGAAAGATCGAGTACACAAAGAAAACTAATATGGTCGTTCATTTTGTAGCGTGGTAATGTAGAAGACGGGAAAAAATATATTGTTAAATACCTAAAGAACGAAATTATTAAACCTAACTAATAATTTACAAAGCGAGACCTTAATTACACAAAAAACAGATTACTCTATTCCCGGTGTTATGAGAAATGAACTTGAAGAGGAAGAGAGCAAATTTCTACGTAGCACGCCTAATAACCTCGAACACTCATCTTCATTCGATTTCCCTCGGACATAGCGCATGACTTCTTTACATACTTCAATCTGATTGTTGACTCCCTCTTATCCACTCACTAGCTGCGCATGCCCAAATTTATTGATTATTTATTTAAGGTCTGTTCCAACAACAACACCAGGATTCTGCGCAATAGATTATTTAGACCACCAAATTAGTACTGCGCACAAGTCTGGTGACAATTACTGGTTTGTGATCATTGTTGGAACAGACCTATATAGACAAAGATGTATTATGCAGGGTTGGTACAGAAAATATTGTTGAATGTTTGCCAAATGTATACAACTTCTGAGCTATGAAAAAGAAACGTTTAACATAACATTGCATAGGATAAGCAGATCATCCACACACCATTGGAAATCTACACCCTGCCGAGAGAGATCGTCTAGCAGAATGGCCCACTGTAGGGGTTATAAAGTACGTTGGCTTGATTAAAATTTTAAATTTATTTCTAAATGTGGAGGAAGTAAAAATAGAAATGTTAATATTTATAGATTCTTCACAAGAATAACTAATTTTTACGTATATTAAATCAATGGCATTTTTGTTCTGTAGTCCCCCACTCCTCCAACTTCCCGCTCTTCCTCTGCCATGCCTAAATGGTAAGGGATAGAAAATAACTAATAGAAAATAGACTCTAAAACGATTTCAAACAGCCCAACCCCCTCCCCCTACTTCCCCCTACCCCTATTTCCCCCACTCGTACTCATTAAATGAACTTCTAGAAATAAAAAATGACGGATCGAATATGGCGCCCGAAAATATAAAAAATTGCTTGTTTTGCATAAAGATGAAACCTAATAGTCCAGGATCCGTAAGTAAGGTCGACCTTCACCCATCTGTTTAATGGATAAAAGTTATTTTTTAATTAATAAAATATGTTTTTAAATATACCGCAAATAGGTTGCCTAAGAAAATACGGTCACGGCCATTTTTTACTTTCTTCTCTGTGTACAGATAAGGAAAGTATAGGAATCATGATGAAAGTTGCTTATAATATCATTCTCTATTATTTTGTCTCTATACATGATTTTCCTAAAATGGAACTAATTTGAGATATTTGATGAAAAGTGCACATTTCGAATTTTGAAGATACCTCAAAAACGGATGAAGAGAATAACACTAAATTTTAAATTTAAACTTTAATCTATCCTGCGATGAGCTAATTAAAGTTTGGGCACAGTCAAAGCATTTGGGGAATACTTTACAGGATGTCGTTTTTTTTACTTTAAGAAAATAAATAGTCTGGACCGAATTTTCTTAGGCAACCCATTTGCGGTATATTTAAAAACATATTTTATTTTATAAAAAGAAAGTTTGATCCATTAAACAGATGGGTGAAGATCGACCTTATTTCGGATGTTAGACTATAAATCATTTCTGAAAAGTTTTTGTAGTCGTTTAGCATAAAAATTAAACCTGAAGGATTTCTAAAGGATTTTTGAGGGTAACGCTTTTGAATATGACATTAGAAATGAAAAATGACGAATCCAATATGGCGCCAGAAAATATTAAAAATTGCTTGTTTTGCATAAAAATTAAACCTGCGGATTTCTAAGGGATTTTCGAATTCACTAATTTTGAATATAACTTATAAAATTAGAAATACAAAAAGGCGGATCCAATATGGCGGTCGAAAAAATTAAAATGATCAAGATGATCAAGACTTGAAATTGAATGTTAAAATTTAATAATTGGGAATTATAAAATATGTTTGTCTTTTATTTCTATATCTAGATGCGCCATAATATATACGCCATTTTAAATTTTGAAACCTGATTCGTGACCCAAAAAACTCCAGGATACCAAATTTCATGGAAATTGGAAAAGTATTCATTCTCGGTAGGCCATAATAGATCCGCCATTTTGTATTTTGACGTCAGATTCGTAATCAGCATCTCCAAAAATCACTGAATGACAAGTTTTAAGCGAATCCGGTTGACTTTAAAATTCCGTCTGCTATATTGGATCCATCATTGTGGATTTTATATTTTTCATACCGGATTCGTACTCAACGGCCTCAGAAACCCTCGGATGATAAGTTTTACACCATTATATTCACTTGAATGAAACGTACGACAAAGGGATGAAAAAAAAACAGTCGATTGTCATTACTTGTTATTGTTTGTTATTCGAAAATTTTAGTCTTTTAAATATCAGAAACTGATCAAATCATTACCTTTCTGTAATTCAAGTTTACTTTTGTTTCCTCCAAAATTGCAAATGCTTAATTTATTGTTATTATTTTCAAGCAATAAATTATGCTAAAAAGTATTTATGGTTTGTACGTCTTCAACATTTGATGAAAAAAAAAAAGAAAATTTAAGAAACAGTAATCTTTTGTGATTTTAAGGTACATTTTTACAATGAAGCTGAAACTAGCAGCCAGAGTTAGCAACCTGTCTGAGAAAATGCATACAAGTTAGATATAACAAAATAAAGCAATATTACTACTTAATTTATCTTATTATAATAATATTAGTAATGATAACAATAATAATGATAATAACAAAGTGACGATATCAGTATTTGGAAAAAAAAATATCAGTAAAAATGTTATGAATATATGATAGGTAATTTAAAAAAAAACTTTAAATATATATTCAAATTTTTCTTAACGAAAAATGATCGACGCTGGGTTAAATCATACATGAATAGATTCTTCAAGTAATAGGGTACAAGAACACTGGATTGTTGAAATTATTATATTTGTGTGCTAGAGTAATACCTAACACAAAAAACAAATTGTTTTTTTAATGAAAAATAAACAGCGCTGTGTTTTATGGTACATAAATGGAATCCTCAACTAATATGCTATAAGAATCAGTTAATCAAAAGTACATTATCGAGTGCTAAAACGTTGAAAATATCAAAAAACATTCAGGCTCGAGAGACATTTCCAATAAAAATGTGATTTCTCTTAACGAAAAACTATCGGCGCTGGGCTATATGATACATCAGTGGATTACTCAAGCAATAAGCTACGAGAATACGTCAATATAAAATACAATATCGAGTGCTAGAACGTTGAAAATAACAAACATTAGTTAGGCTAGAGAAATTTTTGTCGTAAAAATATGATTTTTTTTAAGAAAAATTAACAGCGCTGGGTTTTATCGTACATAAATGGAAACCTTAACTGATATGCTATAAGAATCAGTTAATCAAAAGTACATTATCGAGTGCTAGAACGTTGAAAATATCAAAAAACATTCAGGCTCGCGAGACATTTCCAATAAAAATGTGATTTCTCTTAACGAAAGACTATCGGCGCTGGTCTATATGATACATCAGTGGATTACTCAAGCAATAAGCTACGAGAATACGTCAATATGAAATACAATATCGAGTGGTAGATCATTGAAAATTACAAAAATTAGTTAGGCTAGAGAAATTTTTCTCGTAAAAATATGATTTTTCTTTAAGAAAAATTAACGGCGCTGGGTTTTATCGTACATAAATGGAATCATCAACTAATATATCGGTTAATTAAAAGTACATTATCGAGTGCTAGAATGTGAAAATATCAAAAATCATTCAGGCTCGAGAGACATTTCCAATAAAAATGTGATTTGTCACAACAAAAAATTATCGGCTCTGGGTTATATCATGTATCAATGCATTTCTTAATTATTATCCTACAATAAAACGTCAATCTAAAACATATTAACAAGTGCTAGAGCGTTAAAAATTTTAAAAAACAATTTGGCTCGGAAGACACTTCACATAAAATATGATTTTTCTAAATATCCATAATCCAATATGGAGTGTTGATTGATTGAAATAATATATTATTTTTATGCTAGAAATAACATATGATTAAATCATAATTGATTCATCAAGTAATAGGCTACAAGACTAACGTGTCTCTCGAGTGTAAATATATTTTGTTATTTTCAACGTTCTAGCACTCGATATTGTATTTAAAATTGACGTATTCTCGTAGCGTACTGCTTGAATCCACTGATATATAACCCAGCGCCGATAGTTTTTGTTTAAGAGAAATCACATTTTTATTGGAAATGTCTCTTGAGCCTGAATGTTTTTTGATATTTTCAACGTTCTAGCACTCGATAATGTACTTTTGATTAACTGATTCTTATAGAATATTAGTTGAAGATTCCATTTATGTACGATAAAACCCATCGCTGTTAATTTTTCTTAGAGAAAAATCATTTTTTTACGAGAATAATTTCTTTAGCCTAACTAATTTTTGTTATTTTCAACGTTCTATCACTCGATATTGTATTTTATATTGACGTATTCTCGTAGCTTATTGCTTGAGAAATCCACTGATGTATCATATAACCCTGCGCCGATAGTTTTTCGTTGAGAGAAATCACATTTTTATTGGAAATGTCTCTCGAGCCTGAATGTTTTTGGATATTTTTAACGTTCTAGCACTCGACAATGTACTTTTGATTAACTGATTCTTATAGTATATTGCTTGAGGATTCCATTTATGTACGATAGAACTCAGCGCCGTTAATTTTTCATTAAAAAAACAATAATATGTTTTTTTGTTTTAGGTATTATTCCATCATACAAATATAATAATTTTAACAATCCAAGCACTCGATATTGTTTTTTGATTGATGTGTTCTTGTACCCTATTACTTGATGAATCTATTTATGTATGATTAAACCCAGCGCCGATCATTTTTCGTTAAGAAAAATTTGAGTTTTTTTTAAAGTACCTATATTCATAACATTTTTACTGATTTTTTTTTCCAAATGCGGATATCCTCACTTTGTTATTATCATTATTATTGTTATAATTACTAATATTATTATAATAAGACAAATTAGGTAGTAATATTGCTTTATTTTGTGATATCTAACTTGTATGCATTTTTTCACACAGGCTGCTAACTCTGGCTGCTAGTTTCAGCTTCATATTTTTACATACTTTCGAACACAAAATAAGACAAAAAAAATACTTTGCGTGCAACAAATGGTCTTAAACTTTTCCTTATGTCTCACTAATGTTTATAGAAACTATTTTAATCGTTATACATTACGAATTTCGACTTGGATTTTTGCCACTCAAGAAAATAGGTGAAATGTCCCACAGCGACGCCACAAGGCTAACACAATGTAAGCAAACAAATCGCCTACTCATAGACGGGAAAACTAATTTGAATCGCAAATGGTATCGCAAACTTTTGTTTCCCCAAGAAACTGTCCAGAGTTCAAAGCTAAACAGATTTTAACACATCCTAGTATATTACGCTGCATTCCGTCATATAATCTAAAATATTTGTAACATTGAAAACAAGGTAATATTACCTTATATAAAAAAGATCGTAAAAGCGGAAAGTCGAAGCGGCCAAATATCAAAGAAAATCAGGGTAAAATTAATTAAAACTCAAAACTGTAAAGGGCTAAAGCCAAGCAAGTTGAAATGTGATGTGCCAATTCGAGCAACTTTATCAGAAATTTAATCCAATTAAAATTGAGAAGTGCTTTACATTAGATAAGTTTATTAGCTCAATTAAGTGACTATAACTCTAGCACATATAATAAATTTATTGGAAAATGTAGTTCTAATATTTGATACAGAATAATTATAAGTTATAATGCAAGGGTAGTGAGTACTTTTTAATTGTTCAATCAATTATATAATAGTAACGTAACGTCTAATTAATGTGTAAATTAATAAATTACAAAAATGAAATTTTAAAGCGTTATATGATATTGCGTAACAGATATCGAAAAAACTCTGATAATTACAATAATTAAGTTGGTAGTATGAGAATCTGTTGTATTTTAATAAAAATTATCTTAGCAAAGCGCCTATAGCTTTCACCTTTTTCAGTGCTAATAAAAATTGACAATCAGACAGTGTCGGGTGATCTGTAAGGGCTATGGGGCTACAGCCCTCCACTACAAGAGAAACTAATTTATACAGGATGCAGAAAGATTGGTATCTATTTTCCGGAAGTTTGGTCGATTAGCAGAACTTCAAGGTCAGTTACCAGCTACTGGAAAAATCTAGCAACCTTAAGATGGACCACGTTACCTTTTCTATCTGGTAACAGAACACTTTCTACGTTCGATACACTTATCATGATGTATGGGAAGCATTACTTAGTTTGATTACTGAAGCCTATTGTACAGAAACTAGCCATACCAAAGATAGAGGACAACCAGCTGAATCCAAGATACCGAAGTCCAAATACTTGTCTGCAGTCATTAGACCAGTGTCCAGGTTACAGCGAATACCGTCCCTTGCTACTTCCATGCAACTGGAAATTGTAAAAGAGGGTCCAGTTGCAGATTATTTAGTTTCAGTTCCGTAAAAGTTCCAGTAATAACTATCTCTTGTTACGTCAATTTTGCGTACTGCACGGTTAACCAGTTATTACATACGAAAGCATAGATCATGAAAATACAATATGGATGCAATATTACTATATTACTAAATAGCAAGAATTTAAAAGAAATTGTAACTTGTCCCTAGCTCTTGCAAGAGATTATAGATTCTTGGTGGAGGTGACGAAACCCCAATAATAACTACCTCTCCCCAAGTATCCAGTACACAAATAAATTAATAATTATTTATTTTTGGAAAATAAATAAATAAAATCATTAGGAAATAACGAATGTCGCGAAAGGTTTTAAAAATGTCCGAAAGTTAAAAAAAAATACCAAAGAATGTTTAAACTTAATTAAAATTTCCACAATGGGGTACTTATCGTTTTGCTGTTAATGATGATGGTCAGAAAGCACCCTTAAGTTGTATTGGAAAACACATTTCAAGTTTGAATCCATATTAATAATTTATCTGATGATAGAATAATTCCAGTTAATCCAAATCCATATAATAAAGCCTTATGAAAACCCATACAAGGGATAAAAAAGCGCCTGAAGAAAGAAAGAAGCTATTGTGTTAAACTGCATAACAAAGGCATTAAAAGAAAGACGAATACCGCCATACTTAATAGGACTAATTTGCAGCTAGCCCCGCACAAAACAAGCAATAGTTCTAGCCGACAAAAGAACAATTAGAAGTGCCACTATCACAGTCGACGACACCCAGGTACAGACTAGCATCAGCCTAAGATATCTAGGAATAAGAATCAGATACAAGATGAACATGTTGATGCATATCAAAGAAGCAGCCAAAAAAGCTGACAAGACCACAGTGGCACTAAGCAGAATAATTCCAAATCTAGAAGTTCTTAAAGAGGGAAAAAATGAGGTTCTTGGTATGCACAGCCTCAGTATTGATAGACTGGATAAATATGGCCAAATATAAAAGAACGCTAGACGAAACTCAAAAGAAAGGCATCGCTAAGAATAGCCTGTGCATATCGCACAGTGTCAACTAAGGCCATTTAGGTGATAGCAAGCACAATACTGTTACGCTGGTTTTTGGTATCACAATTTATTTCAACTGAACTTTACAATAACTACAATTCAACTTTGACAATAACTTTACAACTGATAACATTCACGTACAACGTCTCTCATAAAACTAAAACTCTGACGTCAGGTAGTCAACTTGTATAGCTTTGTTGACCTTCTCGAATCTTCTCGACCTGTCATCTAGAATGTTCTTGACGGGTAATGACATTTCTGGACATTTCTGAAATATTCTTTTACTTGTACTTCTACTTATGACGACCGCAGCATACTGTAGAGTGATGAGTAACATTCCACTTCTTTTTTCTATCTGTACGTTCCCTATGATAGCCGTAGGCTACTGCAGGGAGCTGCATAACAATACCTATACATCTTCGGCTCAAGAGAGGAAAAAGGAAAGTGACGAAAAAAGGATAAACAGAAAAAGGGCAAGAGTAAATACGATGGCAATATGGCAGGCAGAATGGGATAAATAAGTACTCAATGGCCAGTAGACGAAGCAGCTTATCTTACCCAATTCATTTCCGGACATAGAACATTCAACAGCTATCTAATTAAACAGGTAAATAGTGAAGTTTGTAGGTACTGTGGACACACCCTAACATACTGTACTAGAGTGTATGAACTGGAAGACCTATAGAGAAGAAACAACAGAAGCAACACAGGAATAGCAAGTCTTATTACAAAGACGTTTTATTTATTTCTTATCAACCCAACCAGTTAAATCCGTATAAACGTATACCAAAATTGTATAAACTACATCAGAACACCAAATTACACAATTTCAAAGAAATATTCAAAAGATCTGCCTAAAGCAATCAACTTAATTTATTGAAATATTTCCTCACCGGTTGGAGAAGAATGATCGTTTAGCACAATACCAAAATTTTAGTTCTTCGCTTCCTTTACGATTTACGCATGTCTTTAAGGGTATAGGGAATTGGTAAAAAATTACTATTCGTTTAATTTTCACAAATTGATATTACCTAGTGTCCCAAATAAATAATGATATTATTAAAATATATTTTTGATATAATATTTAAATTTATTAATGTGGAATTATGGGATTTATTATTAAACATTATTATTATTAAACATGTTACTTCGTAACACTCTTAAAGAGGTGGCAATGTAATTTGGGTATACTTTAATCCCTCATGTCTCTCTCTGCCCTATATGTGTATTACGACCTCCACTGTTTACGTTACCAAAAATATTCATTGAAACAAGTCACTTTCGAAACCCCCTTAATACACCTATGGACATTGTCTAGAAGTTCTAGATTGTTCTGGAACAACAAAAAGCTCCCAGAGACATCAGTCTATAAAATGGTGGATCCATCGATGCCGCCATTTCCGTGACTTCAAGTTTCAAATGAGTAGTAAAATATTGTTAATACAAATTAGTACATGAGGTTATGAAATATATTAGCATATTAGTGAAAATAAATAAACAAATTGTTTAAATAAATAAACTTTATAGTACTGTTCTTTATTGAATGGCATCACGAGGTAGCGACTATGAAGACGTAGCGACATACACCTAACTACAACGAACATTGAACGTCAAACGTTTTTCATCAATCACGTGTTTGTTGCCAACTTAAATATGGCCGCAAAATTTAATTTTTTATGAAAATGTTTACTTTTAAAAAAATGGCATTTATTCTCACCAAAACTGACAGTTCCACTAGCTCGAGTTTGACATATGACGTAAAAGTGTAAAGTTAAAGTGCGGATACTTTATCTCCTCTTTATTCTATGTCAATGATAGATTCGTATCTCTTGCCCTACTTTGTGACGTCACGCCTTGATTATCTGCGATGCACAAAATAGCGTGTTTTTATGCAGTTACATTGTTTGTTTTACCTGATTTCACGAATCTGTTGTACTCTCTCTTTAACCACAGGTATTAGTTAGAGCCTTCTCTTAGAGACAAATTGTGATTGGCTGAATGACACACATGTCTATGACAAAAAACTACAGGCATTTGCGGAAACGTCTGGTCACTCCGGTGCTCAGCCAGAGCGCAGTGGCGAACAATCTTTGTAAGCATTCAATACTTCCTTAATAGGTCGAAATAAGTCACACTTGTCTGTTTTTAAAAGTAACAATAAAAATTGTTTATTTTGGGTTTCCCTTTTTCGTTATACTTATAAGTAAAATTTATTAAAATATTCAAACAGGTTCGTGTATTTAAAAAAATTTAACATCACCCTTGTAACAAACAGGTCGGTATATTTTTTACGTTTAACAAATAAATTTTTGTAACTAAAAAATTCTACATAAACCTTTTCGTTCATAAAACAAGTTGTCATTTCGGTTAAAAATTGCAATCAGTTGAAACGAATTTTTTATACACTTAATTTCGATTGTTTTTTAAAAAAGTTTCAATATCCAGGTGCCTTGTATCATGACATTAACCCGTGTGTGTTTGTATGTGTAGGATTTGCAGAAAGGCGCGCCTCAGTAACAAAAAAAAGGTAAAATAATCACGTAACAAAAAAAAAGTTTACAGGTTTGAATCGTGTGTGTGAAATAAAAAGCACAGCCTAGCGCGATTCACTGTTATGGCGGAGGAACATTCAGCTTATCCATGAACGAGCACCGTAACAATGTTTTATTCAACCGAAGTTGGAATTTCAAATGGGTGCTTTATCGGCTCGAAAACAGATTTTTCACTATTTGATTTATACCCATATTGAAACAAATACTGAGATCTTAGATGGATGTTTTAGGCGAATAGAATAGAAAATTGTCGATCTTTACGCTATATCACAGTCGGATATAAAAAGTAAAGCGGTTTAAAATATGCATAGTTCAAGTTCTTTTACCTTAGATGTCTAGTGTGTCACGAATGTAGAATCAATGTTTTGTGCGAAAAATGTAAAATGCTGATGGAACCTTGTCTTGTTCAATGCAGAGTTGCATTTAACACATTGAAGAACGTTTTCGAGATGAACAAGTAATGCATTGCGTCATCTTAAACAAACACTTGTTTAACGTGTTGAAACGAAAAATCGCATTTGTAAAATAATAATAATAATAAGAATAATATAAGTTTATTTAAAAATATACAAACTTTTAAAATAAAGTAACATAATAAAAAGAAAATAAACAAACATACATAATCACAGAAGTTATTTTTCAACAAAGTTGTTAACAACTTGTACGTGATATATTAACAGTTTGGTGAATGAAATTAAATTAAATAAATAAGTAATTTTGAATAAGGTGTCATTGTTGGGTGGAAAATTGTCATTATTGGGTAAGGAGTCTTTATTGGGTAGGTTGTCATTATTGGGTAAATAGTTATTATTGAGTAAGTTGTCTTCCTCAGGTAAGTAGCATATCACAGTTAAAGATTAGCTTGGTACTATGGCCAAGGAGTTCTTAATAAGTAAGTGCCTACATAGTGTCATAATAGAATAAATATAAGCGTATATTAATAGAGAACAAATTAACAACAATTTATAAGAGATGAGAGATGTAACAATAGAGAAAATATTAACATTTATAGTTTAATATACATAAATATAAAACTATGGCAATATATGTTTGAAAGATTAAAAATTGTTTATAATGTTATTGAAGAAATACCTAGAAATTGATTTTATCCATGCTTTAATTTTTAGTTTATATAAATTTATTTTATTTATCTTTTGTAGATTTAAGGGGATTTGATTGAAGAATTTAGAGCCCAAGTCGAAACACCTCTGTCCGATTGATTTTTCTTTCCAAGGTAACACATAGTTTTTATCTTTGTTTCTAGTGTACTGTTCATGATCTAAACGAGTTAAAGAGTTTTTATTTATTTGAAAATAGACTAATATTTTAAAACTATAGAGTTATCTAACGTCGAGAATCTCGCTTAATTTATATAGTTCATCATTAGGAAACATTATGTTTTTTATAGAATATTTTAATAATCCATTTTTGAATAATATTAAGATTTTGAAGATGAAAGTTTTTTGCCTCACCCCATCCAAGAATTCCATAATTAATTTGCGATTGTACTAGTGAAAAATATATAATTTTAAGTTGCTTGACATTTAAAAAATCGCTTAGATATTTAAATCGGCCAAGAAATCCTCTTAATTTTTGGACTAATGCTTTAATATGTAAATTCCACTCAAGGTGACAATCTAAAACAATTCCTAGATATTTAATTTTATCTGTTTCAGGTATTGAAGTGTTAATATCAATGTTAAGAGGTCCAAAGTTAGAAAGTCCTGTTACATCGGATGAGAAAGCCATATATTTAGTTTTTTCTACATTAAGGGTAAGTTTATTATAATTAAACCATTCCATTACTCTTTTAAAATCCGTTTCGGCATCCTCTTTTAAAATATCCCAGGTACTGGCTTTATAAAACATTGCCGTGTCATCAGCAAAGCTAATAACTTTCCCTCGTGTTGAATATCACAGTAAATAGTTCATATATAGTAGGAAAAGAATGAGTCCAAGCACTGTCCCTTGAGGTACTCCGCATGTAATTGTTCTAGCTTTGCTGATGATTTCATCAATGTTTACAAATTGTATCCTATTAATTAAGTAATCTTTAATGAAGTTGTACGTTATTCTTCGAATTCCATAACATTTTAGTTTTCCAAGTAGTTTTTCATGATTAACAGCTTTAGAGAGGTCAACAAATATACATAAAGAAGGCGTTTTTTTTATCTAAAGCTTGATAAATATTATTGGTGAGCGAGCAAATTGCATTCTCTGTAGATTTGTCCTCTCTAAAGCCGTATTGACCATCTGAAATAATTTTGTTTTTGTTTAATAAATTTACTAACCTACTTTTAAATATTTTTTTAACTATTTTGCTTATAGTAGATGTCGACGTTATAGGGCGATAGTTACCTGTTTTTTTTTCTATCTCCAGCTTTATACAAAGGTTTAATTAATCCATTTTTTTAGAGAACTAGGAAAAGTGCCTTTACTAAAACACTTATTTACTAAATTAGCTAACGGTAAAGCAATTTCATTAGTTAATTATTTTAAAATTTCTGACCGAATCCCATCAATTCCTGGTGCTTTTTTATTATGATTTCCTTAACTTCAATCTCATTGGTTGGGAATAAATACATTGTTTTTTCCATGCGCTCAGCAACTTCAACAAAATTTTGAGAATTGGCAATTTTTCCAGCATATATTTCTCCTATATCACTAAAAAAGTCATTAAATTCATCAGCTATTTCCTGCCTATCAGAGAATATTCGATTATCGCTTTTTATAATTTTGTCATTTTTCATTTCAGGCTTAATGTTGTTACACATACTTTTAACACATTTCCACAGAGTTGAAGATGTATTTCCATTTTTTCAATTAAGTTATTTAAATAAGATTTTTTTGATTTTTGTATTAATTTAGAAAGATTATTTTTATAATACGAGTACAAATTTTTTGCGTTCATATTATTTGGATTATGTTTAGTAAATAAATATAAACAATTCTTTTCATTTATGGATTTTAATAATCCTGCTTAATCCACGGTTTTTTATTTCTATATTTGTTTGTAATTTTTACTGATTACATTTATTGATTAAACTTTTTAGAACTTCAATGAAATTTTCTGTTATAATATTTACATCCGGTTCATCAAAAATATTTAACCAATTTTGATTTTGAATAAGTGTTCTTAAACGAGGGTAGTCAATAAAATTTTTATAATACCTATGTGAATTTCCAACCTGATTTTTTTCTATATTTATATTATTTAAATTTAAGGCTATAGAAGAATTACTTATTTCACAATTAAAAACATAAGATTGTAGACAGTCTTCTGTGTATTTTGCATTCCGTACAAAAAAAAAGAAAAGGCTTATGAAGTAACAGAAGCTGCTGTCGAAGATGTGAGAGTTCCAAATAAATCGGTGAAAGAATTAGCAGCTGAAACAGGTAAGAATAGTGTTTTCTCATCTCAGAGAAATTCAAAAAATCATTGTTTAAGGTTTTTAGATAGGAACTAGTCTTAAAATATTGGAAAAAATCTGAAAACTATCCATTTTAAGTATAGGTAATGCAACAACTGTTTCCTGGTGGTTTTGTGAAAGGTATGAAATATTGCCCACTGTTCAATGAGCAATTAAATGATTACAAATTTGGTCCAACTATTTTTAATGATGAAGCATGGTTTTACTTATCATAATATATCAAGGATCAAAATTATCGAACATGGGCAACTAATAATACTCATTCATTTGTTGAGACAAGTCTACATTACATACAATTTGGTATTTGGATTTCAAGAAGAAGTAAGGCACATATTTTTCTAAACAATTACTCAACGATACTGCAATATTTTTCTTGATGTAGCTGATGAGCTAGGTTACTTGCAGCAAGATGGTTCGAAATTCATAAGGCGAATGAGTAAATAATTATGGCCCCCAAAATCTTTAGACCTCATATATTCTGACTACTTTCTATTTGGACATATAAAATATCAAATATTTAAAATTTTTTTAATGTTTGTGAACTAGAGCAAGGCTATATTAAATGAAATTTAAAATGTAGTCAATAAAATGAAAGACGGTTAATGATTGCATGCAGTGGCGGCTGGTAACCAAAATTTTGGAGGTTCACAGTGACAGAATATAGATATCAGTACAGATATATGAAAAAAACTTTCAGTGTTTTGGAAAGTTTCTAATATACCTTTCTGAAATATTGACCGTTTTTACCTATATCTGTACCGACATCTATATTCTGCTACTGTGAACCCCCAAAATTTTGATCACGAGCTGCCTCTAATTGCATTGTAGCTGGTGGTGAACATTTTAAACACTTTTTACTTTATTGTGTGTATACAGAAGAAAAGTAGAGGATTCACAATTTTTTCGAGCTTGTAAATGTAAAAATTCATCGAAAAAAACATCATTGCTATGCTTGCCTTCTGTTTATAGATAGGAAAATTGTTCAAATAAAAGTTGTCAATCTCAATAATTTTTGTAAAGATAACTAAAGATAACTAAAGATAACTAAAGATAACTAAAGATAACTAAAGATAACTAAAGATAACTAAAGATAACTAAAGATAACTAAAGATAACTAAAGATAACTAAAGATAACTAAAGATAACTAAAGATAACTAAAGATAACTAAAGATAACTAAAGATAACTAAAGATAACTAAAGATAACTAAAGATAACTAAAGATAACTAAAGATAACTAAAGATAACTAAAGATAACTAAAGATAACTAAAGATAACTAAAGATAACTAAAGATAACTAAAGATAACTAAAGATAACTAAAGATAACTAAAGATAACTAAAGATAACTAAAGATAACTAAAGATAACTAAAGATAACTAAAGATAACTAAAGATAACTAAAGATAACTAAAGATAACTAAAGATAACTAAAGATAACTAAAGATAACTAAAGATAACTAAAGATAACTAAAGATAACTAAAGATAACTAAAGATAACTAAAGATAACTAAAGATAACTAAAGATAACTAAAGATAACTAAAGATAACTAAAGATAACTAAAGATAACTAAAGATAACTAAAGATAACTAAAGATAACTAAAGATAACTAAAGATAACTAAAGATAACTAAAGATAACTAAAGATAACTAAAGATAACTAAAGATAACTAAAGATAACTAAAGATAACTAAAGATAACTAAAGATAACTAAAGATAACTAAAGATACCTAAAGATAACTAAAGATAACTAAAGATACCTAAAGATACCTAAAGATAACTAAAGATAACTAAAGATACCTAAAGATAACTAAAGATAACTAAAGATAACTAAAGATAACTAAAGATAACTAAAGATACCTAAAGATAACTAAAGATAACTAAAGATACCTAAAGATAACTAAAGATAACTAAAGATAACTAAAGATAACTAAAGATAACTAAAGATAACTAAAGATAACTAAAGATAACTAAAGATAACTAAAGATAACTAAAGATAACTAAAGATAACTAAAGATAACTAAAGATAACTAAAGATAACTAAAGATAACTAAAGATAACTAAAGATAACTAAAGATAACTAAAGATAACTAAAGATAACTAAAGATAACTAAAGATAACTAAAGATAACTAAAGATAACTAAAGATAACTAAAGATAACTAAAGAAAACTAAAGATAACTAAAGATAACTAAAGATAACTAAAGATTACTAAAGATAACTAAAGATAACTAAAGATAACTAAAGATAACTAAAGATAACTAAAGATAACTAAAGATAACTAAAGATAACTAAAGATAACTAAAGATAACTAAAGATAACTAAAGATAACTAAAGATAACTAAAGATAACTAAAGATAACTAAAGATAACTAAAGATAACTAAAGATAACTAAAGATAACTAAAGATAACTAAAGATAACTAAAGATAACTAAAGATAACTAAAGATAACTAAAGATAACTAAAGATAACTAAAGATAACTAAAGATAACTAAAGATAACTAAAGATAACTAAAGATAACTAAAGATAACTAAAGATAACTAAAGATAACTAAAGATAACTAAAGATAACTAAAGATAACTAAAGATAACTAAAGATAACTAAAGATAACTAAAGATAACTAAAGATAACTAAAGATAACTAAAGATAACTAAAGATAACTAAAGATAACTAAAGATAACTAAAGATAACTAAAGATAACTAAAGATAACTAAAGATAACTAAAGATAACTAAAGATAACTAAAGATAACTAAAGATAACTAAAGATAACTAAAGATAACTAAAGATAACTAAAGATAACTAAAGATAACTAAAGATAACTAAAGATAACTAAAGATAACTAAAGATAACTAAAGATAACTAAAGATAACTAAAGATAACTAAAGATAACTAAAGATAACTAAAGATAACTAAAGATAACTAAGATAACTAAAGATAACTAAAGATAACTAAAGATAACTAAAGATAACTAAAGATAACTAAAGATAACTAAAGATAACTAAAGATAACTAAAGATAACTAAAGATAACTAAAGATAACTAAAGATAACTAAAGATAACTAAAGATAACTAAAGATAACTAAAGATAACTAAAGATAACTAAAGATAACTAAAGATAACTAAAGATAACTAAAGATAACTAAAGATAACTAAAGATAACTAAAGATAACTAAAGATAACTAAAGATAACTAAAGATAACTAAAGATAACTAAAGATAACTAAAGATAACTAAAGATAACTAAAGATAACTAAAGATAACTAAAGATAACTAAAGATAACTAAAGATAACTAAAGATAACTAAAGATAACTAAAGATAACTAAAGATAACTAAAGATAACTAAAGATAACTAAAGATAACTAAAGATAACTAAAGATAACTAAAGATAACTAAAGATAACTAAAGATAACTAAAGATAACTAAAGATAACTAAAGATAACTAAAGATAACTAAAGATAACTAAAGATAACTAAAGATAACTAAAGATAACTAAAGATAACTAAAGATAACTAAAGATATCTAAAAAACGAATACCAAATTTTAAACTTAGGTGAACAATGCAAGAGCCTCGAACCGCGGCGGATGCCGGTCACGCGGATGTTACTTTATATAGAAAAATATATGCAGACAACGCACTGGCATCCGTTTAACCGCGTGGATGAGCGGAGGCAAGCATCGCACGCGGCCAACGCAGAGACACGCGCATCGCGGTTGTCGACATGTTCAGACTTTGTAGAGATACTGCGCACAATATATCTTTGTGGTGTGTAGGAATAATAAAAAATGGATTTCGATACCAAAAAGTGTATACAGGGTGCCCCGAAATTAGACGGTCATATTTTAACAGCGTAATTTACATCCAAAAATAGGAATAAAAATTCATATAAACATAGGTCCGAAAACGTTTCGTTTTCGAGATACAGGGTGTAACAAGTGAAGTCTTGTTGACACGTTTTTGTAAATATTTTCTAAAATTTCTTCGTCACCGGTTTTCCAAAGTTAAAAAAAAAATTAAATTTCTGATTCCACAGGCCTAATAATTTTTGTTTACATTTTCGAATAAGATAACATTAACTTATCATGAAATTTTCAAATGCTTTTCTCTTGAAAATGTGAAAATGGTGCGTCTTAGGGAGATGCAACAAAAGTAGCTTTACTATAAAGAAAACATTGATTTTTCCAAATTTTATAGTCAAAAATGTTAAAAACTGTCAACAAAAAAAACTTAGGGCAATTTTACCCTAAGTCCCCTCTAATTTACCCACCTATGAAGATAATCAAAAACTGGGGTTTAGTCCGTTAAATAGAGCGTAGAAAGGTAAGCATTCTTACCAAATTTTACTTAGTTATCTTTAATTGTTTAGAAAATATTTACAAAAGTGTGTCATCAGGACTTCACATTTAACACCCTGTATCTCGGAAAAGAAACGTTTTTGGACCTGTGGTTTCATGAATTTTTACTCCTGTTTTAGGATATAGATTATGCTGTTAAAATATGACCGTCTAATTTCGGGACAACCTGTATATGAAATTGAAAACTTAAAATCTCCCACCGTTTTGGAATATTAAAAGTAAGGAGTAAACTTATCTTCGAATTTTCTCAAATCTCTGTAAAATATTACGAAGGTTCCGTCGGTATTCCTTTTTTGGAGCAGCAGGTGAACCCAATATCTTCGTTTGCAACGATGTTTTTTCGTTTTCTCGAAATAAAGAATTGTACAAGTACCAAATGGTTACAGCTCCTGAAGCGGACACTTTCATCATAACGCGACCAACCATCCACGGCAGTATCCGCAAGAGCAATCCTCGCTTCTCCGCGGCACAGTTTATAGCTAAAGAATCAGTTCGGTCACTCTGCGTCGGCACTTTTTGATCTCAATGTTCCAGTTTATACACTGCACAACTCGGATTTGTATCCCTGGCGCATACAGAATCAAATCATAACCAATTTAATATATGACAAATGTCTATATTCAAACAGCAGTCTGCTGCGCATCCTAAATTTGTATCCCTGGAGTGGATGTTATTTTGGAACATTCAACTGGTCCGAGTGAGCTAACTGATTCTTTAGCAATAAACTGTGCCCGCGGAAACACTTCACCGCCATCCGCCGCAGTACCTGGCTCGTGCGTTCTTTGCCTCAAGTTTTAATTCATCCTGCATTAAGCAGATTTAGGGCATAGTCGAAGCATCTGAGGGGTACTTTATGGGGTGTCGTTTTTTTTTTTTACTTTAATATCTCTGTAATTTATGATTAAAGAAGAAAATTTTTCAAACAAAAGGTGTTTGCGATATCATTTTCTATAATTTATATTTTATATATGTCTTATAAAAAAATTCTCTAAAACTTGAGGATAATGGTAAAATTTAAATTTTACAGCATTTTCTTTGGCAATAAATATATGTATATAAAAAAATTGAGTAAAATGTGTGTGGAAAATGTATGTATTAAAATTTACAGGGGTGAAACAATAGGTTATAGGAAATAACAGGTAACAGCATATTTCTTAATATTTCAGTTTAATTATTTTTATATTTAAGATTTTTATATTTGACTAAATCAAATACAATAATGTAAAGCATTTATTCTTTAATTAATACTATGCTTTTTTGTAATGTTATTGTCACTCGCAGTCAACTGTATTTTGGTCTGATAGACATAGCCCATAAAAATAAAATATATGTATTTTATATTAAAATATCTACAGCACTGACTAACGTCAATAGATTTTTAGTATTAAATTAACTAATTGGTGATATCTTAATTTTTAAATTTCTTTAAAGTTTTCGAAAATATACCAAATACAATTGAAACATCAAGATAAAAGAAATCAGGTAGATTTTATCTAAATAGTGTTACTACATCTTTTCCAATTGTAGTTCAAAATGTGCCAATTGTATATCCAAATAGTCATTTAAATTTCATATAGCATCATTTGAATTTCAAAATAGTCATTTAAATTTCATAAAGCATCATTTGAATTTCCAAATTGTCATTTAAATTTCATGGTGTATCATTTATATTTCAAATTGCACATTTTAATTACGAAAAGTATCAAATGTATTTTAAATTAATCAAATTAATTTCAAAAATAAACATTTCCACTTTCAAAATTGTAATTTGTATTTCAAAATATATCAAATATATTTCAAAAAACATCATTTGAATTTCAAAAATATTATAAACAAAGGTTTGTATTCAACTGTAACGCTCCTCGACTTTTCACGGATCAGCTTTAGCATTAGAAGATATGCATGTTGGACAATAGCATTTCGTTTAAAATTGTTTGTTGTATATTCTTATAAAAAGTTAATTATAAGTGCGGAGTGTTCAGGTATAGGTACTGTAGTATATTTGTAATAGAAGTAAATTAATTTGAAAATAAAATGTTGAATTTTGAAATTCAAATGGACTTTTTTAGAAAACATATGACAATCTGAAATATATTTGACGGCTTTTGAATGATAATTTTAAAATACATTTGTTACTTTTTTAAAATAAATTGACTAATTTGAAATACAATTAACGCATTCTAAAATTAAATTGTTAATTTTGAAATAGATTTGATACTTTTTTGAATTAAATTGACTAAGTCGAAATGCAATTGATATTTTTCGAAATTAACTTAACAATTTTTGAACTACAATTGGAAAACGTGTAGAATTGAATTAAAAATAGAATCAAAAACCATCAATCATAAATGTTACTAAAAATAACAAATTTAAATAAACGAAACATAGTATTAAAATAATTTAGTGGATTTTAATAATTATTGTAGTTCGATTATTTTAAACACATACTGGAATTGACTGATTAATTAAATTTAGTTACCTTAATAAATTGATATTTTTATTTAATTGCAAATTAAATTACAATTTAAATAAAATATTGCTATTTTCATATTAGTAAATAATTATCTATACATCTATTTAATTTAATAATTAAATATTATGTATGCACACATTTCAGGTAGGTAATTAAGGATATTTTAATATTATAAAATTATAATTAAATGTACATATTGTATGATATTATTATTTCATTATTTAATGCTAATAGTAGTTTGCGTAACAAATGTGGATATGATGGAAATTTATATCGCATGAAGACGAAGTATGAGCACGACGCCGTATGCGATACGGACAATCCAGTGGAGTTGTACAGTATATAATTTTTCTACAATCCACCTTCGAAAATCTACAAATTACAAAATTATTTTAAGTTTTTAGATAAAATTACTAATTTAAAAATAATTTATGGCTTTATTATTTTATAAAATAAAATAAAACTTGAAAAAAAAATGTTTTTGAAATCTAACCTCATTTTTATCAACACACCTGACTTTTAAGTTTTATTACTTATAACTAAATTATTGATTTTAGATAATTTTATTAAAATTTGCGATTACTTTTTAAAAGTAGACAAATATCTTGTGAAAAGCCATTATTTATTGTTTCTTTACAAAACTCACTTATTTATAAGTATACTTAAGATCAATAACTCAAAAATATACTGACAAATAGTTTGACAGATTATATTTAAATTAAAAAAAATAATAGTAGCGTGAGTGAATATGATGGCCATATCGTACGAAGGCGAATTAAATTGATTTTATATGTTTTTATTAAAATTTATGATTTTTTTGTAAATGCAGACGAATATCTTGCGAAATGCTATTATTTATTGATTCTTCATAGGAATCACTCATTTTTAATTATATTTAATCCTAATAACTAAAAAAAATACATGAACTGTGATTTCGTATTTGTACAATGTTCTTACTAGGCAGAATGGATATGAAATATATTCGTTCAGTTAAACGCAATGGCCTACTTTTTCGTTTTATAGTATGTGCGTAGAATAGCTAATGTCCATGTGAGTGTAGGAGAAAAAATTATTGGCATGAAAGCAATGATGACAAGTTATGCTATAAGACTCGAAAGTACAGATGCGTTTTGCGGCTTTAGATTATAATTTAGAAATTAATACGGTTTTTGTTCTGTTTGTCTTCATTAATCACTAAATAAAAAGTAGATAGATAATAAAGACAGATTATTTAAGTAGATATTTGGATATTGAAATATTTGTGAAAATTATATCATTTTACTGATTTTTATTTGTGCTCTATCATCCCTAGAAGTATTATTTGACAATTTTAGTTTACTTTGTACAACAAAAGTATCTCTAAATTAATTTAGTAAAGGAAATCTATTAAAATAGTATGAAAATAAATAGTAGAAATATTTAAAAATGTAACTTCTTTTGATATTTATTGCAAATAATTTGTAGTGTATCTCAATTCAGGCTTTCCATAAATAAAGGTATAGCAAGATAGATAATATAATGTTCTTATACAAAGCACTTTTTATTATATAAGAGAGGTAGGATGTACGAGTTATGCTGGTTTTTTTGTAGATCATTTCAGAGGTTTGCCCATAAGGACACTTGGGCACGTGCCCTAGTATAATAAACAAAAAAAAAAAACTTGCATATTTTATATTTTCCTCAATGCCTATTATTATTTTATCTAATATTCAGCGCAAACCACGTTGATACGACACTGGACGACCGGGCGACGTTCCGAGAATTTCAAAATTAAGTGGAAGATGGGCACAGTAAATGTGTGCCACTGTTGTTTGCTCTCTCATTATGATGCAAAAAACAAAGACAACGACAATATCGCTTAGCAAGAGATGAACACACGCGATGGATTATACGTCACAAGCAAGGCGCTGTACCACTAATCAAAGTATGTGCGCTGTCCTCATCGTGACGTGCTGTACCCATGGCACAGATTACCTAGACCAGATACGAATGTACGCAACGGCATCTTTACCGGCTCCCTCACAAAGGCGATTCCGGATTCGACTTAAGGTACGCGTTTGTTGGACCATGATAATAATTTATTTATTGTGATTACGAAAAAACGTTAGTTGGACCATTGGAATAGTTAACAAATAAAACTACAAAGAAAAATAATTTTTTTTATAAAGTAGTCAAAAATATGATGAAAAAAATCAATAATATTTATAAATGGTACAAAACTTTTTCGAAGATTTCAAATCTCTGTTTGCATATTTGAGAATATAAAAAATTCTGACTCTTATAAATAATTTAATGGTGTACAAGGATGACCAAATTCTATTTTGCTCATCTCAAAAAGGTATGCGTTGGAAATTCCAGGCTTAGTTGACAAACTATCAAAAAATAGAGATATAAATATTTTTTCTAATTTGAAAATATAAAAGAAATTTTTTGCTGGGAGATTTTAAATTGCCAAACACCTTTTCTTCAGAGTCGTATGCTTTAAAATGCGTTAACAAGTTAGAATTGTTAAGTAAATTGCATTCTTCTGAGAAATTTACGCAAATTTCGCAAGAGTGGATACGTAATGATTTTTGATTAAATAACCACATACGTAGTTAAATGCATTTTGAGTGGTCACATTTAGCTCTCTGTAGTCACATTCAGAAATCGTTATTTCCCCAACTGATTGTTTTGAAATATATATTTAATTTTCATTAAGCGGAGAACTTGTTTTCCTAAGGGAAAAACGAATCCCGGGATTCCTTTCCAGTGTGTGCCCCACTGCCGCTAGTGCCCACGAGCCGCCACTGGATCATTTTAATTATACGATTTTGGATTACATATTCAATCAGCAAATTGTAAATAATAATTAGTAAACTACTAGTCATAAATTTCCTTAATTCATAAAATTTAAAAATGAATATTTTTACGTTGGGATTTTAATGACGTAATGTGATCAACCCATTTAAAATTTTGATAAATTATGATACCAAGATATTTTGTTGTGTTTTTCATTTTAATTATAAAGTTGTCATTTATTTGTATGTTGAAAGAAGGCCTTTGTAAATTACATTGTTTTATGGATCTACTTTAACACAAAAATAGTTTTGTGGTTATAATTTGCTATAACCTATCGTCGCAAAACTATTAATAATTTAAACATAGTAAGTAGTATTAATACAACATCAAGTAATTTTTTAAAATAAAGTACATGATCTCAAAACAGAAATAATTTATAATAAATGCGGGTAAAACGAGGGGTAAAATAACAATAAATTAAGGCAAATACTTAAAAAGGGCAGGTTTAAAGAGTATTATTACAAGAAAGTATATCCCATGGAGGAAGGATAAATAAGAGTTGCAGATTCCACACAGAAATTTGGCAACATGTTTGCCTTCAGCGACATATGGGATAGTTTTGTGCAACTAATACTCAGTCGGTAATATAAAAAGCTGTAATGCTATTTTAATTTGAAAATTGGCGGGCTTTTGAATTTACTTGGACAAAATAAAAGAACTTTACATTTTCAATAGCATTTTTTTAACACGCATCTCATAAAATCGATACTTTAAACCGTTCGGGAGTTATGCTGGACACACAGACAATTTTTTTTTTTTTCAAAACTTATTTTTGAGTATGTTAGAGCCAGTCTGGCAGTTTTGGGCAAAACAAGTATTTCTTACCTGTTCAATAGGTATTTACCTAGGAAGTAACAGAATAAACAAAAAATATTGAATGATTTTATATCTGGAAACAATATCCAGCAACTGTGAAACAAATTTAAACCAGTTCGTAAGCTTATAGCAAATCTTCTAGTATTATCATAGCGAACCATATAAAAATTTACCCTACGAATGGAAAGCTTGACAAGCTTTGACAACCTACCTTGGCTAGAGAAACCATTCCTTTTGTGGAGGAGGTGAAATATCTGGGGATCATCCTATATAAGAAATTTACCAATTGGATAAAATCATTAACAAAGCCAGACTATCCCTCTGGACCCTCAGAAGGTTATGCGACAAAGCATGGGGGATGTCCTCAACTAATCTACTCGATATACCAAACAGTGGTAAAACTCATGGTTATTTACAGTTTTATCGTCTGGTGGGACAATGGACTTCATCGGACAGCTAGAGTAAAGCTGACTGGAATACAGCGGCTTGCGTGCCTCGCCATCACTGAGGCAATGTCAACCACACCGACGGGAGCCATGGTGACTATGCTAGACCTAATACCTCTTCACATTCTATTGGAAAGGGAGGCTAGGATAGTCTCCTATAGACTCCTGAAGGGGGATAGTCAATGCAAAGAAGAATTGCGATGGGACAAGACGGGGCTGATGAGTGAGATTAATAACCACGACATTCTCGGCATGGTCTCGGACTCGCTAGTTCCCCGACAGTATATAGAAAAGCCATACATCGTCATCATTCCAGACAGAGACGTATAGAGCAGAAGGGGTAAAACCCTCTCCCAAGCAGACATGCGTTGTACACGGACGGCTTCAAAACTGATTAAGAGCAGCCCTCAAGGCCCTGAGCTCCAACAGAGTTGACTCAAATCTGGTTTGGAACTGTATCTATAACGTTGAATGTCTCGGTGCCCGGAACAAAGTTACTTTGATCTGGGTTCCGGGACACAGCGGTGTGGTGGGCAATGAAAAGGCTGACGCGCTTGCTAAAAGAGGAACCATTCCTAGGCATCGCAAAAAGCACTGCCAAAGGAATTCTCTCAAAATGAACGGAGAATGCAACAATCACGAACTGGAGAGACCCCAGAGCTAACTCATTCGTAGGCGTTTATAACCAATCCTTCTATGAACGCCTTTGCTCAGATCCGAGAATGGAGAAGGAAAGATCTACGCATTTTCACGAGATGAGAATGATAGGTCTGCAACAAACATCGGACTGTCAATTCTGCAGCAAAGGAGACGAATCTGCAGAGCACATTTGATATACCTGCTCCGATTTAAAAAGGACCAGGTTCCAGATTTTCGGATTTACCCGACTGGAGCCTACCGACTTTAAACAAGCCTCACCCAATTCAATCATGTCTTTTAATAAAAGGTGTGGCTTGTACGGTGAACTATAAGCTAGTCATGAGAGACAATAGATCCATCCGGGTCGCAGATCATCCTACTCATTTTCAACCTAACCTACCGTACGAATGTACTTAAATAATTATAATTGGGTCCACCCTAGGGGGGGATATCGCGCATGGTGTTATGGTGGCGCTGACGTCATGCGTAGAGTTAATAGAGTTGGCTCGAAGTAAATATCATATGACAGACGCATGTTGCAGTAGTTTGTGAGTCGTTTATAGTGATTTATAAGATATTAAACAGAATTTGTATTATATTATGTTGTAAACTTTGTTCTATGTGAGTGGTTTTAGTGAAAAACATTGAAAAATTGCGGTACGGATGTAACAGTAACAATTAAAGCAAAGGATTTAAGAAAGATATGGTTTTTTGCTTATCTCGACAGTAAGAGCTTAGTCAGAAGTAAGAAGTGGCCCAAGGGCAGCTCCATCGGAGGCTCAGGGGAGCATGCCGTTCCCTAGATTAAAATTAAAAAAAATATATGCTAAGTAGGCAATTCTATCCTCCTTCTTAAGATAATTCGACATGGAGCAGCCCTTGCAATGGCTTGTTACCCTGTAGATAAATTTTAATATGTATTCCAAGCACTTTCAACCTTCCAATTAAAAGAGGGACCTCAAATCAGAACTTCACATTGGTTCATTCGCAACTTCGGACTTCTAAACTGGAGACTCTGCCCTTTGAAGGCTAAAAATTTCGCAATGTAAGCAAAAGTGAAATTGTAAATGTCGCCAAAAAAAAGAAAATTTCGACTTGTACTTGATGAATGAATTAAAATAACTGTAAGCGACTATGTTCAGGAAAATTGCAGTGACATTTTATTTTAATTTTGTGTATGCACCCACCATAGGTTATGTAGCAGTTATTTGTATTTCGTACATTTTGTTATGCTTTGCATTATATTATATGAATGTCTGCATTGTATTATATAAAAAAAATATTTTTTTAAAACTTATTTTTATTTAATTGGGTAACATAATACAGGTAAATGAGTAATCAGGTAAAAATTTCCGGCATTTCCAGATGAGAAATTGTTACGAGGAACCCCAGTTTTGAAGATACCCTTTTCATTATCCTGGTTATAAAAACTATTCTTTAGAAGTCGAATTTGTATAACCAAAATAAATCATTAAAAAAGAAAAAGGAAAAAACTCGTCAAATAAATACTTCTTTTATATATTTGCATTTATGTACCTCAATAGTTCTTTCCTTAACTACCCCATAATAATATTCATAGATATTTCATGTAATTTCTAAAATATTATCCTTAATATTCATGAAATTTCTGTAAATAGCATATATTTTCCTCACACTTCGTCAGTATTTTTAAATTCGCGCCTATATAAACTCTACGCGTGACGTCATGCGCGTGGTCGTCCTATTTTTGACACTGTTGATATCCTACCTTTTATTTTTTATACCATGGGTATACCCTGTATTATCTAGCTTTGGTGTTTACGTATATTTTGCATAATTCATAACATAACCTCAAACAATTGTTTATGTCTTACTAACTGGTGTATGTTGTATGTCTTTTGTTTGAACATGACGTATAATATTTGCTATAGTATGCATTAAACTTTTATTTTTATTAGTTTCCTTTATAATATCCACGAATAATAACAAAATTACTATCAGATCCAATAAAATCAGGTAAATCACAATCTGACGACTATAAATCGTTACTTTATTAAGTTCCGATATTTAAATTTAGTCAGATTATGGTTTGAAATTATACGCCGAAAGAATGTGGATTCTTTTCAAAAAGCTTCGGCAGAGTGTGTAGCTTCCTGATTTTACACAATATGCCGATGCTTCATGATGTGACTAAAAGACTCCAAAGTTGGAAAACTTTTTTATTATTAATTTTAGGAAAAAAAGTTATTCTTCATAAAAAGTTCTGCATTACCTAAAACCTAGAATACAGTCATCAACTATCAAAATTTTTCAGTGGTTTACGAGGTTTGTCAAAAAATATGAGTTTTACTCAAGAGTAAAGTACCTTTATTCTTTATACGACTGATAAAATTTGATATTTGATGGTTTTATTTTAGGTTTTAGACCATGCTCGACTTTTTATAAAGAACAACTTTTTTTCCTAAAATTAGTAATAAAAAAGCTTTCCTATGACACGAACTGTCTCCGTAAATTGGCGGCATATGAAAATCTTTTTTATTATTAATATTGGGAATAAAGTTATTATTTATAAAAAGTCGAGCGTGGTCTAAAACCTAAAATACAACCATCAGATATCAAATTTTATCAGTCGTATAACGAATAAAGGTACTTTACTCTTGAGTAAAACTCATATTTTTTGACAAACCTCGTATACCACTGAAAAAATTTGATATTTGATGACTGTATTCTAGGTTTTAGATAATGCAGAACCTTTTATGAAGAATACCTTTTTTTCCTAAAATTAATAATAAAAAAGTTTTCCATATGATTCCAACTTAGGGGGACATACTGTATATAAATGTACAAACGTGAGCCATTCTAGAGTGTTTTAGATATCTTTCGACAGAATTAACGACACCGTTTAGAATATTCATCAACAAATTCACCATTTTATAGACTAGTGCATCCACCAAAATCAATTTATTTAGGAGCTTCTCGTAATTACAGAACAATCTAGAACTATGACTGGCAGTGTCCATGGGCGTATCAAGAGGGGGTTTAAGAGGTTTACTCGCTTCATCAAAATAGAAAACAGTGGCCGTAAAAGGACTAAATAAGGCAGAGCGGGACTTGAGGGCTTAGAGAAAGACTGGTCGAAAATTGCTCGCACTCTATAAGATGTAATACTCGAACCATTTGATGAACTATATTTGTCGCTATGCAAGAACAACTACTATGTAACTTATCTATCACTATATTCTCCTAAAACCTTATTCATCCCTTCAAAGGAATAGGCTTTAAAATTCAATATAGTGATTTATTTTTATGTTTATATTTCATCCATTATATGGTTAACTATCGCACATTTTTGTAATTAATAAAATTTTACCCTTGGTGCAGTGAAAGGGTTAAAAAATGATATATTTTTCTCAGGGTTAAAAATTATTGTACAATAAACTCACTTTTGCACTGCGAGACCTTTTATACTGTAACTTATCCTTTCTCAGAAAAGGAACCCATACATACACCTTCAATCGAACATAAAGGAAGGAAACATTAATCCAATGTCACTGAAAAAAGCCGTTACAGCAAATCCTTATCTTCTTCGCGAGTGGGAAAAATAATTAAATATTTCCTAGGGATAGCCAGAACAGAGAACGAAATACATTTATAGATCGCTCTAGTTTGATGATAAATATATGATTGCTTCGGATTTCGATTTAATTCAGGACCGGCTTTAAGACACTCAAGCTTATCCAAGATAAAATATTGAGTTTTTTGTACAGAGTTGCATCCTTTTATTTGAAATGTAATACTAGAGAGATATTGCAAATTTCTACAACGCCAGCCACTAATAGTGAAAAGTCTCCGTGACCTGAAATTTTGACATTAGAATCCTTATACTTATTTATAACCTCATTTTAGTAACTTTAAATTATATTTCACCTCTTTTGTTGTCTATAATAGTACATAATATTGAAGAGGCATTAGAAATTATAATTTAAGAAGGTTTAGATGACGATTATATTAAATATTTAATATTAAAAAAATTCGAACGGATACGAATGTCGGCGAGTTCACTCGAAAGCTATAAAGTCGCCGCGCCGCTACCTGCTGCCCTTAATATCTATTTTTGGGTACGCCACTGCGCTCGTGGCGCGCTTTTATAAGTGAGCCCGCGGGACTGAGAAGCGTTCTTGAAAATCTTTAGCTAAAAAGAGATGTCATACGATAATAGATCCCTGAAATGTAGTGAAACAATGATAAAATAACTTAAATCAGCCTAATTTGCGCAACGCACACCGTGACGTCACAAAGTAGGCGGGACTATACCAATCTTTCAAATCATAGATATAGAGAGGCAATGACGGTACTAAACGTCTCACTTTTGTATTACTCTTTTAAGAAAAATGTCAAACTCGAGCTAGTCAGTTTTGGTGATAATAAATGCCCTTTATTAAAATAGCGTGATTTAAATGATACAAAAACATTTTCATTTCGTCAGTCTACAAATATAAAATTATTAACTTAAAATTAATCAAAATATGACGCAAAGTGCCTCCACTTTGTAACATTTTAAAAGTCCAGTTAAAAATGTTATTTTAAATATGTGACATCCTGTATAAATAGTTTATTTAAATTTAATTATCGCCGCACGCAATATTCCAAAGAAAGGGAAATTTCGTGAAGTGGCAGTACAGTAAATCAAACGATTTCGCCATTAGATTTTTAAATTTCATTTATGATTACTGTCTCTTCGTAACTGGTAGTGTTTGGCTGTAAAAGTGGTAAGCATAAAAAAAGTATAATGTCATTGTAAAAATATCTCGGTAGAAATGATATTCCAACCTATTGTTAATTATTAGTTTTTTTGAAAGTAAAGTTAAATTTTTTTTAAATATGTTTTTATAATTCATTTTGGTTGCTGGAATTACACAATGTTTATAGTAATTAGTTTTTATTGTATCTTGATTTAATTTTAAAAAGTAGATGTTTCAAATTTAATTTATATCTCATACAAGAGCCACGTGAAAAACAGAATTTATTTTTGTTTAGAAAACGAATAAGAGCAGCTGGAAACTAACCGTTGAAAACTAACTGATGAAAGCTAACCGCTGAAAGCTAAAAGTTACACGTAAGAACGAGAACGACAGAACGAGTTATGCTGTTCATGCTCGAGTAGCAGAATCATGGGAAATGCGAGATTTGGTGTTCGTTCCCGAGTCGTAGAATGTTCGACTGCTTCCTAAAGAAGTTGCCAGCCAAAATCAAATGTGGTAACTAATAGTGGCTAGTTTTATTAATGACGAGATAAAAGTTAATTTACCTGATAAACTTTAATATTGACTTGTTCCTGAACAGTTTCTTTTTTATTTGAATAAACTAATTCATTTTTATGTTGAATCTTATTTTTTTTTAAAGGTTACAACAATTCTCTTTTACTCAAATTAAATTTTGTATAAGTTTTTATTAATTTCTTTTTGATAAAGCTAGAGTTTATAATTCTCACTAGCTTTCAAAAATAAAAAAGAGAAAGACAACTTTCCTAGAAAATTATTATCCCAAAGGTGTCTATTAGAAAAGCCGAATTCACGACTGAGAAAACTATGGTCAATGTGCTCATTTCTTTTTTTAATTTTTAAAGGTAAGTAATGTTTAGTGTTAAATTTCTCTGAGCTAGTCAATATCTCTTATAAGTGTTTTGAAATTATCATTTTATCACAAGGTAACGTCATATATTACAAATTGGCGCTGCAACGTGTCAATGATATTACAACTTGTCATATCACAAAATAGTCTTTATTTCATCATCTACTTACTTCATATTCTATCTTCTTAACGTTTAAAATCAAGCTGTCAAATTCTAAAAAAAAAAACAACTTGAGACAATTTTAATTGTAAATTTTATTAAAAATTAGGTTAAAATAAAACTGCGACTTTAATAAATCAAAAGTATGTGTGTTAATTCAACGATTGTCGCCGGAAAACGTCAGAGTTAAAAAAATTACTATTATTTTTAAGGTTGTGTACTTTAAATTATAGTTTATTTTGTTTTTTGTTTCAGTCTACAGAATACACCCAAGAATATATCGACGGTCTCAAATCAATACCTCGTATATTCAAATTAAACATTTTGGAGAAAGAACATTAAACTTTATTCCTTAATAAAGCCAGTTAGTTATTTGATAAATAATGTTAACAAGTTAATAATTATATAAATAACGTATGAATGTAGTTATTTTGTTATTTTTAAAATTTTGTTCTAAATTAATTTGTACAGATAGGAAAAAGTAAAAATTCGAGGTATTGATTTGATACCATCGATATACAGAATATGCCCAATTAAGCATTGAAAATTTTTTTTTGTTTCCAACAAAAGACATGGGAAGTTTTAAAAAAGTATGACAATTTTATTATATTTTATTTAGGGCCATTTTTTTCATTAAGTTGAAACTTACTACTTGTTGATTAAACTATAGGGCTATTGTTTGTTAAAATGTCAAGTGAACTTACATGTAACTTTACTCAGAGGTGAAAAGATCGATCCTTAAACAAGGATAATTTCTTGACAGTAATAAAATTTTATATGAATAATTGTTTATTTTGTAGGTTGTCCCTTGAAGTAATAGAAAAATGCCCTATCTTTAAATGCCAGAGGTACTAATAAACACTGTCAGACTTACTTTACAGTTTTTTTAAAGAAGATATAAAATATAAATATTGCACTGGTATAAATTAATTCAAGAAACTTAATAGTTGTGTCTATGTTAGGTACGTACCTACATCATGAAGATTAAATTAAATATTTACCGATATCTACCTGGGAGGTAAACTATGTAGACGTAGTGCAGTGTTCTGAAGGTAATATTTTTAAAATCGGCTCATCGAGACCTTTTCAGGGTTATTCTATATCATGTATAGTATAGTGATGTCACAATATAAGTTGATTTAAAAAAAAGATAATGCTATGTTCAATGTTTAATAAACTTAGAAGTTAAACGTTAAAAAAGAAAAGCGATATCAACATGAAATGTTTAGTTAAAATGAAACTCTATAAGAAGAGATAAAGCCTATTGATTCTGAAAATGGGGGTTAAGAGAGTCTGTTAAGCTGTGAAAATTATAATTTAGAATGCCTCGCATTATATATCATTCTAGTTTAAATCTGTGTAATATTGTGATGGACTGATCTTATAAAATACACATTTTAGTTCACTTGTTTTTTGCCAATAATAGTTAATTATGCAACAAGTGCAAAAAGTAAGTGTTTATTGCACGCGACGTGAAATTGTACACCACGTCGAGTACAATAAATACTTTTTGCACGAGTTGCATATAATATTTTTTCTACGTTCATGCAAAAACCAAAAAATGTTTTATAGAATTGCAGTTGTATTATCCAAATCATAGTAGCCGTGATCGTGTACCTTTGTTTGAGGCATTTATTTACATTTGTGTTCATAATTTGTAATGACATTTTTAATAAAATACAGTTTTTTATTAATTTATTTATTAAATTATTGAAAATAATATAAAATATGCAATTGTTTTTAAAACGTAACACAGAAAATGAAAATGGACTAAATATTTGGCGTTGATTTGAATATTTATGTTTGTCATGATCATAAAACGCTGTAGTAAAATGACAGATGAGTGCAATAAAAGTTATTGTACTAGTGCAATAAAGAACCAGTTTTTTCACTAAATATAGTTCAATAAAGTTTTGTTTTTTGCATGAACGTAGAAAAAGAGTATTTAAAAAATATATTATTTTATTTAACATGTGTGACAAATAGTGAAAATGATTAAATTTACAATAAAAACGGAAAAATGGTAAATAAAGTTTCATGTAATAATATGTTTTACACAAAAATGGTAAGTAAAGTTTCATGTAATAATATTTTTTACACAAAAATCAATGCCGATTTAAAAATAATCTCAAAATATGAAGAAAAGTCAGTTGACTAACTAATAATGTTTATAGATGGTTTTCAACGTATTAAAAACAAAACAAATATTACACTAACTAAAATATTCATTTATTAATAGTTGTAGTGCTTGAAAACAGTATGATATTGATAATAATAACTACACTTGTACAAGATTTTAAACCAAACTTACAAATGATAAAATTATTGGAAAATGTGAACACCCATTTTAAATTATCACAAGCCGCCACTGATCATATGTGGTTATACTTTAAACCAGGAAAGAGAGAGTTACCTATGATAATTAAAAATTTTTCTAGTACAAAAGTACAAAATAATTTCATTTGATTAGGTTTTACTTTTATAATATCATCTACAGTTCAATGTAAGTTTTTAAAAGTTGTTGACTGTATGACATTCTGACTAATCAAGTAAAAGAAAATCAAATTTTTTGCAAGAACATGACGTGTCACAAAATGTAAATAAATACGTAACTTATCATTTTCGAAATATTGGTCAAATTGTCCTTGTCAGCGATGCTACCACCGCATGATCTATCCATTTCATCGCTAGAATTATTTTTACCAGGATGTAACCATTTGGCCAAAAGAACCAGTATAATAACCAGTAGGCTAAAAAAACACCGTTTGTCACCAGTGTATTAACTGACGTCTTTAATTATTATAATCCATATAATATTCAGGGATCAAGGCACCAACCAAAGAGCCCTGGAGTTCTGAAGAAATATCCATTCACCAGTGGCAAAAAAATAGTAAAAATAAAAACTTAGATAATTTCTTCTGTATCTGTAACGTGTGGAGGGTGGGTTACCCCCACGGCACTTAGGCCTCACTAGGCCCATTGTGCATCCATCCAAAATGATAGGAACCTCGTAGCTCGTGAGCCAGCCTACAGATTTAATATAGTTGACAACGTCGTGGCTAAGAGGTGATTCTCTTATGTCGGCCGATGTTAGCCGATACTCGCCGAACACAAATCTTCTAATAAATGAGAGCATCGAGCTATCGTAAAGCATACGCTCGATGGTTTCATCTTCTTGTTCGCACCCTCTGCAGAGTGCGGATTCTGACAGCCCCATCATATGGAGATGCTTCCGTACTTGGCAATGACCAATCAGAATGCCTGTGACTTGTTTACTGCAGTGTTGTCAGGATAACTTAGATCACTGGTAACTCTGCAGTTTCTTGTTTCATCCCATTTTTTCTTGAATTTCAAAACGGACTGTCCTTTAATTAGGTCTGTTACTACCGATTTTCTCAGGCCAATAAAAGGGCCAGTACCAAAAAGTATTTGGTTGGCTGCTTTCTTGGCCAATGAATCAGCAAGACGGTTACCTTTCAATGCGTGACCTTTGATTTATCTTAAGGTTACCACATTGTTGATGGATACTTTGGCCAAAGCTTCGTGACATTCTAGTACTAACCCTAAGTAAATTCGTGTTCTGTTCAGGGTGAGTAGTGCTTGTCTGCTACCTGTATGTTCCTTTCATGTTCCTTTCAATGATATTGTTTCTGTCGATTTCTTTTGCTATCTGTTGTGAGATCTGTTTGAACTACACTCGCACTATTGCTCACAGCCTATTTTATGTTAAGATTTAAGAATCTGTAGTATATTCCTCCTCCTCATTTGCCTTGTTTTGTTTTAGAACCGTCGGTGTATATATGAATCGTACCCGCCACTTCCGGCTCTTCTATGTGTTCTGTAATAACTTTATTGGCTTATGGAAGATATATCTCGGTGAGATGGAGTCCATGTTCGCTTGAAGTAGTGGGAGCGTTTCGAGCGCATCCTGTCAAAAGCGACGTCTTGCTTCTCTAGATCCTACATCAAGTTCTATTCCAACGGTGCAAAGGCATGTCATTGTCGTCAGAGCAACCTCCTGGATGTAAATATCAAGGAGAGTAAGACTAAAAATGGCTTCCAAGGCTCTGATCGGTGTTGTTTTTATGGCTCCTTTTATGTTGAGACATGCTGTTCTTTGAATTTGTTCTAGTTTGCGGATAGCTGTCAATTTTTGTGTTTTTGATACCTAGACAACTGCAGATAATCCCCTAATAGCATATTCAAGTGGTTTTGACGACTGGCTAAGGACGGTCTGATAGTCCTTAGAGTTGAACGCCAAGGATTCACAAATGTTCAGAATATTTTATAACTCGTTTTGAAAAGGGTAGGAGCGAATTATAAGAAATGAATTAACATTATCATAATATGTATATTTAAAATAATTATAAAATGAATAGTAGTCTCAATATAAATGAAAAACATTTTTATTAGTGAATAAAGCAAAAATATACTACTATAACTTAGGCACTATTTAATAATATGTACAAATTTTTTGATAAAGACAGAAATGATAATTATAATACACAACCTTGAGGACTTTCTATTAAATTATATGGTTTGGACTTATCGACATATATCATTGAAAAATTAAACTATACATGATAAATATTTAGAAATCAAATTGGGGATGAAAATGGAAAAATTATTGTATTATTCTGTTAAAGTAAAATCAAACAATATGTTAAAAAAGTGGCACACAAATCGTTCCCCAAATAAGGGGTGCTTAGGGACATAGCGTCCCAAACGAACCGTTTCTACTAGAGCAACCTTTCAGCAAGAATTTCGACTCTCTATTTAAATCAGATAAGGTATCTTCTAAAAATAATGTATTTTGGTTTTAAATCATCAAGATGCAATGTTCTTGAAAAAATCTAATTTGACTTTTTGTATTTCTAGCTATTAAGAACCTAATTTATTACAATACCAAGTTGGCCTTAGGCAAAACAACACAATTTGACATATGTAAACTAGAAATAGTAATTATTTTAGTCTTGTTAAAGGTTGGTCTGAAAAAAATGACTTAAATGTGCCAATATCAAAGAGCTTTAGCGCGAGCTCCCTTAAGAACCATTTTTGGATTAAGATAATATTAGTTAAATTAACATAAAATAAAGTTTTATATCTGGGGTCTACGTTTGGTGGGATAGTTCTAGGACACCCTATATAAAAATTCCTTGAGCCCTATAAACTTAGGTGGTCCTTTGAGAAGACAAGAGTTATGTACAAGTCAATCTGGTGTTTTTTTATTCATTAACATGCAGTTTCTAAGTTCCATTATTTATCTTTTCATAGCGATCACCAGTAGTGATAAAGAATAGAAATGGAAGTTACTGGATAATGTGAACATGGATTTATTTGTATTTATCTAATTTCAACATACTCTTTGACATCCATTCAGTCAAAATATTAGTAATGAACATAAAAGTAAAACTGCTAAGCTATGGGCCGATTCTTGATTATTTTAGTGAGTTCGGTGCTGGATTGTTTCGAGAAACGAGCGTGTGAGGCTGTCATTTTGGAGCTCATCGCAAAAAAAACCGTAAGATGCTCTTTGTCTTAGCCGATGGTAATGGAAAACTCGCTCGCGTATTTTTATATATAAATCCATAACATCACAATTTCGGGGTTAGCGAAGCAGAGAATAATGGTGACATGATAAACTTTAAATGTTTATTTGTTTCGGATACACACTAGAAGAAACGATTTTTAGGGCATGAAATACTTAAGAAACAAGACGATTGATACATCAACTTTAGCGCAATATTTTATATTTAAAGGGACAATATTTTCTGAATAATGCGTGGTACGATGATAATTCTTCTATTACATACATGAAAATGACAAGTTATGATATATTATTTAACGAGCGGTAATGCAGGTTATAACTCACGCAGTTGAAGTTTGCAGCACGAGCCGCAGATGAAGTTTGCAGCACGAGCCGCAGGCGAGTGCTGTAATTCATCAAGTGAGTTATTAACCATTACCGCAAGTTGAATACTATACTTTATCTACGACTATAGCAATAAATACTAAGATGCAAGTATCGAGAAAGAATTATATAATTGACTAGATGATAAAAACGTTTGAATCTTTGTAAAAACTATTACCTTTGTCGCCAGATATTTCTCATCAGTAGCATCATTTATGAAATTATTAAGTTGTTCTGGCGTGAATGTTTTTGCCTTTTTAGCTATATGTTTCTCTGATTGACGTTTAAGAAACGCACGTAATTTTGAATAATTCTCTATATTAATTCCATTATTTATGTGTGCTTCTACTTCTTAGCAAGAAGTAGAAAGTCCACAGAGACGATGCTTTATATTTATTGCTAAGTTCATTAAAATATGCCAAAGGTACATTTTCTGTAAACGAGTTACACCAATCTTGAAAAGTTTAGTATACACCTTTATACTTGTTTTTTGATTTTTCTGGTAATAAATTCTGTATTGCATTATTAGCTATCTTTCTTATTCTAGAGGTGTACATAATAATTCATCTTCACTATCTAAATTCATCTTTTTTTAGCACTATTACTAGAAATTGATTTGAAAACGTCAAAATTATCTTGTTAAAATATCAAATGACAATACTTCCCTCAGTGTAATAATTGACTGTTCTGCCTACTGAGAGGCGTTGACAATTTAATAATTTTAAAATCTTTTAATTATTATTCATTCCTTTCCACTTGTTAAAAAATCTTTCTAACATTTTACGCCAATGGAACACTTATCGACTTTAAAATTTCCAAGAATTTACTGCGCACACTATTTACTTACCGAATTAGGTGCCCAGCGTGAGTTATAATAACTCACTATTAAAACTCACGCTATTTGTTTATTGATACTATTAATTGCTCAAAAGCAGTTGAATAATTAACATATGAATTAATAGGAGTAGATAAATATATTAACCGTTTTAAAACTCACTCCAGTAAAACTGGCTCTAGTAAAACTCTTGTAACACTCTAGTAGAACTCTATTAAAACTCTATTAAAACTCTAGTAAAACTGCAATAAAGCTCTATTAAAACTCTAGTTAAACTCTAGTAAAACTCTAGTATAACTCCAGTAAAACTCTAGTAAAACTCTAGTAAAACTCTAGTAAAACTCTAGTAAAACTCTAGTAAAACTCTAGTAAAACTCTAGTAAAACTCTAGTAAAACTCTAGTAAAACTCTAGTAAAACTCTAGTAAAACTCTAGTAAAACTCTAGTAAAACTCTAGTAAAACTCTAATAAAACTCTAGTAAAACTCTAGTAAATGTTTAGTAAAACTCTAGTAAAACTCCAGTAAAACTCTAGTAAAACTCCAGTCAAACTCTAGTAAAACTCTAGTAAAACTCTAGTAAAACTCTAGTAAAACTCTAGTAAAACTCTAGTAAAACTCTAGTAAAACTCTAGTATAACTCTAGTAAAACTCTAGTAAAACTCTAGTAAAACTCTAGTAAAACTCTAGTAAAACTCTAGTAAAACTCTAGTAAAACTCTAGTAAAACTCTAGTAAAACTCTAGTAAAACTCTAGTAAAACTCTAATAAAACTCTAGTAAAACTCTAGTAAAACTCTAGTAAATGTTTAGTAAAACTCTAGTAAAACTCCAGTAAAACTCTAGTAAAACTCCAGTAAAACTCTAGTAAAACTCTAGTAAAACTCTAGTAAAACTCTAGTAAAACTCTAGTATAACTCTAGTAAAACTCTAGTAAAACTCTAGTAAAACTCTAGTAAAACTCTAGTATAACTCTAGTAAAACTCTAGTTAAACTCTAGTTAAACTCTAGTTAAACTCTAGTAAATCTCTAGTAAAACTCTAGTAAAACTCTAGTAAAACTCTAGTAAAAGCCTAGTAAAACTCTAGTAAAACTCGAGTAAAACTGTAGTAAAACTCAAGTAAAGCTCTAGTAAAACTAGAGTAAAACTCGAGTAAAACTGTAGTAAAACTCTAGTAAAATACTGGTAAAACTTTAGAAAACTCTAGTAATACTTTAGTAAAACTCTAGTAAACTCTTATAAAACGCTAGTAAAACTCTATTAAAACTCTAGTAAAACTGTAATAAAGCTCTATTAAAACTCTAGTTAAACTCTAGTAAAACTCTTTTAAAACTTTAGTAAAACTCTAGTAAAACTCTAGTAAAACTCTAGTAAAACTCTGGTAAAACTCTAGTAAAACTCTAGTAAAACTCTAGTAAAACTCTAGTAAAACTCTAGTAAAACTCTAGTAAAACTCTAGTAAAACTCTAGTAAAACTCTAGTAAAACTCTAGTAAAACTCTAGTAAAACTCTAGTAAAACTCTAGTAAAACTCTAGTAAAACTCTAGTAAAACTCTAGTAAAACTCTAGTAAAAGTCTAGTAAAAGTCTAGTAAAACTCTAGTAAAACTCTAGTAAAACTCTAGTAAAACTCTAGTAAAACTCTAGTAAAACTCTAGTAAAACTCTAGTAAAACTCTAGTAAAACTCTAGTTAAACTCTAGTAAAACTCTAGTAAAACTCTAGTAAAACTCTAGTAAAACTCTAGTAAAACTCTAGTAAAACTCTAGTAAAACTCTAGTAAAACTCTAGTAAAACTCTAGTAAAACTCTAGTAAAACTCTAGTAAAACTCTAGTAAAACTCTAGTAAAACTCTAGTAAAACTCTAGTAAAACTCTAGTAAAACTCTAGTAAAACTCTAGTAAAACTCTAGTAAAACTCTAGTAAAACTCTAGTAAAACTCTAGTAAAACTCTAGTAAAACTCTAGTAAACCTCTAGTAAAACTGTAAACCGAATGAATCCAGATAATCTAGAGAATAATCCATTTTCATTAAACTGTCCATGGTATTTTTCAATAAGATAGAAGTAACAGAAGAGGAATCAAAACAAGAATTTAGGTTATATTCATTTATTTTCTAAAATATTTCTAGAATCAGTGTTAATTCATTCATTTATTTATTATCAGGTAAAGATACAGTTGAAGAAAGTCAAAATAAATGTATTTAAAAAAATTATTAATTTAGTTGGGCCTTTGCTCATTTATTAGTGAAAACTCTAATCACTCTATTCTTAAATATTACATTTGTTAATAAAAGTTATATATAAAGTATGAGTCTTTAAGGATCGATTCCACCGTTGTGTTAAACGTAGTTTAAAATGACATTTTTACATTAACAATGTAATTTTAATCTTCGTTTAACACAACGGTGGAATCAGCCCTAAGTGAGTAACAATATTTAAAAAAATCCTCTAAACTACATAGTACAAATAATACGTAAAGCGTTAATTGGAAAAACTGAGTGTTTTCTGTAAAATATAATTAGTTCAGAGCTCTGCTTCTCTCTAAAATAAAAATTTACGCGTCACTTTTGCCGTATTTTCAGTCTAGAACAGTCAGTTTTAGTTGTCGGCGGGAGCTTTATTTTTAATCTGATAAAATTATATTACAATTTCATTTTAAAAGACATTTAGTTCTAAAATAACTCAGTTCTTGAAACTGCCCTGCCTAATCCATTTTTAGTCATGCAATAGCTATAAAGGGTGTCCCGAAATTAGACGGTTATATTTTAACAGCATACTCTACATCCTAATATATGAGTAACAGTTCATATAAACATAGTTCAGAAAACGTTTCTTTTCCGAGATACAGGGTGTTAAAAGTGAAGTCCTGATGACACTCTTTTGTAAATATTTTCTAAACTTTTAAAGATAACTAAGTGAAATTTAATACAAATGCTAACCTTTTTACGCTCTATTTAGTGAACTAAACCCCAGTTTTGATCATCTTCATAGGTGGGTAAATTAGGGGGCTTGGGGTAAAATTGCCCTAAGTTTTTTTTGTTGACAGTTTTTAACATTTTTGACTATAAAATTTGAAAAATCAATGTTTTCTTTATAATAAAGCTACTTTTGTTGCATCTCGCTAGGACGCACCATTTTTAAGAAAAGAGCATTTGAAAATTTCATGATAAGTTGATGTTATCTTATTCGAAAGTGTACATAATAATTAGAAAGCTTGTGAAATCAGAAATTTTATTTTTGGAAAATCAGTGACTAAAGAAATTTTAGAAAATATTTACAAAAATGTGCCATCAGGACTTCATTTGTAAGATTCTGTATCTCGAACGTCGGACCTATGTTTATATGAAGTGTTATTCCTATTTTAGGATGTAGATTAACACTAATAAAATATGTCCGTCTAATTTCGGGACACCCTGTATATTTCATAATCCAAACTAGTCCGTTTTTTGTTGTCTCTTACTTGGTGCAAACTCCTGTTTGTGTCATAAATCAAGCACATTTGTATCTTTCTAAAATCAATTAATTTTTTTTTAAAAAATGAGGTATTATCCGGGTCCGCATCAAGTAGATCGCACCCTGAGCGATTGTTAGGAAATCAAACCGTAATCCCTACAACTCTAGTGAAACTTTAGTATAACTCTGGTAAAATTCTTGTGAAACTAGTGAAATTAGTGTAACTCTAGTAAAACTCAAGTAACATTCTAGGAAAAGTCTTGTAAAACTCTAGTAAAAGACAAGTCAACCCTCTAGTAAAACTATAGTAAAACTAAAGTGAAACTATAATAAAACTATAACAAAAATGTAGTAAAACTCTAATAAAACTCTAGTAAAACTCTAGTAAACCTCTAGTAAAACTCTAATAAAACTATAGTAAAATCCCAGTAAAAAAAACCAGTAAAACTCCAGTAAATTTCTAGTAAAAATCTAGTAAAAATTTAGTAAAAATGTAGCAAAAGTCTAGTAAAAATCTAGTAAAAATTCAGTAAAAAATCTAGTAAAAATCTAGTAAAAAATCTAGTAAAAATCTAGTAAAAATCTAGTAAAAATCTAGTAAAAATCTAGTAAAAATCTAGTAAAAATCTAGTAAAATCTAGTAAAAATCTAGTAAAAGTCTAGTAAAAATCTAGTAAAAATCTAGTAAAAATTTAGTAAAATCTAGTAAAAATCTAGTAAAACTATAGTAAAACTCTGGTTAAATTAAAGTAAAAACTATAGTAAATCTCCAGTAAAACCCACTCTAGTAAAACTCAATTTAGTAACTCACTCTGGTAAAACTCAATCTAGTAAAATTCATTCTAGTAAAACTCACTCACAAGGAGAACGTCATCCCCGACCCGATTTGTCCTTATTAGGACTTATCAGCAATAAATAGGCATCCTCGATTCCAATCTCTAATGGAATCGGTACATGTGTCAAACAAATGTAACTAATTTAAGTATTGTAATTTATTTTTCCTTGTTCTATGAGCTGGGTACCACAGCAAGTTTTAATTTTGCTCACTTTGTGACGAAGTCACTAAATTTTGCTCTTAATGTAAAAATGTATATTTCAATTAATTCCCGCCTGAGGACATGTAGCAGATCCCCCGTATTTCTGTTTTCCAGGAATTACCGTTTTTCAACAACTGCGAGTACCCTCGTAGGTTAAAATATTCCTATATTTGCCGAAATCCGAATGGGCATTTGTAGAGTCGATTTCGTACCGATTATCTACTTTTATTTGTCAAGGTACTAGATGGACATTTTTTATATTTCTAAATTGTAAATAGTCGGCTGTAGTGGTGGTATCCCCCACTCGGGCTTACCGGTCTTCCATCTTACCCAGCGAAAAAGCATAAATTCAATGATATCTGGGAATTACACTCTCTTGAATTCCGGCAGCCGTAAACTCTTCTCTCTCCTGCAGTGTCGAGTGAAATACTGAGTGACCGTAATATCGAAAGAATATTGAACAACCCCGTTTATTTTTCTAAAGGTAGGAAACCGCTTATTATTTTTTTTATTTACAATTAGTTTGGGACACTCGTCCGACGAATGAAATAATTTTGATTCATGCCCAGCATTTTTCATTTCATCCCTTAGTGGGAAACCGTTAACAATTTTTTTTTATAAAAATCACCCAGTATCTCGCCCAGTATTTTTCATGTAAGTTTCTCTTTTCTTTTATTTATTCATTCAATTGTATTTGAATCATTCCGTTTCCCGTCAACAATTAGTTATTGAACGAAGCCAGACGACTTCTGTAAAATTAAATTCACACACGCTCTCAATCGACTCTGGGAAAATTTCAAAATATTATTTTTTACGATCATCGCCTCCGCCGTCCAAAACACCGCATAAATACCCATGTTTCTCACTCAATGAAAATTTTCGTTTCCCATCGCTCGTGGTAAGATACGAGAGGGTTCCGACAACTTTGTTTCATTGTATAGTAGGTTTTCCTTTTCTGAACGTAAATTGTAAATGGGTTAATGGTGATAATAGCAAACTTTATTTTTAATAAAATTTCCGTATACCGGGAGAGTCGTAATTACCCGTTTTTCTTTCATTTTTAGGAGCTTCCCAGTTGGTAGCCGTTTGTTAAAAAAAATTAATTAATCCGTTTTAATTAATTGTCGTTTTTTTGTTTTACTATTTTGACCAGAATATTTATTTTAATTTCGGGATTTTAGAAAAACATACCTTCCATATATCGGGTGTACATAATTTCCGGTTTATATTGTTTTCAATATAATAATTTAATTTTCAATAAATTTTCCGGATGCAGGGATCCGTTAAGATTTAATTAGTTTTCAGTTGTAGTAATTTAATTTTAATAAATTTTCCGTATACCGGGAGTTTCATAATTCCCAGACCGCTTAGCCTCCTGCGCTAATGAACCATAAACATTTCCCTACATATAAATAATTTCCAATTGTAATAATTTATTTTTCATAAATTTTCCTGATATAGGGATCCGTCAATATTTAAATAGTTTTCAATTGCAATAATTTATTTTTCATAAATTTTCCGGATATAGGGATCCGTCAATATTTAAATATTTTTCAATTGCAATAATTTATTTTTCATAAATTTTCCGAATACAGGGTGCCGTTAATATTTAATTAGTTTTCAAGTGTAATAATTTATTTTTAATAAATTTTCCGAATACAGGGAACCGTTCATATTTAATTACTGTTGTATTTTTTTGTAAATATATATTTTATTACCTATTCCTGTGTTTCTTTTATTGCTGGTTCTTAACCGTTCTCTTTCAGGGTACCGTAGGGTACGAGGTGTAAAGGAGATAATTGTTTTATTTTTATTTATTCTAGTATAGTGGCTACCTAGCAGTGACCGCCTGGAATTATTTTTACCTCCACTGAGTTCACCTTAAGTACACTCTGGTGTACCACAGGGTCGCAGAGCAAACTGCGATAACAAAACTGGCGCCTTAGCAACCCCTATTCGAGAATCACCTTCATAGCGCCACACAGACTCGCTGATTCACTGTAGGTGAACCAGAAGCCTGTCACAACTTTATGACTTATTTTTATGAGTAATTTGCATACGTTCACAAAGGAAAAAATTAATTATTACAATACACCGCGGATGCTCTTAATGGAAATAGTGGAAGCTTGTTAATACGGGTCACATCTGAATAGAGTAAGGTAAGAGTTAAATGAATGATAGAGAAAAGTCCTATAAAGCCGAATTTGCCGAAATTACCGAAATATCTATAAAATAAAGAAAGGTCAACAACTGCGCGTTGATGGCTGAAAGGATCGAAGTTTTAGAGAGTCCCAAATTATAATATTGTTTAAATTTGTAAATCGTAAATACAGGATGAGCCAAAATTTCTTAGGTGATTTTAAAATTCCAAAAAATATTTCTGATTTTGTTCAGACTTTTGTATGTCTCATTAAGAATGGGACACAGAATAACTGAAGATTCTCTGATTGAAAATAGGACGATTATACGAAACATGCTTAGATAAACTATTGCTTTCCTAAATTGAGGGTGTTAAAGTTAAAAATTTAAAAATTATTAATGGCTATATTTTTTTTATTTTACTAAATTCAGGAAACATTTTTAGTGACATAAGACACACCTACCTGAAGAAAAATGAATTCAAGAAAAGCTTTACACTTGGAAGATTACATTTGTTGGAAACAAAGCAGAGTTTGCTTCAAATAATATTTCTCGATACAATAAGAAAATTAATGTTGAGTGAAGTATAATGTGCTCTTAAAACCGACTATTGCGTACTTGATTCAATTTTATGAAAGGATTCGAGTCAAAGAATTTAAATTTCATAACAAGAATTAAGAATCAAAATTCACAAGAGATTAGCTAGTAAAAATTCACTGCACGGTGTTGCCAGCTGAAACTTATTTTAAAATGCAACCACTGCACTGATACGGTAGATATATGACTGGTACATGTTGAGATGTGATACTTATTATTCGGAAGTCAAAGACACAACGCATTTATAGAGAATCTGGCAAATTGGCATTAGCACGTGTTCATCCTATTGTTCATTTTCTAACATATTTACATCGTATAGTTAGGGTTGCGTTTCACTTTTTGTTAGAATTTCATTGTGATTTAATTAATATATGAATAAATTAAATTGAAATGGAACATTTGTTAAATGAATGGGACCTCAGCGACCTGATACCATTATTTAAATGTAAGTATATTTAGTTCACTTCTTGTTAGGTATTATTATATATAAGTAAATTTATAATCATAAGAACACGAAACAAACTGGAATTGAAGTAAAAAAAATGCTGGATGGCGACTTTTTGGAAAGACGACTTCTGCCTTGCTAAGACAAGAGGGTCGTATCTACGAAAATTCTGATTTCAAGATTCTTACAAATTTAATAAGCATAAATTTTATTTTATTATAACACAAAATAATAATGGCCTATTTGCATTAGAAAATATTTACTATAATAATAAGAAAAGGTTAGTAAAATATGCAAAACTTATTTGCGAAGTCTAAAAGGACGTACTTATCTCCTACCCACATTTACTAAAAATATTCATTTTGTAGATACGACCTCTTATCTTAGTAAGACAAATTTTATGTTCCATTTAAGTTTTGAAGTTATAAAATTATTTTTTTATATATATATATTACCTGAAAACAATTTTGAAAAATGTTTTTCGGTGGATAGGTACCAAACCCTATTAAAAAGCAAGAACGGCCTGATCTTATCTCAACATTATTAATTTTTTAATGAAACTATCCTATAATTCAACCAAAATCAATACATGTATGTCAAAGATCACATTATTTTTGTAACAAATTTAGTTTAATTGGATTTAAGAACAAGGTATTATTGAATATAAATAAAGTATATTTAAAACAAGTATAATACTATTTCATTTAAGATTTACATAATACTGCAATTGAGCAATAGATACTCTTCATTTAATTAGAGGTATTTTGGTTAGGGCAAATTGATTCTAATCTTGAAGCAAGGCTTATTAGCTATTGTTGAACAAGTATTACTAGAATTTCAAATCGAGACAAGTTTTACTTGAGGATATACAAACACAGCAAATCATTGAAATAAGACCATTCATCTTGAATATAGTACAGCTTTTTTTCTGTGCATGGATAAGTAACATCTTCAACCCCTCTAACTTTTTTGCCAATTTCCAAAGCTTATTTAGACTATATTATTAAAGTTTTTGATATTTTTTTAAAAAATAATGTATGTACACTTGTTGGGATTGGTTTTCGATATATTGGCCATGTAGCCTCCCCCACCACCGACCTTTTTTTTGCGAATTGTGAATATCATTTGATCATTAGTTAGAGAGAGTTGTTTAGTTTAATCTTTTCGAGTAGACTCTATACACTAGGAAGTAGCTCTTCGGTGTAACAAATTGCCCTGTGTTTTTTTCTTCTCCACGTGTTGATACTTTTCAGTAACATAATACGCGTACTGCAGTTTCCTTCTCTTCCTAACAGAAACGATACAAAGTTTTGTCTGCTACGCTGATGTTATGCATACGTCTGTTAAGCCTACAATACCATGCTAATAGACATACTAGTACTCTAGTTTTTTCTTATTATAGCTTAATAGATGCTTGGTGAGTTTTGGCGAGAGTCCGATTAGGAACTATCTGGCCTGTTTCTGTCCTGGTCAATTATTCCACTGTAATAATTGACATTATTATTAGTAATATATAAGTAATCACACAAAGATTCTAAAAAGTATGTGAGTTATAAAATTATAATACTTTATAAATAAATTATAACATACATACTGCCACGTTAAGCGTGGTTTAAATAAAGAATGTCACGTTTAACGTGTGTAAATAATTATGAGACTATCTATGTCCCGGGAGTTGAATAACAAACTATAACACTCTGGGCCTACATACCGTAAGAACAAGAACTCTATATTGCCTTAAATTTGGCTTCTTAGCCCTTAACTCTATAAGGGTTCTACTCTTGATGTAAGAACCTAACACGTCTCTGAACAAGGGTTGAAGAAAAGACAGTGTTCTCAAAAGAAATATAATATTATAATTACAACGGTTATATAAAAAAAATATGGCTTAACTCGACATACACAAATATAGGCTCAATATAATATAAAAGACAATAAAATACTTACTTACTAACTCCACTAATATTTGGGGCACATGTCACAACCCTTAGCTAATTATTTAAAATGAAATTATTCAAAATACAAAATACTTTTAATTTAGACTATGAAGAACATGAGCTGGAGCTGCTACTGGGAATCTCCCTACAAGGGGGACCTCCTATGGGGAGGATCCTTCCCTGTGGAAAAAAGCACTGTGCATCCCCTCGACATTACCTTTATAATTTTTTTTCATAGTTTATGGCTATCAAACTAATGTTTAATAATTATTAAATAATCAATCTTGCACATGATTGCAATGCAAAACAAATTGTCGACATACTTAAACAAAGTTTTATGTACAGGATGTTATTTAAATAATTAATTAAAATTAGGAAAAACATGAATTTATACGAAGCGTGACAATACTTAAAATTATGTAAATTTATAATCCTAAAATATTTAAAATTTTTACAAACAATTTTTTTTTAATCTTATCAGATTATTAATTTATATTTATAATATATTGAATTAAAAATATTAATGTTTTAACTAAATATTCAAAGAGAAAGATAAGTATTGAAATAAACCAAACAATTAGGTTATTACTCTCGTCAGTGGCTTACATTGAACTAAATAATTATTCAAGGTAATACGTTGATAATACCTTGTTCAGCGATTTGTGTGCCAAATGTAAATTATCTTTAATTAGTTTTACATGTTGTTTGGTTTTGTTTTTAGACAATTAATTGATTTCCATATAAATGCCATTTTTTCCATTTTCGTCCTAAGTTTACTTACCTTATATTTATCATACATAGTTAAATTTTCCAGTACTCTTATAGTTGTTAAGTCCAAACTATAATTTAATAGGAAGTTTATGATGTCATAATGTTGCTTAGCATGTTAAATTATCATTTGTGTTTTTTTATCAAAGAAGGCTTGGACTTATTATCAAATAGTAGATGAAACAAAGTTAAGTTTGCTTTATTCTATAAATATAGATTATTTATTCTTCAAACTATTAGTCATTTTGTATTATTTTAAATATACATTTGTTACTGTTTATTCACTTATTATTATTCTCTCCTCCCTTTTCCAAAACCAGTTCTGAAATCTTCCGAGCATTTGTGAAGCCTCGGCATTTCCACCCCTAAGGACCAGCAAAGTATTTATTTAACCAGTTGCCAAAACCGCTCGACTATGCTATTAAGGGATTATTTTGTTTTTAATTTTATTTTTATGATTTTTTGTCACTGGTGAATGGATGTTCCGTCTTGACTCCAGGGCCCTTTGACTGGTAACAGTGCTGCTTTCGTTCCTTAATAGTATATTATAATAATAATAACCATAGTTAAAGATCTATCAGTTGTTACACTAGTCCTCTAGACTAGTTGGTTGTTATACCCCATGTCTGAGATTTGTTTAACATCTACTGCTTTACACTTATTCCGCCAAAAAGAGCCTTTTAGGCTCCTTCTCGGGCTAGTACATCAGCCTTTCTGTTGCCCTATGTACTTTGTGGCCTGGTATCCAGGCTAAGCTTAGTCTGTTTTGACTTTCCAGCTTTGTTAAGGAATAATCAATTTTTTATCAACATTGTTTTTTGGGTATTACTCATAGGTTTTATAGTGAATTTTTTTATTACAAATTTTGTCAAACGATTACTATTTGAAAATATTTGAAAAAGTTTGTTGTTCTGAAAATTTCTCAATACATCCTTATTAAATTTGCATTTAAGTTATATGTTCCTATTTACATAAAAATAAATTGAAAAACTCAGCGAATAGTTTGTGTTCAATTCAATTTATTCCATATCCAAGTTTTATATCGAAAAACTTTGTATATTAAAATTGTATTTCGATTTAATATTCTAAATTAGAGAGTTTATATTAGTAAAACTCAATTCACTGAGAACGTTACCGATTCCAAATACTTTTCTTTTAAAATACCATTTTAAACGGATTTAATAGTTTCTCGTTTTCTTTAAAAATTTCTAAACTTTCTTTTTTCTTTTTAAGAAAAGTGAACATGTCAAGCAATTTGAAAAACTTGAAATTGTAATTTATTTAATTATATCATTGTATTTTAGAATCTGAAAATAATTTACAGCTGTTTGCCACAGCTCAACGTATCAGTTTATCAAGATGCAGGATGTAACATAATAATAACCTGAAAAAGTGGATCACGAAATCAATCAGCATTTATAATAAATAGTATTTAATGGGAAAAATACAACTAAAGCAATAATATCAGTTGTAGAACAAGTTATCGAAGCTATACCTAGATATTGAAATAATTTTACACACTTCTATATCTTCCAAAGGCTTTAGATTATGAAAGACACAAATATTTTGAAGAAGTTAGAATTTTATGTCATTCATAGAGAAACTTTAAACTTTTTTATGTTCTATATAGACAATAGAAAACAAGGCTATGTTTCAAATACACTTTTATTTAATATCGATGAGCTTCAAGGTCGATTATTGGATTTTTTTCAAATTTTTAAGAATGATCTGCTGGCAAACATTTGAGCTGAAATTATAACATTATTTGCAGACGATACCACTATGCTATTCGCTTGGTGCGAAGTCATGGTAGGGGAAGCAAAAGCGATACTAGCGCTTTCTGCGGATAATTCGTGCATTTTAGGGCGATTTTAGGGCACATAAAATACACGTATACATCTTAGTTTTTCAACGAAAACTCGCAAAGCAATGTTGCCGATGTTTCGGAGGTGACAAATTGCAGAGAATATGACGGATGTGGTATCGTAGCAGAAATGAAGCGATGCTAGCGTCAGCGGTCAAACCGTGAACTAGAAAAGTTGCACATTTTGAAAATACGAAATCACCTCATATATATGTCGCAGGCTTATGGTAAAATCAGTCGTATTATAATACGCCTAGGCTTTTTCAATCCGACTAGGCATATTATAATACTACCCAAGTAATTAAGAATCTCACAATTTGACTAATCATTTCAGGCGTATTATAACAAGCCTGTCGATTGTTAGTCTTATTGTTAAATTGAATAGATGCAAGTGTTTTAGAATCTGACTAGATGAAATCCGTCGTATTATAATACGACTGACGATGTGCCAGGCGAATCGTGTTTATAATACGACTGACGCATGACTATGTGCCATGCGAACTATCCTCAACCATTGATTTTAAACACTCGTAAACTATTTAAAATACAAATAATAGATTAGGATTCCACTCGACCATTCACTGTTGGGTTCTAATTGATAGTGCTGTTCCTAAAGTGGCGCTGGGAAACAGTAACAAAGCCTACACAGAACACGAGGCTAATAACCTTAGTAGTTAATGTCGATGAAACAAAAAAAAGTAGATTAGGATTATTTATTACAGCATGGTCCGCATTTATGACATTTGCTAGTACATTTCATACGAGCTTTAAAACATAAGTCTTGCTTGACTTGCAAGAACACTTTTTAAATCTTTCATTTTAAATATAATTAATATTTTGCACAAATATTAGGAAGGTACAAAAAAAAGATCTAATCAACTCAACAACAATGATGATTACAATTCGCCTGGCACATCGTCAGTCTTATTATAATACGACGGATTAAATCTAGTCGGATTCTAAAACACATGCGCGTCGGTTCAAATTAACAATAAGACTAACAAGCGGCAGGCTTATTATAATACGCCTGAAATTATTAGTCAAATTGTGAGATTCTTAATTATTTGAGTAGTATTATGATATGCCTAGTTGTATTGAAAAAGCCTAGACGTATTATAATTAGACTGATTTTAAAATAAGCCTGCGCCTGCGACATATATATTGTCCTGACTGACCTATCAACGTACAGCCAAAACTACTGAGCCTAGAAAGCTGAAACTTGGAACATAGGTTTATTTTATAACGTAAGAAACGCTATGAAAGGATTTTTGGAAATTTCAATTTTAAAGGGGGGAAATGGGGAGGGAGCTTTTAAAGTTAGAAGCATGAAAATTTAAATTACTGCTACTAAGCATAAATAAATAATGACGTGTTTCAGCGATTTTGGATTTTCACATTTTAAGGGGGGGAAATGAGAGGTGAAAGTTTTTATGGACTATCTTTTTTTTTGTTCTCTTTGAAGTTAGAAACATGAAAATTGGAATTGCAGCTACTGATTACAAATTAATAATGATGTGTTTCAGAATTTTTGGATTTTCACATTTTAAGGGGGAAAATGAGGGGTGATTTGGGAGTTTTTGGTTCTCTTTAAAGTTAGAAACATGAAATTTGTAATTGCATTTACTCAGTACAAATTAATAATGACGTGATTCAAAGTTTTTGGATTTCACATTTTAAGGGGGGGGATAAAAATAAAATAAAAACAAATTAAAATAAACAAAAATAAATAAAAATAAATAAATAAAAATAAATAAAAATAAATAAAAATAAATAAAAATAAATAAAAATAAATAAAAATAAATAAAAATAAATAAAAATAAATAAAAATAAATAAAAATAAATAAAAATAAATAAAAATAAATAAAAATAAATAAAAATAAATAAAAATAAATAAAAATAAATAAAAATAAATAAAAATAAATAAAAATAAATAAAAATAAATAAAAATAAATAAAAATAAATAAAAATAAATAAAAATAAATAAAAATAAATAAATAAAAATAAATAAAAATAAATAAAAATAAATAAAAATAAATAAAAATAAATAAAAATAAATAAAAATAAATAAAAATAAATAAAAATAAATAAAAATAAATAAAAATAAATAAAAATAAATAAAAATAAATAAAAATAAATAAAAATAAATAAAAATAAATAAAAATAAATAAAAATAAATAAAAATAAATAAAAATAAATAAAAATAAATAAAAATTAATAAAAATAAATAAAAATAAATAAAAATAAATAAAAATAAATAAAAATAAATAAAAATAAATAAAAATAAATAAAAATAAATAAAAATAAATAAAAATAAATAAAAATAAATAAAAATAAATAAAAATAAATAAAAATAAATAAAAATAAATAAAAATAAATAAAAATAAATAAAAATAAATAAAAATAAATAAAAATTAATATAAATAAATAAAAATAAATAAAAATAAATAAAAATAAATAAAAATAAATAAAAATAAATAAAAATAAATAAAAATAAATAAAAATAAATAAAAATAAATAAAAATAAATAAAAATAAATAAAAATAAATAAAAATAAATAAAAATAAATAAAAATAAATAAAAATAAATAAAAATAAATAAAAATAAATTAAAATAAATAAAAATAAATAAAAAATAAATAAAAATAAATAAAAATAAAAAAAAAAAAAATAAAAATAAATAAAAATAAATAAAAATAAATAAAAATAAATAAAAATAAATAAAAATAAATAAAAATAAATAAAAATAAATAAAAATAAATAAAAATAAATAAAAATAAATAAATAAAAATAAACAAAATAAAAATAAGTACTGCGTGCAATCTGGTGATATTAGCAGATGAGAACCGTACCAGAAATGTGGTATAAAATGAGCTTATTAATTATATTAATATATTTAAATATTAGAATAATCTAACATATACTATTACAAACATACCGTGAACAGTAAAACGCGTCTTTTTTTAGGAAGTCATGCATTTTTTTATACTAAAAACACGACTCCACGTGTGCGAAGCTGCAGGCAACAGCTAGTTAGTAATATAACTTCTCAATCGGTTGGAAACGTATTTCCCAAGTTCTATTTATTGATACATCCCATACAATATGCAGCTTAGTTTTAAATCCAACTTAATCTCCATGTCCATCAACGTTATGGTTTGTCTGCTACTGTCAAAGTCAAGGCTTTCCATATTATATTAAGCAACTAATAAGTTATTCCGTTAGATCTTGTACAGAGTGCTCCGCATTTAATTTTCCTATAAATGCTATTTAGAAAACTTATTGTTAGTGATGTCAGTAAGCCAAACATAAACAAACCATTCTCATTGATTTTAACATAAAAGTTTTAAGTTTTTTTTTAATAATAGTATTGGTATGAATACAATCATGAATATTTAATTTACTCGTATTGTTTTATAATCCTGATTTCCAAACGATTATTTAACTAAAATTTTATATACTGATATAGAAATATCTTTCTAATTTATAAAATGTCCGATTTCAGGTATTTACATGTTATTCATGTTCACAACAACTTTTGTTTTATTGATGATTTAATCGTGATACAATAAGTTTGTTCCAACAGAAACCAAATCAGTTTACGTACTATCGGGATTCTGGGCAGTCTAGAATTCCCCAATATACTTCAGACTCAAAACTGTAAAAACACAACCAAATCAAATCACAAACCAGTTTGTATATTTTCAAATCAGTTGCTTGTTCTAAATAATAACGAACTGTCAAGACATGCGCAAAGCCACATTAACCTGAAAAGTTCTTGATTGTTATAGTATTATTTGTATCTATTTTGTTAAGTCTTCATAGTTTTTGATTATTATCATTTATTTTATTTTGTAGTTTATTATTGTAATAATGCTTCTGTTGAAATTATAAAAATAACCGAGTTCCGAGTCTCAATCTCCAATAGGTTGTCAATTACTAGTTGTCGACAGACTGTCAACAGTAAGTCGTGGACTGGTTTATGTAATGATCCAAGATCATTGTTAGAACAAACCTAATTATACCAACTAGGGTTGATTAAATAGCATTTATTCCTTGATTGACTTGGCTGTGAACTGAGGCCACTTTATTTTAGATACTTACATATCCGTGTTCTCATTAAATTTTATTTTTATTAATAATTAGAATGTTATGCGCTAATAAAAACTAGCGTTGATTATATATCATGTTTTTCCTTAGATGACTTGGCTGGGATCGCAGGCCACTTCATTTCATGTATTTACATCTTTTCTGCACTTTATTTTGCTTGATTGATCCGTTTGTTTAACATTCCGAATATCAGTAAGTATCCGAGATTTTCATCATTAACGTACTCGTATATTAGGCACCGCCCTATTCAGTCAGTACCAAGTTGAAAACGGTTTATTTCACCATTTCGAAATTCGTTCGTGCTTAATTGATACTTATAATCCAAATGGAATTTTATTAGCCATTTACCCGAAAATCTGAAACCGTCCCGTTTGTCCGTCTATTTCTTTACTTGAAATAGTTCCCGATATCGTCTGGTTGAGGCCCTGCCACGTTCAACCACCAAACGGCATCTGTATCTGTAATGTATGGAGGGTGGGTTACCCCACGGCACTTAGGCCTCATTAGGCCCATTGTGCTTCCTCCTGAGAAGATAGGCACCTCCTAGCTCGTGAGCCAGCCTACAGATTTAATGTAGTTGACAACGTCGCCAAGAGGTGCTTCTCTTATATCGGCCGGTGTTAGACGATACTCGCCAAACATAAATCTTCTAATAATTGAGAGCGTCGAGCAATCGTAAAGGATATGCTCGATGGTCTCATCTTCTTGTTCGCACCCTCTGTAAAGTGCGGATTCTGACAGCCCCATAATATAAAGATGCTTTCGTACTTGGTAATGACCAGTCAGAATGCCTGTGACTAGGCGCAGATTATGTCTAGTTATAGTCAAGTATTTGTTTGTTGCAGTGTTGTCAGGGTAACTTAAGAGTTCCCTGCCAACTCTGCAGTTTCTTGTTTAATCCCACCTTTTCTTGAATTTCACAAGGAAATGTTCTTTGATTAGGTCTGTCACTACAGATTTTGTCAGGCCAATAGAAGGGCCAGGTCCAAAAAGTATTTGGTTGGCTGCTTTCTTGGCTAGTGAATCAGCAAGACGATAACCTTTCGATGTGGCGTGACCTTTAATCCATCTTAAGGTGACCACGTTGTTGATGGATACTTTGGCCAAAGCTTCGTGAAATTCTAGTAATAACCCTGAATAAATTCGTGGTCTGTTCAGAGTGAGTAGTGCTTGTCTGCTATCTGTATAGATGAGCATGTTCCTTCCAGTGATATTGTTTCTGGTTATTTCTTTTGCTGCTATGAGAATCCCCGTTAGTTCTGTTTGAACTACACTGGCACTATTGCTCACAGCCCATTTTATGTTTAGGTTTAAGAATCTGGAATATATGCCACATCCTGAGCCTTGTTTTGTTTTAGAACCAACTTTATATGGCTCATGAAAGATATATTTTGGTGAGATGGAGTCCATGTTCGCTTAAAGAAGTGAGAGCGTATCCAGCGCCTCCTGCCAAAAGTGACGTCTCGCCTCACCAGATCCTTCATCAGGTTCTATTCCGATTGTGCGGAGGCGTGTCATTGTCGTCAGAGCAACCTCCTTGATGTAAATATCAAGGAAAGTGAGACCAAGAATGACTTCCATGGCTCTAGTCGGTGTTGTTTTTATGGCTCCTGTTATGTTGAGACATGCTGTTCTTTGAATTTGTTCTAGTTTACGGATAGCTGTTAGTTTTTGGGTTTTCGGTACCCAGACAACTGCACCGTATGTTAACATAGGTCTTATGATAGCCGTGTAAGTCCATGCGACGACTCTGGGGGAGAAACCCCAGGTGCGCCCCACGGTTCGGCGGCATTGTTCATAAGCAATGTATGCTCTTTTAACTTATACGGCATATTTTCGTTATTTTTGTTTAGGGTTTTATTATTCCGAGATAGGAGATATGTGAGAACTATGTTTAGCTTTCGTAAATAATAGTTTTTATATTGAAACAATTGGCATATTATAGCGGTTATTAAACCATGTCCTTTTTCCTTGTTTTCTTTTATCCCCTGGAACATTCTTTATTTGGCACCCTTAGTTCAGAGACTCTTAAATCAACGTGACCTCTGGAATTTTTCATCTCCATCTGCAGTTGTCCGATTACTTTTGACGCAGTGTCAAGAGTTAATAGAATAAACTTTTTCTAATAATCTGGCGTCCGCATAGTCGATCGAGTGTAGCGCCATTGTAAGAGTATTTTCTCAAGGGATGCAAAAAATCCTTACAAATATTCTTATAGACATCAAGAATTCGGACAAAAATGCAATTTATCTTAATGAAAATTTGCTTAAGATTTTTTTATGTTTTTCTTTTTCATTTCTTTTTTTGTAAAACCATCTTACAATTATCTTCCTGAACATCACACTGCCATGCATCCAAAAAGGCAACATTGAAACATCCTTAGCTGTTCCAGACATTATTCTTCTCACCCGGTCGTATTTTGGAAGTAAATTATAATTAATGATGGTGGTAATTAGCACCGTGACGTTGCTGTACGTGGTATTTTAAGGGATTTGCATACCTCCTCGACCCTTTATCCTGATGACGTAAACAATCCAAGGGTATCTTAGATAAGCAGTCTCGAAATTAGATTTGAATTTCGCAAGAGATAGATATTCTCGGATAGTTAAAACTGTTATTAATTAAACATTAACAAAGGAAGATTTCACGTCCTAGCTCACTGTCTCGGAAACGTCATTTGTAAGGATTAGTCCTCTAGCAAACGGAAGCTACGTATAGTTTATTTTTACTTGTTTTCTGATCGACTAACTACACAGTATCATGAAATATATAGATACTGACTGTTTAATCGATCCAGATTACAAATGAACATTCCCAATTATCTAAATTAATCAGATTGGTATTTGAAATTATGCGAAAGAGCCAGAAACAAGTATAGACAGAGGACTCCTTGAGAAATTGCACTCGATTAACAATTTAATTCAGTAGTTTTTAATATACAGGGAGTTGGAAGTTTCAAATTGGTCATTTTTTTAAAGAAAACAAATTTTGATTCAGTACAGATCTTTTCTAAGAACAATGCTTTACTGAAATCAAACAATAATTCCTGTACAATTTATGACAAAAATTATTATTAGTTACTTAAGAAGTTTATATTCGACTGTCGATAGGTGATGATGTATGTTTATTAACATTACGTTACTAGGTCAGTTTCGTTTGTGTATGTAGAGTAAATATTTTTTAATCGCGAGTGTTTAAAAAATCAACAATGATTGCTAAACGTAATGTTTAAGAAGAAAAATAAAAATAGTTAAAAATAGTTTTACAATGTGTAGAAAAAATAATAAAACAGAATCGACACCTGCCAAAATGCTGTTGGAGCAAAAAAACAGGACCTGCTTCAGGTAACTCAAACAAATAATATGGAAACAATGGAAAATCAAGCTAGAAGTCAGAATGAATAATGCTTGGTTACAGGAAAAATCTGAAAAACAGCAACTAGAAAGTGTATTGCAAAAAATGCAAAACAATATGGAAAATATGCAAAAACAAATTAATATTTTAAACAAAGAAAAAACTAAAATTCCAACGAATTATGAAACTGATGAAGAAAAACTGGCAAAAGAAATCAGCGATCAAATTAACAAAGAAGTAAAATAAATAACAGCGAAAAGCAGAAACAATAGAAGAAAAAAACGAAAAGCCAACTCCTCTCCAGAAACCTCTCCTGGCCAACCTGGAGGTAGCAAAAATCAACAACGAGAAAAAAATAGTCGAAAAAACAGTGAAATTTCTTGGACGTACAAAAAATAGATATATGTCTGATTTCTGAGACCCACCTTACAACAGAGTCTTCCATTAAATTCAGAGGATATAACTTCTATCACACTATCTATCCATCAAATGCAGCAAGAGGAGGAAGTGCGTTAATTATTAAAAATAACATTTCCCACTATGAGGAACCAGGCATCCAAGCACCAGAAAATCAGGTAACCATTAGCACCAATAACATTAAGGGGGGCAAAATTACAATAGCTGCAATCTATTGCCCACCAAGATACAACCAGAAAAAAGAAAAGTATCTCAATGTACTCAAAAAACTAGGTAACAAATTTATAATCGGTGGAGATTACAACTCCAAAAACACCAACTGGGGTTCAAGATTAATCACAGTCAAAGGAAAAGAATTGCACCGAGCTGCATCAGAACTTGGTTGTACATACCAATTTTCTGAAAAACCCACCTATTGGCCCACCTACCCAAATAAGTATCCAGACCTTTTGGATTTCTTTATTCTGAGGAAAACTATACGCAAGTAAAAGAAAACTTTGATATGGATTCAGACCATTCTGCAGTAATCCTTACTCTAAGTGATAATGTTATTTAAAATGAAGCCAAACCGACCCTAGCAAATCGGAAAATTAATTGGAAAGGTTTTCAAGAGGACTTAACAAATACTATTTAACTGACCATAACACTAACAACAAAACAACAGCTAGATGAAGTACTGGAAAGGTTTATAGTTGAAATTCAGCAAGCTGCATGGAGGAACACACCAAAAGTAAGCAGATTAACAGCTGGAAAAAACTATCATGTCGAGATAAGATAACTGGTAGCATAAAAAACAAAACTAAGAAAGAAATAGCAGATGACAAGATCACCAGAAGATAATAATATATTAAATAGGGCTACCCAAAAACTGAGAAGAGAAATCCTAAATCACAAAGAAGAATCCTTCAACAGATACCTAGTAGGGCTAACATATGATAAAGAAACTGATTATTCACTCTGGAAGGCAACTAAAAAGATGAAAAATTCGTGTAAACACTGTCCTCCAATCAAAATAGCAGATAACAAATGGGCAAGAGACAATCAACAAAAAGCTGATATTTTCACTGACCACCTACAAAAGACGTTCCAATTAGATGAAAATCAAGACACTCCTAATGAGACCATCCATAATAAGGAACAACTTGAAATTAAGCTAGTTACTCCCAATGAAGTAATGAAAGAAATTCAGACAAACATGAAATCACACAAAGCCCCAGGATATGACCTTATTACTGGAGAAATATTAAAGAAACTGCCACGGAAGGCTATTGTTAAATTGAAATACCTCATTAATGAAGCATTTCGCCTTAAATATATACCTGATGGGTGGAAAATGGCTGAAGTTATCCTAATTCCTAAGCCAGGAAAACCTCTGAATGAAGTGTCATCATATAGACTTATATCATTGTTACCGATGATATCTAAGTTATTTTAAAAACTACTGTTAAAACGACTAAAACCAATAATTGAAAATAAAAATCTGATGCCCTCGCACCAATTTGGTTTTAGAAACAAACACTCGACAATAGATCAAGTACACAGGATAGCCGATATCATCGAAAAAGCTTACGAAGAAAAATATATATGCTCAGCTATATTTCTTGATGTAGCCCAAGTTTTACAAGGTTTGGCACGCTGGCCTAATACAGAAACTTGAAAAAATGGTCCCTAGACAATATGTCGACATTCTACAATCATATCTAACGGGAAGAATGTTTAGAGTAAAGCAAGACGAGGCATACTCCGAAATGAAAGAAATTAAAGCAGGTGTCCCACAAGGCAGTGTGCTAAGACTGGTTCTTTTCTTATTGTACACCAGCGATATCCCTCAACAACAATCTGTTAAAATAGCAACATTTGTGGATGACACTGCAATATTGGCAGTCGGCGGAACTAATACAGAGACCTCAGACAAACTTCAGGAAACCTGCAACAGAATCAATCGATGGACAAAAAAGTGGATAATAAAAATAAATCAAACTAAATTAATGCATGTTGATTTTACTCTTCGACCAAATGAATAAAAACAAATAATAATAAACAATGACGTTATTCCGCATCACGATTCGGCCAAATACCTAGGGATGAACCTAGATGTAAGACTTAAATGGAAAGAGCACATACAAAAAAGCGTAAAGAACTTTAACTTAAATTCAAAAAAATATATTGGCTCCTAGGAAGAAAATCCAAATTGTCAGTGCACAACAAACTGCTGATTTATAAACAAATCCTAAAACCAATTTGGATTTATGGCATACAGATATGGGGATGTGCCAGCAAGAGTAACATCAACATATTACAAGTTTTCCAAAATAAAGTCCTAAGATGCATTGCTGATGCACCTTGGTTCTACCGAAACGATTATCTTCATAAAGACCTGAAGATGCCAACAATCGAAGAAGAAATAAAGAGGTTTGCTGCGAAACACAAGGGTCGACTCCACTCCCATGTCAACGAAGAAGCGCTGGAAGTACTGTACAACTCTACACTTAACAGAAGGCTCAAAAGGAAGAAGCCATTTGAGCTAGTGCAGTGAACGTTAATGTTAGTGCTAGTGTAAAACAGTGTAATAAATCGTCACGCCAACTTGTGATGCTTTCCTATAGAAACAATTAAGACTGGGGAATGGGGGAATGGGGACTTCTTAGATAAGTAATTAGTTATAAGATTTTACTTAAGAAGAAAATAGCTATTTATGATACCATTTATTTTGATGTGGGGACTATTGCAGAAGGAGAATAGTAAGTTAAATAAATCCAGCATGCTTACGAAACCCATCCATCACAATAAAAAAGGGCTCGGAAAAACAATATTCATGCTAATAGGTCAAAGGTACAGCTCTACTCGGTCTTAGAGGCAGTACCTGGGGGTTATTCTCTAACTTTTAGTCAAAAACGCATAGCAATGAAAGCGCCAAGCAGACTCCTCAACAAAGTTCGATCACCAAAACGACAAGCATGTAATTATGGTATTTTCTAATGCCAGACGATTTTGCTAATCGTAAGTGATTTTCATTTTAAGGTTACGAATTGAATGTCATTTTGACAATTTAATTTATTATTTATTTAAAATGGACGCAGTTAGTTTAAAAACAACTGGATAAGGCCCAAAAAACAAACTCTATTAAAATATATTGAGGCCAATTCCAAAATTATAGCAAATTTGCTGATATTTTAATATTCAAGTCATAATATTTAGATCCATATTTTAATGTTTGACTTATCTACGTCCGCAAATCTTAGCCTTAAACGTCAAAACTTGAAGTGTTGACAGAAAAACGCCACTCATGTGTAGCTTTTTTAAAAGCGCATTATTTTTTTCAAATACGAGAGACGCGCTGAGTTCTTTCAAAAACGCTGGTTAGAAAATAAGCCCCTCAGTTCGATTTCTTTTGGGTACCAACATTAATGTCCAATAAAACGGATTGATTAACTCCTAACTTAAAAATAAAAGGAATTAAATCAACCTTAAAATATAAATAACTTATGAAATCACTTATCCGAAAACACAAAAGCTTCCGATAAATCTATTTTGGACGGTCAGAAACATTGACAGCGCAATTTTTTAGCTAGAAAATAGTGGTTCTATCCCTTCAAGGGTGTAATAAATATAAATTGGCACGGGTTAAACTATTACTGTCAAAAGTGAACCCTTCGTTGAAGCAGGGTGAAGTGCGAAGCAAATTTATCTTGTGTCGAACACTGATGCATGCAAACGAAGTTCACGCTATGTTAAACTTTTTGCATTCTATATACTGGGAAAACCGTAATTATGTTGGTGTGTTTTGATGTACAATACCAACCAAAGGAAGTCAACGAGCGAGTGACTTATATATTTTAAAAACTAGGTACTTTATTTGTCATATATTCAAAATTAATATAGATATTTTGATAACAACTCAAGTTGTTGCTTTTTATAACTGAATAAAAGACAGAAATATTGATGTTTATACCAAATTTATAATAATAATAATTCATTTTTAGCCATGAAAATATTTTCTTCAATATTTTCTATATTCAAAGTATGCAAATTATCAAATTTTTTTTAGAGGGAAAGCCCACTCATGCGACACGTCGCGCGCGACTGATCACGAGGCATCGCGCGCGGCAATACTTTAGATGTTTTTAAATGACTCAAAGCCCATTAACGCGGTTCTGTCGCGTGGTCGCACGCGGCTGAAAATTAGAAATGACAAGCTCGCGATTTTCCTGCCGCACGTTTCCAGCGTTATCATGGATTCATATGAAGCATCACTCATACAAACGTCAAGTCGCGTGCGAAACGCCAGTTGAGAGTTGGAGTTTCCTGTTAACTTTTCGACAGTTCCAGTGAATAAATGTCCGACAGTTGTATTAATATATATGAATTTATATCCGATATTCAAAACCGACCTCAAATATCGAACAGTTAATTGAAAGAAAATAGCGAAAAAAATATGTGTTCGGGAATCTGCGCTAACAGTTCGTCAAATGACACTACTCTCATTCTGAAATATTTGAAGAACTTATCTTCGTGTTGACGTAAATCCTTTTGTTGTAAATTAAATGCGCCTTTTACATAAGAGTCTATAAATAATGAATGAACCCAGTACCTACGTCGTTTCAATTTTTTCCGCCGACGAACAGAATAAAACAACACCGTTAAGACTTCTTCCACCTCTATTTTGATATTGAACGTCTGTGTCGGTGCTTGTCGTCTGTTAAAAATCGCACCTAAAAAATCGCATGCGGCAGGTCGCGCGCGACTTGTCGCGTGAGTGGGCTTTCCCTCTTAGGTGAACTTTAACTTTAAGTGCCACTTAAGTTACAAATTTTGTTCTCTAACCACAACGCAAATATCCTAACTAGGTAAGTAATAAAACTAAGTCTAAGATATCGTCGGTTTCAGTTCTGTTTTGCGTAAAGGATCAGGCATCTTTCTTATAGAAATTTTTTATAAACATTTTCTGAATCGTTGAGATATTATAGAACTCGATGTTCTCACAAAAAACGTCCATTGACCCAAACCGATTCTATGACTAGTATTAGAGGTGTTATTTTATTCGCGTTTGTTGTAGAAAACATGATTTATAGATTATTTGATACTAATATTTTATAAAAAGACTAGAATTTTGTTAATTACAGGGTGGTTCGGAAATATGAAATGTTTTTTATGGTAGCCTTAAAAATATGAATAGATAATCTATGCCATTTTTACGCCACTGATAAGAGAGATAAGGAAGATAAGAAAGATAAGGATCCCACGTGCCAAGGTCAAGGTCAAGGTCAAGGTCAAGGTCAAGGTCAAGGTCAAGGTCAAGGTCAAGGTCAAGGTCAAGGTCAAGGTCAAGGTCAAGGTCAAGGTCAAGGTCAAGGTCAAGGTCAAGGTCAAGGTCAAGGTCAAGGTCAAGGTCAAGGTCAAGGTCAAGGTCAAGGTCAAGGTCAATGTCAAGGTCAAGGTCAAGGTCAAGGTCAAGGTCAAGGTCAAGGTCAAGGTCAAGGTCAAGGTCAAGGTCAAGGTCAAGGTCAAGGTCAAGGTCAAGGTCAAGGCCAAGGCCAAGGTCAATGTCAAGGTCAAGGTCACGGACGACCCACATGCCCGTATACACGCGGACAAGTTCAGCCACCGATCACGCACGACCCACATGCTCGTACACACGCGGACAAGTTCACGCACCAACCACGCACGACCCACACTCACAAGGGCTCGGTTCATGCACTTCCCACGCACCAAACACAAGGGTCCGTTTCACGAACATGACCCACCCACGCCTACAAGGTCTTTAAAATCAATATCAAAGATTTATTTTTAGAATTTATTATTTAAAAATTCTAAATACGATTGGAAAGGTTCGAATCCCCCACCTAACATTTTTTATATGTTTAAAAATACTTTTCCCCCACATATATTTTTTGTATATAAATTGATTTAATATTCAACATATTCAACAATCATAAAAAATGTGTTATCCACCAATTGTCACAGATTTAAAAAGTGCAATAAAAAAGTTAGTGTATGAGTTTAATAGACAAGGATATAAATGGATAAGAGAATCAAAATATCAAAACTATTCTCAAACATTTTGTAAAAAACAATGCGAAGTTTATGAAAAGGTTCTACAGTTAACCGTAAAGCTACAAAATAATGGATGCTTAGAATGTTGGTGTGGTAAGATGGCTGAATTTAGTTATTTACGGGAACTTGATGATATAATAGACTTTTTACCAACATATTTACGAGAGAAGCTAATGAACCTGCCTAACAATTCAACGGAAAATGATGAAACATATTCACAGAGTGAAAATGGTCAGGTTTGGAATGAAACTTTAAACCCAGTAGAAGTATTTGAGATGGAAGAATTTGAAGATGTTCCAGATATATTAGATTTGGAATACAACTATTAAATTTATTATAATATATTTAATCAAATAATAAACATTTATTAGATATTTATTAGTTTTATTTTTATGAAAGTGGAGGGGTTATTTAAATAAAATAAAGTATTACTTACAATTATGATTTTTTTTATTCTTAAACATGTCTTTACAAGATTATAAACAAAAACTTGAAGAGTTAAGAAAAAATATGAAAAAATTTGATAAACGACAATTAATGAATAAAACTTTCAATTTTGTTACTATAACTAAGAAAAGGATTAGACCTACCAGAATAATGAAATAGTTGTTTATAAATTATGTTGTCAATAAATTATGTTACCAATAAATTATGTAAATAAAAAAAAATGTTTTAATTTTGCATCATATATTTATTATATAAAAAATATACATTAGATAAAGCACAAATACATTTATTATTTTTATGATAAAAACATAAAGGTTTTCCAAGTTCAAAAGCAGGTTGTTCATCAATCTCATATACAGGAACAGTTGAAAATTTCCTAATATAGTTTGCTTTTTCCATTCCTTTAACGTAGATACAGTCAATATCTTTAATAAGTTTTTGAAATATACTTCCAAAATGATGCAATGGAGTATATCCATTATTCCAATCAATAGCATGATGGTTATTCATTAACCAAGTAGCTTGCTTGTGTAAATCAGAAGGCAACATCCTCATAGGAAAGGGTGGCTTGAATACATAGTGACATACTTGTGAACCATTAAAAGCAGCAAATTCTTTAACTATAAACTTATTGTTTTCTATTTTAAAACCTTGAACATCTACTATCAACTTCATATTTTCAAATTATATAGTTGCTCTTCAACTTGTCTTCTTTTTCTATAATATTCGATATCCGCTTTTAGTTTTGATATATTTTGCAGATATTGTTGTAACCTCTGTTTATACTCATGTAGCATCATTAACTAATATTGAAATAAGAAAAAACTTGAATATAAATTAAAATTAAAAGAACTTGCGCAATTACTTCTGTCGTACTATTTTTGTTAGAGGATTATAAAAAAATTCTTTTTCATGTAAAATTAGACAGAAAGCTGACACATCATTTCCTGTAGGCTTACTAGTTTCAAATTCAATTCTAAGAGAAACGGAACCACTTTGAATTACTTCTTTTTGACGAGAACAGTCAATATGAACTATCGGACATTTTGTTTTAAATTCTTCGGGGTTGAATATAGGTTGGTTTGTTTGAATATGATAATAAGATTCTTGAAAGCTAGCAAACATTTCATACAAAGTTGCAAAACGGTTAGTATCAAAATCTAAATTTAAATCGTGATAGGGAAAACGATCGGAATTTAAGAAAACCCTAATATTTGATAGATTACAATGATCAAATTTACTCATATCTTTTAAAAGTTGACCTTTTCGATCTTTTTGAAATGCTATTATAATATGTCTAGGTGTTTCTAATTTTGTTGAAGTTTTTACTGCCCACGTATGACGTGTGGAATCATTTAAAGTAGGATACTCAATTAGATCCCAACTTCTAAACTTAATAGGTAATTCAATATTTTTACTAATTATATTATTCAAGCGTAGTTGTTCTTCGATATTAACTGTAATTTGGGGTACATTCCAAAACAATTTAGTTATCTGAATGTTTGGTTTTTCTGTTTCATCTTTTGCAAGAACTGCATCAATATCATCACTAGCTCTAATTAAAATTAAATCTTGTTTCATATTTAATATTATTTTTCTAAAATCTTCAAAAAATCCGGAAAACATTTTTAACGGTATATTTACATTAAAATTTCCATTTTTATCTAATAAAATTTTTTGTTCGCCTTTTGGAAACCAACCAGCGTTTTGCAATAATTTACTTTCATTATCATTTATTGATAAGTAATTTTTCAAGCTAGAAACTAAACCAACTTGTCTTACAGAATCAATTGTTACACCATTTAATACATATCTAATTTCTTTAAACATATAAGCGATACTATTATTAATAAATTCAAATTTAGTAGGTACTTTTTTCTGATCTGTTAACATTTTACCTTCCATATAAATATAGCTATTACAAGGTAGAGTATAAGCATCAAGTTCTTCTATAGTTATTCTAATTTCATCATTATAATTTGGAATAGCTGATGTATTTGACTGATAAATATGAAATTGATAATCTTCAATTGTAGTATCACTAAAAGGTTCTCCTGTAACATTTAACATTTCCATTATACTAAAACTTTAAATCCTATAGATTTCAAAAAAAGTCGATTTTTAGATGTTATCAACGGAATGGTTGATTTATTACTAATTTTTTTTCTATAACAACGCCTTTTATACTGTGGTCTTTTATTTAGATATTCTACTTGATTAAATAATAAAACCATAATTATTCAACTTTTTTAAGATGTAACCGAACAGTTATCGTTTCTTTACGAAAATCTATCAATTCACCAGTTTGATCAATAATCTTAATAGTAATGCTGTTTATGGTTTTAACACTAACAGGATAATACAGTAATGTTACAGGTTGCTCCACTATTTTATATCCATTTGGAACTTGCGGGAAAAATTCGTGAATTATATGAACTGGATTACCATTTAAAAAGGATCCAACAGCAATATTACAATCAACACATATTGTATTAACTTTTAAAATATTTATTTTATTTGAAGTATGACTTATATCTGGTTCAAGTTTAGTTTTAGAGAATCCAAGTAGGTTACCAATCGAGTTATTAACACTAAAATTTATCCACTCACTACTTTTTATTGTAATTGTAGATGTTTTTACATCTGGTGTTATTCGAATTGTAGCACCGCTGTCAAATACTTGTTTTTCTATAATTTTAATTATATCATTTATTTCATAAGCACCTATGGGTATTTCAAATTTAAATTGATTATTTATACCCCACACTAAAACATTATTCTTAGCATGAACATGTGGAATGCTGTTAAAAGTATCAAAACTTATTAATCCAATTTCATATTCAATATTTTCATCAAGATATATGGGAGGATTAAAATTCGCAGTTAAAATTGTAGATTCACCGCTTAAAGTAAATGTAAATGACATGATGATTCGAAAAGAAATGTGTTTGTGTTGTTAATTGTATTGGTTATATAAAAATTTTAAGCAATACTGACCACACTGATTAGAGTTGAAAGATTGTATAGGATCATAATTATATTTAATTTTAACTAAACCATTACTTTTAAAATATCTGATTAGTTCAAGTGGAGGGGGTAAATTTCCATAACTATCAAAGTAAATAATATTTTTATTATTTTTGCTATATGCTGTCCAATGAGTACCAGTACCACTTTCAATATCAAGATTAATTATACCTGATTCTTTTGATTTAATTTTATTTGGTAAAGAATCTCTCATATACACACCACGAAAGTAAGGAATCCTAAGAACATTTACATATTTTTTTAGATCAATATTAGTTAACGAGTGCTTAGGTAATTTAATAGAGATTTTTTTTATATATTTTTTTGTTGGGTTCCAGATCCTTTGTACGGTTTTAGGTAAAACCCCTTTCCCCGTTTTGTTGTTTTTATAGTTTTTTTTATTCCATATCCTTTGTAAGGTCTCAAATAAAAACCCTTCCCCATTTTTGTAGCTTGCTCCACAGCCAAATTATGTCTTTGCTGTTCAGCAAGTTGTTCACGATTTGCTTTGGCATCATTCACTGCTTTCGCAATGCCCGCTGCACCTCCCCCTACAGCTCCTAAAGCTCCTAGTAATGGTAATAGAAAAGGTAAAAATCCACCCTTTTTTGGTGTTAGAATAATACGTTTTTTTTTTCTTAAAGTTCCACCTTTTTTTGTTTTTTTTTTATTTTGTTTAATACCCATTCCAACTTTTCGTTTTCCCTTCATGGCTGTTGTTACAAACCAAGCTGCAGTTTTTTCTCCAAATTTAGCGTCTTTTGATTTAACCCTATTCCAGGCTTTGTTTTCCAATATTTTATCAGCTTTATGTCTTTCGTTTATATTTTTATTTTGTGAGTATGCAATATCGTGTTCTTTACAAGCTTGATCTAATGGATTAATTCCTTCGTCACCTCGTTCTAAGCGTTGTTGTAATTTTGTTCCAGGTCCACAATAAGAATATCCAGGAATATGCAATTCAACGGGAAGTTTATTAATCAGAGTGTTTATCAAACCCTTGCCACGTTTACTCTGAGTTTTCATATTGATATGATCCTTTATATATGTTTGGGCATGCATATATACTCTCAGTTAACATGAAGATTCAAAAACAGAAACATACCTTACCTATAAAAAATTATGATATCGAAGTTAAACCTACTATTGGTAAACATGGTATATTGTTTGGAGGTGACACCAAACGCAGTTTAATTATAGGTCCTAGTGGATGTGGTAAAACTAATGTTATGTTGTCTCTGTTAGAACATCCCAATGGATTAAGATTTGAGAATATTTATCTTTATTCGAAATCACTACATCAACCTAAGTATGAATATTTAAGAGAATTATTGCAACCTTTATCAGAAATTGGTTATCAAGAATATAGTGATAGTGAAGAAATACCTTCTCCAGAAAATATTAAAAATAATTCAATAATTATATTCGATGATGTGGCATCATGCGATCAAAATATTATAAAAAGCTACTTTTCTTTCGGACGTCATAAAAATACAGATTGTTTTTATTTATGTCAAACATATTCAGCAATACCCAAACAATTGATTCGAGATAACGCCAACCTAATAATTATATTTTCTCAAGACTGTACTAACCTGAAACATATTTATGATGATCATGCAAATATTGATATGGAATATCAACAATTTAAAAATATAGCTTCTTCTTGTTGGAAAAATAAGTATGATTTTTTTGTTATAGATAAAGATTGTGAAATATCTTCTGGTAGATATAGAAAAGGGTTTGATTCTTATATAAAGCTTTAAAAATTGAAAACTATATTAGTCAGAATGAGTGATCTAATACGAAAACAGCTAATTCAATCACGGAAAGTATTAAAGGATAAATATAATTTACTAAAACAAGAAAAAGCATTTTCTCAAAAACAATTCAAGGAACAACTACAACCACTCATTGAACCTATTCAAAAATTTATTTCATCAGCTCCATTGAAAACAGAAATAAAGCATGAACCTAAAACGCCTAGTAACATATCACAATATTATAAGTTTATGCCAAATCTTACTGGTTCAATCATTCAACCAGAATTTGGTGAAACATTTATTGATGATAATCCTGAAGAAGTGACTCCGGAAGTACCACAAGAAGTATTTGATAGTTATTTAAATAAATATAATCCTTTACCAAGAGGTTACATTGAAGATTTATTAAATGATAATGAAGGAAATTTTGATCATACATTTGGTGTATACTTTGATCCAGAGTCTAAAGAATGGTCTTTCGGAGATTCTGTGATTAATTTTGATGGTCGTGATATTATAATTCAAGATTTAAAATATAAAGGTACTCCCGGTCTCTATGAGTTACTTTTTAAGAAGTTTCCTACTGGATACAGACCGGAGGATGTTGATAATTTTATAGATATCGTTAAACGAACAAATGCTCAGTATTTAGGTTATAACCCTGAAAAAGGTTTATCTACTTCAAATGCTAAAAAATTTATTGATATAATTAAACCTCGGGTTACAAACTTATATTCAATGAGTCAAGATTTACAAAGAAGTAGATCCAATTCACTCCCACAAAGTTCTCTTCCTCGTTTACAAACTAAATCTCCAAAAAAACTTTTAGATCCTAAAAAATCTACCTCACGTACATTGCGCAGTCAAAATGTTAAGAAAAGTGGTGGTGGAATTTTAATGAATTTTAACACCAAGAAAATTGATTATAAATATTTTGATAATTATAATGAATTAATTGATAGGTTACGGTTACTAATTGCTTCTCAATCAGCAGGAAATACAGGTCATAATAATGAAATTGTTTCAATTGTAGAAGAATTACGAGAAGGTGGAATAATATCATAAATACAATGATAAAGAAATTTATTTCACAGTTTACATCATGCCTCTCAACAAGTTTAATCAACATTTTCTTACTTCAAATCCTTCTTGTTCTGAAGAAGTGGTTGGAGCACCTTCTCAATCTGTACCATTTTACATTTGTCAACCTACTGAATATTATAGTACATGTATAATTTATATTCGAGGCTCTTTTATTGGCAAGAAGAATAATATACATTATATCTTAGAAAATGGTACAAGTACTTATGAAATACCAGTAACTGGTAAAGTAGTACGTATTCAATGCGATCCAAATATTCTTTACGTTAACTATAAAAATCAATCAACGAAAATTGAAGATTTAATAAATGGAAATATTTTAAATAAAGGTGATATTATGGAATTTAAATTCAATCACAATCAACCTAGCCTATCCTTATATTTGGAGATGGTTTTGCAATGTCCTTTAGAACACTGATTCTTATAAATGACTCTGCAACCAAAAAATTTTATCATTTGAAGTCATGCCTCTTAATAAATTCAATCAACATTATCTTATATCCTCTTCCTCCTGTTCTGATGAAATAGTGTCATCACCTTCTCCACTTTTGAATGCACCATTTTATATTTGTGATTCTTTTGATTATCATGTTAAATGTTTAATTCGAATAAGAGGTGAAAAGAAAACAAGTTTAAATAAAAGTTTTTATGTATTAGATAATGGTGGCACTGGTTTTAAGTTTCCTTTATCGGCTAAAATCGAAAGTGTTTCTCATTACAAAGCCGATGGAGATGTTTTAATAAATAACAAATCATTTAAATTTCATAAATTACATAATACAAACATTAATAAAGGTGATGTATTGACATTTAAGCTTGGTACACCATCAAATATTTGTATTGAATTGCTTATACAGTGTCCTTTAGTGAAAAATGTCTAAAGCATAACACATAATTATTGGGTAACCGTTAGACATATGGCAAGAAAAACGGAAATAATATGATGTAGCTGATACAATTAATTCAATAAACATAAATATTATCTTAATACTGAAATTAAAATTTAAGCTAGGAACTCTTGATAATATGAATATAGACTTGGTCTTGCAGTGCTCAATAGTGTAAAATGTCTAAAACTCAAATAGTTGAGGAGCTCCATAAACCAGCTAGAATAAATTTTCGAAGACGACGTGTTATTGTTAAAGGTTTAAATGACTTGATACAGGCTGATTTAGCTATAATGTCACAATTTTCAAAAGAAAATAATAATTATAACTATATTTTGGTAGTTATTAATGCATTTAGTAAATTTGTTTGGGCCATACCTCTAAAAACAAAAACAGGAAAAGAAATTGTAACAGCAATGAAAACAATCTTATCACAAATGCCTCATCCTAAACATTTGCAAACTGATAATGGAACTGAATTCTATAACAAAGACTTGAACATTCTCTTAAAAAAATATAATATTAAGCATTATAGTACATATTCAAATTTGAAAGCAAGTATTGCTGAAAGAGTGATAAGAACTTTAAAGTCATTATTATGGAAACAATTTAGTTTACAAGGTTCTTATAATTGGTTAAAAATTCTTCCTAAAATTGTAAATAAATATAATAATACTAAACATTCTGTTACTGGAGCAATACCCAGTAAAATTAATGTCAGAAATGCAAAAGATATTACTGCATTCAACTATTTAAAAACAGTTGATAAAAGGAAACATAAATTTAAAGTTGGAGATTATGTAAGAATTTCTAAATATCGACATGTCTTCAAAAAAGGATATACACCCAACTGGACCAATGAAATTTTTAAAATAAAAAAGGTTAAAATTACAAATCCTACTACATATATTCTGGAAGATAGCAAGAAAGAAGAAATTCAAGGAGGTTTTTATACTGAAGAATTACAAAAAGCTAAATATCCTGATGTATTTTTGGTGGAAAAGGTTTTACAAAGAAAAGGGAATAAGTTATTAGTAAAGTGGCTTGGAATGGATAGCTCTCATAACTCATGGATTAATAAAACTGCTGTTTTGTAATATATAATGTACATATATTTTATAAGGAATTTTATCTTATAATATTAATAAAACAATAAATAAGCTGAATAAAATATTTATTATTATTTAAAAATAGAATATTGTATAATTTTTTTTTAATAAAACAATATTATAAATCTTTTTGTATTTTTTCATAAATTTTATTTCCATGTTCTATGTTTAACACATGATTCAGATAAGTTGCTAAAGATTCAATTCGTTTTATAAATCTCATTCGATTAAGAGCTTCTTCTTCCCAAAAACTTTTGTCTTGCAGATTTATATGCAAACAATCAGGTATATAAAATATAATTATCTTCATTCTTTTAAATGTTTTTTGGACGGATGTAGTTAATTAAACAATTTTGATTAGATATACATTTTTATTATTTTTTACAAACTATTTATAACATACAGATTATTTCATATTATATAAGTTTTAAAATCTATATTAAAATGTCAGATTTTAGCTTATAATGACCCCAAGGAAGAGTGTTAATGGAATTCTTAATTCTATATCTTTTATCATCAAATGAACTTAGTGCAATTTTTGATTGATTGACGCTAAAAACATTATGTGCATATGAACGAATTATACATTGTGAAACAGTTTTATTATTTTCTTGATTTAAACATTCTACATAATCTTCAAATGAAATTTTGTTTTTGATAATACAATGTTTTATTCCTTTTGCTTTTTTTGTTATCTTTTTATTATCAAGTTTATATGAATACATTTTAGATCTTAAGCCAACAAAATGAGTTATAATATTTCCGTTTGCTTCATCTTTCATTAAACCTGGAACTTTTTTATTGCAAAGAGGTACATTATAGATGTTATTTGGAGCATAGTCACTAGTATCAAACATATTAATATTAGTTTTAATAATTTCTTCATATAAATCATTACATTTAATTTCATAAATAAAACTATCTGTGTCAGTATACATAATTTTACAGTTATCACCCAATTTAGGTAACATGAAGTTATAATGAAATTCATACATGCAAGTTTTTGAGATATCTAAAATAGCCATTCCAATGTAAAGAGGTTTATTAAATTTTATTTCCGATTTTCGTAATTCTATAGCCATTAAATCAATATCAAAGATAGTTCGACTGTGAAACCTAGGACTTGCTATTAGATTTTTTGCACCATATCTTCCCTCCCATTGTCTAACTAGTTTTACAACTCGGTGCTTTCTAATATTTTCCATAGTTTTACCATAAATAGAATTTACTTTAAGTTTAAAATGATTTTGTTCAAATTTAGTTTTTGCCTGTGCACGAAAATATGTATTAAGATCAATATATGGTTTTAACCATGTAGATTGTTTAAATTTTAAAACTTTATGAATTTTTTTAATAATTAATCCATGAGCTACCGCTTGTTTGAGAGCTCGATAATGAATAATATAATTTTTTTTATAATAAAATGTTGTTAAAAGTTTAGGTAATTTTGAATTTTGTGGTATTCTATGTTCTGCACAAAAAGGTAAATCTTTATGAATATCATGTAGTTCTTCCGGATACTCTAAATCAACTTCTAAAATATATCCAAAAGAAGAATCGTCAGGGATAGAGGTAACATCAATGTTAGGATCACTCCATTGAAATTTACCTAAAGGAAGTGGTTGTGACATAGCCCATCCATATAAATTGTTAACATCTACATAAAATAAATATGAATCTGGTTTTGATTTATCATAATTTGACATATATTTATTATTCGCTTCTGAATATCGCGAACTACATTGACTTATACCTCCTCGTATTCCATTTTCAATAAAAAGAATCATATCATTATCGTGTAAAATTTCTAATTCACATTTTGTATATTTCAACATACAATCCCATGAATAACCAGGTACTGTATAATACCAGGCAGGATCTAAACCACTCGTATTAAAACCAATATTTCGAAAGTTTTCAAAAATATCAGCCAACAATAGAACATCTGTTTTTAAATACAAATCAGAATATTCCCCCAAATTTTGAATATTAAACTTTTCCCAAATTGTTTTTGCATGTTCATATTTTTCATTACTAATTTCTTCATCATTGAGTTTATTATAAAAATAATTCTTTGAAGGTAATTGCTTTTCATCAAGTTTATTCCAGGTATCTATATAATCATAACAAAAAACACCTTTTTTTGTTAGCAACTGAAAATTATCTGGATTTAAATAATTGAATTCATTATGTAAATTAACTAAATCTTTTGTATTTAATGTTGATGCTAATTCATCAAGAGAAGCACTCATAAATCTAATTGAATCTATAAAACGAAGTTTTATGCTACATGGTGTGTGCAAAGTAAATGAAATATATTTTTCTTTGTTTATTGGTAACAAAGTAATTTTTCCCAATTTAGCAAGATCACGAATTATAAAATGACTATCATAGCCACTTAAATTATGAAACACAACTGGTACAACAAATTGTTTTCTAAAATTTAAATTACATGCTTCATGAGCAAATCCACGAAAATCTCCTGTAAAATGATTATGGTCACGAACCACAATATCTTTTAGTGTAAAATTATTTTCACAAATATGACAAAATTTTATGTTTATTCTGTCAGGAAGTTGTTTCATCGGAACTATGTTTTTAAATTTTGATAGAATTGTTTCAGCAATATTATTCATTTCCTTTGCAAACCACTCCATACAATCAATACCGCGATAACTTTTAAAATATGATAAACTATTATCATAATCACATTTAAGATAATATCCGCAACTAAAAGCAGTATGTTTTTGATATTTAGTTGTTTTAATATTTATTTTATCATTAATTGGTAATAACATTGATTCAAAATCAGCATAAACTATAAAAGGTGTTTTTTGTTTATTTATAAAATTTTTAAATTTAACTACTTTTTCTTTTGGAAACGTTATTTTATAATCATTAAGTTTTTGACATAGAATTGAATGATCTTTAAGTCTATTTTCATTAAAAAAGTAATTTAAACATCTATCGCAAATAAATTTTTTATGGCCATTTTTATTTAGTTGATAATTTATCAGTCTAGATAAATTTTTTATCCAACAATAGTGATATCGTATATTAATTTGTTCATTATTATTTGGATCGGGTGCATCATAATCATTTAGTTTTGGAAAATAAGTATTTTGAATCAAAAGTAAATTTATATGTTTTTCTAATTTGTTTTTTGTAAGTCTTAATGGAACGACATTATAATTTTTTCCTACTAATTCTAACCCATAAACATTCACAGATAATTGATTTAATTTTTCAAATAGTGAAATTTTATTAAACTGTATTGGAATATCTAAACCTTGTAAATTTAAAACTTGAGTATAATGCGGATATGAAGATAAACGTTCACTGTGATAATTTGTTGGATACAACGCGCTAACAATGCTCCAATAAAAACATGCCTCATCATTATTATTTATATTTATACATGCTCTTTTAAATATAATTTGATTAGGTAATCTAATGAAAGATGAACCGTTTCCTATTTCATATTTATTAATATTTATTTCAAGTGATATAATTCTACTTAGTGCCCATGATGAATCGCGTTCTTGAAATTCAGATAATTTATTTAAAATATAATCTTTTATATGTACTGCAAACCAGGTTTTTAAGTCTGTTGTTGAATCAATGGAAGCACTTTTAGTATGAAAATATTTAAAATCGTTTATTTCCTCATCATTACTTGATTTCTTTACGAATTCTCCACAGAAAGTTGAATTAACTTTAACTATATTAGAAACAATTATTTTTTTTTTAATTTCATTTTGAAACAATTGATTTGCATCATTTAAAAATTTGGATAAATCCTTATGTTTTAAATTTATTATTAATCCAGTTTTAATTCTATTTTGAAATATAGATTCAACATCTTCCCATTTTACTCTATCAAATAATTGATTACTTAAACCAGCTCCACTTGTAGTTAATTTTAATTTAATAACCTTTAAATGACTTAAATGTGTTTGCCACATTCTCGCATTACCTACAGAAAAATTATTTGTTCGAATAGCTTCTAAACATAAATTAATGGCTATTTTCACATGTTTGCACCATAATTCTTTTCCTTGAAGAGTAAAGTTTGGATATTTATAATAAAACTTTGTAATTAATGTACTAATATCATTATGTAGTTTTTCTGACATTTTAATAAAATTTTAAAACTTACCTTAACAATTAACAATTTTAAATAAAACTGCAGGATTTCCTTTGCCAGTATCTTTTTCTCCAGTAAAAATTATACATTTGCCGTTTCCTAGTTCAGTAATATGCTGTTTTAAAACTTGGATTGACCTTTGAGGTAAAAATACAGTTTTATCCCCTTCTATGACCAATCGAATTGTATCTCCGTATCTTGAAGAAACTATTTCTGCAGAACTAATTTTGTAAGGAACATCCTTGGTCAACTCTTTTAATTTTATTATAGGTTTAGGTTCTCCTTCTATAAGAAGATATTGATTTACTTTCGACATATCCATTTTTTCTAAAATTAATCAATTTAAAAATATATATATTTATATATTATTACTAAAAAAATTACCTTTTTTGTATAAATAATCTGAAGATATATACACTTTTGATAAAAATTGATTTATATGTATATTCAAATGCAAAGTATTTTCAGGAGCTATTTATTAACTGAACATATTACACCAATCTGTTTGATATTTATATGTTAATATCGCCTACACAAAAACTGATAAGCATTCATATTGATATTTAAATAAACTTTGACCTTGACCTTAAACCTAACCTTGACCTTAAATTTAACCTTGACTTTAAACTTAAAATTATCCTTGAACCTAACCTTGATCTTTTATCAAATCTGTAAATCTTTTTAGTATACTATTGACCTTGACATTGACCTTGACCTTGACCTTGACCTTGACCTTGACCTTGACCTTGACCTTGACCTTGACATTGACCTTGACCTTGACCTTGACCTTGACCTTGACCTTGACCTTGACCTTGACCTTGACCTTGACCTTGACCTTGACCTTGACCTTGACCTTGACCTTGACCTTGAACTTGACCTTGACCTTGACCTTGACCTTGACCTTGACCTTGACCTTGACCTTGACCTTGACCTTGACCTTGACCTTGACCTTGACCTTGACCTTGACCTTGACCTTGACCTTGACCTTGACCTTGACCTTGACCTTGACCTTGACCTTGACCTTGACCTTGACCTTGACCTTGACCTTGACCTTGACCTTGACCTTGACCTTGACCTTGACCTTGACCTTGACCTTGACCTTGACCTTGACCTTGACATTGACCTTGACCTTGACCTTGACCTTGACCTTGACCTTGACCTTGACCTTGACCTTGACCTTGACCTTGACATTGACCTTGGCCTTGGCCTTGGCCTTGGCCTTGGCCTTGGCCTTGGCCTTCGTCTTTCTTTGATCCCGGCCTTGACCTTTACTGAACAAAATTGTATCAATAAACTACCTACTCATTTTTAGGTCATGGCCCCTAAAAAGATAAACCTTCATACAAAATTTGGACTTGGAATTTTTTTTTGCAAAAATAAATAATTTCCAAAAAATTATATTTTTTAATGTTTTTATCTGTAGTTAATCCTATTACAAGTTTTTTTTATAAACTAGTTCTTAATTTTCAATATCTTCCGAGTTATGATTTTTTAAAGAAAAAATTTGAACTTAAGATTTTTTTTGCAAAAAAAAAATTTTTTTTTTCAAAACTTATATTTTTAAATTTTTTTATCTGTACTTAATCCTATTACAAGTATTTTTCTTTCATAAACTACATCTTAATTTTCAATATCTTCCGAGTTATGATTTTTTAAAGAAAAAATTTGAACTTAGATTTTTTTTGCAAAAAAAAAAATTTTTTTCAAAACTTATATTTTTAAATTTTTTTATCTGTAGTTAATCCTATTACAAGTTTTTTTCTTTTATAAACTAGTTCTTAATTTTCAATATCTTCCGAGTTATGATTTTTTAAAGAAAAAATTTGAACTTAGATTTTTTTTTTGCAAAAAAATTTTTTTTTCAAAATTTATATTTTTTAGTTTTTTTATCTATAGTTATTGCTATTACAAGTATTTTTATTTTATAAACTAGTTCTTAATTTTCAATATCTTCCGAGTTATGATTTTTTGAAGAAAAAATTTGAACTTAGATTTTTTTTTTGCAAAAAATTTTTTTTTTCAAAATTTATATTTATTAATTTTTTTATCTATAGTTATTGCTATTACAAGTATTTTTATTTTATAAACTAGTTCTTAATTTTCAATATCTTCCGAGTTATGATTTTTTGAAGAAAAAATTTGAACTTAGATTTTTTTTTTGCAAAAAGAATTTTTTTTCCAAACTTATATTTTTTAATTTTTTTATCTATAGTTATTGCTATTACAAGTATTTTTCTTTTACAAACCAGTTCTTAATTTTCAATATCTTCCGAGTTATGATTTTTTAAAGAAAAAATTTATTTGTATGGTTAAGCAAACCTTATCAGTATATTCACTTACTATCAGAATGTTTTTCTATTGATAATATGATTAGGAAGTATATCGCTTTATATTAATAGAACTATTATTATAATTAAGGGTATTCATTTTTTTTTTCTTGGGACTAGTTAGAAAAACAACAGTTAAATATTCTTTTTTATTTCTAAATATTTTTCAATATAATTACTAATTTTTAAATTATTATTCGCTATTTTTGTCTTCATTTTTTCCAAATCTATCAATAGTGAGGAGTTTTCTTCTTGATAAGAAGCAACTTTCTCACTTATTAAATAACACTCTTCCTTTATTTGCTTGAATCTATTTATTTTCTCTTCGAGTTTTTTTAAAGTGTCCCCAAATTCCTTCTTTTCTATTGAATTCGCCTCTACTAATTCCGGCAAAATAGGCTAAAATAAAAGGAATATTCCAAAGTAATAAGAATTTTCAATTGATTTTACAAAACAAATATTAACATCAACTTACAAGGAGTTGGGGTAACTGCTTCTGTTGTTCTTTGGGTTGTTGTTGTATATGTTGTTGTAATTGTAGTTGTTGTTCTATCTGCTGTTGTTGTTGTTCTATCTGCTGTTGTTGTTCTATCTGCTGTTGTTGTTCTATCTGCTGTTGTTGTTCTATCTGCTGTTGTTGTTGTAAGTGCTGTTGTTGTTGTTGTTGTTGTTGTTGTTGTTGTTGTTGTTGTAGTACTAGTTGATTTTGTTCTAGACTATTTTCCTATCGAAAAATAACATTTGATTATATTCAAAGAAAAAACAATATCAATATCGACTTACGAATATAACGTTTGACGAAAAATTCATGGATCTCATCATCTCATCAAAATCGTCTGCCGCTGTCAAATCAAATATATCTAGCATATCTCTTTTCTGAAAGAAAAATTATTAAATGTATAGGTATTAGGAATCCAAAAAATTATTATTGTTATATGATTAAATATTCTAATAGAAGCAAAAATAGTTTATAAACCGCTAGAGAAGATTTTTGTCTGTCTTAGTAAATTCAAAATTATAAAATTGTGTATCGTTCTGAGATTTTTTTTTTTATACTATCTGCACTCAAATTAATATTTTTTTAGAATTAACATACACTGCTGCAAATTATACTAATTTTCTTAAGAAGATAGAGACTAAAATACTTACTTTGTTTGAAACATCCAACGGTGGTACTGCAACTTTATTTAATTTACACTTATTTTTTTTTTTAATGTTTGAATTTAGTTGGTTTGTAATTTTAATGTCGGAAAGAATTTTTACTTCAGATTTAACCATTATTTTTTTTTTTTTTAGAAAACTTTAAAAGTTCAATAGCAACTAAAAATAAAATAAATTGCTCCGCAGTTTAATACAAAAAAATTATCAGACAATTTTATAAATATCCTAAAAAACAGGATGCAGTCCAAGATTGCATGGTCCTGCATTTTTGATTCTAAACTCTTGCATAATAAGAAAAACATACTGATAAAAACATAAGATTTGATCCATACTATCGCTTGGATTTTGATACGTTCAAAGATAATTAAATATATTTTTAAAAATAACATGAAAAGCCGAATTATCTTAAAAACAGGATGAATTCTTAGATTAGTTTTTTTATATTGAATAAGAATAGAAACTTGATTATTAAGGTAGAGCGAAAATACTTCTTTTTAATTCTAAATGTCTATAAAAAAATTGCATTTTACCCTTTGGAGTAATTCTGATCAACAACCGTGGTTCTGTCTAATAATAGTATTTACTTTTCTTTAAGTTGACTAAAATAAAATATTTTATTTTGATTTCTATTCCATAGGTACTATTTAGTTGTGTTTCGAACATTTATTATTAGAATTCCAGAAGTTTAATATTTTGAGGTCAAAAAATTATCTCGCAATTAGATGAATATGTGAGAAACTAAGTTTATGTTCCTACATAATTATTTATATTATATAAAAATGTGAGGTGGGAAATTCGAACCTTATTCATAATAATTATTAAAAATAGATTCCGAAAATATATAAACTTATATAAAAAATGTCAGGTGGGGGATTCGAACCTTTCCAATCGTATTTAGAATTTTTAAATAATAAATTCTAAAAATAAATCTTTGATATTGATTTTAAAAATGTCCTTGACCTTGAAATTCAAGGTGGGTATTTCGAAAGTAGATATGTATGATCGAACCCTCCGCGTGGGTGGTGCGTGGGTGTATGTGTGACGGCCTTGGGGAGATTAGTGTGGGTGATGCATGTCAGGGGTGTGTGTGTTGAGATTAGGTGAGGCACTTGGGGGAAGGGGAGGGACGGGGGGGTGTGGATGATGCATGTGTCTGGTTCTAAAAAATAAATCCTTGACCTTGACCGTAGCCTTGGCCTTGACCTTGACCTTGGCACGTGGGATCCTTATCTTTCTTATCTTCCTTATCTCTCTTATCAGTGGCGTAAAAATGGCATAGATTATCTACTATTATCATTAATTTTTGCTTCGTGATACATCACATTTTGTTCAGTGTGACTCATAAATGTGGTTACAGAGGGCACATATTGTGTTTCGGCTTTAACGAGTCACCTCGTATAAACGATGTGTCCTAAATTTTTAATATTAAATTATATAAATATAAGACCTAATATTCTATGTCTATGTTAAACCGGTCACAAAAACGTTAAAAATTAGAAAAGCGGCAAATTTTTGTTGTTATTCTATGACCAGTTTTCCTAATATGTTTATCCAAAGTTACTATAGTCAAGCGATGTTTTTAATATCTATTTTGCTTATCATCAAACGAAATTAGGTAAATGCATTATTTACTTTATTATCACAAAGTGATGCTAATATCTGTGTGTAGACAGACGACAGATCTAGCAAGATCAAATTTACGGGTCTACGTTGTCTGTATCCAAGCGAAAATACTCGGCGATAGTTTATAAATGAGAGGATTTGATGTGAGACAGCAGATCATACAAGTTTTCTTAATTTTGTCATAAGTGCAAGGTATATGTAAAATAGTCTTAGAAACATCTGAAATGAAATTATACAGGGTGTTTCAGATTTAAACGGACACAGCTTAATGAAAAGTAGAGTACACTTAGCTGAGTAGAAAACACTCCCATACTTAGCCTTTAATCTTACTCGTTTCTGAGATATAACGTGTTTTATGATTTTTTGCCCAAACTAAAGTCGGCCATTTTGTTTGAATGGCTAGAGATTTTTTGATAAAATTGTGTACAAACGTTACACTCTCTTAGGTTAATCAAAGCCATAATTTAATTTTAAAAAATTTCAGGACCGGACTCTTTTTTTATATTGCTCTTCTTAGCTAAAATAGCACCCTGTATATCGGATTTTAATAAATTGTGGCGATAGTATAATTTATTTTGAGTTTATTTATTTAAAACACACTATTTACAATTTATTTGTGACGTACTAATTAATTTATATAATACTTAGACACTTACTCAGAATTCTAATTTATTTATTACAGTTTAACTTTTCAGTCCAATACTTTAAACTAAACTGTCCGCCGATAAGTATGCCTATTTATACCAAGTCCAACTCTGCTACGAGAATTCTCTAGATGCTCCCGAAAATTTCATCTCTGATTCAACGGCACGCTCCACCCGTTCTAGCCGTTTCTCGAGCATCAGCACATTCCTAGAAGATTCCGTCGTTTCGAGCATGAGTCGGGTGGCAAGCTGAAGGTCACTTGCTTTAGACAGAGACGGCTTAAGAATTTTCATGACATTGCCCCCTCCTTAAGAAATAGTTCCTCCTGAAACTAAAACTTAATGGTTGTATTTGCAACGTCTTTTACAATTTCCAGTTGCATGAAAGTAACAAGGGACAGTCTGCGTTATAACCAGAACGCTAGGAGAATGGCTGCAGACCAATATTTTAACCAAGTATCTTGAAAGATTACTTCCACCATGTTTCTAATGATCCTCCAATTCAGCTGGTTGCTCTCCATCTTTGGCATAGCTAGTTTTTGTACATTGGACTCCAGTACATGCTCTCTCAGACTGAGTAAATCTTCCCATACATCATGATAGGTGAATCGATCTCGGAAGGTGTTCTTTGTTACCAAATAGAAAAGATAACGCGATCCATCTTGAAGTTTTAATGCTTTTCCAGGGGCTGGTAACTGATCTTGAAGTTCTGGCAATCGACCAAACTTTTTCCGGCATACAGATGCCAGAGCTCGTGCGTCGTAGATTTTGGCGGAAGTGCTATGGACCAGCGAGTAGTCTTTTGGAACCGTGAGGAGGACTTGTTGTTGCTCGGTTGTAACACCATGTCTTGCTTTTCTGGTACCTCCATATGAACCCATAAATTCTTCAAAGACAAGGTCAGGTGTTTTTTGGAGCTGGTTTACTTCTTCCTCTTTATGGTTACCCTCAAATAGCGCCAGCCGGTTTTGGTGAACTACCTTTAATTTACCATTCGGGCATGGGCGAAGTTAGGGGAGGGCTTGGGGGGGCTAAGCCCCCCCAAAAACCAAATTAGCCCCCCCAAAAATAATTCGAACATTTATCGCACATCCACCCATACATTTCAGATTTTAGAACAGAAATTAAAAAATAAAAAGAATCGTGCCAATTGATTGATTCTGCAATTTTAGATTTAGCTCAGGAGGTAGTAAATTTTTTTCGTACCTACTCATTTTTACAGTAGGTGTATATGAGTAACAAAAAACAAAATTTTTGAATCTGACTCTTATTTTCCCAGTCATAAATATTATACATTTACTAAACTAGAACAAAAAGTTTATAAAAATAGCAGTTTGGATTATCTCAGATAGTGGAAAGTGAGTGTGGCAGAAAATTTAGCATATAAATTGATACAATCATGAACTGTTAATAATAATAATAATGTCTGGCTGATTTACGAAATTGGCAAATGAGTCTGGTAACATCTTCAAAATCGAAAAAATATAATAGTTTTGCTTTTATTTTCCCGGGTTTGAAAATTTGCCACGTAATAGATTATATTGTAATTTTATACCTCTATTTTATAGCCGATCAAATGCTGTTATTTTAAAACGTTTCCATGAAAACTAGAAAAATTTCCGGTAATTTTCCTATTGGTGAGTACCCTAAACGAAATTATACTGAAAATTTTTTTGACAGTTAAGAAGCCCTTCCATGCATAAAATATTACGACGCAACGCGATAGTGTGATTAAAAATTTGCCGTTTTAGTGGTTAATATTTTATTTAATACCAATTATAACTAGGTAGAAATACACTACATTTATTTTAAGTAAAATATTAATGAGATTTTTCCCGTCAACTAAACGACTTCAAATATGACAAATACTCATGGTATGGCCACAGCATTTAAAAATATATGTTTTATATGCTGTGGTATGGCCAGCTTTGAAAATTTGATTTTAGTTGTTTTAATGTATGTCTGTCAAGTTTTGAAATTTGGATATTTTGGTGTAAAATTTTCTTACCCAATACCACATGTGCTTAAATTATTATCAGTAAATTGTTGCTCACTCATGCATATTTTAAGAAACTTATCCATCGTCTTCGACTAAATTTCAAAATATTCGTAAGTTCGAAAAAATTTCCGGAAATAATTTAGTCACTTGTGGTATTCTAAGTGAAAATACACGTCTGGCTGACAATTACAATCACGAAGGCCTGCCAGATTCACAAGTAGTGTCCGACCGAAGGTTCGGTGACGGTTTCGGCCAACTTCGGCTTAAAATAAGAGTTTCGACTACAGTTTCGGTTTCGGCGGAAAACTGGCCGAAACTGCGGCCGACAGCAAAACTACTTTCGAAAGTTGGTTGTGTCCTGCACAATGGCGACTGTGCCGGGTGTCATTCTTACACAGTGTACGTACACACAAACATCTCTGCTTTGTTTCAAGTGAACAGACTTCAGTGCTCCTAGCCTAATTTATTCGGATCAAAGGTGCAATTTTTTAGGTGAAAACGTGGAAAAATATTTTTTTTACACTACAACGTTAGACTGTGTACTTATGAATATTAATTTAATTATAAGTAACAAACATATTTAATCCGCTGAATTTGTTTGTTTGTTTTTTTTTTTTTTTTTGAAATAAAAATTATACATTACATATAATTTTCTTCATAATACTATTTTTTGTTACAAAATATCTACTACAGATGCAGAAATGATTGATACTTTGTAATTCACTTACTTTTTTTTTAATTTTAAAAGTAATAAAAAAAAACAATGTCCATAAATTTATTAATGGCTTCTTTTGATCACCAAAAATAAATAGGTAATAAGTAAATATAGCTTAAATTTATAATACGAGTTAATTAGTCTAAAACAAGGATTACAATAAGATACTGCAAATTTCAATAAGAGATTGCCTTAAAACAAAGTTCTTGTTTCGGTTTCGGCCGAAACTAAGAAAGGAGCCGAAATTTGGTTTCTGTTTCGGTTATAAAACCATATTTCGGTCGGACCTGACAAGCCAGGTAGTTAAACGAGGAGAAGAATAGCAATCGAACGTGCCGAATTTAGCGCGCTTGGCGATTATTAGATGAGTCTGGCAAGGCTTTCGGGGTGTTCCACATTAGCCAGATTGTATTTTAAGCTGTTTTCATAATATACATTTTTCTAGTAGTGAGAAAACTTGTGACAGGGATCCTTACTGGACAATGCCAACTAAAAGGACACCTTAGTAAACTGAGATTAGTAGAAGATAGTGACTGCAGATTCTGTGAGGAGGACGAAACCTTCGTTCACATTCTAACTGAATGTGCAGCACTCCAGAATCAAAGGACACTATACCTAGGAGCATATGGAGCATATAAAATAGAAGAGGGAAATTTACCTAACTTGAAGCCATTCCAAATCCTACACTTCCTTGAGAAAATATAATTGGAAGGATCTTTATAGGCATTGAGACATTTCTGTGCTGCATAAGCGACAGAAGGGGGCACAATAGATCTTTTAGGTCGCAGTTTATTAACACCCCAATTCCAACATAACATAGTGAGAAAACTGCAAAAAAATGAAATCCACCAATCACAGTTCATATTTTGGACACCCAACTACTATTATTTTTAAAATTTTAAATTCTGTCAGTATATTTTTTAGTCATTAAGATTACATACGTTAAAATTAGTTATTTTTGTTTAGAATCGATAAAAAATGGCATTTTTATTTTTATTTGGGCCACATTTAAAAAAAAATGAATTTTAATCAAATTGTATGAAACTGATTTAATTACGAGTATTAAAACTAAAAACCTGGAGTGAAGTGGAGCTGAGGACAGAGCATCTAGATTTCACGTGAATAGCCTGGGTTCGAATCTGGACAAGGGGCTTATTTTATATTTATTATATTTTATAAATTAATAAAATTTATAAATTATTTTAAAATTAGTTATTTTGTCTAAACCTAAAATAATTTTTCAAATTTTTATATTTTCCTTAGTGGTTCATAGAAAAAATATACTGTACAACTCGAGTGAATTGTGCATATCTACTCTTGTTGCACAAACTATTATTTCATGACTGCGAAAATGAGGAAATTTTTTATAGATTCGCCAGAATTTTTTTACTTAACTTTAGTATACCTCTAGAACTAATATATATTATATAACTAGGGCTAGGGCTTTAGCCCCCCCAGATCTGATGACATAACTTCGCCCATGCATTCGGGATCTTACTTATACGGTAAATGACATCATTGATTTTTTTTCTTGATGAGATACGGACCTTCCCAAGACCTTTGAAGCTTCGGAGATTAACTCTTTTGTCTTTTTAGGTTATAGAGCCAGACTTTGTTGCCTTCTGCAGGTCGGCATCTAAACTCAAGGTCGCACGGTAGTCTTATATCACGCCCAAATCGGACCTTTGCTGGTGTTTAGCCTGTTGATTCATTGACAGCGGATCTATAAGCCATTGCAAAGAGCGAAAGATACTGATCCCAATCTCGCTGATGGTGTGAAACCATTTTTGACAGATATTTTCCAATTGTTTTATTCATTCGCTCTACCATTCCATCAGATTGTGGGTGCAATGCTGTGGTTCTGGTTTTCTTCATGCCTAGTCTGTCACAGATTCAAAGGGAGAATTGGCTTTCAAATGTTCTGCCTTGGTCACTGTGGATGTCCAAAGGCACTCCAAATCGACAAATAAACTCTTTTGTCAATACATTTGCAACAGTTGCGCCCTCTTTATTTGGAATGTCGTAGACTTCCACTCACTTTGTGAAATAATCCATAACCACCATTATGTATTTATTACCATTCTCGATCATGGAGAATGGTCCAGCAATATCTAAGGCGATCCTCTCAAATGGGCTACCAACGTTGTATTGCTATATGGGAGCCTTTCTTTTTCGCTGAGGTCCATTACTCATAGCACAACTGGTACATTTCTTACACCAGTCCTTTACATCATCGGAACTGTTCATCCAATAAAACCTTTCCCGAACTCTCTGAAGGGTTTTCCTAACACCTAGATGTCCTCCTGATGGATTGTCGTGTAACTGACGAAGTACTTCGGCTACACTACTCCTTGGAATGACCAACTAGGTTCTGTTCTCGGAACCATCATCATTTTCAAGTACTCGTTTTAATAAGCCATTTTCTAGGATAAAGGAGTCCCACTGAGCCAAATACGACTTTAGTACTGAAGAGAAATTAGATACTTCTTGCCAAGTAGGTCGACGATTTTCCTCTTTCTTCATTGTCGCATCTTCTTTAAAACGGTATCGTTCTTTTGTTCTCCTCTAATTTTAGCAGGGACCCACTCATCGTTGACTACAGTTGTTCTTAGTAGTAGTACTTTCTTTCGATTCCGCTTTGTTGCAGTGGGAGCACTCTGCTGGACACGATCTTCTAGAAAGAGAATCGGCATTTCTGTAGCTTATTCCGGCTCTATGTTCGATCTTAAAGTCGTACTCGTGAAGTCGTTCAATCCATCTGGCGATTTGGCCCTCCGGGATTTTGAACTGCATGATCGGTACGGATTAAGAATTTCCTTCCATTAAGGTATTGGTAAAAGTGTTCCACGCATTTCACAACTGCCAGGAGTTCTCTTCTCGTGACGCAGTAATTTTGCTCAGGTTTCGAGGGCACTTTACTAAAATAACATACTACTGTATATAAAATATATTGTTACAAGACTTTTATACGAGTACTTAATAAATGTTTGCCATTTTTTAATTAAACACACGGAAAATAATTCTAAAAGCTTGAAAATAATAATACACCGTCGTCCACCGTTAAAAGTCGCGTGATTTGAATTGTCTACTTAAAATTTGAAATAGTTGTAGCAAGTAGTGGCCCACATACATACATACATACATACATACATACATACGTTAACTCGTTTTATCATTCGGGTCAGTTTTGGGGGTTTATTAGAAGTTAGAAAAAATGTATGATCTCATTGTGTGATGTATTAAATGAAAGATTTTTGAAGCTTGATTTCAAAAATGTATAATACGTTCGTTTACGTTACTTTCTCGTTAACACTTTTTCGAATATATTCAAAATTAACGCTTAGAAAAAACATAAACGTTGAGAATAAGTGTACGTTAAACGAAAATGATCAAGATTGCAGTCCGTCTGTATGTACTGATACGTTGTATCAGCGCCTCACCTAAATCTAACAAAATAACTATCTCTTTTACTTGTTGTAAAACAACTATGGTATGGAACACTATTGCACAAGCACCTACGACTTTCACTTGGCCATTTTTTTTTTAATTTTGTTTTTCTTTCGATACATTCCACTTTGAAATTCTGCTAAAGTAACAAACTACAATAAAAGTCAAAAACAGTTGAAAAATAAAATATGCAAAATAAATTTTAATAAATAATAATGTGATCCTATAACGCTGACAGTTAATAGTAATAATAAAAATTCCCAAGCTGACAAGATGTCTGTAATAAAAGATTTTTTTTAAGTGAAACTTTGCAAACCATACACCATACCAAACTTAAAGTTCGCCTTAAGTCAAGCTAATATAGTATTTTCAAAAAAGACACATGAATGATATTTGAGGCTAAGAAAAAAGCTTGGAAGACTCTAATAGAAGAAGTAGACAATGACGTATGGGGAAAGGGTTATCAGATCGTCACGAACAAACTAAGATCCGCAGCACCCATGAATTTAGCGGAAGAGGTTCAAATGGAAATAGCCAAGAAACTGTTTCCTGTAAACCCGGAGATAGTATGGATGAGGCTTCCTGTGAACGACGACGAAATCATTACGTTCAGCAAGGACGAACTCTTAACAGCAGCTTTAAAAATCAAGGATAAGAAAGCCGCAGGACCTGACGGAATACCACCGGAAGTGATAAAGACAATTTTAAGAGACCACTCAGGGAGATGTCTAAAAGTATTCAACAACTACTATCAGAGAGGGGAATTTCCAAGACAATGGAAAAGAGCAAGTTAGTGCTATTGGAAAAAGGGGAAACCGGGACAACTAGAAAAAGCCTACCGACCAATTTGTGTACTGAACGTACTACGAAAAGTGCTGGAGCAGCTGTTACTGACCAGACTAAACTTGGAAATAGAAAGAACGGGAGGACTTGCTACTAAACAGCATGGATTCAGAAAGGGTAAATCTACTATTAGTGCCATGAAAAAAGTACAAGAGCTAACTGACACTGCAAATAAAAGGCCCCCCAGCGAAAGAATACTTTGTGCATTAATAACAGTGGATATCCAGAATGCGTTTAATTCTGCTCCTTGGGGAGGAATACTAGCAGAGCTAAAAAGAAGAGGGGTTGCTAGCCAAATTTACATGATAGCAAGTTACCTAGAAGATAGGACGTTAGTAGTAGAAACCAAGGAAATAAAAGTAACATGCGGGGTACCACAGGGATCAGTGATACGGCCTACCCTCTTCAATATATACTACGACGGAGTACTTAGGATTTCTATGCCTAGCGGGGTAAAGTTAGTGGGATATGCCGATGATCTGGTAATTCTGGTTACAGGGAAAAATGGCCTTGACATCGAATGGAAAGCTAACAGAGCTGTCAACATCATAACCAGCTGGATGAAAAATAAAAGCCTTAAACTCGCACCACACAAAACAGAAATTGTGATGTTGGTAAGTGTTAGAAAAGAGAAATCTATCTCAATGAAAGTTGAAAATGTCCAGCTACAAAGCCAGGAAATGTGCAAATACCTTGGCGTGTATTTTAATAGAAATATGGGAATGGGACAACATATCCGTATGATTGCTTAAAAGGCCACGAAAGCATTAGCAAATATCAGCCGCATAATGCCGAATATAGGAGGACCAAGGGAAAATAACAGAAGAATATTATGTTCTGTGATATAGTCAATAATTCTATACGCTGCAAGCATATGGAAAAGAGAGTACAACAAAAAACGGCTATAAGAATAACTAGTGCGTACCGGACAACATCGACAAGTGCGCTACTTCTAATTGCGAGGATGCCGCCGATAAATCTACTTGTGGAAGAACGAATTATGATTGAAGAAGGTAATGAACCCAAGACCAGCCAGCGCTCGAAATAAAATCATTGAAAAATGGCAAGCGACGTGGGCAATAGACGACGGAAAAGCAAACTGGACTAAGAGATTGGTATCACATATAAAACCATGGATGACTAGGAAACACGGAGAAGTAAACTATTTTCTTACTCAAATACTGACAGGACACGGACCAAGCCTATTTACATAGATTCGGACTAAGTTATACAGCTGACTGTATCTACTGTGGTATGCAGAGCTGAACATACGTTCTTCGAATGCCAAAGATGGGAAGACGAAAGAAGGCAGCTAGAAATATTTCCAGGGAGGATAAGACCAGAAACCCACGTAAGTAGAATGATGGATTCAAAGGAAACATAACACAGCCATTATTATTATTATTATTATTATTATTATTATTATTATTATTATTATTATTATGTCCACTAAAAGAAAAGACATGAACGACATTATGAGATGAGCTCAATACATCAAATAACAAAGCGTCTTCTCGAAGTAATGCCAGCAGGTAGTTCCAAGAAGACCCACAATGCTTTAAGGGTTGTTTTAGTGGGTATACTGGCCTTGCACCCTCCAGCCGGGAGTGCCACACTACCAGGTACGGGCAGAACCACATGCCTGGTGTCCGTGATGTATTCCCACCCAACCAAAAAAAAAAGTCAACCATAACCGTAAGTAGAAGTAAACCATAATCGTAAGTAGAAGTGTTGCAAACTGGCCTTATGTAATAACTGTTTATGACGTAACCGAAACAATTTCAGTCAACTAATGCTTAACAAATATTCACTTTTAATACTACTAATGCCTAAATTATTTCCGGAAATTTTTTCGAACTAATTTTTCTTAAAATATTCGTTAGTGAGCAAAAATTTTCGCATAATAATTTAAGCACGTGTGGTATTCGGCAAGAAATTTGTACACCGAAATTTCAAAACTTGATAGACATGAATTAAAATTCCTAAAATAAAATTTGCCAAGTTGGCCATGCCAGATATGAGTATATTTAGTCCATGCGAAAAATCCAATTATTATTAGGAATTTTAAAATTGATAGTTACAAATTATCAACCGTCAAAAGTCAATAAAGTAATTTCATGTAGGGTATCCACCAAGAGAAAAATTTCCGATAATTTTTCTGGTTGTCATGGAAACGTTTTAAAATAACAGCATTTAAAGGCTATAAAATAGAGGTGTAAAATTTCTCTTTCATTCTAGTTACTTTCTAAAAAAAACATCACCTATTTATTTTATAGTAACTTTAATTTTATTGGATGATTCTCATTTTATTTCCAGAACTAAATATAGGTACACTTGAGCAAATATTAGAAATGTTTCATCCAGAATACGTTATTATTAAAGCAAATTTATTTAAGATAACATTAATTTTACCAGAAAATAGAAATAAAGTGCCCGAACGTTCCTAAAGCGAATCGTATTTTAACAAAAATAATACAGTAAATTTCGTTTTCTAACCAAACCGACTGTGTAAATGAAAACAAACCATGGAGAGCAAAATGGTCATAAAACATTTACGCTTCTTAGCTTAGAATTCCACAGGAATTATGTTAGAAATTGAAACAATGTAACCAAGAATTCTGATAGTGGACTTTTTGGTATTTAGGCCGCAATTCTACTTATACATATAAATGTGATGAAAAATGTCTGCAAATCTATGTAGTTATGTGGGAAATGAACTTCTGAGATTAAATTATTATGGTTTAAGTTTCACAACTAGTCTATCGATCTATTTTATATACAGTACGTTAGCCGTCGCATCCAGCAAAATAAAGAGAGAAACTCGTTATTGGCCTTATGGAATATCGCGCACTGTATTTACCACTGTTTATTCAATAGAAATGCTTATTAAATCGTTATCCTGCAGTCAGTGTGGGAAAGTTAACGTACTGTATAAATCTTTTGTAATTATTATTAACCCTCAAAAAGTTCATGCATCACATTTCAAAATTAAAATTTGATTTTGGACAAAGTTTTTATATTTTATGGAATATATCTGTTATTTATGTTTGGAGAAAAAAATTGTTCAAATAAAAGTTACTTCTAATATTATTATCTATAATTTTTGCCTTATGTCAAATTTTCCTGAAATGGTCCGTATTCGAGAAATTTGACAAAATGCGCAAAATTCGGATTTTTAGGAAAATTGTTAAACTAAAAGTTGTTTGCGATATCGATCTCTATAATTTTTGTTTTTTACATGATTTTTCTAAAATGGACCGTAATGGAAAAATTGGAGGCAAAGTGCTAAATTTAAATTTTTCAGTATTTTCGTTTTCAATGAATATCTATAGAAAAATGTTTTGAGTTAGATGTATGTGGAAAAAGTATATATTTAGTTTATCCTCTAAACATTTATAGAGGTGCTGCAATAGGTTGTACAAAATACCCGGAAAAAGCCTATAACTAGATAGGAAAGTCATGTGTTGGACACATCAGGTTTTTAATTTAAGAACCCTCATACTTATTTTAAACATAATGTGTGTTCTTAAAAAAATCTTAAGCGAAAGACGGTTATGCATACTTAAAATAAAGAAGTTTTTATGCATACTTAAAATCAAGAAGTTTCAATCTCAATTCAAGCCAAGCATGTTGCTTTTTAATTTAAGAACCCTAATACTTATTTTAAGCATGTGTGTTCTTAAGAAAATCTTAAGCGAAAGGTTTATGCATACTTAAAATCAAGAAATTTTTTTCTCTATGTAAGCCCGGTACTTTTTAATTTTAAAGAACTGTTATCCATACTTATAATAAGTCTCATTTTAATTTTAATCTCGTTACTTCTTAATCGAACAAAGTCTCTTGCTTAATTTAAGTATGGCAATTCTTTAAAAAATTCTAAGTAAAAAGGCATGAAACAAAAAGTTCTATTCTCAGTACATTAATTCTTAATTTAAGAGCGTTTTATGCTTAACTATTGGACGTACACTACGTGCTAAAGTTTAAAGATACCATACTTAATAATAAATAAATAAATCCTTTATTCATCTATCAAATGTACAGATACATATGTTTGAATACACAACAAAATGTACATTTAATAGACTTGTCAAAAAAAATAAATAGAACAATACAATATATAGCACTTCCATTTACAACATATATCTAAAATTACTATAATAAGAATAAAAAACATTTATATATAAATCTAAAATTAAATTAAAATGATTAAGAAATCTGCAGGAATTCTTCTACAGAATAAAACGCATTTTCAGCGAAATATTTAAAAAGTTTGGTTTTAAAAACATTATAACTACGATTACCCAAAAGCCCAGTTATATGATTAAAATAGATAATGCCCTGATAACCCGCAGAACCCTGCCCAATGGTCAGCCGGGAATATGGCAGTCTTAAGTCATTGCCTCTCCGTGTGTTGTGTTCGTGAATCATGTTATTTCGAATATATTGAGATTCATTTTTCTTAATGTTTAAGGTGGTCAAATATATATAGAGAGACATGGCAATGTTAATATTTCCAAAGATTTAAACAAATTCTTGCAAGATGTCCTATAGTGGGAACAGTTATACATCTCAATATTTTCTTCTGAGTTATAAATACTTTCACAGTATGTGAAGCGTTTCCCCAAAAAGTTATTCCGTAGGTTAATAATGACTGTACCAGCCTAAAATAGGCTAACTTTAATACATTAAGAGAAGTTGTATTGTGAAGTTGTCTAAAGATAAAACAAAAACTGCTCATCCTTGAGACCACCTTGTTATATGTCCTTCCCATATAAGCTTCTGGTCTAGGGTCACCCCTAGATATTTAAAGTTTGTCACCTGTTCTATCGTTCTATGATCCAGCCTAATCAATGGGCAGAAGTCATAACTGATGTTTTTTTGTTAAAAGATCATAAATACTGTTTTTGTTATATTAATTAGCATCTCATTATCTGAGCACCAGTCCGAAAAATCTTCTACAGTGGCGTTTGCATACTCATCGGATAAAGCAAGTTTATACTCAGCCACTATGTGACTCGTATCGTCTGCATAGATTACTGTTTTTTGGCTTTTTTACATGATTGTGTGAGGTCAGTGACAAAAATAATAAATAATAGCGGGGCTAATGTCGAGCCCTGTGGTACTCCCATGTTAATATCTTTGGGCTGTGATTTTATCGAATTTATACTGACTATTTGACGTCTGTTGCTTAAATAACTAGAAATCCAGTCGCTAGCCACTCCTCTGACTCCCATTCTAAAGAGCTTCTCAATGAGTAGGTCATGATTGACTGTATCAAATGCCCTAGTTAGGTCATAAAATATGGCAACTGGGCACTGCTTCCCATTCAGATTGTCAATTATGGAGTTACAAAGTTCATCTATTGCTGTTGATGTTGATTTTTTTCTGTCTAAAGCCGTGTTGGCAACTGGTTATTAACTTGTGCTGTGAGGTAAAATTATTAAGCCTTACATAATAGGCATAATCGATCACTTTTGCAAACTGGGACTGCAAACATACATTTCTATAATTACTTACCTTCTGCTTTGACCCTTTATTTTTGAAAATGGGCACCGACTTAGACGTCTTTAGCTTTTCAGGATATTTCCCTGTGATAAAGGAATGATCAATTATATATGACAGTGGTGCACAAATTATGTCACTTTTAACGTTCTTCCATCAATTTCATCAATACCTGGAGTATATTTCTTTGTTACTCTGTTAATAATGGTTTGTATTTTGGTTTGAGTTGTAGGATACAGAAATAGACAAATATTTTTAATAGGTGCTAGCTTCAGGTCCCTATTTGGTGTGACTTTTTTTTATATCTATAAAAAAATCGTTAAAGTAATCGGCCACTACTTGTTTATCTGTTACAGTATTGTTGTTTATGTTTATTTCAAAAGGTGATCTAGAACTTGTTTTATTTCTACTCTCATTTATTATTTTCCAAGACTCCCTCCCGATATTGTCTGCATTTAATATTCTTTTATTATTATACTCTACTTTAGCTTTCTTTACGATAAATCCATACATACCCTTAAGTTTTTTATACCTATCTTTTAATACCTGATTGTTTGTATCCCTTGACAATTTGTGCATTTCGCATAGCAGTTTGTTCATATCCTTGATCTCCTTTGTCAACCATAGCTTCTTCTTTTTATTTTCTTTGATTTTTTTTTTTTTTAATGGGAACGCATTAAGGTAATGATATTGATATGTTGCAAAGAAAGCATTCAATTTTGAATTTATATCTCCTTTATTATATACCTCATACCATTCCTCACTGGCCAGTAATGTTCTGAATGTCATCAGGTATAACATGTTATAATTTTTAATTTAAATCTAGATATAAAATTTAGCAAAATCTCAATAATGTGAATTTGTAAATATCCAATTATCGTAAGAAACAAAATTTGCTGGAGGCTTCTTCGCAAATTACATTTTTAATATAAACACTATCATCACACACTAGAAGAAATAAACTTTAATGCTCAAATGCTCACCAGTAAGAAACAATTCAAATTATAATTGATATAAATTAAAATATAAACAGCAAACACGAACGCGAATGTTGCCAACTGATGAACTGATTTTAAAACAAAATTGATAAATGACCAAATTAAAAAAAAATCAATGTAATAATCAGTTTTATAAAAATCCTTAAATAAATATAGAGTATAATTAAATATTGCTAGACACAAATTTTATTACTTCCTCCAGAGGGTGTATCACTTAGCTCGAATTGCGAATAGACATTATGGCATAAAATAACAAAGAAGTTGCATCCAGCAACCTCAAGATCCGTGCGGTTAGGCAGTTAGTATTAATTTAATACCTCACTACCTTATTGTAGGTTTTGACCCCATATTTATGAAACACCCTCTACACAGTCCTTCTTAGACTAAGATGTATCTCTAAAAAATTATTTTTACGATCCATTATTTCTCACTCGACCAGTGTCAATTCTTTTTTCCCTGAGGCACTCCGACATGAATTATGCTATGTCCCTTTTCTATCTTCCTCGTTGTTATAATTCAGTCGTCCTTCGTCCTTGAAAGGGTCATACGTTGTTCGAGATAAATGTGGAAATTTTTGATAGAGATTTTGCAAAGATTTCCGTTTATCATGGGGAAAACGTTGAGTTTTGTGGGACTAGTGGGACTTACCAGAGACGAATAGTTCTACCAAAGGGAGAGTAAAACGGCTCAAAAGGGCCGCGGGAGTGCAATGCAGGACCGAACTAGTAAAATTTCATTTTGAATGGATAATACAGGAGAATTACCATATATTATGATTTAATATGTGACAATGATTGTAGTTCAAAATGTCAACTTTTATTTTTTTTTCCGTGTATTATACCTAATATGCCAGTCTCAGTTCATGTTTAATTTTTATTCATGTGTGTTCTGTGTTAATTAGAACCCAATAGTCAATAATCAGAGTAGGGAATTCTACCTAGACATCAGAATTATTTTTAAATAATTAAATTGAATAAAAAAATCCCTGCCAAACGTTGGGATTCAAACCTGGAAACCTTGGATCCGACAGTCCAGACTCTAACCACTGAACAAGCCATCCCCCAACTTTTAATTAAAAACCTTTTATGATTATAATCGTCATTATTATAATAAATATAAACTCTTAATATTATCGGGTAATGGTAATTACAATTATAACTTAAATAATATAGTTATTTTAGATAATTATCAATCTTAAATTGTTATTTCATTTGTAACATCTTGTACAGTTATATAAATTCAGAAATAATCTTCCTCTCCCTTTCTAAAGATGTAAATATCAATTTTACATAACGATGAAGGACTTGAACATTTTAGTCAGAAGGAATAGAACAAGCAATGCGCAAACAAACCAACAAATAAACAGGGCGAGCAAATGTTTGTTGTATTAAGGACATTCCAGATGTTCATTGCGTTCCCATTTGCTTATACTGTCGACAAAATTAATTCAGATAGAATTGGGTGGATCCTTCAACAAGTTATTAAAAAAAAAAAAAACGAGACACAAGGGACAAGAAGACAATGGAAATTAAAATTATATACATATAATCTGTTTATTAAATGACGTGACAGACCATTTTGAGATATTAGTAAATATAGTAGGACATTTACTGGCATGCAATATGTAATAATTGGCATTATTATTGGAAATTATAAAGAATTTACCAAAAATGCTAAAAAAGTACTTTTAATGTTTTAAATTAAAAATCAAAAGGAAACACACCTATGGATATAAAACAAATAAACAGGTTATTACTCTAGTCAATGGCTTACATTGAACTAGGGAATTCAAGGTAGAACGTGGGCATTCTAACAAGTACAATTATTACGTAAATTTTGGATTTAAATAGAGAGACTAGACAGAAAGAAAAAAGACTCGAGTAAGGACTGAGGTCCAAAACTCTTGTTTCTGGACCCTTAGTCCCCCTTTCCAAAACCAGTGAGATATTCCGAGAATTTAAGAAGCCTCGGCTTTTCTATTCCCTTAGGACTAATACTAGTCTAATACTAGTTGCCAAAAGCCGCTCTACTATGGTATTAAGAGATAATTTTTGTTCTTTTACTATAATTTTTTTATTCTTTTTATTTGCCACTGGTGAATGTTCCTTCTGGGCTCCAGGACTCTTTGGCTGATGACAGAACTGCCTTAATCCCTTAATAGTATATTAACAACAGTATCAATGATTACAAATGGTCTTTAGACTAGTTGGTTGTTACATTTAGTGTCAGACGGTGTGTTTTGATAGTATTTGACAGGTTGAAGAGGTGAAGTTTATGTTAGTCAACCAGAGGGTCCAAGGCCAGAGTCTATTGGAAAATGGATAGACTACCACAGCGGAAAAAAATCGTAACCTTAGTAAAAAGGGTTACAAAGTACAGCAGCCCAAGGACCAAACCAGATCGGAAAGAGACCATTCCAGGAAGGTCAAGGATCAGTAGATGATGAAAGGCGAGAGCCAGACATCAAAGGGTAGTTACGGCCAACCAAGAAGACCAAAGAAGACACAACTTGTGGTTCCCATATATATTGTAAATAATTTTCATAATTTTTGAAAATTATTTACATTAAGGGTTTTAAAAAGAATTGAACAAGTAGTTCAATTTTTTTTCTGTCGGGGAAATAATGTAATAATTGGCATTATTATTGGAAAATATAAAGAATTTACCAAAAATTCAGTATTTTTAATGTTTTAAATTAAAAATTCAAAAGGGAACACATTATGGAAACAACACACCCATTACGAATAGACAGATCGCTCTAAAATAATAAATAAAAACAAGTCAAGCGATCGTTTCTGTATTAATTTAAAGGTTTCTGCAATCATTTAAAGGTATAAGGTTCCTTTATGTTTGTATTATCGATTTTTTTTGTGTTACCACGCAAAAAATCGTATGTTTAGGTAAATTCTATGCTCTTTAAAAATTCTTTATAATGAAAAAATATTTGCAAATCAAATTTTAAAATTATTGGAAATCTAAATCTAAATAATTTATTACCATTGGTAAAATTTATTTTAAAAAACACAATATAGCCTTTTACATGCGTCTGAAAAGGATTCCCTTATCCTCTTGTACCCATATTTTCTCTTGCCAAAGTTATTATCTCATTTACTTTGATTTATTTATCTGTTTACTTCTATTTTCATGTTTGTTTCTCTTGTTCATAAGTTCAGTCATACAAACATTTTGAGAACAATTAAAACACTTTTCGACTTTTGGTTCTGATTTTACCATAATGGTCGTGGACAAAGTATAGTATTAGACTCGCAATTTATGGCCATTAAATTGCTCGTTTAATAATATACTATTAACACTTCTCACATTATTGGTGAATGCGCAGCGTGTTATCTTAGAATATGTTACCAATGCAGCGTCTAGAGTTCATAGTTGTATTTTCAGAAAAAAGAGTGAGTTTCGTAATGAAGTTTTTGATTTTTTATATATTTATACAGGGTGTTTCAGAATAAAGTACTGTAATTTTGGGAATTTGTAGATCTTAATCAATTATAAAGAAGAGCTGAATATAATTTTCCCATAAGCATCCCAGTTTTCATTCTACAGGATGATAAACTGAATTTCATAAATACATATTTTATAAATATCTTTCCTTACAGAAAAGACTTTAACTTAAAAATATGTATATGATAGTTAATCGTTATTATTAGTTAACACACTATTTCGATAAATTACCATAACCCATTGGTGATGAATAAAGGGCTAAAGAAACAATTTTATTCATAACTTTTTGAACACCCTATATTTTATAAAATATAAGATTAATAAATATTTCTCACGCCTTTTGTCACAAAAAATGGACTTCTGGTTGATCTTTGTAGACCTTTCCATTTTCGAGGTGATAGAACTGATTTATTTTATACATGAAACATGTCTCAAATATGGCTGATTTTAAGTTCAATTTACTAAATTTTTTTAAATGCAACACACTGTATATTATTTTCGCACAAAATTCCTTATAAATTTACCTATCCAACGATACCAACATGTCCCAATAAAGCGTCATTGATCGATAGCTGTTTTGTTGTATGACCATGTTTAATAAATGTTCTTAATAAATACAGGGTGATCCATAAACGAGAGGCTGGCCAAATTTATACATTTTTATATTTAATTGTTTTCACATCGTCAAACAACTTTAATAGACTTAATTTATTTCCTATGTTGTATATAAGATGTTTCAAAATGAGGGGTAACGATTTTCTCATTTTTTTAAATTGAATACCCTATATGTCATACCACCAATTAATTAATACACGGTATTTCATTTAGAGAAAATCGTAACCTCACGTTTTGACACACCCTATATACAATACAGCAAATGAATGAAATCAATTAAAATTGTTTGACGATGTAAAAACATGCTTTAAAAAAGTAAAGATTTGGTCAGCACCTCGTTTATGGACCACCCTGTATATTAAAGAATATTTGTTAAATATGACCATACAACTTTTCTATTAAACATTTCTTCGTATTTCTAATCATGAAACAGTTCTCGATCTATTATGCACTCATGGGACACTCTGTATATGTGTTATTGACTAACACATTGGTATTGTTACATAGGCAAATTTATAAGGATTTTATGCCAAGATAATATACAGTGTGTTGCGATTGAAAAAATTGAGTAAATTGAACTTAAAATTAGCCATATTTAAGACATGTTTCATATCTGTATAGAATAAACCAGTTGTACCACCTATATTCGTTAGCTTAGTATTTTATAAGTCTGTATATTAAACAATTTTAAAATAAATGTAAACCTACCTAAATTATGATAATTTAATTTGGGGCCTGTATCATTCTCTAATTTAAAAAAAAATTCATTGTTTGATAACACTGTAATATTTTTAAAAACATTCTATGGTTAAATACAGTATTCCCAAGCCATTCTAATAATAAAATAAAATATAGGGTGTTCTATTTAAAAAACATACATTTTTATTTGTCAAGCAAAAACGAATCACCCTGTATATCCAAAAATGTTTTTAAAATATGTATTTTTCAAATCCATAAAACTTTTATTAAAACTTTTTTGCTTGTAAATAACACAAATTTAAATATTGAACAATTTAGAAACTCTTTGTTTTATTGTATTCATTTTATCTCTCTATTTTTGTTTAATATAACATTTAAAAAAATATTGATGTTGACTATGGCTTGGGAGGGGTAATTACCCCCATTGCCCCCCCCCCATATCTACGCCCTTGATAGTCACTCTAAAAACAATATAAATAAAATCTATAGAATTATTTTTTTTAACAAATAGATACTACCTTATGACATAACTAGAACTTACGAAACGTTGGTTCTATTGTAAATGTAGTTTTTTCATTTATTACGTAATTTTACCAAATACAAAGTATTTTTTACAACACACATTTCATAGGCTCTGTACTCGTTTGGACAGGATATGATAAATTTTATTAGAGTAAATATTATAAAATTCCACTTAAAACAATTTGACCTTATTTTCGCGTGATTACAACGAAATTGAAGTTTTCCAAACTTCACTTAATGATAATAAACAAAGTTTCTGCAGGGACCTAAAAAGATGCAGGACTCTATCCAGCTTATGGACTGACTATATTCCCTTTGAGCAATTCCAGTTAACCGACCACTCTAAAAAACATTCGGTGCATTTCGTTCGGAGCGGAGAAATGTTTAAATTCCGCGAATTCGGTTTATTTGCCTTGCTTGTTCAAGTCTGGATCCACCTTTAGATTAATATAACCTTATAATTCGGGATATCAAAAATTATAAAATGTAACTTGTCTATTTAAAAAAAGGTTTTAATAAATATTAACCGGTAAGTAATATTAACGTAAAACTAGATCTAGAGTCTGGACAATCTCTCTAATGATAATTGTCAATACTCCGACAACACGTGGTTAAACGATCTCTACAAAAGTGCTCTAAAAAGTGGTTTAAAATTATCAGAAAATTGCGAAAATTAAACAGTGTTTCTCCGAAATAGTAAGTGTAGCACATACAATTTTATAAAGAAAAGTAACAATAACTAAGAAAATTTAAGTTAATTTGGATAATTCATTAGTCTGGGGACTAAATGCTGAAATAATATTATAGTCACAAAATCACGAAAATGAATTCAGTTGCTGATATATTAGCACAAGTAACAAAAGTTATAGAAGAAACAAATCAAAAACAAATCGATATAATTACAAACAAATTGAATGAAGAAATTAATCAAATTAAAGAAGCATAAATAAAAACTTAGACGAACTAAAAATAAATTTGGGACAGATAAGTAATAATTTCGATTTTATTGTACTTACAGAAACATGGCAATTAATAGACACATCACTATTTAATATACCGGGTTATAATTTGTTTTACAATGAAGGAGACTTTAATCATTGTGATGGAGTGATTGTATTTGCAAAAGAAACATATAATATAACTTTCAAAATAATTAAATTTGATGAAATAAATGTAATAGAGATATCTGCAAATATTTATAAAAAAAGTTTTTTATTAAATGGTATTTATAGACCAGGACCCACCAATCAAAACAATTTTATAGAAAACCTATCTCAGTATTTAAAAACTGCAAATAAAGCAGATTTTCATGTATTAGTTGGAGACATAAATATCGATATTCTAAACTTCGAAAATAACCACGTTCATGATTACTTAAATATATTAAGCCAAGAAGGGTTTATAAGTCATATAAATAAATATACAAGAGAAAGGGGCAACGAAAAGTCCTGTATTGATCACCTTTTTATTAAAACCAACAAATTAAATTCTACTATCATATCAACTATTGTTCAAACACACATCACTGATCACTACTCAATAGTCAGTAATATAGTTTTAAATGAAAATATAAAATGTTCTAAAAAATACAAGTCAATTCTCAACAAAAAACAAAGGAAAAAATTAAAAAAGAAAACTGGTTAGATGTCTATAGTACAAATGATACTAATATTAGCTTTACAAATTTTATAAACAAACTAAAATGGTACATAGAGAATTATATGCATAAAGTAAAATTAAAAAGAAATGAAATTAAAATTCAGCCATGGATTACCAAGGGGCTACTTACATCTATCAAACAAAAGAATACATTATACAAATTGATGAAAAATAATTATACCGAACAAAATAAAATAAACTTTAAAAATCACCGCAATTACTTAAATTTATTAATAAGAAAGGCAAAAACTGAATATTATAACCAAAAAATTGAAAAAAATAAAAATGTTACCAAAAATATTTGGAACTGCATTAAAGAGATATCTAATTCAAAAGGAACAACACAATCTATTACACAAATAAAGACTCCAGATGGAGATATTACAAATGACCCAGAAAAAATATCAAATATTTTTTGCGAACATTATACTACAGTTGGGGAAACTATGGCCTTAAAATTATCTAGAAATCAAAACTTAAAAATTTTTCAAAGAAAAAACAATAAATCAATATTTTTTTCAAGTACAGACAACAAAGAAGTTACAGAAACTATCTTTTCCCTAAAAAATCATAAAAAGCCAGGTTTAGACAACATAACATCCGAAATTCTTAAAGAGTTATATCAAGAAATTTCTCCAGTATTGACCTTTCTTATAAATAAATCAATTGATGCTGGTATATTTCCAGATTCCCTTAAAGAGTCGTTAATAAAACCGATGTATAAAAAAGGAGACTCATTTAATGTTATTAATTACCGACCAGTTTCTATTATATCAAGCGTTGGAAAAATATTTGAAAAAATTATTGAAAAGAGAATGACGTCGTTTTTAAATAAATATGCAATCCTTTCAGATAGGCAATATGGTTTTCGAAAACAAACCTCAACTTCGGATGCTATTGCAAGATTGACAAAACTTATCAACAATTCTATAGATGAAAAACAACCATCATTGTGCATTTTTGTCGATCTTGCAAAAGCATTTGATATGGTTAACCATCAAAAACTCTTAGAAACACTAGAAAATTACGGATTTAGAGGAGTAACGTACAAATTAATAAGTAGCTATTTAAAAAATAGAAAACAAATGGTTAACATCAACGATATCCTTAGTGATTACAAAATTATTAAATGTGGTGTTCCTCAGGGAACAGTCCTCGGACCATTATTGTTTAATATTTATTTAAACGACCTATTTGAACAGAAATTCAAAGGAGAAGTTATCAGTTTTGCCGATGACACCTCAATTTTTTATCAACATAATAACTGGGAAACACTTAAAAATACCGCTGAACAAGATTTTCAAAATATTTCTAACTTTTTTAATTATAAGGCCCTTACAATAAACTATGAGAAGACATCATTCATACCTTTTACCTCATATAATAATAATTTACCAACATATAAGTACCTTCAAATAATTCAGAAATGAAATCAACAAATAAAAATTAGGTCTACCAATAACACCAAATACCTAGGAATATACATAGATTCTCATTTAAAATGGGATTTTCAAATAAATTATGTAATAAAAAAACTTCGATCAATTGTGTACAAATTTAAAAATCTTTCGAATTTATTAAATATTAAATATCTTAAAATATTATATTATGCTTTCGTGGAATCTCATTTATCCTATGTAATAATTGTATGGTGCTCCGCAGGAATAACACTTATAGAAAACTTACAAAAAATCCAGAAATGTATCCTAAAAAACATGTATAAATTACCAAGAATTTACCCGACTGAAATGCTCTATACGCATACACAATTTTTTAATGTGTACCAATTGCATGCCAAAATTCTATTGTTAAGACAATATAAAGATAAAAAATACTCCGAACCTGTTATCCATCCATACAATACTAGACACAAAATGATTCAATTACTGTACCAAGAACAGCAAAAACAATCGGCCAGAAATGCTTTACTTATCTGAGCCCTAAATTATATAATGAACTCCCCTCTGATATTAAAAAAATCAACTCATATAATTTATATAAAAAGAAAATTACAGAATGGATTCTAGGTTTACCATTCACAAAGTTAAAACAATTTCTTCATTCAAGTATATTTTGTTATAGTCTGAAAGATTACTGACATTCTTTCACTCGCGAAATTACGTGAAACTCTCAGCGCTTATCCCCAAGAATAACTAAATAGTTACCTATTTTATGTTTTTTATTTTAAATATTTTACAAAATTATTATTGTTGAACCATGGAATAAAAAATGAAATTTCTCACCCACGCTCAGGATTTTCCTTTTGTGGGGTTTCATTTTTATTTACCAACAAAACAAATTATTAATTAATGTATACCTATGTATTTTAAATATTGTATTTTTTATGGTAAATAAAAATTACTATTACTATTACTATATAACCTAAAAACATGAAAGACTCAATCCAGTCCTGATAAAAATCGATGTTTGGAACTGAGAACACCGGACGCAAAGGACGAAAGAATAAAGCATCCCATCCTGATTTTCTTTTTTTATGCCTTTTCTTGTAATTTATGGTCTGGTTTGTCTGGCAGGGAAGTTTGAAAGTAATCGGCGGAAGCATGTGCCTTTATTTTCGATTATAAAATATCTTCTAAGGCTTGGTGGCTTGTATTCAAAGAAAAAGTTAGTTTTGGAAATGTTCAGTGGTTATTAAAGCATACCTATTTGTTTTTTTATTATTATTACTAAACTAAAGCCAAAAACATGTCTCATCAAAGCAAAGCAGACGTCGGTGATTCTAATCATTTCATGAGTTGAAAAGATTTTTATAGAAAGAAATAATTATATTCTACCAGTGACTGTATACCGGGTGTCTCAGTTGTATTGTTCCAACGTCATATCTCAGTTGTTTCAAAAATTTTAAATTCAAAATTTTAAACGTTTTATACAGACCCAAAGTCCTCAAAAATAAACATAATAACCATATTCATTCACTTCCAGTTCGACTGGAAACGAATCTAACTTTTGAAATTTAAATCACACCCTGTATATTTAATTTAAGTCTACGTAAAATTTTCTTTCTAGCGATACTTTGTATTATGGCTTACTTACAGGAAATAAATCAGATTTTAAAAAATAGCAAAATAACCAAGAAGGCTTTCGAATCAACTAAATTAAGGTAATTTCATGTTTGACAGTTCACTTTTCTGTGTAGTGTCTGAAGCGTAATAAATGTATTAATTTAAATCTATCTCCAAATAAGTATACACAATGAATGATGATGCTTTTACAAATAAAGAAAAATTAGATGTGATTCTAATGTATGGGAAATGTCGAAAAAACCGCCGTAATGCGTTAAAATGTTTACATATTTGAATTAGACAAATTGAAAGAGAATGCAATATATCTCGATCTTCTATTCAACGAATTTTAAAAGTTTAAAAGTTAAAATTTTTTTGCGTGGTTAACGACGGCACATGAGGGTGGTATTACCAATTCAATATTATGGTCAAATGAGAGTCGATTTCATAACAACGGAATAGTGAATCGTCATAATTGTCATTTCTGGTCTCAAAATAATCCACACTGGATATGAAAGACTAACTTTCATATAATTTGGAAGTTAATATTTGGTGTGGTATGATTGACGGATTTTTAATTGGACCAAAATTCTATGAAGGTGCGTTAACTGGGGATCATTATTTACAATTTCTTCAAGATGATTTGTCTGTACTGTTAGAAGATCTACCACTACATATGCGCCCCAATATGTACTTCCAGCAAGATGGAGCACCCGCACATAATTCTGGAGCGGTAGCCGATCATTTAAACCAAATTTTTCCTAATCCTATTTAATTTTTTTTAAACAACTGAGATATGGCATTGGAATAATACAACTGAGACACTCGGTATACAAATCATTAAATTTTAGAATTTAAGTTCGACTTAACAGACACTACTTATCTTTATTCAAACATTCAAACTAAATACTAAAAAAAACGTTGCGTACCTACTTAGATCAAAGAGACCGAAGATGTAACATTGCATACTGCGCATGTTGTCTATTTTAAAGCCAAGTAACCCACCAATTGAAAATCATTGTTTGCACGACGCCACCCGAATTGCTCCGATTTTTCCATTCAACGCTTACCTCCCGCCTGAGTTCAATCACCATTGACAGCTGTTTTTTGATTTATTTGTTGGTGTTTTAGCAATTTAAAGTGTTCTAGTTATTCAATTTTAAGTTCAAAATGTCACGATGTATCTTGAAAAATTGTATATACTTATAATACAAGTACCAATGTTATGAAAAATAAAAAATATATTCGTTTTCAGCGGTAAATATTTATTAACGTTTTGACATAAAGCGCCATGGTCCTTTGGGCTGAATACTTCAGATCCGCATTAAGGGGTTTTAATAAATATAAAGCATCAAATTAATATTTCAGAAAACAGATTTCATATTACTTACATAAATTTACAAAAGGGTAAAATTTTGAATATTTAATTTAAATAAGAAGTAAATAGGCATTGTTGCTAACGAAATTTTGTTTTAAGAAAGTAGTTTTATAAGAATATTAACTAAAGGTGGTTTTTAACCCTTTTTGGCAGATAAATAATAAGTTGCTAGCTAAAAATTTTATTTTTATAAGAATATTAGATGAAATACAGGATGACCTACTTAAAATTTCAAGGTTCATCTTATTTGCCGTCAAATCGAAAGTGACATTTGCATCTTAGGTCTTAAAACAAAGTAAAACGCACAATATGATCTAGTATAAGCAAAAAAATACTAAAGTTACTAAAGTAAACTCGAACAAAATTTTCGTTTACTAAAAAATCCAAATTCTAGCAATATTCATTATTTATTATACAATCGAAAGCGGTTTCAAAGCTAACGGGATCAAAAAATCCGAATCTCTAAATTTTGGAGCTAAATGCTCGGATAAAAGCAAGCGACCGATAGGGGTTACAAAAATAATCGATTTATCGATTATTCTGATATTTTTTATGAAAATCGATTTATCCGTTATTTTTAATAAATTATTTTCGTTTTTTTAAGATAATGTAATAATCGATTTTAAAGGAAATACAAAAAGAAAGTAGATTTATTCAAAATAATCGATTATTTTCGATTTTACGATTATTTTATTATAGAACAATAGAATAATCAATTTCAAAGGAAATATGAAAAGGATTATTAGAAAGTAATCGATAATTCGTTTATTTTTTTGGAAGCTTCTTAAATAATTGGTTATTTTCGATTAAGCGATTATTTTGGAATAATCGATTATTTTGGAATAATCGATTATTTTCGGTATTTCAAAGATAACCGAATTATTGATTTTAAAGGAAATACAATAAAAATAAATGGTGACCGGAAAAAAGCGCACAGACATATAAGCGCACAGGAAATAACCGCATGAGGAAATATGCGCGCACGGAAAAAACCGCACACGGAAAAAAGCTCACGGGTATAAAAGCGCACATTGAAAAAAGCGCAAAGTGCATGTAGTTTATATTTATATTTTGTTACAATTTTTTTTTGTTTGATTAAAACTTTAATTATCGTTGTTTACAGTAGTTACCATAATTTTTGCTGATAAATCAGGAATCTACTCAGTTATTTATTCGGAATTATTATAAGTACGATACAAAGAATAAATCTGTACCTTGGTTTGTTATATTCCAGTTGAAAAATATTAGACAAGTTTAAAAAAATTCTTAAAATACTTTCACAATAAAGTTAATACGGTTTATAATATTTATATCTCCATTATGGATTGTTGAGGACAGACTACTTCCACCAAATCCGCTTTTAAAAAATCATAACGATTAGTTTCGCCGCGAGGAAATTATGCTGATGGGGGTGTATATTTTACTTATCTCATACAGTGTGTATTTTAATTAAAACGAAATATTTGCAAGTGGTCATTTATTTTTACTGGAGATTATAAAATTAAGATAGGTACTTATTATTTCATTTATTAGTTGCTTTTTTGTTAATAATTTTTAATTCAGGATAAATCCCATGCCGTCAATATCTTTCTTTATAAGTTGCCACATTGCAGTTTCAAGTAACTTGTATACTTTCGTCTTTTAACAAGCAGAAAGCAACGGAAACAGACATTTCATTTGCATATGCATGGATGTTAAACAGTTTGGCAGCTCATTTTTCCCATTTAAGTTGGCGAAATTTACGAAATTTTTCGAAAATAATTAAAGGGTCACTAAACGGCATTTACAAGAATTGATAGTCGAACCGTTTTAAATAAATACACGAATTAAACTCAAACTGTGTCTAATATTTTAACATTTAAAATCTTCTTAGAATATTGTTAGGTACTCATGGATTACATCATTAATATCTATTTATTATAGACCGTTACATTAATTTAGAAAAAAGTTTTGCAAATTTAACAATCTTCTTTGAATATTGTAAGGTAATTAGGGATTATATCATTAATATCTATTTATTATTGACCTTAACCTGAATTAAACTAAAAATAATAACGTTATTTCATATTTTATAATAAATTACGTCTATAAGTAAGTTACTAGTAAGTTACTGAAGACTGGTTTTATTTTTGTTTCGCGCTAATTTTAAAATTCTGACAAGTGTACTATATTTTTTATTGATAAATTGAATTGGTTTTTGGTTCGAAATATTTTTGGAGTTCTATTATGATTTTTTATCATTGTTTTCATTTATAATGTTATAATCGTTAACGATTTGTAATAATTATATTTATGAAATTCCGGTTGTAATGATTTTGCATTTTTTGTAAAATGGCGAGTTTTATAGGTACATATTTTATCTTTAAAACCTAAATATTTTTGCAATTCCATATTGATTTTATTTTAATTTTATAATCCCAACTATTTGTACTAATATATTCATGGATTTGTGTTTATATTTTTTTTATATAATAATGTAGGTACGTACAAACGTAAAATGCATATAGGTTTTTAGTGTAATATATTTTTATTCCATATTAATACATTAAAAACGAAAAAATGAATAATGTAACAAAAGATAAACGGACTTTAATAGACGTACAAGTTGGCTATTCTCCTTAAGTAAGATACTTTGTTATCTGTTTCTTGATACTTTTCTACAGAACTGGCTACAAGCGCGTACAGTTGTCTGTATTTCTTTTTGGTGGGATCCAGTCTGTTAGCTTGGGAGTTCACCAATGAAAGTTTGTGGCATGCTAAATCTCTTCTCAATCCATCGAAAAGCATCCATATGCTCGGATGACTGCAATTAAATATGGAATTAAGGGCATTGTCAAACCCTTTACAACAATTGGTCGTTCTTGGCGTTTCATCAAGAGCGGCATCGTAATGGTTCCATATTCTCGGATGGAATTGTGGACTTCTTCCGGCGGCACCTTGTGTATAAGTTGAAAAAAAAAATATGTAAGGACGTCGTTAAATCTCTCTTCATCAGTAAAAGTTTCTGCAAGGCTATTAAAATTATCTCGTACATCTTCTAACGGCACAAACGATAATGCTGCCAAGGATTTTAGTTTTAATTTTGTGTCGATGTTCGATTCGAATTCCGATTTTAAACCAACTGCATTAACTTTTCTTATAAGGCTTTGACACAAATGGAAATACCATCCCTTAATTTCGGCTTCTGGAAAAGTTCTCCCTGCAGCATTCATGCAGACTTTCTCGAAATCTAAAAGTATCTTCTGGGGCGCCATGCTTGGAACTAACCCTTTTACAATTTGAAACATCTGTAGGTATGTTGCTTAATTCTTAGTTTGTAACAATATGTACACACATGGTGGATACGAATTTCCTACTATGGCATGCAAAGTATAAAGTTGATAAAACATCGTTGGTGCTTTATCAAATGTTCCGTCGCCGAATAGAGTGGCTTGGTTTAATTCGCACAATATCTCGCGATCTCCCAAAATTAAAATTCTGTTTGGATCTTCGACTCCAGAGTCATGCAGCACTAAGTCCGAGTATTTGTCAGGAATTGCAAAATGCATCGTAGATGGATTTGGCAAGTGCTTCTCTGCTCGATAATTTCGAAGTGTTCTGGCAAGAGACGATTGTTTTGGAATTTAAGCAAGTGCATCATTGCTTACTCCTGATAATTTATCTCCAATAACATTGCGAGATGTAGCATTCACCACTGTCATGGTTCTCGCATTTGGCTTCTGGCGATATTTGCTTCTGGTTTTTGGGGACATGAATCATGACAATGACTGCCTGGATCTTGTACAATGTCCTTGTCCTTCGTTTTTATTAAGGAATGGCACTTAGTTTGTCGATTTTCACGGCACCTCCATGTATCTATCCCATTTGTTGTGCGAAAATGTGTATATTCAAAACCATTGTAAATAAGAACTCGCTTGCCTTTTTGACTAGACGAAAACTCCATTTCGTTTATTACAAAAATTCAACTTAACTTGTTCAAGAATTAGAGCACAATAAATTAACTTTAAATTCCGTAGTCTATTTATAAGCGCCTTTACTTACCTGCCTTAATTCTGCAAATAATAAATTCCAAGAAATATAATAATGTCACAACGCCGAATAAATGAAATAATAAGTACCTATCTAAATTTTATAATCCCTAGTAAAAATAAATGACCACTTGCAAATAATCGATTATTAAAAAATAATTTAACAATCTCGGGGCGATCACTTCCGTCACAAGGCTGGTACCTGCTATAAGTACCCATTCAATTACGGCATAATCGCGCTTCAAAGGGATTAAAATGCTAAGAAATATTTCTAGGAATAAAAATATTTGTAAGATTTTAGATATTCATTAGAATGATAAATACTGAAAATGCATAACTTTTACAAAAACATATTTAGATCAAATATTGTTCCTATAATCTAAAATTTTAAATTGTATAATATTATTTTTTTTATTGTGGTACTTTTTAAATTTTTTGTAAACAGTTTGTTGGATTAATTTTAACATATGATTGAGCTTGACAATTTAATAAAATATGTACAAAATGGTATAAACTCGGTTGAGAATTATAGAAGTTGGATTAAAATCAGAATGCCATTCCCATGCATTTGTTGTTCTCTGTACATAATATCTGTGATATAAGTCCACATATTTTGTGGTTACTTTTCACCCCGATATAATTTTTGACTATGTATTCATAGAACTTAATTTTTTTATTTTTATTCAGAGAATCTTCAGTTGTTCTGTATCCTATTCTTAACGAGATATAAACTACATGTACTTTGCGCTTTTTTCAATGTGCGCTTTTTTCCATGTACGCTTTTTTCCTTGTGCGCTTTTATACCCGTGCGGTTTTTTCCGTGTGCGGTTTTTTCCGTGTGCGCATCTTTCCACGTGCGCTTATTTCCTGTGCGTTTATATGTCTGTGCGCTTTTTTCTGTGCGGATATTTCCTGTGCGCTTATTTCCTTTGCGCTTTTGTCCGGGATTCGACAACCTGTATTTTTTAATTATTTGAGTTTATACAGGGTTTTTCAAAAAACTTGCGCCAACGTTTAAGAGTAGATTCATCATATAAAAATAACATTGACATATCAACAAAGGTCCGGTTCTGCTTCATTTCGGAGCTACGTGGTGTCAAAATTAAAAAGAAAAACATCCCAAAATCATAAACCCTATAGACTTTTACTTTGGGGACATGTAAATGAGCTTGTTTATAATACGCCTGTTACTTAAGAGAATAACTTTGACAACGCATAGTAGCCACATTCGCTTTAATTTGTCAAGCCATTAGACTGTTTCGTAAAGTACTTCAAATTAACTTTAAAAAATGAATACAGAATTATATTCGAGTCGGAGATGACCATTTTAATCATTTCTTGTAACTTATTCAAAAGTAATACCTCTAAATTTTATCGATTAAATTTTTAGTTTCCACGTAAACGTTTTTATTTACCCGAAATATGAAAAAATTATGTCAAGACAAATTGCAAAATACACAAAAAATTAAGTAACAATAGAAATAGGCACTAATTTAATAAGGTCGAGTTATATTTGATGAGATTATTTCTAGAGCCCTAAATGTAACTTAAATTAATAAATACAAAATATTTATTTTCGGTTCAGTTTGAAACGTTCCACGAAATATTGGCTTGTACGTACTCTTGACAATAAATATATTTAACTGTAGCCGTTATTAAATATAATACCTATAATCAAGTATGCGAGTTGCTGTCAACATAGGTGAATATCAAGGACCAGGCATGAATAGTCGATTTGAAATAGTGAAAATAGTCGATTTATTTGGATCTGATTGCTTCTAACGTTAACGTAAATTGCAAAGTGATTGGTTAAAATGTCAAAATTAACAGGCGAGGGAAATAATCACTGATATTAATGTACTTTTTGATAATATTAGAAATAAATAAGTAAACTAATAAAATCACGGCATATTTCTTAATTCGCTATTATTTCGAAAATGACAGCAAATTTTAAAAAATACCAAGAGACATTTTTTATTCGTAATTAAGTGAAGTTTCAACCGGTTGTTTGAAAGTTTAGAAAATCTGTGGCTTACCACTTTATATTTGAATTCCTTTTATAGACCTGTTTTTAAGTCCGATCCTGCAAATCACATTCATTCGATCATCATATCAGAACATGCCACCGGTTGAATTTTATTTTTTTAAATGTTAACACCCTGTAGCTCCGAAAACATATAAAGAATGTTTTCAGTAAACCAATTAATATCCAATTTTACAAATGGATCATTCTGTATCTGGTTTAATAACTTACTGTCTTATTTACATGTTTTATGAAAAATTGTGACTGTTTTTATGAACCAGTAATTATTTGGAAAAAAATATTAAATCTACGATTACCTGACAACACCGTATCTTATTTAAAAAATACGTGTGGCACTCGGGGACTGCCGCGGTAAAGCTATTGCATAGGATTTTTTATCAACTTATGCAATTATAATTATTTATTTATTTTATTTATGAGTATTTTTCTTCTTTGATATTAATTTAAGTTTTTTCTTTGATATTAATTCAAGTTACACTTTTTGAGCGTGGTGACCGATAAGAAAACAATTTTTTTCTTTTATTGAATAAATGAGAAGTTAATATTGTTTAAAATATTTTTATTATCTTACAATACATGTAGGTTATTCAGGAATTTTTATCATTGAAACTATAGGTATATAGTAACTGAAATAAGAAACATAAGTTTGAGACTTGATATCCTCTAAATATCTGGAAAATACCGCGTCAAAGGTGGTCCCATATTTTGTTGTGGATTCTTGTGGATCATTATTCATTTTTAAATTCAATCAGTTATGAGCAGTTAGCAGCTAGTCTACACGCATACGTCTAGTCGCACGGACACAAACACCGAAGTCTGCCGAACTGAAACGACGTTAGACAATGCACGGCTTTCAACGCCGCACCGCTGTGCCGGTCGGAATGGGGGGGGGGGGTTTATTTTCGTTACTGAATTTCTTTTTCGATTTTTCGATTTTTCGATTTTTCGATTTTTCGATCTTTCGATTTTTCCATTTTTCCATTTTTCGATTTTTCGATTTTTCGATTTTTCGATTTTTCGATATTTCGATTTTTCGATTTTTCGATTTTTCGATTTTTCGATTTTTCGATTTTTCGATTTTTCGATTTTTCGATTTTTCGATTTTTCGATTTTTCGATTTTTCGATTTTTCGATTTTTCGATTTTTCGATTTTTCGATTTTTCGATTTTTCGATTTTTCGATTTTTCGATTTTTCGATTTTTCGATTTTTCGATTTTTCGATTTTTCGATTTTTCGATTTTTCGATTTTTCGATTTTTCGATTTTTCGATTTTTCGATTTTTCGATTTTTCGATTTTTCGATTTTTCGATTTTTCGATTTTTCGATTTTTCGATTTTTCGATTTTTCGATTTTTCGATTTTTCGATTTTTCGATTTTTCGATTTTTCGATTTTTCGATTTTTCGATTTTTCGATTTTTCGATTTTTCGATTTTTCGATTTTTCGATTTTTCGATTTTTCGATTTTTCGATTTTTCGATTTTTCGATTTTTCGATTTTTCGATTTTTCGATTTTTCGATTTTTCGATTTTTCGATTTTTCGATTTTTCGATTTTTCGATTTTTCGATTTTTCGATTTTTCGATTTTTCGATTTTTCGATTTTTCGATTTTTCGATTTTTCGATTTTTCGATTTTTCGATTTTTCGATTTTTCGATTTTTCGATTTTTCGATTTTTCGATTTTTCGATTTTTCGATTTTTCGATTTTTCGATTTTTCGATTTTTCGATTTTTCGATTTTTCGATTTTTCGATTTTTCGATTTTTCGATTTTTCGATTTTTCGATTTTTCGATTTTTCGATTTTTCGATTTTTCGATTTTTCGATTTTTCGATTTTTCGATTTTTCGATTTTTCGATTTTTCGATTTTTCGATTTTTCGATTTTTCGATTTTTCGATTTTTCGATTTTTCGATTTTTCGATTTTTCGATTTTTCGATTTTTCGATTTTTCGATTTTTCGATTTTTCGATTTTTCGATTTTTCGATTTTTCGATTTTTCGATTTTTCGATTTTTCGATTTTTCGATTTTTCGATTTTTTGATTTTTCGATTTTTCGATTTTTCGATTTTTCGATTTTTCGATTTTTCGATTTTTCGATTTTTCGATTTTTCGATTTTTCGATTTTTCGATTTTTCGATTTTTCGATTTTTCGATTTTTCGATTTTTCGATTTTTCGATTTTTCGATTTTTCGATTTTTCGATTTTTCGATTTTTCGATTTTACGATTTTACGATTTTTCGATTTTTCGATATTTCGATTTTTCGATTTTTCGATTTTTCGATTTTTCGATTTTTTTTTCGATTTTTTTTTCGATTTTCTTTTATGGAATAAATATTGTTATTATTATTAATATTGTTTAACGCCGCACCACTGTGCCGGTCGGAGTGGGGGGTGTCGCCGCGCTCAAAGCCCGAGATAAAAAGCTATGCAATAGCTTAAAAACAAAATGTGATTTAAAGCCTATTAAATATGTAATTAAATATCGAAAAAAAATAAGATTGTTCCATTTACAAAAATGGTCTTGGCGTGCTAATATTTTATGATTTAATTTAATGAAGAAAATTTGATACTACCATATGTCCGTAACGGCTTAAATTTATTTGCTATAGGGTATTGAAAAACATAAGCTTTGATTTTTAATATTTCCGAAAGTACTTTAGATATTATTTAAATTTTGATATCTAAAAACACGTTTTATATAGAAAAGCTATTCTATTACTCAACCAGTGGCGTCTCTGCAAACATATATCCTTTGATGCGTATTACAAAACGTGGTAAGATACTGAAATTTTTCTATGTTGATAATCCTGGTCAGTTTTATACGAAAACAGCATCTTGAATTTTTCTCGTCAGATTAAAAGAAAAATTTTTAGTTAAAATCCAAACTCATTATACTGCGAGACATCGCCACAACTTGATTTTTTTGTAATATCATTGCTGTAGTTAAATAAAAGACCTATTTATTATTAATATTATCAAAATTGTTGGAAATGGCCACCTTCACTTGATAGACATACTTCAACTATTCGCTCTTTTAAATCTTTTAAAGAGTTAATAACAGTTTTATAAACCGAGAGTTTCATACCACAGAGTTTATAAACTAAAGTTTTATAGTTTAGAGTTTATACACCAGTTTTTTATACACCAGACTATTAAGAGACCTTACAAAATGAAATTCAAACTAATGAGATCCTGCATATTGCTTGCCATTGCTGAGGTCATCCGCAACATATCCAATGATTATAATAAACTGCAAGTAAATGGTGGCAAAAACTATTACATTGCAATGAACAGGAAATCCATTATGCATGTACCACATTTGATTCCTTAATGGTATTGGTATAACTTCAAGGCATGTCCTGACAGAAAAATTTACCTATAAGAAAATTGCTCTTGCACATGATTATTGTGGAAATTTAAGCCTCAAACTGCGAATTCAAGGTACATGAGACCGAGACAGACGGCAGGCGATAGGCAGCAAACACTGCCGTGTTAAGAGTGCTGTCGCCTCTCTTGCATCGGTCGCGCTGTTCCAAATTTGCTTCAAATGTAAGACAAACATTTCGGTCTCCTTACGCGGTCGCTTGTTGTCTATCGCCTGTCTCGGTCTTACGTTCCCAAATCGTACCTTTAGTGTAACATTCTAAAGAAACCACTGATAACTTCACAAGCTGTGAAAAATACTTGGGAAGTAAGGCCTGTACTCTTAGAATATAGTACGGTTATAACAAAAAATCAACCAAAATTTGATGACTAATATTCAGATATCTAGCGATCTTCCACGCACTTGTCTCAGGATGTTTGTCGATTTCCTGCAGCACTGCTTCCTTAAATCGGTTGTTCTGACAGTACAATATGTTTATGAAAACCAGAATATTCAAAAAGATTGAACTGGCAAGGCACGATTAGGATATATTTCCTGATAAATACGTATGTTGCATTACCGTCTGCGAGACCATATACGTAATGCATTACCGCCATTTCCGCAGTCGTCTACTTCACCGTATTTAGTAAGATATACGAATAAAAACAGCGAAGACATAAAATAAATTCAACGAAATACTAAAAATCTAAGAAATAATACGATGAGATGGTTTGGAACACTAACAACTTAAGAATAAGTAAGCTATCCATTGCACAAATGTGATATGATCCGTAAAGGAAGAAAGAAAACTCGTTTATACCACCCTATAAAATATAATTTATTGTTGAGGGCAACTAGTTTCGGCCAATGACCATCATCAGGCCTAGAAGAAAAACAAAACCAAACAGTTATATAGAACATGAGTCAAAAAAAATTAAATTTTAAGTTACAAATTTGAATATTTAGCTAAAATTCAATTATACATATTCACAAGTAGTTAGATTAAATTAACAATATATTAAAAAATGAAGAAAAGTATTTTAATATCATTAATACAAAGTTATGGAGAAAGTTAGGATGTTAGTATGTAAAGAGGGGCATATGTATGTGAGAAGTGAGAACTAGGAAAGCACAAATTCATTAAACATTCTCAAGTTAAATTAAATATCCTAATTACTAAAATTGAAATACGAAGCAAAGTGTTTTAGGGCCAGTCTTTCCACCTCTGAGTAAAGTTGAAAGTAACTACTTGCTGATTAAACTATAGGGCTACTGTTTGTTAATCTGTCAAATAAACCTACATGTAACTTTACTTAGAGGGAAAAGATCGACCCTTAATAACATAAATTACAGAGTCATAAAGGAAGTTAGTATATTACTACCTATATAGAAGGTAAGAACTAAAAAAAGCATCTATATAATAATGAGCGAATATAAAAATTAATTAAAATAGTTACAATTGATAATTACAAAAATTATTAAGGATGAAAAATCTAAATATGTGTTCACATTCTATTGTTAACACATTTGGGTAATGTGGGACGTGAGTGGCACCATACCATCGACTGTTGGTGGACTATGTTGATTTCTAGAAGGATAGCTGAGTAATGGCTTCAATCTACACCACCGGTGGAAACCAGTTCAAACTAATATGAAGGCGGTGATTGAAATGACTGTATTACAAGATTTATTGGACAAACTCTTGGGAAATACTTTCAATGTAATCAACAAGAGCAATTTGATCCAAAACAGGTTAACAACTGCAGATTTGAGCGGGAACTTCATAAGGACGTTGTGCAGTCAAAGACGACCGAGGGAAGATCCAGGACGATGAACAAGCCCGTATCACAAGATGTCGAAAAGCACATCTTCAGGCTCTACATACGCACGTGATAAAACACCCTTGAGTGATGATGGTCTACAAACTTGGGAACGACGATATTATGTACATCATAAAAGTATATTAATGTATTTGTCCACGAGACACTTAATAATAAATCAATATTCTACCTCCTAACTAAAAGCATATGGTACCCATATATCACTAGAAAAATCGAAAAATCGAAAAATCGAAAAATCGAAAAATCGAAAAATCGAAAAATCGAAAAATCGAAAAATCGAAAAATCGAAAAATCGAAAAATCGAAAAATCGAAAAATCGAAAAATCGAAAAATCGAAAAATCGAAAAATCGAAAAATCGAAAAATCGAAAAATCGAAAAATCGAAAAATCGAAAAATCGAAAAATCGAAAAATCGAAAAATCGAAAAATCGAAAAATCGAAAAATCGAAAAATCGAAAAATCGAAAAATCGAAAAATCGAAAAATCGAAAAATCGAAAAATCGAAAAATCGAAAAATCGAAAAATCGAAAAATCGAAAAATCGAAAAATCGAAAAATCGAAAAATCGAAAAATCGAAAAATCGAAAAATCGAAAAATCGAAAAATCGAAAAATCGAAAAATCGAAAAATCGAAAAATCGAAAAATCGAAAAATCGAAAAATCGAAAAATCGAAAAATCGAAAAATCGAAAAATCGAAAAATCGAAAAATCGAAAAATCGAAAAATCGAAAAATCGAAAAATCGAAAAATATAAAAATATAAAAATCGAAAAATCAAAAATCGAAAAATCGAAAAATCGAAAAATCGAAAAATCGAAAAATCGAAAAATCGAAAAATCGAAAAATCGAAAAATCGAAAAATCGAAAAATCGAAAAATCAAAAAATCGAAAAATCGAAAAATCGAAAAATCGAAAAATCGAAAAATCGAAAAATCGAAAAATCGCAAAATCGAAAAATCGGAGTTGTCGGGTATAGTGCAGTGCTTGGGGAATTCTAGAGCGAATAAAAGCCGATAAATGAGAGCATGAGTACCAGTAAACCGAAAGTTGTGTGCACTGGTTTGAATGTCTTCTATTAAGCAGGAGTTGGTGTTGGTTGTTGGTTGTCGGTTGTCGGTTATCGGTTATCGGTTATCGGTTATCGGTTATCGGTTATCGGTTATCGATTGTCGATTGTCGATTGTCGATTGTCGATTGTCGATTGTCGATTGTCGATTGTGGATTGTCGATTGTCGATTGTCGATTGTCGATTGTCGATTGTCGATTGTCGATTGTCGATTGTCGATTGTCGATTGTCGATTGTCGATTGTCGATTGTCGATTGTCGATTGTCGATTGTCGATTGTCGATTGTCGATTGTCGATTGTCGATTGTCGATTGTCGATTGTCGATTGTCGATTGTCGATTGTCGATTGTCGATTGTCGATTGTCGATTGTCGATTGTCGATTGTCGATTGTCGATTGTCGATTGTCGATTGTCGATTGTCGATTGTCGATTGTCGATTGTCGATTGTCGATTGTCGATTGTCGATTGTCGATTGTCGATTGTCGATTGTCGATTGTCGATTGTCGATTGTCGATTGTCGATTGTCGATTGTCGATTGTCGATTGTCGATTGTCGATTGTCGATTGTCGATTGTCGATTGTCGATTGTCGATTGTCGATTGTCGATTGTCGATTGTCGATTGTCGATTGTCGATTGTCGATTGTCGATTGTCGATTGTCGATTGTCGATTGTCGATTGTCGATTGTCGATTGTCGATTGTCGATTGTCGATTGTCGATTGTCGATTGTCGATTGTCGATTGTCGATTGTCGATTGTCGATTGTCGATTGTCGATTGTCGATTGTCGATTGTCGATTGTCGATTGTCGGTTGTCGGTTGTCGGTTGTCGGTTGTCGGTTGTCGGTTGTCGGTTGTGGGTTGTAGGTTGTCGGTTTTCGGTTGTCGGTTGTCGGTTGTCGGTTGTCGGTTGTCGGTTGTCGGTTGTCGGTTGTCGGTTGTCGGTTGTCGGTTGTCGGTTGTCGGTTGTCGGTTGTCGGTTGTCGGTTGTCGGTTGTCGGTTGTCGGTTGTCGGTTGTCGGTTGTCGGTTGTCGGTTGTCGGTTGTCGGTTGTCAGTTCTTGGTTGTTGGTTGTTGGTGTAAAGTCAATCTTAGCAATTTTGTTATGACTAGCTCTAGCTTTAATACAAACAGAACACTAAGTTTTAGAAAATAGATAATACCTTAAGTCTATATTAAAACAAGTTCTCGTTTTTTTTTTTTTCAGGATTGGGTCTAGCTACTAGCTCCTCTCAATAACGCCTGGGGTCCAGTCTGCTTTTGCTTCTCTTGGGATTCGCATGGTGGCACTGAGACGCAGATGGCCTATTGTGCCACCATTTGGATGCCCCACTCCTCCCCATTCATCATACATTTATTTATTCATTTATCATTTATTCCGCATCGTTGATGGTTAACCACTCATCCAAGATATGACCGGAAATATCACTTTTCTCGTTTTTATACTGAAGTGATATTCTAGAACCTCATAAATTTTAAACCTAATTTATAATTATTTTAGAGGAAATCGTATAAAGCACCGCAGGACCTTGTACAAACTTTTTCTTGGTGAAGTATCAAGAAGTTGAGGAAAATATAAATTAATTAGAATTAAGGTTCATTCTGATTCTGTAACTTATAACATCATCGTTTATGTTCCAACCCAAATGAAAAAATTTCATTCTTGGATACTTTTTACTACAATTCACGCTTTTGACACAAAACTCATCTCATTTTTCTCTTAGATACATTTTTTTCCTCTAATTAGATTCTCTCTGACATTAAGAAACTACTCGAAAACTGAACTTCGGGTAAAACTCGAGCCTTTAATGTTTAGCCATGTAATTCCAGATTTATATAAAACTTCCGTTGGCAAACTTCCGCATATATTAAATTTTCAGTGGCATAACACAAGAAAAACAGAATCAGAATAGAAGTATCTTATTTGAAGGAATACAAAGACATCGTTGGACTCTTTTAAGTAATAATTAAAATATATTAGAATTTGCAAGTTTAAAGAATTTATCTATCAACTTAAATCGGTAGTTGTTAATTCATGAAGAAATTAAAACTATAAAGTACATACAGGGTTAGTCACGAAATTTTATTTATTGAACATCAATCTCCTTTAAAAATTACATAGTACAACATAAACTAATTCGAAAAAAATATTTATTTTGGTCTACAAACCACTTCTCAACGGCACATGACTTCATCATTTATCGAAAAACCTATACCTTTCAAGTGTTTCTTAAGTATTGGAAACAAATCATAATCCGATGGTGCTAAATCCGGAGAATAAAGCGGATGGTCAACCAATTTAAAATCAATTTTATAACTTTCATGACTTGTGGGCAGGAGTATTGTCTTGTAAAAAGAGAGCAACTATGGCTAGTTATACCCTTGATAGTGTTTCCTTCTTCCAAATAATCTATCAATAACTTTTTAAAGTTCCTATAATTAATTTCCTATCTTTTTTAATTTCGAATTCTCAGAGACCCCTCTTATTTGCATTCTTAAAATAAAACGATCATAAAGTCATGATGACCACCACGCAGCTCTAGATTGCGACATGACGTCATCGGATGAAATTTTAAATGAATCACTATGGAATTTATATTTTTTTCAGATAGATATTTTCTGAATCCATCAAACAGTAAGTGTGAAAAACAATCCCAGAACTGGACGGACGAGCCCAGCAACTGATGAAGTGGTTCTAGTGTGGCTCTAAGTGTATAGAAAGAACCAAAACCTTCAGTTCCAAAGCTTGCGTTAGACAATAATATGAGCGAGAGATATGTAAGGAGGATTCTGAAAGTAAATAAATGTCACCCCTATAAAGTTGAATTACACCAAGAATTGAATGAAGATAGGCGAATGCAATTCTGTCATTAAATGATGTATGACATTAATTTAAATAATATGTTGATGAACAACTTATTGTCTGCATGGATTTGTAAATAAACATAATTGACGATATAGGTCTGATCATAATCCTCACTTGATGGAAGAAGATCACACCCATCCACACAAGTTAAAATGTTTGGGCATGTATAGTTAAAAAAATTATTATTGGACCATTCTTCAAGAGAGGAACTCTGAACGGTGATCGTTATTGCAACTTCTTCAAGAGCAAGTAGTTCCAGAATAAGTTCGTTTAATTTCAAATCATCGAAATCACTTAGAACTTTCTGATAAAATTTGGTTCCTCCTAATTTCAATGCTAGAGTGAACACAATAGAGTGAACACAATATTTCCGCAGATATAAATGGGTCGAAGAGGACATTGAGCGGCCGGTACGATCACCGGATTTATCTCCACTGGATATTTGCTTTCGGGCCATTTGAAATCAACAGTTCACAAGGACCTGACACATTAGCTGGAAGAATTTGAAGACAAAATAAGAATTGCAGTTCAAGAGATAAAACAGTTTATCAAAATGCCTCAACACTTCTACTGCCGGGGGGATTTTGTACGTGGCACCTCTCAGGCCAATAGGTTTTTTTTCTAAATTTCCCTGTTATATTACTTAGAAATGTCATATATTATTTGACTTGATTTGATTTGGGTTTTTGTGATATTTTGAAACTGTGTATCGCTTATGATACACGGATCTGTCCAGGATTTTTTAACCCAGACCGCAGGTAAGTTAATGCGATAGTGAAATAAGCCATAATTCAGCAATTCAGTGAATAAATAATAATAAAAACAATGTTAGTGAAAAAGACAGTATTGTATTGCATAGAACAAAAAAAAAAGTTAGTGTGAAGGCAGTAATAGTGACTGAGAAACGTAAATTATGCAACTGTAATAAAAAACAAGCGAAGATGGCCAGAAAATACCTTAGGGGCGAAGAATTGGCCCGAGCTTTAGAAAACAGCGATGAAGAAAGAGGCAGTTCCAGCGAAAAAAACAAGGATTCCCGTGATGATCCTGATTATAGTGTTTCTGATACAGCAGATGAGTCTTCAGAAGATGGAGACCATCATTAGCTACCTGGCAGTAAACCTCCTACTCCGCCATCGCCAACGCCAGCTACGCCTCAGTTGTCGACGGTTCCATAAGCCTCAGGCACAGTTTATAACTAAAGAATCAGTTCGCTCACTCTGCGTCGGTACTTTTGATCTCAATGTTCCAGTTTATATACTGCGCAACTCAGATTTGTATCCCTGGCGCATACAGAATCAATTCATAACCAATACAATATATGACAACCGCCTATATTCAAACAGCAGTCTTCTGCGCATCCTGAATTTGTATCCCTGGAGTGGATATTATTTTGGAACATTCAACTGGTCCAAGTGAGCTAACTGATTCTTTTGCAATAAACTGTGCCTCAGGCACGAATTCGTCAGACAATTTCGAAAATATAGTTTGGGGGTTGCCTGCTGGTAAAGGCGGTATGGATGATAACATATCTAGCATACTAGCTTTAGCTGAGCCCATTGATTACTTTATCCTTTTTTTACGAACAAGATAGTAAATATTATGGTAGATGAGACGAATGTGTAATCGCAGCAGACGCTTGAAAAAGCACAAGATGGATCACGTTCTTTACGCCTCCATGGATGGAGCCCTACCGATGCAAGAGAGATAAGACAGTTTGTTGGTTTGCTTAGTTACATGGGTGTGGTGAAAGTGCAGGAGCTTACTGACTATTGGTCATAAAGTAAGTTGTTCTCTTTTCCGCTACCCAAAAACATAATGTCAAGAAATAGATTTGAGCTTTCACTCAAATTTTGGTACTTTGCAAATAATGATGAGGCGGTTCCAGGCAACCGAACCCACAAAATTAACAAAATTTTCAAAGAATTTGTAAAAAACTTTCAAAGCGCCTACACCCCAAATGAGACAATTTGCATAGATGAAACAATAAACCCGCTCAGAGGCCGAATAAGTTTTCGTCAATATATACCGCCTAAACGGCACCGTTGCAGTCTAAAATTATATAAACTATGCACAGGAAAAGGTTACACGTGGAACGTTTCACTATATGGGGGAAAAGATACAGTAGTTGATCGAAAATGGTCGGCTTCACAAAATATTGTGATAAAACTAATAGAAGACTTATTAGACGAAGGTCGTACTCTCTATATAAACAATTTCTATACCAGCATATCTTAACCCTACCTCCTTCTTGAACGATACACCCACACAGTAGGCACATTATGTTCGAATCGAAAACACATTCCCCAAGAGGTTTAAAGCGCCAAACTAGCAAAGAGCCAAATAATTGCCAAAGAATTTCCGGAAAGGGTAACTGTTTTGAAATGGAAGGATCAACGCAATGTAAGGATGATATCTATTCGTCAAAACGGAACGGACACCGCTGTTGTGAAGACGAGACGTCAAACAGAAAAGGTAAAACCCAAATGTGTAATCGACTGCGATTCGGGAAAGTCGACAGTAGACGTAAGTGACCAGCTGGCATCTTACAATACGGTCCTTAGAAGGTGTTACAAATGGTACCACAAAGAAATTATTGAACTTTTATGGGGTACGTCCATGGTCAATGCACATTTCCTTTATTGTAGTAATTGCCTAAATAGCAATAGTATTTCCATAACCAAGTTCAGACAGAAAGTAATTTTGTCTTTGTTACAAGACACCAAAGATAAAACGCAGCCTTCTTCCAGTAACAGAAGAAAACGTTCTTTACATCATTTGGTTACACATAAACAAAAAAGGGCTAGGTGCTCAAGCTACTACGAAGTATATGGCAGAAAGGGAAAAATGGTAAACGGGCAGAAGAAAATGGCAGCCCAGGTCATAAATGTTTGTGATGAATACGACGGAAATCCCCATTGCTGCAGATAATTTTTTAACAAAAAACATTTAGAAGTTTTCTTCTTTTTTGAAATATTTGGTTTTCTTTTTACTTTTATGTAGTTTCTTCATCTGTCAAACTTATTTTTTTATCCTTACTGCAATTAAAACTTGCTTTGTATAATTTTGATATTTATTTGTGCAATAAAAATCTAAAATATAAAGCTTCACCTTCCCAGACCATATAAATAACCTACTCATTCATTTAGACCAAAGTTCGCTGTCATAGCATTCACACAGGCCAGACGAATCGATTCTTACTGTTAAAGCAATGATCGCATGAGATCCAAAGATACACAGACGAAAAAACAAGATAGTACCCTGTGAATCGAGATACACGCGGCGTGTATAGGAACAGTCGTGAGCGATACACACGGCAGTGAACGTGTTAAGATTTGTTGATAGACTAGGATATTATTGTCAGACAGTTGAAGGTTTTCACTTTGAACACTTACTTTAAAAGATTTGTGTACTTCGATTAATGTAAAGTAATTATTATTTTTTTATTAATTAGATGTTTACTTTCTATTTTATTATTAACTCAGAAACCCTCAAACACTAAATTGATGGATTTAGAAAAAAGAGCCACAAATCAGGTGTTCCGCCAATTTTGCCCAACCCTGTATATATGTCATGATTTTTTATTATACCGTCATTTATGGTTTCTACTCCACATACACTTAAAATCTATAGATCCACAAAATTAAAGGTTACACACGAAACCAAAGGTTCACAGGGTGTCCCATTAGTTTGCAATTGTTCGATATTTCAATTGATGTTATAAACAAGCAAACAAGTTTTAAGATACACTGAGTGTTACGCTTTTGCCGGATGAATAAAAAAAATATATTTTAATTTAAATTTTAGAATGGCTTGGTAATACTATATTCAATTATAGAATATTTTTAAAATAAATTATATATTTTTTTTTATAACTTGTTTGCGTCTCTATAACACGAATTGCAATATCGAGCAATTACGCACTAATGGGACACCATGTATAATCCTTTCAAAAATAACATAACTGACCGAAACTCAAAATTTTCAAAATGTAGCTTTTCTCTTTAAATACTCAGTTCTATCAGTTAAACATAAGGATGTCAAATTCTGACAACCTATAAAACATAATAGTTGTAACCATAGTTCCCATATTCTACTTTATGTAACAAAACCTTTCAAGGCTAACTAAAATCCGATTTTTTAATATTATTTACAAATGACATACACATATTTATTACACAAATATTTTATTTGGGACGATAACTCTCAGAAAATTGTAAGCTGCCTTAAAGCGCTTAGGTTGTTTAAAATGCATGACGAAATTTGAATAATATCGATTTTCAGATTTTAAAACTGCACGTACTTCTCATTTCTGTGATGAATCGCCTTTCAATAGATTTGGAAGCACGAAAAATGTCCCTAACGTGATTCGAAACCTCGAAAGTTTATTTTCACATCTACCCACACAACGAATAAAATTTTAATTATCCTGCGATATTCAACGAATGTGCCCAATAAAATAATGGAAGGTTTATTTATTTATGAAATTTATCCATAAATTTAATTGAGAGGGATGATAATTGGCTAGTTGTCTTCTGGATACCGCCGCTATGCAAATTATTCTTTATTAGTTTTAAAGTTCGATACTTTAGTTAGGAACACTGACGTTCAAAGTAATCTGTCAAACAGTTTACTGCCAGCAGCTCGAACAAAGTTTTGAATATTTATTACGATGAAGAATTTTTTTAATAATGAACACTTTTTAGCTTAACGCTGAGCCATCGCCTCCAGTGTTAAAAAGTTTACTATAAGTTTATTAATATATTTACAGATTTCGCTAGATGTCCATTTCGGTAATTTAAATCGACTGCAGTGTTAAATTAAAAAACCATAATGATTTTATGAATAGTCGAAAAACATTGTTTAATAATTATAGCGGTTCCTGGGGCAAAAAAAATTGTTTGAAACTAGAATTATTGTATTATATTATTCACGTATCCTTCGTTTATTTTCATAACTACCAAAAAATATTTTAAAGACTTTTATTAGATAGTATATTCTCTTTGATTTGACGTTTTCAGATATTGTATTCAACGTTTCGTATTCTCCGGACCACTCTCAATTTTTTTTTTTTTTTTTTTTTCAATACGAACCTGGATATTTTATTCGAAATAACTTTTTATCCTGCATCCAGCGGTCTATCATACAATGTCATTCAATGACCGTTTTTGGGTACTATAGACCGTAATCCAAATTTTATTAAATTTACAGTTGTTTTCTGCCATCTTTAGTTGAATCAACAGAATGCCATACCTCTCGATAGAAATATATGTAATTTTCCAAAAATTAAACAATTCTTTGACAAGAACATTAGTACCTAATAAGAATATTTCAAACGAAATTAATTACTGATATTAACATAAATAAATTCAGTTTTTGTAAGTGAAAATTAAATTATTTGAAAATATCATTAAAATTAATTGAGTAATTGTTTAAAATATCCCCCATTTTCTTCAATACTGTGATGTTTGTTTATTTTAAACAACAGTTTATTTATTAATAATTTACGAAATTGTTACGATATCGTCGAAGAAATTCCTTATTTTCTTTTTCTCTAATTGATTTAGAGATTGACCAGCAACTGCAATCATTTGCTCAAATTTGTCATTAGAATTATCAGAAGTTGTAGTCTGACGAATTATGGAAGTTACTGGTACACAAGTTCCGATTCTGGTCTCTTTCTTGATGGTAATTTGGTGATTATTAACGTTTAAAAGACGAACTGGAATCTCTTTAGCAGTCGTGACCAACCCCTTTCCAATCAGAATTCCTCGTCCAACCTCTTAATCGTGGTTCCAAGGTTCCATCATTACAGGTGTTCCTTCTTCCATAGTTTCTTGAAGCCGTACTACTATAACGGTTTCACTTCTTCCAGGTACCACCGCATCCTCCTGTACAGCAACTGGCACGGTACTGTCCCCATATGGATGTAGGAATACCTCTTCGGCACCAACTTTGATCACTCTGTCCTTAAAATCTAACTGGAAACCATGTAAGTTCATTACATCCATTCCAAGTATGACATCTTCTTCGATATCAGCGACAGTAACAGTATGAGTGAACTTTTCTGTACCAATTCCCAATTGAACCTGGATTTCCTCATGGATGTTGGCACTTTCACCGGTGGCAGTCGGCAGTCGCAATCTTGTTGGTAGAAGTTTCTTACGGTTATTTATGGTTGTTGGTCGTTTAATAGTCCTAGTTGCTCCAGTATCCACCAACAGTATATACTTTTTACCATTTACTTCGCCGTCTACGTAAACACTATCATCGCGACATTTCAAAGAGGCTATCAGTATGAGAGGGTCTTTGGAACGGTTTTGGGTCGAAGCTTCCCCCTCTAGGCCGGCCCGCTCTAGTTTTCCTGCGGCGTGTTGTCTTGATTTGTTGGGAACCTAGGGCGTTTGCACGAACTGCGTACATGTCCCAATTCACCGCAATTCCAGCACCTGATGGTCTTTGTCTTCATCTTTCTGTCAGTAAGGCTCTTCATCATGTTTACCAGTTGGTCGAGTTTACCTTCCTCTCCTTCTTCTTTTACAGTCCTTACTTTACTATATCCACCAGAAGCCTGTGTAGCTGCCTCATATTCAAAGGCAGCGGATAAGACATCGACCAATGTTTTGTGACGGGCTAGACGAAATATTTTCTGCATCTCGTGGTCACGGAGTCCATCAACAAACGTTTGGACTGCGAAACATTCTATCATTTTTTCTGGAGCTGATAGGTAGGCAAATCGCACCAACCTGGCAATATCTACTTCATATTCTTAAAGAGTCTCGTCTCGTTTCTGTTTACGATTCTTTAACTGTGACTGGTATACATGCTCCAAGTGTTCGTGGCCATATTGCATATTTAGTCTCTTTTTGAGTTGCTCAAAATCATGGATTTCTTCCACAGGTATTGTCTGAAAAACATCTAAAGCGTCTCCTCGAAGGCCGGTTGTCAGATTCACTGACTTTTCTCGTTTAGACCATTTGTTTACTCGGGCAGCTGTTTCGTACTGCTTAAGGTAGTTCGTCCATGACATCTTCCCGTCCAAAGTTGGGGCTTTAACACGAGCAGAATTTACAGCTCCTTCCAATTTCAACTTCAACTTTACCTCATGGCACTTTATTTTACCGTACTTGGCTGGTTCTGTATGTTCCAGTTCTTCTATCTTCTTTTCCATCTCCTTTATTTTCTCCTCAACGAAAGACATTATTTTATTCTCAACGGAAGAAATCTTATCTTCCATAGAAGAAATTTTGCTTTTCAAAGAAGAGATATCAGAAGAGACTTTAGTTTCTAAAGAAAAGATTTCATTTTTCACGGAAGACATATCAGAAGACACCTTTTCTTCTAAGGAAGAAATATCAGACAAAACATTACTTTCTAAGGAAGTAATGTCAGAGGAAACTTTAGTTTCCAAGGAAGTAATGTCAGAAGAAACTTTAGTTAGAAACTTTAGTTTCTAAGAAGGAAATATCATTTTTAATAGAGGAAACATCAGCAGTAATTTCAGTTTTCATAGAAGACATATCAGACGAAACTTTGGTTTCCATGAAAGAAACTTTATTATCTAAAGAAGAAATGTCAGAAGAAATATCGGTTTTTATGGAAGACATTTTACTTTCCAAAGAAGAAATTGAAGAAATTATTCCAGAAGATGCATTATCCGAAAATAGATACGTTTCCGGATCCAAACCCTCACTTTCTAGTGCTTACTTAAGACGTTCTGGCAGCTCTGCTTCCTTCCCTGTTATCTCCAGATCACGATCTTCTAGTTCTCGACGCAGCTTAGGCACTTTTAAAGCACACAGTCTTTTAGCCATTATTGTCCACTATTTATTTACACTATCGTACTTCTGACACCAATGTGATGTTTGTTTATTTAAAAAAACAGTTTATTTATTAATAATTTATTTAAACACTTATTTATTTTAAACAATACTATTCTAATTTATATATTTCGAATGTCTTTAAACTGTTCACTATTTATATTTACCACTGTCTATCTAAAAACTGATTCCCGCTTGATCCTCCACCAATATTTATGTACAAATTTAAAACTTTGGCGAAGGTCCTAGAATGTTCACCGATTCTCACCAATACTAGAAACATCTCATATCTGGAATATACCAGAAACATTATCACGTTGGCTCAGGAATGTTCGCGAAAGTGCCTCATATGTTTGATCTTTAGGGGTTTAATTATGTACGATATTTGGACAAGTTGAGCCTCAAAGGCCAAATAAGACAGAGAGGGACTTGGAGGATTAGAGCATGACTGAATAATGAAATGGCTCACATAACAATACACTTGGCAATTCTGATATTTACATTTCTTATGCAATTGCTTATTTCTTCTTCTTGGATATCTTCCAATGCATCTTTAATCTTTTCGCGGAGAATCTCAATTGTTGCGTTCGTTGTATTATACACTTTATTTTTGAGATGTTTCCACAAATGTAAATCTAATGGATTTTTATCTGGACCTCTTGTTCCAATCCATGAATTGGGAAAAGTCTGATTCAAATAATCCGTGACCATTCTTAAATTGTGTGGACCACATTCATCTTGTTGGAACCAGATACTCTATAAGAAGATCATCAAATGTGTCCTGCAATATATCTAAATATTTTGCTGCAGTCAGGTTTACATCAATAAAATATGATCCCAGTAATTTATATATATATTCAAGGAGAAACGATATTGATGTTTTACATCTTGGATTGAATGAGGATTTTACGTTGCATAAAAATATTTTTTAGTATTCATGTATCATAAACCATCCGAAACAAACCCAAAAGCGTGCATAATCGGGTCTTTTTCGCACTTCGTGCGTATAAAGCTTGCTAGGTAACCGCTTCAATAAATAATATTAGATTATGTCAGATTTTATTTTGAATTGTCAAATTAATTAAATTGTTTACTTTATCTAAAAACAAATAACATAAACAGAAAAAAATAGAAACGTATTGTCTGGAGCTTGACTGAAAAAATTACGTAAATCTTCTCCGGCAAAAACTAAAGATTTGTTAGCTTCCTAACCTTTACTCGCTCCTTTCATAAACGAATACAACTTGTGATAAGATGCTAAATCTATTCCATTTTTAACCATTATCATAGCTTGCTGTTTTGAATGAATACATAAAAGTGAGGAAAATTTGTAAATTCTGGACATTTCCAACACATACGCTAACATTATCGACTTACATTTTGAGGGTGCTCCATCTATAATACTAACTTTTCATAATCCTTGTAATATAAATGCTTGGATTTTACAGATATTAAATTTAACTCGGCTTCAGCCGCTAATTCTTCAATTTCCGGCCACATTTTCAATACGTATAACAATGACGTTTAATAACTAAATGAAATGTCAAATGCATTTACCTACCCACTCGATAAAATTCATGGAAATTATTGATTTGCATTTTTCAATTCAAATGATTATAGTCAATACTACTATTACTATTGTAGTTACGAATTCATACTAAAAAATATCGTATGACACAATGCATAATCACCTTTAAAGCATTCGCAACGTTAAGGCCACTCCGCCGCGCGTCGTGGCCTTAAACTCGTTGATAATGCTTTAAAGGCTCGATAATGCATTAGTGTCATAACATACTATTATATTATATTTCTTCGATTGAACATACCAGAATTTTTGAAAGTTATTTCGCCTACAGAAAATATATTGTGTGCAATTATTAATTCTGTTAACACCAATTACAAAATTGCAATCTTCTTTCAGGATCATTACGATATAGTTTTTGTACTTCTTGCACTTTTTGATAAATTACATTCACCCGCAAGTCCTGGATTTATTCGAATTTGACTAAAACATTGATATCGTTGACTGGCTCCTTTCTTCGAACATACAAAACTCTAGGTTTATTGAATGTATTATGTTCGAGAAGAGTTGTAGACAAACACCGATAAATTTTTATATTCGGTTGCATTCTGTCGTAATATAAATCCTCGTACCTTTGTTTTGCTGTTAACGAATGGCTGTCCAGTTTAATGTATATATTGAAGTAGACTAGGTACTTAAGGCCAGTTTTTCAATGAAGGTTTAAACTAAGTTCAGCAAATGAATTGAGTTTAATTAAAAGATGGAGTATTTCGAATGTAGTTAAACTATCCGAAAAATTGAACTGTCAAAGTTGAGGGTTTAAACTAAGATCAATGTTTTGACACTGATATAATAACATTTATAATAACATATGCCGCGTTTGAGAATCCACATCGGATGCATCTGAGATGTAGTAAATCTTTGGTCACGTGATTCAGTATACGTAAATGTATTGGGACAGATGTGTCCGATGTGGATAAAAAAATGCTCGAGATGTAAAAAATGCATCCGATGTGGATTCTCAAACGCGGCAATATATTTTGTTTTCTAGAAATAATGCTTTAACTCCTAAAGTCATGGTATATGATTTGTTGCATCGATATCCTTCTTAATTACCACTACCAAGTAGAGTACATAAGTACAGAAATTAAAATTTACCAACAATTCTTCTTCATTGCTCGAATAATTTTTTTCATTTCGTACAATTTTTCACATTCAGAGCGTACCTACAAAATTTTAACGTTCGAACTCGAAATCGTGTTCTCCATCCCACATATTATTTCCCTACCACGGCTGCCGTCGTTCAGAGGTCTTAAGTGAGTCAGAGTTACCTGAATTAAGGAAACCAGAACCGCATTTAGTTGTTCTTGGTGTATTGTGAGATATTATTATAATGTAGTTGGATTTATTAGAGGGTGTTTACAATATTTTTTATTTTAATTTAGTGAATAGCTGTAGTTAGATTAAATTACATTTAGGAGTACCTATAGAGTTAGTTTTTTTTAAGTTATTAAGTGCATTTTTGTGAAAGATGGGAAAAATAAAACCAACATACAAACGGAAAAATAAACGACTGGCTCGATTAAGGTAATACCAATTTATATTTAAAATTAAATAATATTGATTTATTTTTTGTTCTATATATTAGGTTCTTGAAAAAAAGAATGGAAAATTATTCTGAGGCGGAAAGTAATCTTCCGGTAGTCAATACATCAGAGGACAACACGTAAGTAAAGCAAAATTTTACAAAAATGTTTTATGTTATAATATAGTCTAGTAATGAAAAGCATTCTATGTATATTATGTAAGAAGTGCGTGAAATTTATGCACAACTTTAATAGGAAAATATTTATAATGTACAAAAAAGCAAAACCAGTAGAGCCAACTACTCACTTTTAACCTGTACGTGAAAGTCATAGGCTCTAATAGAAAAATTAGGGTAAAATTTGATTTTACACACCTGTGTGAATTTATACTTGAAATAATATTTTTAAAGAATTTGCCATTCTGATGAACTAATGTTCTTGTCGATTGACATTAAATGTAACTTTTAGTGATATTTCTCGATTTTATTAGTACCTAACACTTTTACTGCTTAGGCATTAAAAAATTACTTTATTTTTCTTTTCAAGACTTCTGCATGGGCATCCGGCCAAAAAAGTTACTGTAATAAATTAAATACAAAGTTACTATAAGTATATTTAATCAAAAACCATAAAATACGATATATTAAAAATGCGTGAGTTATATCAGTTATACTTAAAAGAGGTTTTCATTTTAGTTCCATTTTTTAAACACACTGTATAAACAATCAGAAAAAATTAGATATTTCACATGGCAGAGACACAGATTTACTGACTTGGCTTGTTTTATTGTCTCGGTTTCGCCTCGCCAATGAAATGCTAGCTGCGGTAATAAATCTGTTACTTCTCTGCCTAGTTAAACAAACAACTATGTTCTTGATTGTTAGGCCTTAACTTGATGAAATCCATCAAAATTGTAACTATGCGATTCTCTCATATTATATAGAAACCCCCAGTGAAGGTTTCGTCATACTTAAAAAACCAAAACATAGCTTTCAAAAACAATAATACGCTTGGGATATTAAAAACAAAAAGGGCAAAATTGTTCCATTAATAAATTGGGAGTATATAAAGTAAATTATGGTAGTTGTCCAAAATTGTATATTGGTAATACGGGCCATACTTTCAAAAAACCCTATTCAGAACATTACAATAGTTATATCAAAAACAAAAATCATTCTACTTTTTCAAATCATATTTTGGCTGAAAATTCAGATAACCTCTTAAATGCTCAATTAAGAATTAATAACTCACCTTTAATAAATCTCTTTATCTACGCCCGTCTCACTGCTTTTCAATCAATCAAATAAAAAAGTCAAAATGTCAAAATCTATTTAAATTTAATAGCAAATTACTGTCACAATTTAAAGTAACAAGTAATAATAGCTTTTTTCTACGTTTAAACAAAAAACAAAACTTTATTGAACTATATTTAGTGAAAAAACTGGTTCTTTATTGTACTAGTGAAATAAAAATTTTATTGCACTCATCTGTCATTTTACTACAGCGTTTTATGATCATGACAAACATAAATATTCAAATCAACGCCAAATATTTAGTCTTTTTTCATTTTCTGTGTTACGTTTTAAAAACAATTGCATATTTTATATTATTTTCAATTATTTAATAAATAAATTAATAAAAAAATGTATTTTATTAAAAATGTCATTACAAATTATGAACACAAACGTAAATAAATGCCTCAAACAAAGGTACACGATCACGGCTACTATGATTTGGATAATACAACTGCAGTTCTATAAAACATTTTTTGGTTTTTGCATGAACCTAGAAAAAATATTGTATGCAACTTGTGCAAAAAGTGTTTATTGCACTCGACGTGTTGTCAAACTCGGCCTGACGGCCTCGTTGGACAATTTCACGTCGCGTGCAATAAACACTTACTTTTTGCACTTGTTGTATAAATAACTATTTAAGCTTGTTCTTCAATATCAGATAACAAACTTTCCAAATCACTCATTTTATTACTCGAAAATGCAAAAATACGTTAAAAATGAATTATTTTTGACTCAGTGTTTATGACAATATTATCGTAGCTAAGAAAAAAAAAACGTTTTTATTCAATTGTTAGAACCGCTACCCAACATTTCGATGTGTCGCCAATCGACATGTAGGTAGTGGTGGAAAACAATAACCCTAAAGTCTTAGACAAAAATTATAATTATTAGCGTTTATTTTTACATTTAGAGGCGTAGATAAAAATTTGTACAGTATACGTGTGATAACGGTTTATTAAGGTACTTCTGCGATTTCCCAACTCATGCTACGCACTCGTTGTGCAAATTTCGCACACGTACGTTAATAAAGCTCTTATCCCACTTATATTAGTTTACTTAGTATATATACAATGAAAATTTTCGATTTTGTCAAAAATAAACGTACTTTACTCTTGAGCAAAATTCATATTTTTTGACAAACCTCGTATACCACTAAAACAATTTGATATTTGATGACTTTATTCAAGGTTTTAGATAATGCAGAACTTTTTATGAAGAATAACTATTTTTCCTAAAATCAATAATAATTTTTTTCCATATGTTTCCAACTTAAGTAGACACACTGTATATTAGGCACCGAAATGTAAATAAGTCACATTCGAAGAAGAAGTTGTACTTCGAAACAATTGTCATGCAGACTTTAATTTTTATTTTTTAATAAAAGTATGTGAGAATCTACTGTTTGATTTTACTCATTTAAGAATTTATTTAGTCCCCAACAAATTATCAACGGTTTTTTATTTTAATTATAATTTTCTCTAAATGTCATCGATTTATTTAAAAGTAAACAAACCGTGGATGTCGATTTTGGTAAAAGTAAATTGTCCGTGGCTGTGTGGATTAGAAGAACTGTCAATCTCTAAACTTTTATTAGTATATCATCACAGAATACGACAAAAGTATAAGTTGAAGATTAATTTCTAAAGCCAAATCATTATGTACTTTACGCACTAGTGAAAAAAGTAACTTTTATATTTCTAATATTAGTAGATAATGTGTACGGTAGTAGAAAAAATATTGTATGCAACTCGTGTGTAAATTCCCTTTCTTGACTCATGTGATTGACGCACAAGCCGTAGGTGAGTGCGACAACATACACATTCGTCAAAAAAGGGTAACTTTACACACTTGTTGCATAAATAAATATTTTTTGTATCAAAGGAACTAAAACATGTAATTCATTCCTTTATTTTAGGGACTAAAATGTCGTTTTTACTCCCTTATGACTAACATATTTTAGTCCCTTAATACATAACATGTTATATTTATATATTTAATTTTTATTGTTACACTGTATATATGTGGCAAGGATTTTTTTGTTCGCCTTTTTTTGGATTAACAAAATATTATTTTAATGATTTAAAAATAAACTGTCAGTATCAATAATTATCTGTACCTAAACATATATAAAGTGAAATCATACGACGCACCAAGAAAGCATCAAATTTTTAAACTTTTTTTAATCTACGTAAAAAAAGCATATAATAAACTAGATTAATTTTATTAAAGTACTATATGGGCTTATATACATTATATTACATTAATTTTATATGTAAAAATGTGGGTACCTAGTTCACAGCGCATCCAAATTTATATTTAAAATAAAGAAAGTTTTAGGTTTAAAATTGAACACCAAGTTTTATGATAATACTCTCCCTAATTCACCCCCTTACGAGTGAATTTCAGGATTATCAAGAATAATATTTTCTTAAAAAAGTGACAATAAAAAGTGTTCCATATGGAGCAGGCTTTTTGCGAGACACTGTATATATATTTAGAGAGCAATCCATAATATATTAGAAAATAATTAAAAAAAAATTATAATCACATAAATGTGATTTACCTTTTAGAATATCGTATATATATACAGCAAAGTTTACTAATCTTTATAAAAAAGATTTATATTCTACAAAATCTTTCTTAAATTTTTTAACATTCACAAATGTTTTAATTTAAATGTAGTAACATGCACGTGTGAGGTACAAAATACCTTAATCCGTCTATAATTATCGATTTTTAACAAGATGGAGACCGGACATCGTGGAAGAAAGACAGCGAATTTAGTAAAGAATTTTAACTCGATTAAAAAGCGTTGTTTCTTTTTCCATTTTCTAAAAAAACTAATAGACCTTTTTGAAATCGGTTTTCGGTGATTTTCCTTCTGATTTATTACCTTGGAAAGTGGTAGATTTATATAAAAAACAAAAAAAGCTGACTTATTATTTTTATGAAATGAAAATTTGTTGTTATTTTCACAGTTTTTAACCGCCCTCTGTTTCCATAAAAAAATTATTACGATGTTGCCAAGCCAGCACTTTTCTAGATATCAACACGTTCTTTATTGTACTTTTTAAATTTTTTTAAAATATTCTTTAGTTTTTTCATAGTTTGGGAAAAAGAATAGCATTGAAACTCCTATACCGGAAAAATTGTACGTACGCTCTTCAGTGTGAATGAATATGTTTTTAATATGGTTTTAAAAAACGTCAAATTGACATAGAGCATTCAGTTTTGTCAGAAATTTCTCGATTCAGAACTACCAATATAAATTGAACTTAGATCACCTGAACTGTGATACTAACATGATTGAAAAACGCTATTGATGGTAATCTCAGTTCTATATTTGATCCAAGTTCAGGTCACTGAACGTTTAAACTGTGATTGAAAAACTGGCCCTAAGAAGCACAAAAAAATTTGTGAACAATGAGGAATTTTCGTAACGCAATAAAAGAACAACGTAACAAATAATGTGACAATTCTTGTATAATTAATTGTTTTCACGGCCTCCTACATTTTATAACAAGTAAAATGATACTAGTTTAAATCATATTATTAGTGTGCCAGTATTAATAATAATAATCAATGATGATAATTTGATGGAAAAATAATTTTGAATAAATAATTACATCTCGCAACTAGTGACATAATGAATTTTTTCTACACCCGTATTATAATAATGCACTTATATGCCCATAATCCGTTTCATAATGATACCCATTATGATACAGATTTTTCATTACGATACAGATTTTTAATCAATAGAAACCTACAATTTTTCAATCAAGCATGCTGTTTGACGTTTGTCCTAGGTTCCTATGTAATTATTTTAGTTGTCAAAACGTATTAAATTTTCGTAGGTAGCTAAACTTCGATAATTATAATATTAAAATGTCTGATATTAGCGATATAGAAGACTCCTCCACACATATCGGAGAAAGCAGAAAATACAGTACAAAATATTTTACCGCAAAAATCTATACGAGTAATTACTGTTATTGTGTTCAATACCAATATAAATATAATATTTATAGGTCTTGATTATTTATCGGGTGTAGAAAAAATAGCGTATGCAACTCTCATGTAATGGTTATTAAAACACTCGGATAAACCATACGAAACTCGCCTTTGGCTCGTTTCGTATCCCGGTTAATGCTCGTGTATTAATAACCATCATTACATGATCGTTGCATAATATACTATTTCGTATCCAGTTTTATAATGTTCAACATTATATAACTGTAGATCATTTTGACACTTACGCTGAGATTACATAAAATGTCATTTTATATGTCAAAATTAGAAAAAGTTATTTGAATTTGAATTGAATTTGTAAAAAAATACTTTAACATCAATTTTCTTCACCGTAACTCACGAACTTCCAATATACACTAAATAGTTCCAAGTCGTATTAAATTTCAACAATTTACTAATCCTTCCTAATGACAGTATGAGTTTCATATGCCGTTCATTTAGATATTGTATGTATGTAAAGACCTTAATTTCCGAATGAGAATTCAGTCTATTCGTTGAATATAGTCGAAATGAAAATGAGCTTTTAGAGATAATATTGAAACAGTCACGTCCATTACTTAAATATCAATGTTCAAGCGATATATGAACCAATTAAAATGGATGCAGCTAACTAGAAACTCATTTTGGTAGTTCTGGTAGTGTGAGTGTGAGGTTAGTGGAAAGAGGACGTGCCAAAAGGAAACATTAACTTCTTAATGTTTCCTTTTCACACTAACCTCACACTCAAAAATATATTTCAAGGACAAAAACTTTTACTGAATAATAAAAAATATGTTAACTGTGTTTTATTTTACTCTTAAAACTATATAATGGTTCAATTCAAAAAACATTTTGCACAAAATTGTACTTACCAAATTTCAGCATTTAAGAAACCTTTTCGAATTTGGTCATACATACCTAATTTGTATTTTATATAGATAAAATTAAATAATTTATCAATTAAACCATGCAAGACTTATTTAGAAATAAATAAAACAGTATGTTCTGTGCTTTATTTAGCTATAAACAAGTTTATTTTTATTATTTTGACAAAATTATGTATAATTCAAGAGACGCTAAAATGGTGGTACCCACCTTATCGAGACTGAGGCCCACAAAGGTAAACTCGTAGCGTAAAAAAAAACGAGAAATGATTTAACTTGGAATGAAAGACCGAAAGCCGATAGTAGTATTAGGACGTTGAATTTTTTTGGTTTGTGAAGCATTGGCATTACTTAGGTTAAACCGTGTGATGATTTTCACAAGCCTTGATTTTTAAAACCATTTTATATCGCCTTTTGATTATGGTTTACAAACTTGTTCGAGCAATTTTTCCAATAATAATTGGCCCCTTTACCTCTTTAGCCTGCTCATGTAAAATATTTGGGCTCCTTACTTCGCCTATTTATATAATATTAATAAAGGACAAAAGGATGTGTATTGCAACTATGTTAAAAGAAATAAATCGGCTTTAAGTTCAGAATTATGGTCAGTACATGACTGATATTTATTTATAAAATAAAAATGACATAGTACCATTGCATCACATCTATTAGAAAAAATTCAATATAATTCGCAATATCACAACTATAATACAAGCCAATCTGACTTTCATGTACGGCAACTCATCACTAAAAGTTCCCAAAATACAATTTTTATTAAAGGTTTGCAAAAATTTAATAGACTGTCTACAGAAATTAAAAAAAAAACAATAAATGTATTCAAAAGTAACCTCAAACAATACTTGATAAATAAACAACAGATATACCTACTTTCTTGTGATAATACTCTTTAAACCTGCCCTTTTTAAGTATTTCCCTTAATTTATTGTTATATTACGTGTTTTACTCGTATTTATTATAAATTATTTCTGTTTTGAGATCATGTACCTTATTTTAAAAAATTACTTGATGTTATATTAATAATACCTACCATGTTTAAATTATTAATAGTTTTGTGACTATAGGTTATGTTAAAGTAGATCCATAGAGATCAATATAATTTACAAAGGCCTTCTTTCAACATACAAATAACTGATAACTTTATAATTAAAATGAAAAACACAACAAAATACCTCGGTATCATAATGGATCAAAATTTGAAATGGGTTGATCACATTACGTCATTAACAACCAAAGTTAGAAGATTCATTTTTAAAATTTATGAATTGAGAAAATTTATGACTAATTGTTATTTACAATTCGCTGGTTGAATCTATTTTGCGATATGGTATAATGTGGACTATATGATATTGTACTTCAACTCCTCAATGTAATCCAAAATATTAAAATTAAAACCAGCATTATATAAAAGAGTATAATAAAAAAGTGCTTTGTATAAGAACATTATATTATCTGTCTTGCTGTACCTTTATTTATGGAAAGCCGGAATTGAGATACACTACACATTTTTTGCAATAAATATCAAAAGAAGCATACAAATATTTTTAAATAATTTGACATTTAAGAGTCATTCACACATCACAGTTGACATCCATCTTGATACTTGACAGGCATAGCCAATCATTATTTTGATTTATGCCAAATAAAATGGCCGGTTAATTATTCTATCGGGTTGCAACAGACAGTCAATAAATTTGATGAAGGTGTTTTTGTGGCTAGGGGTGAAATAGTAGTAAGTTTAAGTTAGCACCACCATAAAAAAGTAATTTTTAAGAAACTGCTTATATATTTTTCATAAATTGGCAGGCTTGGCGACTAATTTTAAATAAAAATAGCCTCCAAAATGGCTGTTTGCATTATGAAGGTCACAACCCGCCTTAGAAATCTCATCTTTACAATCAACAGCTGTTGTCTGACATGTCGTTGAATAATAGAGAGTTATTGCAAGTTCAGTTAAGATCTGTCACTATTAGTGCCGCTCTTATTTTGACATCTGAGCATGCGCAGATCACTAACTTTAATAAATATTGTGCCTCTCCTTAATAAGAGAGTTATTGCAAGTTCACTTAAGGTCAGTCACTATTAGTCACATACTTTGATTTCAAAATATGTGCTATTAGTGCTGCTCTTATTTTGACATCTAAGCATGCGCAGATTTTTATGTTCTAAAACTGACTTTATTAAGGATTGTGCCTGTCCTTATTTGGGGATGTTTAAGGGCAGCAGGTAGTGGTGACTTTATAGCTTTCGGATGCGCTCGGCGATATTCGTTTCCGTTAGAAGTTTTTTAATATTAAATATTTAATATAATCATCATTTAAACCTTATAAGGTTAGAAATAAGTATAAGGACGATGATTCTAATGTCAAAATTTCAGGTTTGCAATAAGTCTGATTTTAGCATGGAATTTATTTGACTCTAATTACGATGTCACTATTAATGGCTGGCTTTATAGAAATTTGCAATATCTCTCTATTGAGGACAGGCACAATCTTTATTAAAGTTAGTGATCTGCGCATGCTCAAATGTCAAAATAAGAGCGGCACTAATAGTGACTGACCTTAAGTGAACTTGTAATAACTCTCTAATGTTTGCAATGTATGGAATTTAAAGAATGTTAGGAATCTCAGTGGTTAAAAATAATTGAAATTCCTAAAATTAGTCATATAAGAAATACATAGGTAGATTTTAAGAAAATTGATATTAAAGTAGTTAGGATGAACCGAAAACTCTGAAATTCAATACGGTTCTAAGTTAGAAGTAATTATTCAAAAAAATCAAAACCGCAAGTCAATCAGAACTTTCGTTCTAGAGTTATCGTGCCGGCATACATACATACAAACGACCAGACGAAAATTTTTTTTTGCATTTTTGCATGATCGGGAACATGAAAAAAAGTTTAAAAAACTAGGGGTTAGAAAATGTTTTCGTCTGCACGAATGCAATACTGATGCCCCATAGGAAGGGCCTCAGTAATTCCCATAAGATGCCATGTATTTTTAACATCGTATGCAGTACCAGCGCCCATGCAGTTAATTATAGAAGCTTAAATAGCATGCGTTTTTTGGGACCGGATTTTGAGTATGCCGATTCGCCTCCTTATCTGTAGTCTTCATAGTCCAGTCAGATGCCTGTAATCAGGCGCAGATTCTGTCTTTATGATGCAGTGAAGGCAGGGTAGCTTAAGAGCTCCTAGCAAGTCTGCATCTTTTTGATTCATCTCACTTGTCCTTGAATTTCTCAAGGAAATGTTCTTTGGGGGTTCAAAAATAGTTTTCATTATTTCGTAGGGGTATTATTGGGATTTGTTTGGGAATTTTCTAAGAATTTAAATGTTCTCTATTTAGGTTTGTCACGACCATAATATTTTTTTTTCTAATTTTGACATATAAAGTGACATATAATGTTGAACATTATGAAACTGGTTACGAAAAATTCAATATGTCACCAATTGCAAAAAGAAAACAAATGAAAAAAATAAACCTTTTTTTGGTTTTAAAATCATTATACACTTTATTATTGAAAGTTTATATAGAAGGAAGGGTTGGCATATATAATAGTTATTTATGTATCAAGTCAGCATAGTGATTTTTTAGTCCTAGATTATGTTTAGCAAAAGAAATATTTGTATTTTATGCAAAATTATTTCATTATTTAAATTGCAACGCGCTTTCGGCATAACGCCATCATCAGTGCTCGTCTACAAATAATTATGGGTGTAAATATAAAAAATATGTGAATATAAACTATAAATTTGAGTCAAAACAATTTAAAAAAAAGAAGGTTTGAATAGACAGTTAACAACGTTATTTTTTTATATTTACAAATTATAGAGAAAAATAGGCCCTAAACCCTTCAGTGTTCAAGTAGAATCTCAAGGAAGCATGTGTTTGTGTAACGATAAGGAGTTAAGTCCTAATCATTGTCCGAACTGGATTTTTTTTATTTAAAAACAAGTTAAAAATTAAAAAAGAGAATATACTTATGATGATTACAATTGAAAATTGGTTTGAATTTAGAGGAAAATTAAAAAATTTATAATAAAAATACGTACAGTGATATAAATTTCCATAGAGTTCGGCAATCATTTTCATAAATAAAATTAATTAGGTGTTAAATTTTCTAAATATTTTTATTGAACATGTTATTGCTAATTTTTAAAACCATGTTTGGTACATTTGTTTAAAATTTAAATAATTTTTCTTTTCATCTTTTGACAACGATTACATGTGAGACCTGTCGGCGCTGGTATGAGAAATGTCAAAAGAGAAAAGTGCGTTCTCCCGCCGCGGTGTGAATCAAGTTACTCCAGGTGTAATTCTATTTATTATTTTATTTTTAAAGGTCTGAAGGAATAAACGATTATTTAGGTGATCGAAGGATTTAAAAATTGAATGTTTTGAGGAAATTATAATAAAGATTGACATGAAAGTTATTCAGTGTGTTATTTTAATTTTATTCCAAAAAATTTGTTTTTTTATTTTTAAATTAAATTTTGAGAAATACAAGAAGTTTTTTGATTCAATGTCAAGACAAAACAATAATATCACTCACGTAATTCTAATATGCCAACTCGGATTCTACAGAATGTTTTTCAGAAAGCCAAAGATGGCACAACAGAACCCGCAATCCGTATATGTGAATCTGATGTTTAATCCTAAAAGTTCAATGTCGCCCAACAAGCGTACTCTTGGTTAGAGTGAGACAAAAATAGGAACAAAAAACACAAAAAGTAAAACCAAAGAGTGCCAGGTTGCCGGAGGTAGGGTCTGATAAGTGAACACGAATTAAGGAAGAAATGGCTCTCATGAGCTCATTTTGAGCTACTCGGACTGATTATCATCATTGAGGGTCATCTATGGAGTGGTTGAGATTATGAGCCGAGCGAGAGAGGCAAATAACAGGCGAGTTCGATAAAGACACTTTACGATCGTGGTCCATACAAACTTTTATCGCCAACCGTAAATAATAATTAATAAAAAATAAGATATTATAACTTCACATTTTATTATGACAAAGTAAACAAATAGAAAAATAACAGCGTAAAAACAAATCAAATACAGACTATTTCTGTCAGATGGTCATAGCTATGTTGATAAATATTAGCAGCAGATAAAATATATCATTTTTAGTGTGAGATAAAGTGTTTGTTTACTTCCGCAAATCGCTATGGTAATGCATGGCTTTATTAACGGTTGGCGATAAATAGAATTTTATTGATGTATTTTCCATTCTAAATCTGCACAAAATGATCAAAACACAATAAGTGACAAAATAACCCACTTTACTGAAAATTAAATAACTTTAACAGGCATTATAGACACACCACAACAGGTCCTTGAGAAAAAACTTATATGATTTTCTATTTGTCAATAAAATTAATGAAGTTATGCATATGCAACTAACAATACAAGAAAGTAATATTGGTTGCATAGATGTTAGTTATTTTTTATTAAACACAATTGAATGAATAAATTTAAAGAAATGACAATTTTTATTTTTTGCACGATATTTTGAATAATAGGCTTCTTGGCACCATTTTAGTGAAATGGGCAACTTTTGTCTAATTTAACCAACTTTTTATCTGTTACCGTTTAAGAAATATCAAAAGTGTCCCTATGAAATAGTAGGGACCCCGTATAAAAAGGTGAAGGCTGTCGCTGCTTCCATCAAATTCCTTAGCCAAAAGTTGCAATTGCATATTATTGATATAACATTTTACTGTATTCCAGACACAGTTCGCCATAAGCGTCCCATTTACAATGGTCGTAAAATTAAGTTGGGTTTCGGGGGTTGCCATATTTCTTTAATTTTTTTGGTTATATGACAAGTGGAACCAAAAAGTCCCAAAATGCAAGGCAGGACTGGTCAAAAATGGCTCACATTACATGATGTTTATTTTTAAGGATCAGGAGTATATTACATATCCTGTGGCTTGTAGATATGAACTTCAAGCACTTCTATATTTTTTCTTTATAATTTTGTAGGGATTATAAAACTAAGTGAAACTAATACTTATTTCCGTTGCCCTGATTGGTATAGTTTTTATGACTCCTGTTATTTTGAGACATTCTCTTCTTTATATTTGTTTTAGTTTGAGGATAGTTGTCAATTGTTGGGTTTTATAAGGCCGATTAAATATATGTGATGACTCTGGGGAGAGAGACCGCAGGTGCGCCCCACTGTTCGGTGGCATTGTTCATAAGCAATAATATGTTTTGGGTCTGTCTATTTACTAGGTGTGCGTCACCTCTGTTGTAAAGTTTAATTTTTTTATGAAAATGACAATTCTCTCTTTTTGGCATTGATAGTAAATTAATAAATTGTCATTTCAATTTTTTTCTAGAATAATTTTGAGTCCTATGATTTCATTCGAATAATAATTATGACAAAAATTGATTGTAACAAATCATCATTAATGTCTCATTTTTTTGTTTATATTGTTCAATGAATCACACAGCAGTTAATCGTAAATCAAAAGCTGGGGATATTCGTTGCAGGCTTGTCTATATTTCTTCTTTCGTTTACGTTACACCTGATATTTGTCACGATAAATATCAAAATATATCACTCGGCTCTGTTATTTGTAAATGCCCGATACACGACTATGCTAAAAAACTTAAATCATTTTAACTACATACGTCAAAATAAATACGAATATTTGAATTAACAACAATATAAATAAACAACTATTTTCATTATTATGTCTAGTTGGTCAACAGATACGATACCGCTTTTTTATGTCGTTTTAAAAACATTATAACGAAAAATATAGAGATAAATGTTTGCAACATAGTAATGTTTTCCACTTTGAAAATAAATAATAGTCGATGGAAGTTAAAACTGTGATATGAAGGTTAATAACGAAACATTCATAACGTAAATTTTTTGTTATAACTACAAATGGAGAAAAAGACCCCGCACACCGCTTATGGAAAAGTGGCGACCTGTTAAATGTCATAAATTTTTGATATGTTGCACTTCTCGACCTCCTAAGCAATAGTGTCCATAGGTCCATTCAAATCCTATGAATGGTTTTTGAGATACAGGGTGTTAAACTTAAGAAATACCAGTTATTTGATAACGGTTATTTCAGGAGAGAGCTAATCGATTATAATTTTTTGTTTCAAAACTTATTGTAACATTCTTTGGCATTCTACGAATATAAAAAGAGGTCAAAAATTATTTTCTTCTATAGGGTGAGCCACAAATAAGTAAGGACGTGTTTTTGATAAATACTTTTATTGTTCTGGAAGATGAAAATATTTACTAAAATACAAATTATTGCTATATTTATCATGTCTGATGATAATACAATAGATATTAGGTGCCATTTATACAGGGTGATTTGTAAATATTGACCGAGGCCAATATTTTTTTTTATAATTATTAATGTGAAACGCAGTATTTTTTCGGGACTTTTGTGTATTTACGATAAATAAAATGATCCAATTCATTGCCTACAGGTTGATTTAATAAATATATTAATAGGTAATTTATTAAATGTGTCAAAATTACAATTTTTTTAAGGCACCCTATATTTTTTTATTGGTCCTGTAAAAGTTTACATATTTTTTCACTGGCATATCATCTGTCCTGTAGCAGATATTTTCCAAAATAACAGCTCTTTTCTATGATTGGTTTTTAAGATACAGGGTGTTAAACCTAAGAAATTCCACTTATTTGATAACGGTTACTTCAGGAGAAAGCTACTCGATTATAATTTTTTGTGCCAAATCTTATTGTAACATCTTTTCGCATTCTACAGATATAAAAAGAGGTAACAAATTATTTTCCTTTACAGGGTGAGCTACAAATAAGTAGGGACGTGTTTTTGATAATTACTTTTATTGTTCTAAAAGGTAAAAATATTTCCTAAAAAATACATTATTGCTTTATTTATCATATCTGATAAAATACAAAAGATATTAAGTGCCATTTATACAGGGTGATTCGTAAATATCGACATGGGCCAATATATTTTTTTATAAGTATTAATGTAAAATACAGTATGTTTACGGGACTTTTGTGTATTTATCATATGTATAATTATCCAATTCATTGACTACAGGGCGATTTGATAAATATATTGATAGTTAATTTAACGAATGTGTAACAAACAATTTTTTAAGCACCCTATACTTTTTGATTAGTCCTTTTAAACTAGACATATTTTTTTCACGGGCGTGTCAATTATCGTATAAAAAATATTTTTTTAAATTATAGCTTTTTTCTGATAGGTTTTTGAGATACCACTTATTTGATAACGGTTATTTCAGGAGAAGGCTAATAAATAATTTTTTGTATCAAATCTTATTATAACATCTCTTGGCATTCTACGAATTTATGGATGAACATATTTTAACCCCTGTGTATATTCGTGGAATGCCAAAAAATTGCAATTGATTAGCTTTTTCCTGGAATAACAGGTAACAAAAAGTGGGTATTTCTCAAGTCAAATCCTGTATCTCAAAAACTTCTCATATTAAAAAACTGTAATTTTTTGAAATTTATTTTCTACAAAATGGTTGATATACCAGTAAAGAAACACCTTTATAGGAGTAAAAACACAGGGGATTTATCAAATTTTGTTGACACACTATTAATCTATCCATTTAATCACCATGTAATCAATAAATTGGATAGTTCTACATAATATGTTAATATTTTAAAAAATACACAAAAGCCAACTAAAAATACGGAGTTTCACATTTATTCAAAAAATCGGATCGCTCTGTATAAAGGGCACATAAAATATTTTGTATTATCATTAACAATGATAAATATAGGAATAATTAATTTTTTTACATATTTTCAACTTCTAAAACAATGAAAGTAATTCTCAGAAAACTTGTTCTTACTTATTTACGATTCACCCTGTAGAGACAAATATTTTTGAACTTCTGCATACATTCGTGGAGTTTCAAATGATGTTAAAATAATAGTAGACAATTGTATAGCTTTTTCCTGTATTAACTGGTAATAAAAAAAATTGTAATTTTCTAAAAACCTATCAGAAAAAAGCTATAATTTTGAAAAATATCTTCTATAGGATAATTGATACGCCAGTGAAAAAAATATGTCTAGTTTTAAAGGACTAATCAAAAAGTATAGGGTGCTTAAAAAATTGTTTTTTTTACACATTCGTTAAATTAACTGGCACCTAATATCTTTTGTATTATCATCATACATGATAAATATAGCAATAATTTGTTTTTTAGTAAATATTTTCATCTTCCAGAAAAATAAAAGTATTTATCAAAAACACGTCCTTACTAATTTATGGCTCACCCTGTAAAAGAAAATAATTTTTGACATCTTTTTATATTCATAGAATGCCAAAGAATGTTACAATAAGATTTGAAACAAAAAATTATAATCGATTAGCTATCTCCTGAAATAACCGTTATCAAATAAGTGGTATTTCTTAAGTTTAACACCCTGTATCTCAAAAACCAGTCATAGGATTTGAATGGTCCCATGGACACTATTGCTTAGGAGGTTGAGAACTGCAATATATCAAAAATTTAACATTTAACAGGTCGCCACTTTTCCATAAGCGGAGTGCGGGGTCCTTTGATCATAAAATTGATGTCTCTAAATAAATAGAGATTCTAAATATGTAGGAGTAAGCACTGTTGTCACCACTATAGGGTCTCTTTCATCAGTGCAACAACTGGTAGGTCTTCTCTAACTAGTCTTTAACTAATTTAGATTCGCTATCACTAATGTACCTACTATTAAGGGATGAGGCAGCATTGTCACCAGCCTTAGAGTTCTGGATTCCCCAAGGAATAGCCAATCACCCGTGGCAAAAAAATAATAAAAGAAAAAATAAACTCGTAATAGCATAGTTGAGTGGTTTTGGTAACTGATTAACAACTGAAAAACGAGGACAATCTAACTCTGCATAGTAGAAGCCATGTTGGAAATCTGAGAAAAGTGGGATAAAATCGCAAAATATTAAAAAGGTGATGAAGAAAAAAGAAGCCGAGAAAATTGACGAGCAGGAAATATCGATACCCTTTTGCCAAACTATCGTGCCATTTAAACATATGTCGCTTATGTTAGTCTGGCAAAAAGGTATCGATATGTAGAGGAAATGACATGAAGGCTTTGAAATAAAAATTATTGGGTTGAATTTTAATCCTAGACTCCCGAGTAACAAGGAAGCATAAATTGTATTTCTTTACTTTACTTTCTTTGCTTTAGGCGTAGGAATGCCAAACCTTCGCAAATTCTTGGGGCTAATTTTGGAAAGAAATGAGTGAATAATAATAAATAGGTAGACAATCGAACGACAAAGAAAATGAATATAAATAACAAATGCATATTGAAAAAAATTACAAAAAATAATAGAACCAGATAAACAAAATTTATTTAAGGAATAAATAAATTGATAGGCTCGTGAGCCAGCCTACAAATTTAATTTAGTTACCAAGGTCACCAAGAGGTGCTTCTCTTATATCGGCCAGTGTTAGCCAATTCTCATCCAACACCAAATTTCTAATAAATGAGAGCGTTGAACAATCGTAGAGAATATGTCTTATTTTCTTGATCCTTTCTGATAACCCAATGCAATGGAAATGCTTTCGTACTTGGGAATGATCAGTCAGAATATCTGTAATCAGGCGCAGATTCTGTCTAGTCATAGTAAAGGATTTGTTTGCCATAGTGTTGTCAGAATAACTTAAAACATCCCTAACAACTCTGCAGATCCTCGTTTCATCCCATATTTCCTTAAATTTGACAAGGAAATGTTCTCCAACTAGATTTGTCACTACCGATGTTGTCAGTCCAATAGAGCCAGGTCTAAAAAGTATTTGATTAGCTGCCTTCTTGGCTAGTGAATCAGCAAGATGGTTAAATTTCGATGTGGCGTGACCTTTGATCCTTCTTAAGGTGACCACCTTTAGTAAATTCATGATCTGTCCAGGGGGAGTAGTGCTTGTCTGCTATCTGTACAGATGTTTCTTCCAGTAATATTGTTTCTGGTAATTTCTTTTGCTGCTATGAGAATCCCCGTGAACTCGATTTGAACTACACTGACACTATTACTCACAGCTCATTTTATGATTTGATTTAAGGATCTGGAGTATATTCGACATCCAGAGCCTTGTTTTGTTTTAGAACCGTCGGTGTAGATATGAAGGGTACCGGCCACTTCTGGATCTTGTTATGTTATAACTTTATATGGCTTATGTAAGATATATCTCGGTGAGATGGAGTCCATGTTCGCTTGAAGCAGTGAAAACGTATCGTGCGCCTCCTGCCAAAAGCGACGTCTTACCTCACCAGATCTTAAATCAGGTTCTATTCCAATCGTGTAGAGGCGAGGCATTGCCATCAGAGCAATCTCCTTGATCTAAATACCAAAGGGAGTCAGAGTAAGAATGACTTTCATGGCTCTGGTTGGTATGGTTTTCATGGCTCCTGCTTTGTTGAGAGATGCTGTTTTGAATTTGTTCTAGTTTGCAAATAGCTGTCAATTTTCGGGTTTTCGATAACCAGATAACTGCACCGTATGTTAGCATAGTCTTATGATGGTCGTTTAAGTCCATTCGACGATTCTAGGGGAGAGATCCACAGGTGCGCCCCACGGTTCGACGGCATTGTTCATAAGCAATATATGCTTTTTTACTATGTTCTCTATATGTGAGTTTCAAATTAACTTGCTCTTAAAGGTGAGACCAAGGTACTTCATCTCTATTGCAAAATTAAGTTGTGTTTAGAAGCTCTGAAGGTTACAGTTCCATTTTCATCCTTTTTCTTGAAAAAAAAAAACCATTTCTGTTGATAACAATTAACTTAAATGATAAATAGATTTGTTTTCGTAAGACACCAATTATGACAGAGAGTGATTGGAATATACAGGGTGAGCCACCAGGAGCTACATCGATTAATATCTCGTAACTGGACGTAGGATAAATTTGAAAATTTTGGAAATTGCTAGATGTTTTGGGACCTATTTAGCTAAAATATTTTTGTTTTGTATAAATAATCATAGGTGTTTAAAAATAAGGTTTAAAATGAGACTGGTATAGGTATAAGACATGATATATAAAATGTGCCTAGAATATTGAGTAAAATCAAAAAATGTAAGAATATATAGGGTGCAGTATTTAAAATAAGTGACGATATATTTCCGATATAACTGGCAGTGGCCAATAGATGAAAACAGTTTAGCTTAATAGGACATAAGACATCCAGCAAATTTTTTCTACATCCAGTATAGTATAGTTTAAATTTATCAGCAATAATTATAGCATTGGAAAATTAAAGTATACATAAACGATTAGAGTGCAAACTTAAAATAATTAATTGTCTCAAAACAAAACCTGATACAAATTTAAAATGAACATCGTAAAATAACTATAGGACATTTTGTATCCTTACCTTTGCTAAACAGTTCGCGACAATATACTTTTAGTTTGCAAACAACGGGTCTCAAAGGCAGTGTCGTTGATAGAACGGCCTAACGGCCAGAGTTCGGGTTCAGTCCTCGCTTGACTAATTTACTATCGACTTTTCATTATTATTTTGAGGATATTCACGTATTATCCATGAATAATTTTTGGTTCAATGTAAGTCATTGCTTAAGTATGATAACCTAATTGTTTGGTTTATTTTACTACATTATTTTTAATTCAATTTTAATTTAAACAATTTCTAACTTTTAAAATTTTTAGAAATTTCCACTAATTATAATGCCAAATATTTCAGTATGTTCATCGTTTGTTTATTCCAAAATTTCGAAAGAGGATAAGCGCAATGCCACATTAAAAATTACTAACTAATTCTATATTTTAATGAAATTTATGGACCTGCCGTGATTTATTTAACTTGAAAAAATGTACCATCACACATAAAACTGCAATGTTTTTCAATTAAAAAACCCGAAGAGATAAAATTAACTAACAATTTTTTAATGACATTTTACGCTCTTTATTCCATTCATTCCAAAACAAAGGTTTTTTTTAAATTCTGCTTTGATCTTTTAATAGTGTTGACATTTGCCGGTAGAACAAATTACTATAGAGAATTGAATGTTAAACAGGGGTATAGATTTTTAGTGATGCAAAGTGTTATGTACCTATTATAAGTTTTTTATACCCTATAATATTGAAAAGTAATTTTGGTTTTAATAGATTAATTGTATTTTGAAAATCACGGGTTTTAGGTTTTTGATACCCATGTTTTTCAGTTTTAATTAAAATCGGGCTTGGCTATGAAAATTTGACAATTGATTGTGTATAACATTAATTTTTTTTTTATTTGTTTATGTTTTGGATTTGGATTTGATTGCCACAAACACACTCATAATGCCCAAGGCCGTTATATGCAAGCTTTATAGATTTTAACACCCGCTAATTTATTTACAAGTTTTATTGTTGTATGAGGAATAAAAGAAGTAAATGTTACCGAACTAAATCATGAATGTCCAATCATTTTAGATGAGTAACTCTTACTTATTACACTACGATAATCATTCATTTATTATTTATCATTTAAAGTTACCAGATACCTACTAAATTTGAAAGATCACGTATGAAGTGGGGGTTAATCCACATCACTTGATCCTCACTAGGTCCATTGTGCATCCTCCTAGCTCGTGAGCAAGCTTACAGATTTATTTTAGTTGACAATGTCGCCAAGAGGTGCTTCTCTTATATCGGCCGATGTTAGCCAATTCTCGCTGTTCAATTTTTCGTATTGTTCGTAAACAAAGAAAATTAATATGTTTAGTTAAATTCCCCAATCCATAGTGTTGCATCTACATTTATTTAACAAAGCGGACAGTTTTGACAAAAATTATATGATCATTTATTGAAAAAAGACTCTCACTTTCCACGCATGCGCAGTAACAGTGAAAATTATGTTTCAAAGGTTCGATAGGAAATTTTTCGCTCTACAACTTTGCTCTGATAAAATTTTCCACTACTAAAGTGCGTGTTTTATGTAAAATGCGAAAATCCGTAAAGTAGTCGACCTTGAGCATAGAAGACAGGTAAATCTCCATCTTGGATATTTTTTTAAAAATACTTTGGGAACAATATTTGCATTTGTGTTTTCGTTTTTTTAGGCAAATCATTTGTAAAATATTTCCAACCTTTGGATTTTTTGGTAATTTTTCTCAAGTTTATTTTAATAAGATATGGAACAAAAATTCAAAAACAACGTTATAACGTTATAAAAGTCAGTAAACATTTGTCGTTTCTTCTTTTTTAATCTGAATTTTGCCTTTGTTTGTAAGAAATTCAGACGAGTTAGTTAATTTTCCACTTTTGAAAAGAGTGTTTTGACTAGTCAACTTTTCAGACTAGTCCGTCGGACTTATCCGTGGACTTTTCAAAGCGACCCATTACTAAAATATATACATTTTTTTGCGCTCCCTGGCGGAAAAAATATGAAATTTGGCAGATGATCGATAAAAAATCGTTTGTTCTTAAAAAAAGTCCCCAGTAAAATTGTTCATGAAAATGCGTTGTTTTTGCTTAAAATACAAAAAACTGGGAAAAACGCCGGAAAATGTACACATATTCAATTTTAATTCAATTCAATTTATTTAGTTTAAATACATTACAATATTCTATACAATATTAAATGACATAATGATACAATGAAAATATTAAATACAAATGGCAATCAGACAAACGCAGCATCACATTAGGCTTAAAAGTTTGTTTCGTGAACTGCATTGCATGATCTGAGAATTAGCATTTCTAACATATAAATGAATATAGGGTATAGAAGTTAAGAAAAAAAATTTACAAAATTAAAAATAAACAAATTTTTCGTTTATTTTTGTGCTTTTTTTTTGTTGCTAAGAAAATACTGGGCGAGTAGCACAAGAGTAGTACACTTCAAGAATAAAGAAGAATATTGTTCCTAAAATCAAGATGGTTAATGGATGTTAAATATATCTGCATTTTTTTGTATGAACGTTTCCACCTCAGTTTTAAAAAAAATTAAATTGTGTTGTTAGTTTTAGGCTTTTTGGAAGCTTGTTAAATAATTTAGGTCCACATGAAAAAGTTCAGTTTTAATATCAAAATTAGTTTTTGACCTGGTATCCCTCTGATGATTCAGGGTAGTGAACTTTGATGAATCATGGAACATCTTGGTTAGGCAGTTGTAAACATATATTTAGTGAATATTAAGTAATTTTGTTTCTTAATATAAAATATTTGTGGAATGATACTTACTTTTTCTAAAAATTATTTTAAGAAGAATATTTTGTGAAATTTGTAATGGTGATAGAGTTGATTTGAATGCTAGAACCCAATACTGGGATGCAGTTTAATTATAGATTCAGCAAGAGCTGTGTAAAAAATCATTAATTTTTTCTCATTAGGATGACTCGTAATTCATAAAATTTGTATATTAAAATTCTTAGTCGTTTAGAAACATAGTTGATGTGGTCTACCCATTTTAAATGTTGATCAACAATAACTCTGAGAGATTTGGTTTTTTCAATTGTAAAACAGTCACAATTATTGGCAGCAACACAAGGTGGTTTATGCAGTTTAATATAAAAAAAATTAGATGGGAGAAAAAGTTATATATATTTTTTGTTTCATATATTATACCTTCTTCCGATCATTCTCATCTCTGTGCATAGTAAAAGTTGGTCAAAAGAAGTCAAAAGAAGTCAAAAGAAGTCAAAAGAAGTCAAAAGAAGTCAAAAGAAGTCAAAAGAAGTCAAAAGAAGTCAAAAGAAGTCAAAAGAAGTCAAAAGAAGTCAAAAGAAGTCAAAAGAAGTCAAAAGAAGTCAAAAGAAGTCAAAAGAAGTCAAAAGAAGTCAAAAGAAGTCAAAAGAAGTCAAAAGAAGTCAAAAGAAGTCAAAAGAAGTCAAAAGAAGTCAAAAGAAGTCAAAAGAAGTCAAAAGAAGTCAAAAGAAGTCAAAAGAAGTCAAAAGAAGTCAAAAGAAGTCAAAAGAAGTCAAAAGAAGTCAAAAGAAGTCAAAAGAAGTCAAAAGAAGTCAAAAGAAGTCAAAAGAAGTCAAAAGAAGTCAAAAGAAGTCAAAAGAAGTCAAAAGAAGTCAAAAGAAGTCAAAAGAAGTCAAAAGAAGTCAAAAGAAGTCAAAAGAAGTCAAAAGAAGTCAAAAGAAGTCAAAAGAAGTCAAAAGAAGTCAAAAGAAGTCAAAAGAAGTCAAAAGAAGTCAAAAGAAGTCAAAAGAAGTCAAAAGAAGTCAAAAGAAGTCAAAAGAAGTCAAAAGAAGTCAAAAGAAGTCAAAAGAAGTCAAAAGAAGTCAAAAGAAGTCAAAAGAAGTCAAAAGAAGTCAAAAGAAGTCAAAAGAAGTCAAAAGAAGTCAAAAGAAGTCAAAAGAAGTCAAAAGAAGTCAAAAGAAGTCAAAAGAAGTCAAAAGAAGTCAAAAGAAGTCAAAAGAAGTCAAAAGAAGTCAAAAGAAGTCAAAAGAAGTCAAAAGAAGTCAAAAGAAGTCAAAAGAAGTCAAAAGAAGTCAAAAGAAGTCAAAAGAAGTCAAAAGAAGTCAAAAGAAGTCAAAAGAAGTCAAAAGAAGTCAAAAGAAGTCAAAAGAAGTCAAAATAAGTCAAAATAAGTCAAAATAAGTCAAAATAAGTTCAAAATAAGTCAAAAGAAGTCAAAAGAAATCAAAAGAAGTCAAAAGAAGTCAAAAGAAGTCAAAAGAAGTCAAAAGAAGTCAAAAGAAGTCAAAAGAAGTCAAAAGAAGTCAAAAGAAGTCAAAAGAAGTCAAAAGAAGTCAAAAGAAGTCAAAGAAGTCAAAAGAAGTCAAAAGAAGTCAAAAGAAGTCAAAAGAAGTCAAAAGAAGTCAAAAGAAGTCAAAATAAGTCAAAAGAAGTCAAAAGAAGTCAAAATAAGTCAAAAGAAGTCAAAAGAAGTCAAAAAAAGTCAAAAAAAAGTCAAAAAAAAGTCAAAGAAGTCAAAAGAAGTCAAAAGAAGTCAAAAAGAAGTCAAAAGAAGTCAAAAGAAGTCAAAAGAAGTCAAAAGAAGTCAAAAGAAGTCAAAAGAAGTCAAAAGAAGTCAAAAGAAGTCAAAAGAAGTCAAAAGAAGTCAAAAGAAGTCAAAAGAAGTCAAAAGAAGTCAAAAGAAGTCAAAAGAAGTCAAAAGAAGTCAAAAGAAGTCAAAAGAAGTCAAAAGAAGTCAAAAGAAGTCAAAAGAAGTCAAAAGAAGTCAAAAGAAGTCAAAAGAAGTCAAAAGAAGTCAAAAGAAGTCAAAAGAAGTCAAAAGAAGTCAAAAGAAGTCAAAAGAAGTCAAAAGAAGTCAAAAGAAGTCAAAAGAAGTCAAAAGAAGTCAAAAGAAGTCAAAAGAAGTCAAAAGAAGTCAAAAGAAGTCAAAAGAAGTCAAAAGAAGTCAAAAGAAGTCAAAAGAAGTCAAAAGAAGTCAAAAGAAGTCAAAAGAAGTCAAAAGAAGTCAAAAGAAGTCAAAAGAAGTCAAAAGAAGTCAAAAGAAGTCAAAAGAAGTCAAAAGAAGTCAAAATAAGTCAAAATATGTCAAAATAAGTCAAAATAAGTCAAAATAAGTCAAAAGAAGTCAAAAGAAGTCAAAAGAAGTCAAAAGAAGTCAAAGAAGTCAAAAGAAGTCAAAAGAAGTCAAAAGAAGTCAAAAGAAGTCAAAAGAAGTCAAAAGAAGTCAAAAGAAGTCAAAAGAAGTCAAAAGAAGTCAAAAGAAGTCAAAAGAAGTCAAAAGAAGTCAAAAGAAGTCAAAAGAAGTCAAAAGAAGTCAAAAGAAGTCAAAAGAAGTCAAAAGAAGTCAAAAGAAGTCAAAGAAGTCAAAAGAAGTCAAAAGAAGTCAAAAGAAGTCAAAAGAAGTCAAAAGAAGTCAAAAGAAGTCAAAAGAAGTCAAAAGAAGTCAAAAGAAGTCAAAAGAAGTCAAAAGAAGTCAAAAGAAGTCAAAAGAAGTCAAAAGAAGTCAAAAGAAGTCAAAAGAAGTCAAAAGAAGTCAAAAGAAGTCAAAAGAAGTCAAAAGAAGTCAAAAGAAGTCAAAAGAAGTCAAAAGAAGTCAAAAGAAGTCAAAAGAAGTCAAAAGAAGTCAAAAGAAGTCAAAAGAAGTCAAAAGAAGTCAAAAGAAGTCAAAAGAAGTCAAAAGAAGTCAAAAGAAGTCAAAAGAAGTCAAAAGAAGTCAAAAGAAGTCAAAAGAAGTCAAAAGAAGTCAAAAGAAGTCAAAGAAGTCAAAATAAGTCAAAATATGTCAAAATAAGTCAAAATAAGTCAAAATAAGTCAAAATAAGTCAAAATAAGTCAAAAGAAGTCAAAAGAAGTCAAAAGAAGTCAAAAGAAGTCAAAAGAAGTCAAAAGAAGTCAAAAGAAGTCAAAAGAAGTCAAAATAAGTCAAAATAAGTCAAAATAAGTCAAAATAAGTCAAAATAAGTCAAAATAAGTCAAAATAAGTCAAAAGAAGTCAAAAGAAATCAAAAGAAGTCAAAAGAAGTCAAAAGAAGTCAAAAGAAGTCAAAAGAAGTCAAAAGAAGTCAAAAGAAGTCAAAAGAAGTCAAAAGAAGTCAAAAGAAGTCAAAAGAAGTCAAAAGAAATCAAAAGAAGTCAAAAGAAGTCAAAAGAAGTCAAAAGAAGTCAAAAGAAGTCAAAAGAAGTCAAAAGAAGTCAAAAGAAGTCAAAAGAAGTCAAAAGAAGTCAAAAGAAGTCAAAAGAAGTCAAAAGAAGTCAAAAGAAGTCAAAAGAAGTCAAAAGAAGTCAAAAGAAGTCAAAAGAAGTCAAAATAAGTCAAAAGAAGTCAAAAGAAGTCAAAATAAGTCAAAAGAAGTCAAAAGAAGTCAAAAAAAGTCAAAAAAAGTCAAAAAAAAGTCAAAAGAAGTCAAAAGAAGTCAAAAGAAGTCAAAAGAAGTCAAAAGAAGTCAAAAGAAGTCAAAAGAAGTCAAAAGAAGTCAAAAGAAGTCAAAAGAAGTCAAAAGAAGTCAAAAGAAGTCAAAAGAAGTCAAAAGAAGTCAAAAGAAGTCAAAAGAAGTCAAAAGAAGTCAAAAGAAGTCAAAAGAAGTCAAAAGAAGTCAAAAGAAGTCAAAAGAAGTCAAAAGAAGTCAAAAGAAGTCAAAAGAAGTCAAAAGAAGTCAAAAGAAGTCAAAAGAAGTCAAAAGAAGTCAAAAGAAGTCAAAAGAAGTCAAAAGAAGTCAAAAGAAGTCAAAAGAAGTCAAAAGAAGTCAAAAGAAGTCAAAAGAAGTCAAAAGAAGTCAAAAGAAGTCAAAAGAAGTCAAAAGAAGTCAAAAGAAGTCAAAAGAAGTCAAAAGAAGTCAAAAGAAGTCAAAAGAAGTCAAAAGAAGTCAAAAGAAGTCAAAAGAAGTCAAAAGAAGTCAAAAGAAGTCAAAAGAAGTCAAAAGAAGTCAAAAGAAGTCAAAAGAAGTCAAAATAAGTCAAAATATGTCAAAATAAGTCAAAATAAGTCAAAATAAGTCAAAAGAAGTCAAAAGAAGTCAAAAGAAGTCAAAAGAAGTCAAAAGAAGTCAAAAGAAGTCAAAAGAAGTCAAAAGAAGTCAAAAGAAGTCAAAAGAAGTCAAAAGAAGTCAAAAGAAGTCAAAAGAAGTCAAAAGAAGTCAAAAGAAGTCAAAAGAAGTCAAAAGAAGTCAAAAGAAGTCAAAAGAAGTCAAAAGAAGTCAAAAGAAGTCAAAAGAAGTCAAAAGAAGTCAAAAGAAGTCAAAAGAAGTCAAAAAGAAGTCAAAAGAAGTCAAAAGAAGTCAAAAGAAGTCAAAAGAAGTCAAAAGAAGTCAAAAGAAGTCAAAAGAAGTCAAAAGAAGTCAAAAGAAGTCAAAAGAAGTCAAAAGAAGTCAAAAGAAGTCAAAAGAAGTCAAAAGAAGTCAAAAGAAGTCAAAAGAAGTCAAAAAGAAGTCAAAAGAAGTCAAAAGAAGTCAAAAGAAGTCAAAAGAAGTCAAAAGAAGTCAAAAGAAGTCAAAAGAAGTCAAAAGAAGTCAAAAGAAGTCAAAAGAAGTCAAAAGAAGTCAAAAGAAGTCAAAAGAAGTCAAAAGAAGTCAAAAGAAGTCAAAAGAAGTCAAAAGAAGTCAAAAGAAGTCAAAAGAAGTCAAAAGAAGTCAAAAGAAGTCAAAAGAAGTCAAAAGAAGTCAAAATAAGTCAAAATATGTCAAAATAAGTCAAAATAAGTCAAAATAAGTCAAAATAAGTCAAAATAAGTCAAAAGAAGTCAAAAGAAGTCAAAAGAAGTCAAAAGAAGTCAAAAGAAGTCAAAAGAAGTCAAAAGAAGTCAAAAGAAGTCAAAATAAGTCAAAATAAGTCAAAATAAGTCAAAATAAGTCAAAATAAGTCAAAATAAGTCAAAATAAGTCAAAAGAAGTCAAAAGAAATCAAAAGAAGTCAAAAGAAGTCAAAAGAAGTCAAAAGAAGTCAAAAGAAGTCAAAAGAAGTCAAAAGAAGTCAAAAGAAGTCAAAAGAAGTCAAAAGAAGTCAAAAGAAGTCAAAAGAAGTCAAAAGAAGTCAAAAGAAGTCAAAAGAAGTCAAAAGAAGTCAAAAGAAGTCAAAAGAAGTCAAAAGAAGTCAAAAGAAGTCAAAAGAAGTCAAAATAAGTCAAAAGAAGTCAAAAGAAGTCAAAAGAAGTCAAAAGAAGTCAAAAGAAGTCAAAAAAAGTCCAAAAAAAGTCAAAAAAAAGTCAAAAAAAGTCAAAAGAAGTCAAAAGAAGTCAAAAGAAGTCAAAAGAAGTCAAAAGAAGTCAAAAGAAGTCAAAAGAAGTCAAAAGAAGTCAAAAGAAGTCAAAAGAAGTCAAAAGAAGTCAAAAGAAGTCAAAAGAAGTCAAAAGAAGTCAAAAGAAGTCAAAAGAAGTCAAAAGAAGTCAAAAGAAGTCAAAAGAAGTCAAAAGAAGTCAAAAGAAGTCAAAAGAAGTCAAAAGAAGTCAAAAGAAGTCAAAAGAAGTCAAAAGAAGTCAAAAGAAGTCAAAAGAAGTCAAAAGAAGTCAAAAGAAGTCAAAAGAAGTCAAAAGAAGTCAAAAGAAGTCAAAAGAAGTCAAAAGAAGTCAAAAGAAGTCAAAAGAAGTCAAAAGAAGTCAAAAGAAGTCAAAAGAAGTCAAAAGAAGTCAAAAGAAGTCAAAAGAAGTCAAAAGAAGTCAAAAGAAGTCAAAAGAAGTCAAAAGAAGTCAAAAGAAGTCAAAAGAAGTCAAAAGAAGTCAAAAGAAGTCAAAAGAAGTCAAAAGAAGTCAAAAGAAGTCAAAAGAAGTCAAAAGAAGTCAAAAGAAGTCAAAAGAAGTCAAAAGAAGTCAAAAGAAGTCAAAAGAAGTCAAAAGAAGTCAAAAGAAGTCAAAAGAAGTCAAAAGAAGTCAAAAGAAGTCAAAAGAAGTCAAAAGAAGTCAAAAGAAGTCAAAAGAAGTCAAAAGAAGTCAAAAGAAGTCAAAAGAAGTCAAAAGAAGTCAAAAGAAGTCAAAAGAAGTCAAAAGAAGTCAAAAGAAGTCAAAATAAGTCAAAATATGTCAAAATAAGTCAAAATAAGTCAAAATAAGTCAAAATAAGTCAAAATAAGTCAAAAGAAGTCAAAAGAAGTCAAAAGAAGTCAAAAGAAGTCAAAAGAAGTCAAAAGAAGTCAAAAGAAGTCAAAAGAAGTCAAAAGAAGTCAAAAACTTCATTGTTATCTAGGTCTTTATGCTGTACTAAAGAATTCACCTCAAAAACCTAATTCTGGTGGACTATTACCCTTTTCCTCTTGTGTTATATGTAAACACTGATCAATAATTTGAATGGTTTGGAAACCGATGAGATCACTATCAATCGTTCAGTAGTGGTTTGTCTAAATAGGAAACTTATATTGTAAGGTGCACTACTGAGGTAAAAATACATTTTTATTACAAGCTACATTTAAAAACAAAGCGGAGAAATGTATATTTTGGAGCACACGCCTTCTTAACTAACTACCTTTGTTTTTTCTATTAAAATAGGTTTTTCATATTTTGTTTTTGTAATTTTCAACAACTAATTTTATTATTAATTTGTATTCTTTCTAATCTCCTTCTTAAACAAAAATTTTGTTTCATTTTTTTACCCTTTGTACTCCTATCACCCTAATTCTGTTGAAGCGTGATGGCGTGGTGGCGCTGCAACCCTCACTCATTCACCGACATCATTCCACGTTTTACATGGGTAAACGCCATGAACATTTTAAAGATGGGCCCTCCGTTTTTGAGATACACTCATAACAACCCATGTATTGTGTCTATACAATGTATAATGCGTGTTAAGGGAACAATGTACAATCACACGATAACTGAAGGGGGATGGGTGGAGGAGGGATTCAAATAAACACTATGGAGATTTCCGTCACCGTCATAGAAACAAAGTTTGTTAAATAGGAATAAAATCCGTATTTTTAAGTTGAGTTTATTGATTTTTTTTAAACTAAAATATCAAATCTAGTTTCCGAGTTATTTCGGCAAAACCCAAATTAGCGATTTTCGTTTTATTTAATTGATACCTTTATTTTAAAAGATAGAAAAAAAAATTAACCAAGTTTTCAAAACTACGTTTCGTCTTTAAAGCGCCTCCCTCAATTTTATTTTTATTAAATACGGCCCCGTACTTTTTATTTCAGTTTTGAAATATACATTTTTTCTCTATTCAACCATGTATCACACTAGTGTTTATTATGGTTTGACAATGAATTGTACTTGTAAGTACGAAGTAAAAAAACATTTTTAATAAAAATTAGAAAATAAAAATATTTGATTTGAACTTTTAAAACAAACAACTACTGAAATAAATAATCGAATTAAATTACGGGTTTTGAGCTTACATTAAATTGTAATTAGATGAAAAAAAAAGGATTCTATGTATTTTGAGGTGATCTTTTCGAAAAAAGGCAAAACAAAATGTAGCTGTTTTTCGAAAGTGCCGAAATTTTGGATTTTGTCAATTTTTTCAATTTTGCGCCGGCGCATGTCGGAAATAAATCAATATTTTGAAAGCTTAGGAAAAATGTTAATTTTCATGTCTCTTGAGAAATTTTGATCTGATGCACCGTTCTCGCGGTATGGACGATTGAAATTTGTTTAGTATTTTGAGGCGGCGAAGGTAGAAAAATTGAATTTGTTAAATGTTCAAACACTAAATTCTTGATAACTTTGGTAAAAATTAAGATATTTGAAAAAACAAAAATGCATTCTGAACTTAAGGGACGTGACTATTGATTCCTAGAAGGAGGCAAGAGAAATCCCAAAATTGGGCATATGGCGGAAGGGCAAATTGTACCGCGGGCCTAATTTCATTGTTTGCCTATAACGACCAAACTATATAAATTTTTTTAATGCCACTTACAGAGCTTACTCTTGAATGTAAAATCTTCTGTGTGTGTGAATTTTACCGAAATCGGACTATAACTGGCCAAGATATCAAACTTTGTTTTTTCCCTAAAAAAAACTTTTTTTTCGAAAGTTTGAAGTGGCACAAAAATGCCAAAAATGCATCCTATGGCTCAAAACTTTTTTTTTGAGTACTTTATTGTGTCTAAAATATGATTACATTACGGAAATTACGCAAAAAATTTTTATCTATTTTTTTGACTACTGTTCATTGAGTGACGACCAAAAAACACGGTTTTTGAGAAAAGTTGCCTAAAATTGACGATTTTCAGTTTTTTGGTCTGAAAATTAAGCAAACCCAAATTTCATGTCTTTTGAATGTATATACAAAGTTTAAAGTGTGTTTGTTTCTTCTAAGTTGTAGAATTCTCCTGACAAAAGTCCCATTACACGCGCTCCGCGGGATCCAAAATTCCTGTATACACTGCATTTCTGTAATTTGACTTTTTTGCGATTTACAGTTTTAAATTTCTTACATACCTAAATTTATTAGGCTTAAAATTTATTAATTTGTATTTTACTGACTTGTTATAAGACGTTTCTTGAGTTTTGTGCAAAATATAGAATTACCGCAAAATTAGCCGCACGTCGCATCAAGGATAGCCATTGTCTCGGCGTTCGCTATCCGACAAGTTTAAACTTCAAACGGTCATATTACAGTACAGTACATATAAGTACGTTCCTAAATTAAGGAAATTCTGTCACTGTGTTCTTTTAAATGGTGAGAAATTTAGTTGAGTCGAACGACTTATCGATTCATTCAAAGAAAGAGAAAAAATTGGGAAAGCATTTCAAAAAAAAATTTGGCCACGTTTTCGCGAAATATTGCAGATTTGCAATGCGACCTATGACATTCGAAATATAACCGAAAACTACTCATTTTTTGTACTTAGAAAATTGCTCGTAAAACGAGTGGTTTTCTCTTAAATCCAACATTTTCCCTTTTTTTTTTTTTCGAGAAAATACAAGCACACTGTCGATTTTTTCCGTAATTTGGGCACTTTACAGACTGAAAATATATAAGAATCAGTAAGTTTAATGAGAAACAAGCTTACTTTCTCTCCCAATTGCCAGAAAACGCCCCTTTTCTCGAGAAAATTCGAGTAGCTTCAATTCTCGCGAGAATTACCGATCTTTGCACACATGCGCTCAGAAAACAGTGGATGCTAGAAAAAATGTATATGCCACAGTTTTTCGTGTTTTTTTTTTTCTCTTTCATGTGATGGAAACAGTTTTCTATTCAGATAATTAGTTTTCGAGTTATTTACGAAAAAATCACGAGAAATCAATGCAATTTTTTCAAAAAGTATTGCAGATTTCGTCACCCAACCCGTCTCATTCGGAACGTAACTAGAAAATACGTATTTTTGTCATGCATATATATTTTCTCCCATTTCAAGTTTTCTTGTAAATAACTAAAAACCAGATGTTAGAGAACAAAAAACAAGCGTATCACCAGGTTGAACTTACACTCAGGCTTAGGATTAATTTCTTAACATTTTTAAAGTATACCTTTTTGTGTATTTTGTTGTGCTGTTTCCGATGCCGAAGTTAGTTTTTTCAAATATATTTTTTTGTTAGATGTTTTCGGAAAACCCGGAGAAAATCATATAGGAAAAAAATTTTAAAAAAAACTACGCCTTCCTGTTTCCTGCCAATTCCCGATGATTTTGGCAGATTTCGTCGCGGGACTTATTTTATTTGAGAGCCAACAAAAAAATACGCAACTTCTTTCATGGGCACAAATGTCTAACATTTATAATTTCGCAACAAATTCATCGTAAATTTCATGTCCATGGTTCTGTGCAATGAATTTCCGAACTATTTTTGCCTCCTATTTCGATTGGTGCATTTATTTTTACTATCTGAATGATACTTGCCCAGATGATTAGCATTTTTACCATGGAAAATTCCGAAAAACCCGGTTTTTCCTAATTTAAAAAAAAATTGAACAACAGCTACATCTTTTTTGCTTTTTTTCGGAAAGATCACATCAAAATACTTAAGGTCCACTTTGTTTCATCCAATTACAAATTAATATAAGCTCGAAGTGGATTTTTTTCGTTATTTAATTGGACTAACAATATATAGTCCTGGAAAAATCAAATCTTTGGTCTTGCCTGAAACAACACAGTACCGTATTTGCCATGCCATTTCGGGTGTAATATTTTTAATTGCATTTAGGATCATTCGACTCAATTTTGTAATATTATTAGGAATTCCATCATTGAAACATATCTATAAAGAATAATCCCAACCTGGAGATCGCGGAGGCAATATCTATATCAATTTGTTCCTGACCATTTATTTGGAAATATATTACTCTTAAGGCATTGTGAGATTAAACAAAATCGTATATACAAAACTACCTAAAGACAGTTCATTGTCAAAACGAAATATAATATACATGGTGGCTCGACGAAAAACGTACCAAAGCCTTTATTAGCAACTGCGAAATCGCCATACTGTTTAATCAAATTTTCGCCACCCTGTATTATTAAACATATCAAATATCTGTTATTTTCATTTGTCGCTTCATTTCCAGTATTTGCACATACATCAAATTGCTTCATTTACGTGCATGAATAAATTTTCCATTTTGGCTTGTAAACAGATCTAGGTCTAGTGGCAATGCATACTCAGTTCTCACTACCGACGCTTCTACCAAAACTTAATTGGAAAAGCGGAGAACATGAAAACGGCACTCTATGAATGACGAAAGTTAACAAAGCGAAAATAAAAATTCACCAACTACCAAATGGAAACATTAAAAGTCGAGAAGCATCTCAGAAGCGGAGATACGTTATGGAGATCGGGCACACTAGCAAATAATGTTCGTTCATGGTTATAATCAGAGACGATAAACGAATATAATTTTACATGTTAACACCATTCAAGACCTATTCAGTTATGGAAAATAGTACAAGAAAACTAGAGGGTGTTTTGCAAAAAAAATTTCACGCGTTTGTAATTAACTCAGTAATTCATGTGTTAAGCTACCATTTGGAAACGCGCGACAGACGACCGACGACAACATAAGGTAGCAAATATTGCCATACTAAATCTGCTGTCGTCGGTCGCGTCTACCGAAATGTGTTTCATATAATTACATGTGTCCAGACGTGAAGGGACCGTATTCGGTCTCCTTCGCTATCTCTTCGCGTTTTGAAGTCAGTGTCGGTCTCGGCTTGCGAAAAAGTAGCTTTAGATGACCATAAAAGAAGATTAAAACCAAATGTTTAAACATTTTCTAAGCATTTTATGTTATAAAATCTATTATAAAAATGTTTCACACAAAAGTTGAAATAGTTCCACATCTGACTACAAAAAAGGTACAGGGGAGAGGGGTGAACAGCATGTACAATGTCCCGGTGGTGGGAGCTGCCGTTTGACCTGTCAAGTGAAGGTGCTTATCGATGGAAATGCTGGAAATGAAATTATGTAGGGAGGGTGGACCACATTTAGACGATTTTTACTTTTTTGGATATAGAAGTGCTAATTTTATTTTTTTTGCGTTACGTATGCTCTATAATGCTCTATAATCTTTCATCCGATTGTATACATTTTTTGATTAAATTATTAACACGGCATTATATTTTTTTTTATAAAAAATTTAAAAAATATCATTTTGTCTCAAGGTAGTCCACGAAATTAACCACTTTAAAACAAAAAAAAAAAGCAAAAACAAATTGTTTTTTAAAAAATATTTCACGACTACGTGGAATAAACAAGAAAATAAAAATATATATGAGGTTTTAACATCAAAAGGTACTAACTGATATTGATGTAATTGATGATTTGCGTTGTTTTTATCCGCTGCCTGTCTTACTTAATTTGTGTTTAATAATGTCTTAGACACCCCGTTTCATTGATTCGGCAGTAAACAGGCCCTTCCCAGATTTTCTTTTCCATTCCCCTGACATTCCTACATAAAATATTTTTTCAATATAAATTATTGTATATGGGCCACCATGGCCTAAATTTCGTGTCTCATTATAGCTTATAGTATGTCTGAGTTACAAATCGCAATATTTAAGTAAAACGTAAAAAATCGACTCGTAATAAACCCAAACAGTAAAATTAATATTAAACTGTTGCATTAAACACCTTAGATCAATGTAATAAAAACCACTTATGAGGTACTGAACTTACGGCAACAAAAATGGCGAAATCAAATAAGATCGCAAAAAATTCTCGAATCCACGCAACATAAATAAAATTAACCTGTCTGTCACTCTTAATACAAAAAAACAGAGGTATGGTACTTAGCCGACGAAATCTCGTCGAGTTCGCGCATGACGTATTGTGGTGTGGAACATGGTTATCTGATTGGTCATGAGCCGATTAAAATTTATTTTCACGCGTTGTTTTAGATCAGCTGATACGTCACCGTGACGTATAATATCGATTTGCGTAATTTCATACCTTCTTTTTATAGTATCATGTCTGCCATTTGACGTTTCTGATAGGCGACAAATTACGCACGTTATTTAAAAATAATGGCGACTGTCTCATGGTAAACGCGTCTTATGGTGACCCAGCCTCCCCTATATGCTTCTAGATGTCTATAACAATAAAATAAAATCCCTTTGCAAGCATTTTCAGTCGTCCGATTTTGCTACTTCCGGTGTAGACATTTCTGCCACGTGTCCGGTTATTTACGTGTTTCTACGAAATTCGGGATATAGCAGGGAGGCTTCTAAAATATGCGCGTTTTATCAACAGGTTAGTGCGCAACAAATCCGCGCATACCAGTCCGTTTTACAATAACAAAATGATATTTAAGTAGACTGAATAATTGAATAATTCAAACATATCTCGCTTAGTAACAAAAGTAAAACACGGAAAGTATTGTTTCAAAATTATACATTTATATAAATGTTACAATTATTTGAAAAACATGAATTGATCAAATATTTGTACAATGTAAATCTGACTTTGGGATTGTTGCCTGATCGAACCGATACAATAACAGAACAATAGGGTTATGGTTGCTGATTAAAACATGGTAAGTACTTTTACTTTTATTTAATTTTAGTTTTAGTTATGTATGTTAAATTTTAAATTAAGCAAAGATATTTTTATGTTTTAACATGTGTTTAGCAGGTCCTGTTCATAATAAATTCATAATATCCAATTGTAATAGCGTTGTTTATATAAAGGTAAATAGTACATTTTACTGACCAATTTATGCTGTAAATTTTAAGAACCAACATTTTTTTTATTTCCTTCCCATTTAAGCAAGGAACAAAATGATGCCGCATAAACTTCATTATTCCACTTGCAAGAAACCATTTATAGGTTACAAGACTTTGTGTAAAGGCGTCTGAAAATGTAACATTTTTCGGTAATTTTTTTTTCTTCTAAAGGGGTGGGATGTTAGAAATAATTTATTTTGTAGGTATGTACTAGTCAGAGTTGGGTCGGATACAGGAAAAAAGTATCCGAGGACCGGATACGGATACTTACAATGTATCCGAATACTTTTTAGGATACTTTCACCTAAAAAGTACTCGGATACAAATAATAATAATAATAATAATAATAATGTTTATTCATCTTAAAAACATACAAATATAATATAAAATAACAATATAAAGTACAAAGAATGAACAAACAAATAATCACAAAAGTAGTGTTAGACCACTTGTATGTGATATAATATTTAAATAAAAATAAAAAAAACAAACATGAAAATATATGTAAAATATTTTTTTTTTTTTTTTTTAATATATGTTCCATTATCGGAATAAATTTGTATCTAAATAAATAAATTGTTTTGATTATTTTTTTAAAATTTTTGTTTTTTACCGTTTATCTATTGGGTGTATTGTACATTCCACAAGGAAAACCTGTCTGTGGTCCGTTAGTATAAAACCAGTAAACATGATAAAATTAATATTTTAATTTGAAATAATTTACTTTTTTTTCCACGAAAATGAAATATTTTTTTTAGATCAGTATATAATCTTTTTTTTTTTTTTTTTGACAAAGTAGATAATATAAGTTTTTTTTAAATAAAGTAATTTTCTATCATTGCATGTATAGTTAGTCGAGAATGTTGTAATATCCATTGTTTTATCTTTTTTTTATAAAGTGTTTTAGAATTAATAATTTGTATTTCTGCAGGAAGCCTATTGTATAATTTTGGACCCATGTACTTCTCTGCGTATTTGATTTTTCTACTTTGGGTAAAGTAAAAGTATGTAGCCTTGAACGAGTATTATGATTGTGTTCCTTTTTTTTAGTTCTCTCTTGTTGTGATGCTGGCGTATGAGAAGATTTTGACAGAACAGTTGTCTAGCATCAAAGAATTTACTCTCTTCGAAGAGATGTTCTGTTGGATAAGTATACGGTTTTTTTATTAAGATCTTTATGAGCCATTTTTGAGTAATATTTAATTTATTTATGTGACAATCAAGTGCGCCGCCCCAAGCAATAATTGAATAAGTAATATGAGTTTCAGCAAGAGCGTAATATAATGTTCTTAGCTCATTCCATTTTAATATTTGAGAGAAAAATTTAAATGTATGCAATAGCAAAAGTATCCGGATACTTTAAAGGATACTTTACGGATACTTTTACGGATATTTTTACGGGTACTTTTACGGATACTTTTACTGATACTTTTACGGACACTTTTACGGATACTTTTACTTTTTAAAGTAAGTTAAAATAATGTTATTGTCTTTCATTTTAATTTAACATCCTTATTTATTTATTTTTTTTACTTATAATTATTTTGTTCAATTTATGACAGATATCAGATATATCAATAGTTATAATTATGCAATAGATTGATTACGAGTAACAATAAACAATACTAGGCATAAATAAATTATCGAAAATGGAAAGCGATAGAAACAGGAAAAAACTACTCAATAAATTGTTTAAATTATTTTTATTCTGTGAATATAAAACATTAAAACAAAATGAACAATAAAACATAAAGGTGCGTGTAAATAAAACGAGTCGCGCCTGAACCGCGCCAAAAACCAGCCAAAAACCAGCCAGCCGAAATAAGCTCGTTGTTGGCGCGACTTGCCATGTTTATACAACCTTTCGATATTCTGGTCAAAGTCAGATGTATTCGACAATCGATTTTTTGTGGATCATCCGACGAGCGGTACTTGGTAGAGTCGAGAGCGACGAAAGGAGATGGAGTAAGAGTTTGCTGAATGTTTCGTTCTGGCTTAGGCAAAACAGGCTCGTATATTTGATCTTGTCAGATCTGTATACTTTATTGATGTTGATGACGACATAAATAACAAAGGATCGGTAACATTATGAGCAACGTCATACATATTATTATATCATTTTACTTTTAATATTTTTATTAAATGGAAGTAATACCCCGCTGATTTCATTTATATTTACTTGTCAAGCGATTTAAATGAAATTTTGGAGAGACATTTTACACGAAATTCTATATTCTTTTATTTTTACATTTTTTTTTATCTAAGCTGATTTTCCGAGATATTGTTTTTTTAATTATACCATTTTTTAAAAACTGGATTTCAAACAAAATAGATACTAAAATTATCTTAACTATCTTTAAATTCCAAATGTCTACTCTTTTTCTATTAAGAGGAATCTATTATCCTATTCTTTACTTGATTTTTATATCTTAAGCGATATAAATGTATTTTGTTTGCACATCTTATGCGAAATTCTATATAAATTTTTATTCTTAATTTTTTTTTTAATTTAAGCTGATCTGCCAAGATAAAAATATATATTTTTTAATTATGCCCTTTTTTAAAAAACTGGCTCCTGATAAACCTAAAATTTCAATATTTTACCTTTTTAAAATTACTTTAAAAATTGATTTTTAAAATAATTTTACACGTTAATAGAAAAAAGTAGAAATTTTTAATTTCAGGAATGGTTAGATAATGTAATTATTTAGATTAATGAGGAGCCAGTTTTTTTTTAAAATTGAGCGTAATTAAAAAATATATATATTTATCTTGGAAAATCAGCTTAAATTAAAAAAAATTTTTTTTAAAAAAATTAAAAAAAAAATTAATATAGAGTTTCGTGTAAAATGTGAAAAAATATTTCATTTAAATCACTTGAGAAATATAAATCAAGTATTTTTTAAGGGTATTACTTCCTCTTAACGTATAAAATAAGGTTATAAAATCAGTGTTTAAAAAAATGGTATAAATAAAAACAAATTGTCTATTCAAATTAACTATTAAGAAACTGTAAGTTTAATAAATAAAAATGAATAGAAAATTTCCTATAAAATGTTCTTCCAAACTTTTATTTAAATTACTTGATAAATATAAATTAAATAATACCGCAGGGGACAGGCAGGGCAGATATTCCTTAAAAGCAAAACTTTCGAATAGCTCCCCTACAAAAAAAAATTAATTTTAGCTCTTACCATTGTGGTAAATAATTTAAAAGTATCCGAATGCCGAAAAAAGTATCCGGTATCCGGATACTTACAAATTTGGTCACGGATACGGATACCGGATACAAAATTTGAAAAGTATCCGAATACAGCTTTCGGATACACATAAAGTATCCGTATACAGAAGTATCCGGATACTATTTAACTCTAGTACTAGTGATCGTATAGAGTACCTAGAATTGTAAAAAAAGTTGGGTCATTCCATTTAAAAAAAATTAAGTTATTTATTTAATTTTCTATTGGGCAACCCTGTACACAAGAAAATAATTTTCGGATATTTGGTTTGACCACTAAATAAATAGTATAGTAGGAGTTATAGAACTACGAGGTTTGGCCCACCCTGTATTATAGTTTTAGTTATTCTTTCCAGAAATCGATTCTTTCCATATCCCATTTTGTTTTTCTTGCAACGACATTTTCGAGTTATTGTCTTTCATTTTAATTTAACATCTTTATTTAATTATTTTTTTTACTTCATTATTTTGTTCAATTTATGACAGATGTTAGATATATCAAAAGGTATATTTTTCTGTTATTATACAATAACACAGAATAAACATTTTTTGAAGTACGGACTTTCCGAAATAAGCGATTAAACAGCTTATTTCAAAAACATCAGTGTCTAAAAAGAGAACGTAAACGCCGTTGGCAATTCAATTTGAGCTCAATAATGCTTTGTCATTCGAATAAAGAAAATTTTGGGACGCATGAATGGAAAAAGTTATTTAACTTCGATCCCTTTTTCTATTCTGTAATAAGGAATCCAGGTATCAAAAATCTATTATTTTTATACTAACACTCTGATCCTAAAATTTCTATACTTTCACTAGTAAATTATGGTTGAAAACATTTTCCGAAACTTTTCACTTTTCATAAATCATGCTCTAATGGATTTTGTCAAAAAGATAAATTAAGCCGCTTTTGAAAAGTTCTCTATTCTAGTCTGTTATTCCGCCAATGAATGTCGCAGTGGTGTAAGTAAAATAGATTATTGGGTTTAGATGAGATAAATCATTTTTTTTTTTTTTTCAATTAAACAAATCAAGATTGGGTTGAACTAACTTTAATTAATTTGCAAAATTTTTTTGGTCAACAAAAATATTACTTCAAATGACTAGTCAACATAAAGTAAAATTAATTTATTATCATATTGAAATTTTTAATTTTCGATATTTTACATAATTAATAAAACCATTTCGAACACAAAAGTAAATAATAATTTGTTGTAATACCCATTCCTATACAATCTCCAATATGTAATTTAAATTATATTTCCAAATTTTTATCAAATTATTATAAATAATATATGTATGTCAAATTTATTTCTAAATAACTTTTAAATAACAAAATGTTGAAAATTATTTTCATTCATTAAAAATTAACATATACAACTTTTTAATTAAAAAATATATTTTATTAATAGTAGGTACGATATTTTATTTATATTAGAATTTATATCTAGCATCTATTGCGAAAAAATATTTACTTTTCGCACTGAAAGTTGTTATAACCAAATGTCTTTACAATTGTTTTTCGTTTAGAAACGTTTTTCGTTTATTTAATAGTAATTGAAAATACCTCATCTGTTTAAGGAAATAAAATAAAATGTAATTTTGTTTTTTAAAAGTATACGATTGTAGAATAGATCATGTATGTAATTCGAACACGAAAGACAATTGTCGATTTCGCTTCATGCTTCATGATAATGAGGCACTTTGCACTGTTACTACACAAATACCAATTTTCTCCTACCTAAACTAAAAGCTTTTCATTTAGTGTCCATTTCTGAGCCTAGTAATACAAGAAGAGCGATCAGTCACTTTAACGTAGTTGTTTATCTCTACTTTAATGAATAAAATATATTTTTTCTGCTACTTAGATTCATAATCTTATATATACACATATATCCCCCAAATTTCGTATATTCTCATTATATTTACAAAATACACTGAAAATACTAAATTTTAAATCTAAACTTTTTATTCCCAAGTTTACTCTATTTTTTTTCTTATAACTTTAACACAACTTCCTTGATACCTTAATTTTCTCTCTACTTTTCATCTTATTCCTATATTATTTTTAATTAAATAATTATTAGTTATTAGAACAAACGTCCAATTTTAAGTTTTATCATTTAGCGTAATAAAAATAAACGTTATAGTTCACACATAATTTGTTGGGTGCAAAATTGACTTAAGTGATAACACCCCTAGGGAACTTATCAGTGTAAGTTAGAGCTGATTGGATATACTGCTACACGTGACTGAAAATGAACGATTTTAATTGGTTTTCTATTGATGCCAGAAATTTTCGTCTTAATTGTCTCTTTTAAGCATACAAGAAGCTGGCTTGTTTTTCTACTTGCTCCAAGTACAGCAACTTTCATTTTTATATTATTCCTATATTTATTTTATTTTCTTTATTAACTTTTTAATTTTTAATTTTTCTTTTCTTTTTAATACTTACTTCTTTTTCTTTATTTTCAATCTGTCTTGTCTTTCTTAACTATATTCTTTTTCTCAATTTTTATCTATACCTTTTCTATTTCTAGTCTATACTCCAATTTCATTGGTTTTCGTACATATTCCCGTCATTCCCCGTTCACACAATTCAATCTTACTATTTACAGTATTCACACTTTTTTTTAATGCCATTTATTTTCTTGTCCACTTTTAATTCTTGTAATTTTTATTAGAAATTAACTTTTATCTGTCTATTTCAATCCTGATATCCTTTTACCATCATCCTTTATCTCCTTATATCCTTTTATCTTTATGTTAACCATTTCTCCACCTGTCTCTTTAGAAAAACCTTTCTTGTTTTCTACATTCTCTTATCCATTTTTTTACTATTTTCATCCATTTTATCGATTTTATCGATTTTATCGATTTTACTACTATTTTGATTCATTTCTGTCGCATTTTCATCCATTTTCTCTATCATTATTTCTAATAAAAACTCACTTTGATCTTTTCATTTTGGTTCAATCCCTGCTATTTTTTATGCTCTTTATTTCTTCTATAACAATATTTACAAAAATCACACTTTTACCTCTTATACCTATATTTTCTTAATACAATTTAGAAAAATGTTTTATTTGTTTCAGTGTTAATAAAGACCATTTATTATGTTTACTCTAATTGATTTAATTTCCAAATTCATATGTAAGTATTATCATGGATGATTTATTCGAAGAAATGTTGCACAGTTCCAAAAACAGCAGAACAACTCCAAAACAAGTTGATTTGCTCTTATTTTGGTCAGATACTGAAGGTTTGGATACCTACTACAGGTCTAAAAGATAAAGAGGAATTTGAGTGGTAAGACCTGCAGATACTGGTAAGAGTTGAACGCTTTTTATTGGGCGATGCTAAAATATTGTGACGCAAAAGCCGTTTCTGTTCCTTGTTTACTCCTTGCCCGCAGTATGAAGTCTAGCGCTGACCATATAGAGACAAACGCACCGGATAGATCCCTTTGCGGCGTATGAGTCGTAGAGAGGCAGTTTTCAATAGTTCTGGAAAGCCCAGAGTATTCTGGTGCAGAGCTGGCTTTTTATAAATAACGTGAGTTTGTCGACGGACAAGGAGATTGAATTTAAGTGTTAAACAGAAAAGATAAATGGTAATAAATAAATTAGAATTGTGAGTTATAATAAATAGTGCCTAAGTATTATATAAATTAATACGTTATAAATAAATTGCAAAAAAGTGTTTTAAATAAATAAACTATAAATAAATTAAACAAACGTTACATCGAGTCAGAAGTGGGATTGTAAATAAATAATGGACAAAAATGGCTAAAAAACTGTGTTATTTAAAAGTAGCTGAAATGCGTCGAGAATTAGAAGAACGTAAATTGGAAATTACAGGGAAGAAATTAGAGTTGGCAGATCGACTTAAAAAAACAATAGATAATGAAGCTTTGGATCCGGAAACGTTTCTATTTTCGGATGATGCGTCTTTTATAATTTCTTCAATTTCTTCGTTAGAAACTAAAGTTTCTTCAGATATTTCTTCCTTAGATAATAAAGTTTCTTCCTTATAAGAAAAGGTGTCTTCTGGCATATCTTCTTTAAAAATCGAAATTTCTTCCGACTTATTGAAATTGGAAGAAGCTGTAAACTCCGCCCGTGTTAAAGCCCCAACTTTCGACGAAAAGATGTCGTGGGCCAATTACCTTAAACAATTCGAAACAGCAAAACTGTTTCACAGGGCTTGATTTATTTAGAGCAAGTTTTAGAAGCCTTATACTGGGTGTTATAGTATACAGGGTGATAAATAAATGGTTAGTCATTTGTTTGCCAAACACAATTTTATCATTTAATTAAAATCATAGAAGCTCGTTTATTTATCGGGACCTCGCTCTGCTCCTCCCGCAAATATTCGCCCGTTTCATAAAATAAGGCATTTTGTAATTGGTTGCATAAATAGCTATTAAATGCGTAATTTGCTATATTTAAATTATAGTTAACTACACTTCCCAGTATGGAAGAATTCTTTTGAAATGTCATTAAAATTGTAATTAAAAAACCATTTGATCTGCTATATTTAGGAATATCTCAAATAATGCATCATTATCTGATTATGTAATGTTTAAATAATAATTATCAATTTCATTTTAATTGTTTACTATAGTAGGCTATAAAAAATTACGAATTGATTAGCTAATAGGGCATGTATTACTGTGTTCATTGTGATCACTGCTCACCACGTACCCTTAGTCATTGTATTTTAAGATTTATAGGCTAATTTTATTTGAGGTTAGTTAACTAATGTCATTATTACGGTACGTCGTATCCTTATTTACCTTAACTTATTTAAGGTTTCCCCTCTAGAAACGTGTTTTTTTGGCTTTTTTGCTCAATCTTAATAGAGTATTTAAAAAGTACCTACATACTATTAAATCTTGTACCATGGTGCGGAATCTTTCATGAGCGAGTCCGACTCGCACTTAGCACTTGGCCGGTTTTTTCTATATTCCTATATTATTATCACGCCATTAAACTCGCAGTAGGCGGCGATAGCCAATGAATTACTTCGCAAAATTATTATGGCGTAGCTGTTATTAGACCCTAACTGTTGAGATAGCTACATATAAATAAACAAAAGAGACAGAAAAAAAAAGGAAAACGAAGAAGACATCAAACACAATTATTGTATATGACATTTATTTTACCGAACAAAAAAATATATAAATTTTCAAGTCAAACCCTATTCCTACCACGTACCGTTTCTACTTATTATCGAGTCAAACATTATTAAAATTACGTTGTATGGAATACATTTATTTGGTGTAGCATATCTGTTATATTACGCATTCAGGTTATTTAATTCGGGTTGGTGACGTAGCTGTCTTACGCACGTATATTCATTTATAGGCAAGTTTGTAGTCGAATCCTACATCAGACCATGTGAAATTTTAATCAAATTGCATGGTTCGTTATAGAATTTGATGTGTGCCGTATTAACAGACATTCACTTTCTGTTGATATGACATCCAGTTTATAAATCGCCATGCGCTACCGTCTCGATGATGGTGAGTAAGGTTTTCAGAGTTTTCTTCACCTGTAAGTCAAATGGTACTATCAATCATCTTTAAGTCGCCCCAAAGCGCCACGGCAAATAAAAATAATAGCCGTCACTTCTTCAACATAAGTCGCTCAGTCGGCTTCAGGAGTTGTAATTTCACTCGTAAGGGGGTGAAATAGGGAGAGTATTATTATTATTTATTCCGTTGTAAATCTGCCACATCGCGCATTCGATCAATAGATTATTTGGCGTTTATGAGTTACAAAAATATGTGTTGTTCAATTTTTTACAGAATAAAGACACACAAAAAACATTAACAGAGTTAGACCATGTGACAGACCATCTAATAATAAAGTAATCCTAAGTATTGTTTTTACTGTTTCTTGAAAAACATTTACAGATTATGCAACATTTATAAAAAGCCTTTAAAGAACCTAATACTTTTTTAATTTTTACTACAACTTAGAGTGATTCTGGTATTTAAAGAATAATGCTCTTGATGTAAATTAAAAAGCTTAGATTTTTTCATTTTTGTTACGTAATTATTACCATTATTTTTGTTTAATTTTTATTTGTTATTTGTTTGTTGACATTTAGTTTAATAGTTATGTATTCGATTATTGTCAATATTATCTATTTATTGATATTTTGTTTCTAAAAACAATTATAATTTCTAGTACGCCAATGGAAAGCTAGAACATCAGGCCAAACCCTACGCCGATGAGTCTATATTCTACATCATTTTAGTGAAAGGCAAACTTAAAATGCGAAAACAGTGAAAGGATATGAATATAAAGTGATGGAAAAATTTCTGTGGGCGATATCATGGAAATTACTCTATCAGTCGGTGTTTTTTTGGTTATTTGCCTTTTTATTGGATTCTTGCATGTTATGGAAGTTTTTACAACTTTCTAAGTGCCTTTCAATGAGCGTAAAAAATGGAAAAAAGACGTAGCATTTTATAAATATAGACATAAATAAAACCACGGTTGCGACCTAAAAATATGGAGACTTTTCAGGAAGATTGAGAACATAACTTTACAAAGATATATTTTTTTACTTGTTCATAAATTTGTTATTAATTGTAGACAGAGCAGTAGTAGAATTGTGACACCAAAATATGCTGATATGCCAAATATAATCTTAGTAAAATACTAATTAACAAATTATGAGGTGTATCTCAAAACAAGTCGCCCCAGTGTTAACTAATCAAAAGCCTTCCCGCGCACGCTATCACAAGGTGCGGCGAAATGTGACTAGTACATCTTAGACCAGCAAACTATATGCATGTGTTTTTGATGGAACACCTCTGTTATCAACTTTTCTCGGTAAGTACTTATTTTTTGTTGTAATAATAGGGCATACCTTTGAGGATTAATGGTACATTATGGTGCATGCAACTTTTTATGGGGTCCATGTGTTTAATTTAGGCAGAATTTTAGTAGATACATGTATTTTACAACTCTGTTACTGCTATACTATGTTACCGCAAGAAAGTAACAGAGTGGTGGCAAAGGTAACAGAGTGGTAAAATCCATGTTAAAAATACTGATGTTTATGTTTTAATTTTTATTTAGATACAGGGAGAGAAGGAAGCAAAATCCTGTAAAAGAAGCAGAAACAAGAAAGAAAGACCTTATAGGGTATCACACGAAAAAGAAGTTGGTCAGAGATATGACACCAAGGGAACATAGAAGCGCAAAGAAAAAATGGAAAAAGGCTAATAAAAAAAGAAGGGAGCAACAAAAAGCAGTTCAGCGACTAATGGCAATTGACACGCCACCAGCATCTCCTGTTGGAACACCACGAAATTTAAGTCCTGCAATGCGCGCACATGTTTTGGGACGAAGAAAGGTTAGGCGCGATAGGTCAAAATTATTTAGAGAAAACCAGAAGTTGCTTACAGAATTTGAAAAAATTAGGAGGCAGTTTCTGATGTACAAAAAGAGATACCAAAGAACTAAAAAGAGACAGTCATATGATGATAATAATAATGATAAGTATAAGGTTTTGTCAAGTGCAATCAAAATCCACTACTCAAAAATAAAAAATTATTCAGCAAAACGATACATCTAGGACATATTCAATGAAGAGAAAATAAAGAAGTCTAGGCATCAGTCGGAAATATTAAAAGAAAGCTTAGGAATTCAGCAAGGGTATATAAGACGAAGAAGAGTAATAAAGAAAAAGTCCAACCTGGTTCTAGTGATTCAAGCTTTCTTTAAACGTGATGATGTTTCACGAGCTACAGCTGGCAAAAAGGAGACTGTCACGTGGAAAAAGCAAAAAATGCAAAAGCGATATCTATTAGATTCCATGAAACATCTTTATGAATATTTTAAAAAAGAGAATAATAAGCTAAAATGTTCTTACATCTATTTTGCTATAGGCCTTTTTTTTGTAAAGCCACCTTCTATTGATGGAAGGGATACCTGCCTATGCAAACTTCACACAAACGCTCAATATATGATAAATGCTTTGTATAACAGAAAACTAATTAAAATATATATCTAAAATGTAAATCAAAGAAAATTATTAATGAAATGAAAAAAAGTGATTCTATCCGATTTTCGCAGTGGGTAAGAAAATCGGAGATAGTTGAAAAATCTGGTAAACAAGTGAAAGTATTTAAGAATGTTAAAGATTTAGTAGAAAAATCTTTAGAAGAACTGATTATTTTCGAAAATACACTCAAACAATTGAAACACCACATTCACAACATCAAAATCCAATACAAATGCTACAGGGCTTGCATTGAAGGTCTAGAAAATGATGAAGTAGCATTGCATATCGACTTCAGCGAGAACTATAGTTGTAAGCATTTCGAAGAGGTGCAGTCACACCACTTTGGTGATTCAAGGAAGCAAGTATCATTACATACAGGGGTAATGTACCACCAAGAAAAGGAATCAAAAATAGTTATTTCATTTTGTTCTGTGTCGGCAAACAATTCGCATACACCACCAGCAATTTGGGCAAATTTACATCCCATTCTACTCCATATTCAGATGAATTTACCACAAGTCAGCACTAGCCATTTCTTTTCAGAAGAACCCGCTACACAGTATAGATAAAAGTAAAACTTTCTACTTATATGTTCAGAAATTTTTATAAGATGTAAGTTTAAACGTGTAACGTGGAATTTTTTTGAGGCAGGACATGGGAAGGGAGCGGCGGACGGTGTAGATGGTTTTCTCAAACAAACCGCAGATCAGATCGTAGCTACAGGCAAGGATATTTCAGATGCATTACAATTCTTTGAAGCTTTAAAGGATTCTAGCAAAGTTAAGCTCTACTTTATAAACGACGACGATATTGATCGAGTGGCAGAACATATTCCAAAACATATTTTGCCGCTGCCCGGTACCATGCAAGTGCATCAAGTTTTTTCAGAAGATCCTGGTATTTTATACTACCGTAAATTAAGCTGTTTCTGCAAGAGAGGGTTTTGTAGATGTTTAAATCCACAAGTATACGAACCCATAAAAAAGATAATAAACCACACAACACCTGGTGTCTGCAAAGATCCTGTTATACAAGATATCCCAATAGAGATCCCTGTTGAATTTGAAGAAGTCAACCATGAATTGCATCCCATAACTATTAGAATAATAGGTGAAAGGACAACTTATGATCACTAAACAATCTCTCGTAAATCTATATTTAATCTTGTTTATTCATCAGACTCTGATTTTGAAGATCAACCATTAAGCACAATAGCCAACCCCACAGAAGGTGGTACTTCGTACCAAAGTGATCCAAGTTTACAAGGTATTTTAATGCATCCTAACAATATAACCGAAGGGGTATATTTTATGGTCAAAGTTTTCAGTGAAAAGAGTAGCTTTTATACTTACCTTGGACTTGCTCAAAGTTCAGTCGATAACGAAGGCGATGTTAAAATTATGTTCTTAAAAACCATAGATGATAGTGGAAGAAGGTTTAGGCCGGTACCAAATGATGAGCCATACGAAAATCTTATTAAAATTGTCTCTAACCCTATAAAATGCTATAAAGGTAAAAGAGTTTTTTATGAATTTGAGAGACCTCTTGAAGTTTTTGAAAAGTAAGATTGATTTTTTGAATATATTTTCTTACTATATATATAATCTGCCAAAGTCACTCTTAACAAAAGAAGTTCTGAAGTTTTAAAGAGAATTTTGTTTTGTTTGATTTTATTAGGTATAACTGTCACCGTAGTTTGGGCTAAAAATGTCCTTAAAAAGAATAAAAGATGTGTTTTATTTTATTTGTTCGTGTTATAATTAGATTTTTGTATTTTCATTAGCAAAGAGCACCACTATGTTACTTCATGTGCAACTCTGTTACTTTTTGAGTTCCCGACATCCTAGTATGCTTTTCCGTTTTTTTGGTACTTAAATTAGCTCTGCTAAATGAGAACCAATAAGCTTATGTTACTAAATATATCATGTTAAAATTGTAACCATAGCAAAATGGAGCAGTTGCATAATTTATGTCAATTTTTTAAATTAGATTTTTCTGAAAGCAACAAAAGTAACATAGTTGTCTTACAGGTCTCAAAATTTTAGAAAAAACAAATAAATTTAATAAAGTGACATAAGTTTGTGATAAATATCATAAGTTCCTTTTATTTGTAAGTGTTAGAAAGTTTGTAATATTTAAGTGTTTAAATATATTAAAATAAGTTTTGCATTAACAGAGTGTATTATTTTCCAGGTTTCATCTATTTTTATCTAAAATAATTATGTTAAATACGAAAAAAGTGTGCTGTTTTTACATTAATCTTAAAGAAAATAGATTAATTGTTCGTTTTCAACACAAAAATTTACATTTTTGTACAATTATAGTTTTTCAATTTTATTAGTTTTATGTTTCAAAAACCTGCACAGAAAAGTATAATGGCCCTTATACGCGAAAAGCCCGGGTTAGAATCTGGGCTAGGAACTAATTAAATTAAATATTTTTTTCATGTTTATTTTATTTTAAAAATTAGTAAAATTCATAGGTTATTTTAAAATTAGTTATTTTGTCTTAATAACCTAAAATATTTTTTTAAATTTATAAATTTTCGTTAGTGGGTCGTAGAAAAAATATACCGTACAACTCGAGTGGATTGTCCATATCAACGCTTATTGAAAAAACTAATATTTTCTCCTTTTTAGGTACAAATAAATTGTTAAGATTATACGGGTTTTTAGTAAATTTAACCGACAACGCTCTACCTCCATGGAGCTCTCGGTAATTGAGGAATTTTAATACAGGAACATGCACCCTTAAAGGGCTTAGTTACCAAGATAGAGGTGAAATTAAAATTCAAAATTTGCCATAAATCAAAAACGGCTTTAAATATTTTTTTTTCAAATTTGGTGGCCAATATGCTCTTTAAGAAAGTTAATAGTTTAACATAAACTAACTTTTGAAAAATGTAACCAGTGGCGCGCTATCACAGTTAGTGGCAGTTTGTCCTCATTATTTTTTACGTCACAGGAACAAACATTTTTTTGTTCTTTAATTATTTTTTAATTCTCTATATATAATAATTTTCTACCAGTTTGTAGATACATTTATTGCAATTTTTTTAAATGATTGTAATATAAGTAACATTTTTCATTTTGGTAATATACTACAGGGTGTTTCAAAAAGGTATGTCATAAATTCTTCCACAGATAGATTATCAAAAAATAGGTGGATTTGGCTATATTTACCTATATCAAAAACTGGCTCCTAACAAAGTTACAGGGTGTTAAACTAACATTCAAAAAAACGTTTTTTTTTGTAAAAAGTTTGCTGTTGCGAATTTTTTTTTGAAATTGTTGCCAGTGCTGTAGTTTTGAAGGCCCAATATTCCAAAGAGAAAAAAAAATTAAAGCAACTCCTTTAAAAAAAGTTGGGGGGTTGGGTATCTTTTAACCCCCCCGTATTTTTTTGTCATAAAGAAACTTGCCTTATCGATCTAAAAATCAAAAAGAACTATGAATTTTAAATTTTTTTTTATAGCAAAATGAACTTTGTATCTTTCTTAGTTAACGAGCTATTTACAATTTTTTAACTGCATATCTAGAGCAATTCGTCCGTCCTGGACTTAACATATCAACAAAACTAAGAGTAGGTCAGGAGTTATTGTACAAAAAACACATATAAAAATCAGTGGTGTGTCTAGGGCTGTGCTTGAGCCGCCCCTGCAAAAACTATCTCTTTTATTTATATTTTTTGTATTTAAGAAAGAGGAGGACATGTTAAACATTTACTAAATTAAATTGTTTGTAAAATATGTATAATAATTATTGTCAAGTGTTTATTTATAATTGTTAATTTTTTGTTAATTATTTAATTAAAAAATATTTTTTTTAATTACTATTAAATTTAATAAATACATTTCCAAACTGACGTGTATTTTTATCAGTGGCATGGTAAACCAAGGGTGACACATCATTTTTATGGCACCAATCCAATATTATAAATACCCTTTTTACAAAAATATAAATAAAAGAGGTAGTTTTGCAGGGGCGGCTCAAGCACAGCCCTAGTACACACCACTGATTTTTATATGCGTTTTTTGTACAATAACTCCTGACCTACTCTTAGTTTTGTTAATATGCATCTCACAGAAGAAATGAGATAATGGAATGAATCAAGAAACAAAATGTTTGGAATCCATCTGAGATTACAGCAAAGAGTTTATAAACAAAATTATCCTTCTTAATTTTGCTACAGGGTGATTTGAAGTTGCGATAAAACAACATTTTGATTTACCACTGTATAATATTGCCTTAACGAAAAATGTTACTTATTACAATAATTTACAAAAATCACAATAAATTTATCTACGAACTGGTAGAAAATTCATAAAAATAGGATAAAACATAAAAAGTTATAAAACATGAAACTTGGAAAATTTTAGAGTGACGGAATTTTGTGCCGGGGACTCAATTAAATTCGAAAAAGTATTTAAGGATATTTTGATTTATAGCAAATTTAAAATTTTGATTTATTACTTTTAATGCCCTGTATCTCGTTAACTAAGCTCTTTAGGGGTACATGTTTCTACATATTTCTTTGGTAGGTCGTTGTCGGTCGAATATACCTTGTATTTAAAAAAACAGTTAAAGAAAAAAGTTATCTGATAAAGACCTACTACAAAGGAATAAAATAACAAAAATAAATGTATTAAAGAAGGCACAAAACAGATGCCGAACAATTTACAAATTGAGTTAAAACTTAAAATTTGTTTAAAATATAAAGAAACATCTACATCCCAAGAAACACCAAACAAAAACTGAAAAAAAAAAGGTGTAAGAATCTTAGATGGATAGGATATATTTGAAATTTATGGTAGGTATAAAAAAAGTATTGTTGGTAATGTTCAGAACACAATTTTTTAATTAATCCATTGGGTTTGAATCAGGCGATCATGGTAACTCGAAATTTACAAAGTATCTGCCAAAACACGAACTTGGAAAGTATGATTTCGTTGTAACAGTTATATTGTAGTAGTTATAATAATATCATAGCATTTAATATAATAAAAAAATGTTGATTTCATGTGCTTTTTATTGTTGATAAAAAATTAGATTTTTAATTATCCTTTACTTTATTATAAAGTGAATATTTCATAAATTTAGTTCATAAATAATACATAGCGAGTCTTGCCAATAACAACGTAGTTTTTTATATTCAGTTTATAGAGTATCGCAGTCTTCCTTTTAATTTTTTTTACTGTTTCTTCCACTTTCGGACGGCATTGTAATTTATATAGGAAGTAACTAAGACTTTAAGCAGCACATTCATTCATTTTTATTATCGATATATTGCAACCTTGACGTCAACTAAATAAACACAAAAATCCAAATTGCAAAATTTAAATTAGTTTTATACTTTACCAAATCGTGTATTGGAAAATCGACTCAGAAACCGATTTGTCCATTGTGTCAACACAGTTATGAGTCAGTAGACAACAAAATTGACACCAGAAAAATAATTTAACTGCTTTATACAGCGATTTTAAACATAAAAAAAAGAAAATAGGTACTAAAATAAAAATAGAACATAAGTTAGGATGCAGATTCAACTTTTTGATGCAGTTAATTTTAAACCTTGTACTCAAAATATCAACATTTCTTAATAATAATAATAATAATAATAATAATTTATTCACAAAAGGTACAATTTATAATATATTTACATATACAAAAACTATAGTGAATAAATAAAAAAACTCCACAGGAGGCAGGGCCTGTAAGTAGAGTGTATAAAATTATAAAAATGTGTATTTAAATTCAATTTAAAAAGGAAGGTTAATAACTAAAAACACTAACACTAAAGAACATATAAAACTATAATGCGGGAAAGAAAGTATTATTAAATCGTGAGAAGTCGAGGAGGATCTAAAGAGTATTAAAAATTGATTCTTCTATTTTTTATATTATTCAGTAATTTGACTGGCCTTTTGATGAATCCAGTTTTGAATTTCTATCCGGGGTATTTGCAGAAGCTAGTTTAGTTTTAAAAGCATAATTTGAATTTTCATTTTTTATATCAGCTGGAACTTTATTATATAATTTAGGACCGAGGTAAGTATAGTTTCTTTGTACTATGTTCTTTTCAGCTTTAGGAATATGTGCTAAATTTTATGTAACAGCTCGGGTTGAGTAGGCATGACTAATTTTTTTTAATTCATTTTTATGAAGATGTTGATATATTAGAACGATTTTAGTGAACAGTTTTAGAATATTCATTATTTTAGTTTCTAAAAATAAATCATTTACGGAATACGTAAATGGTTTTTTAAAAATAATTTTAAATAAAAGTTTTTGTACTACTTCTACGTCATGTAAATGAGTCTCTAGTGCGCTTCCCCATGCTATGAGGCCATATGAAAGATGAGATTCTATTAATGAATAGTGCAAAACTCTCAACTGTGAATCATCCAAAATATCACGAAATTTCCTAAATTTATACAATAAGCTTCTAAATTATTTTGTAACATACTGGCATTGATTATCCCATTTTAAATGTTGGTCGACCATGACTCCCAAATATTTTATGTAATTAGTATTTTTAATTTCTATTAATTAATTATTTATACTGATTGTGAGTTTAATCATACTGTAAGTTGGTAAGTTAAAGGAATATGATGCAAAAGCTAGATAGTTAGTTTTGGAATAATTCACAGTTAACAGCTTATCACTAAACCATTCAAACACTTTTTTTAGATCTGACTCGACCTTATCCTTCAGAGTATTCCAGCAAGTATCATAATAGATAATAACTGTATCGTCAGCAAAACTAGTGAAACTTCCCATATTAGAGGTAAAATAAAGATCATTTATGTATAAATTAAAAAGTGTTGGTCCTAAAACTGTCCCTTGAGGTACACCACATTTAACTGTTCTCATTTCACTTTATTTTCCATTTATTATAACACATTGTTGTCGACCACTCAAGTAACTGGTCATAAGATTGTTTACTATGCCTCTAAAACCAAAACATTCCAGTGTGTGGATAAGTTGAGTATGGTCAACCGTATCAAACGCTTTATCTAAATCAACAAAAATACCAATTGCGGGTAATTTTTTGTCTATATGATTTGATATTTCGGATGTAACCTTAACAATTGCATCTTGCGTTGATTTATTTATTCTAAAACCAAACTGTTTATCTGCGAGTAAATTAAATTTTGCCAAGTAATTATCCATTCTGATTTTTAGAATTTTTTCGAATATTTTTGCTATAGTTGATATTATGGATATAGGTCTATAATTGCTCACACTCATCATATCCCCACTCTTAAACAATGGTTTTATTGTAGCCACTTTAAATAGATCTGGAACAGTACCCTTTGTGAAGCATAATTAACTCAACGATATCATTTTACTGTGAAAATACCTCTTATAAGCTCAATTGACGTCCTAACCACATTTTTTAAATATTTTATCACTGGAATTATTTTAAATTGGTAGGCATAAATACTTAGTTTAAATTCATTATTTTATCATTATTTTATTTGCTAAATATAATTTTCATACATTTATGGTACATATTTATGAAATAAGAAGACGAACAGATCATCAAAACATCGACAATTTAAAAAAGCCTCCAACGATTTATATGTCCTGTTTCTCTTATTCTTGATAACAATATATCAAGTAGAACGCTGTTTTGTTTTTAATTTAGAACACAATAGAAATAGTTTAGTAAGAAAACATATCTAGAAATGACAATTAATTTCCTCTGATACCATGGATAAAAGTCTAATTTTTATAAATAGAAGTTAAATTAAAAAAATATCGCAGCTTACCTACTTATTTTTATTTAAAATATTAAATATTTTTTAAGATAATTAGGTTAAATTTTTATCACGTTATGTTAAAAAAAAAAAGATAATAAAAAACTTTTAAGCAATCCATCAAAAATAATTTAACCCGCTTAACAGAAACTCCATTTCAACTTCAACAAATCAAATCATATTTTAAAGTTTGCGCAGTTAGTAGTATAATTCGTAGCTTATCCTATCCTCGAATTTTTCACAACTCCCAAATTGCCGTCATAAATATAATCTCAATCAGACTCAACTCCCACATCTCACTGAAACTCACAAATCACTCGTACCTGTCACTCTGTACTTCCTAGAATGCAGCTGCACCGGACTGTATCGAAAATAATCGTACGCGTGATACATTCCAAGGAGAGCGCGAAACTCCCTAACTCCCAAAGTCCCAAGCGCAACTCCCAACACCCCGATCTCGAGTTAGGAGTTAACTGCAGCACGGAGGCTGTCCGTACATCCGTTCGGGCGGTCTCGGAGTCGGAGGTTGCCGAATATCGGGCACAGGATCGAACTCATCTCAGAAATATTAATTTTTAAGAAATTTTTTAGCAATTATTTTTTGGAAATTCTTTGGAAAATCTTATCGACTTTGCAATTTCACACAACTTACTATTACTTATGGACATATAAATTTGTTGAAGTTTTGTTTTTCATGTTATTAAATGGTCTTTTAGGTTAGCAAGTATTTATAAATAATAATAATAACGTTTATTCAGATAAATAATTACAATAAAATAATACATCATTTAATTTATTACTTAGAATAAACAAAAGAAAGAAACCCGCAAAGGTAAGCCTGTGCGGGGGCGATATTTTCCCCGTTCAGAGTATTAAATTAAATGAAATTAAATTAACCAAATTAAAATATTTAAAAATAACATTAAAAATGTGTTAAAATTAACGGTATATACATGCTTATTAAATTTTAACAAACTAGTAAAATAATAAACCTATTTAATTAAAAATGTTGTACAAAATAAATAGTGATTAAAATAAACAAATTAGAAATTAGGATGAACATTAGTTGCGCTTACAAATAAAAATTCAAAACTTAAATATTTGTATATGTAAATAATATTTTTATAACTTTTTCTATTTTATATTTCTAATATACTGCTACTGTTTGTCAAAAAACGTTTTAAGGAATTTTCGGGAATGGTAAATATCCAATTTTTTATTTTATTTTTAAAATGATTGAAAGAATTATTTTTTTTTATTTCAGCTGGTACGTGATTATACAATTTCGGACCAAGACACATGTGATTTTTACCCTAGTGTTTTATACGTTCTTGGAATTTCCGAAAAATTATTTTTATTTCTCGTATTAAAGGTATGTTCGATTGCTTTAAGGTTGTCCCTATCTTTATATTGGTGGAGTAATAAAATTTTGGTGAAAAGTTGATGTATATTTAAAATATTTATCTACTTCTATTAATTTATATATTAATTATGCAACTGCTTTTGAGCAATTAATAGTATCAATAAACAAATAGCGTGAGTTTTAATAGTGAGTTATTATAACTCACGCTGAGCTCCTACGATATTTCGAAATATAAATAGTGTGCGCAGTAAATTCTTGGAAATTTTAAAGTCGATAAATGTTCCATTGGCATAAAATGTTAGAAAGATTTTTTAACAACTGGAAAGGAATGAATAATAATTAATAGTATATTATTCAATAAGTGTATAATGTTGACCATATGACACGAGTGTTGTAAATATTCGAGTGTCCATTGTCCATGGTCCATTGTACACGAATTGAATACTATACTTTATCTACAACTGAATACGGGGGCTCACCGAAAACGAAAAGGGGATTTTTAGAAAAAATTCTTTGAAGTTGTTATAAATAGAATTGACAAGATTGTTCACAATTAAAAGACCTTTCAAATGAGGAGTATTTAAGCCACCGTGTGAAATAAAATGCCAATTTATACAGGAACTCGTCCCCAATTTTGATATTCTTTAATTCACAGGATCTGCAAGCACCCATGACCCCCATAATCAAGGCAACCTTAAAAAAATGTGTAGATTAAGTTAAAGAATTTTGATTTTCGATTCGAGTTTTTACCTTTGTTTCAAGATATTTAAAATCTGGGGCTTCCTTTATAAACCTCTCAATTTGTTCACCAGTCAGAGCTTCAGATTTCTTAGGTTCGTAATTTTCGGATCCCTTTTCCAACAAAGCACGTAATCTCGGATATTTATCAATGTCGACATTGTGCTTGATGTTTAACATGCTTTTTAGCATGGAATAGTTTGTCCATAAAGTAGACGATTTGTATTTACTAGAAATTTCCATAAAATATACAAGCACAGTGTCTTCGGAAAAAGAGGATACAGTATTTGTTTGTTTCCACGGAATAAATGTGTTGTATGCAATCTCATAATTTTACTTCGATATTTCAGGTAATAATTCCAACGACGCCACTTTAGCAGCGTCGCGGATTTCAGGAGGTGTTAGTTCCATGTAATCATCGTCTTCCATTTTTTTAATTGATAAACACTTAAAACGGGCTTAATATTTTAAGTTTAATTTCAAAAAACAATCGGGAACAATGAATAACTGTCAACATGCTGTTAACTAACTTGTCAAACGCATACTAGATCTAATGATTTTTAATTCTAGTGGGGTATAATTGACAAAAATCGTGTAATATGAATATATTCTCACTAGTGATATATGGATTGCTTTATGTTGCCTTAGATACGCATATAATACATCCATATAATGACAGTTGTAGATAAAAGATTTTAAAATTATTAAATTGTCAACGCTGCTCAGTAGGTGGAACAGTCAATTATTACATTGAGGGGAGTAATGTCATTAGATAATTAGTTTTATTGAAATTTATTATTAATAATTTGGAGTTAAAAAATGTTATTAAATGACTAAAGTCTTCTTCAATCATTTTTCGTATGGAATTCCAGTTGTCACTTGTAAAAAATATAGCTGTATCGACCGCAAAACTTATTATTTCACCTCTACATCTCTGCTTAAATAGGTCATTAACATATAAATTAAAGAGCAGTGGTCCCAACACTGTTCCCTGAGGAACTCCATATGTAACAGTTTCATATATGCTCATAGTATCTTTATTTTTACACACTGTTTTCTCTTATTTAGATAACGTTCCATTAACTTATATTAAAACCGCAATCCTCGAATGTAGATCCACAGTATCAAATGCCTTTGCCAAATCAACAAAAATACATATTGCTGGTTTAGATATATCAATAGAATCATTTATCAATTTAGTTAAACTGGCAATGGCATCTGAAGTAGATTTGTTAACGTGGAACCCAAAAAATGGCTCATTAGAAATGAGACAAAGGATCACTGAGGATTCAGTAATTCAAAATGGGATGATTAAACGTTATTCATAAAAATATAGGAAAAATAGAAAAACTTAAGGTTCGTGTCACAGTAACGTCGACCATCCGTTTCCTTCGTGAAAACAATTGCTCCTTGGGCTAAACCAGCATTAAATCAAAAGGAAAATAGCAGAGATAGAAAATAATTTTCAACACTAACTTAGTTTTTGCTTCCTAAGGAGTATGTCATGCTTGGATCGATTTCGGCCTTACTAGGACTCATTAGCAAGACATAGATATTTTCGATTCAAATCTCTAATGAAACATGTAGAAGGGTTACCCTTCCTCGTTATTCATGGCCTGTGGTTGAGTGAGGATCAATAGTAACAAAGTAACGTCATCTATACTTAGAAAACAAAATTAAAGCTCGCTGTGGTACCTAATTTATAAAACAAGGCGAATAATTACCACACTGGCAATTATAAAAGAAAATAAATTCCCATTCTCGAATGTGACCAGTATAAAAATAAAGAAAAAAGAGAAAAACTTAAAGTTCGTGTAACAGAAACGTCAAGCAACTGTTTTCCACCTGAAAACAACTACTTATTGAGCTAATATCACAACAATTACTCGTTTTCGAAATACTCGGTGTTAGTAGAAAATTGAAAAATTATTAGGTAATGACTATAATTATTTTCGTATTATTTACTATAATTTTACTTAATTCAGCAAAGGTTTACTAGTAAAAATATATGTTTTGAATAGTTTCAATGTCAAATCCAGACGGCACTGCGATCTTAATTACAGATTCCAATAAAGAATAATAAAATTCAAAACAAAGATTTTTTAATTTTGCTAATTATTGGATTTCCTAAATTTTACAATATCATGGTCGTCTATAAAACAAAGGTAAAGGACAATTATTATAGCTACTCAAAAAATACTTAAAAAATAGAATCTTTTTGTAAAATATATTTCATCTAAAAAAACAACATATTTTGAAGTCACGCAAGAAACCGTGGACCGTTGCTTTTTTAATATTGATCAATGATCTACCTACTTTTGTTAAATTCTCTAATTGTTTAATATTTGCAGATGATTTTAAGGAGTTTAACCCTTAACTGCATCGCGTATCGTATATGATACATCGCATTTATAATACTGCTACTGACATCTACTGGCTTGTGTAAGAATTTCATTGAGTTGTACGGCTGAGACAACATGCATTAGAAGATAATATAAAATTGTACCATCATTTATTTCTATGACAGAAGATGTATAACTTCAAATGTGCACAATTACGTATGTTGTGATGTACTGGTTTTTTGAAGTGCTTTTGAGATTAATTCCTAGTGTGTAAATTCATAAAAGTTAATATCAAAAACTATTTTTCTAGTATTTGAGGTATGTAGTTTAGTTTTATTTAATTAGTTTTACCGTTTGTTATCAAGAAATTTCTAAAAATTCCTTATTTACGTGATATCGCATTTGATACATCATGCAATGCAGTCGTGTAAAAATTTATGGATATATTTACAACAAAAAATCTATATTAGAAAATGTTCTTGTCTTTAGATGGATCACTATATAAATTTCGTAGACGGTAAAGGACGGAAAAAGCCCTAGGAGAGGAAGATGTGTGTCGCTTATTAGATATGCCTTACGGGAGTGAAGATGATTTATCACAATTCATGAACAATTCAGATGATAAAATGATTGAAATTTCAGATGAAGTTTTATTTGAAAAACTTGATGAAGTCCAAAATCGAATAAAAGATTACACTTCAGAGGTTCTGGCGGACTTGGCTAGCACTTCAAAAGTTCCAAATTGTTTTCCTAGCAGCACTTAGAAAGTTCCAGCTGACGTTTCTAGCACTTCTAAGTCCTCAGATGCGATTTCTGACGATGCTGTATCAAAAATGTTTGCAAAACAAAAATCAAATATTCCTCCAAAATGTCGTATTACTCCAAAATCAATTCCTTCAAAACCAACAATAAATAGAAAGAAAGCATTAGAGGAGCAAATTCGTTGAAGAAAAGGGTCTTTAATAATTTTAGACGATCATACAAAATTTAAAGGAAATTCAAGTATTCCGAATGATTTTTTACAATTACAGTATCCATATAATTTTTTTAAATACTTTTTTGATGATGATTTGATGAACCTAATAGTACAACAGTCTATATTATATTCAGTACAAAAAGACCCTAATAAACCATCACTTTCCCTAAATTTGCTGCAAAAATACATAGGAATTCTTATATTTTCATCTGTGGCACGTGTTTCGTACATTAGAGATATCTGGCACCCGATCTTGGGTAACGATATGGTGAAAGCAACTATGGGAATCAACAAGTTTGAAGCCATTCATTCTGTTCTTCATTTTCACGATAACACTAACAATTTACAAGCTAATGATCCTGCTAGAGATAAACTGTTCAAATTGTGTCCTATCATAAATCATGTGAATAATAAATTTTCTAGTGTACCCATGGGTGAGAATCTTTCAGTTGATGAACAAATTTGTGCAACCAAAATAAAACATTCGTTACGACAATACAATCCTCAAAAATCCAAAAAATGGAGCTACAAATTATTTGTTATATGTGATAATGATGGTTTCGCTTACAAGTTTCAAATCTACTAAGAACAAGAAAACGTAACTATTGATGGAGAGGCAGATATATGAGCAAACCCTAATATTGTTATTCGTTTAATTAGAGGTATCCAAGAAAATTGTCGATATACCGTATTTTGACAATTATTATAACTCCCTATCCCTCATGGCTGAGCTGAAGAAGAAGGATATTTTTGCATTGAGGACAATACGAAGAGATCGCATCCCAAACAACCCCGTTACTGATGACAAAAGTATGAAAAAAAAGTGCAAGGGGGACTGTAGAAGAATTTGTAACAGAATATGATGGTTGTCCAATTTCTCTTGTTCATTGGAACGATAACAGTCTTGTGTGTTTGACATCCAATTTATGTGGTGTGGAACCCATTGACACAATACGCAGATATGTCCGAAATGAAAAACTATATGTGAACATTCGCTATCAAAATCTACAACAGACACATGGGTGGTGTAGATTTGATGGATGCTCACATTGGGCGTCACAAAATAACTATGAAAAGTAAAAAATGGTATTTTCGCTTATTTCACCATTTGCTTGATTTGTGCATTGTCAATGCTTGAGTTCTTTTTAACAGAATAAACAGCATAAACAGCATAAACGGCAAAACAACAATGTTTCTGAAACAATTTCGAATAGATTTAGCACATTCCCTGTGTAAAATTGGAAAGAGTGACACTCCCAGACGTGATCGACCTGCCAGCGCTCAAATTAGAAGAATATCTGCTGCCCCTAGACCAACAACAGTTGTTCGTACTGATGGATTTGAGCATTGGCCAGAATTTGAAGAAAAAAGAAATAGATGCAAATATGATAGCTGTAAAGCATTTACCAATATCATCTGCAGGAAATGTAGACTGAATTTTTGTATAATCAAAAAGACAACTGATTTTTTAAGTGAACTAAAAACTAAGAGATTATTTCGCAGTGTTATTCGAAACATAAATAAATTTTAAATAGTACTTTGTTGAGTTTTTAGTCCCATATTTATTTCCCTAATATTTAAATATGATTTGAACACGTACCAAGGAAATAATTATATTTATTAGTTAAATATTTTTGAACAAATAAATGTCAGAAAAGAAACGGCCAACAGTATTGACAATATTCACTTGGCACGTGAATATCATTTAATAATACGATTATTAAAATCATATTTATTCGATTATATTCATCTTAGTAGAATTTAAGACCCACATGTGTGCTAGTTATTCTCCCTCTGTACAGATTCATACTCCAATGTAGAAGGAGGATGTCTGTTTGTTTAGTAATTCAAAGAAGCATATTAATTTTACGTTATTTTACGTAAGAAGGATGGGGGAGAGGTTAAGGTAGATAAGTAAAGAGCAACCTCATTCTTTGCAGGATGCAAAATAAAAACCTAATCACAAACTCCTATATGACATGGAAATGTTTCAGTTAACGATTCCATACATGTATTCCACCAAAATAATAATCGAATTAAATTACGGGTTTTGAGCTTTTAATTGTTATTAGATGAAACAAAACGGATTCTATGTATTTTGAGGTGATCTTTTCGAAAAAAGGCAAAACAAAATGTAGCTGTTTTTCGAAAGTGCCGAAATTTTGGATTTTGTCAATTTTTCAATTTTGCGCAGGCGCATGTCGGAAATAAATCAATATTTTCAAAACGCAGTTTACGACATTTGAAAGCTTAGGAAAAATGGTAATGTTTATGTCTCTTGAGAAATTTTGATCCGATGCACCGCTCTCGCAGCATGGACGATTGAAATTTGTTTAGTATTTTAAGGCGGCGAAGGTCGAAAAATTGAATTTGTTAAATGTTCAAACACTAAATTCTTCATAACTTTGGTAAAAATTAAGATATTTGAAAAAACAGAAATGCGTTTTGAACTTAAGGGATGTGACTATTGATTCCCAGAAGGGGGCAAGAGAAATCCCAAAATTGGGCATATGGCGAAAGGGCAAAGTGTACCGCGGGCCTAATTTCATTGTTTGCCTATAATGGCCAAACTATTTAAATTTTTTTAAGGCCAATTACAGAGCTTACTCTTATATCTTATCTTATACGTGTGTGAATTTCACCGAAATCGGATTATAATTGGCCAAGATATCAAACAATTAAACAATTTTTTTTTCGAAAGTTTGAAGTGGCACAAAAATGCCAAAAATGCACCCAATGGCTCAAAACTTTTTTTTGAGTACTTTATTGTGTCTAGAATACGATTGCATTACGGAAAATTCTGCAAAAATATTTTATCTATTTTTTCATTGAGTGACGACCAAAAAACACGGTTTTTGAGAAAAGTTGCCTAAAATTGACGATTTTCAGTTTTTTGGTCTGAAAATTGAGTATACCCAAATTTCATGTCTTCTGAATGTGTATACAAAGTTTAAAGTGTGTATGTTTCTTCTAAGTTGTAGAATTCTCCCGACAAAAGTCCCATTACACGCGCTCCGCGGGATCCAAAACTCGTGTATACACTGCATTTCTGTAATTTGATTTTTTTGCGATTTCCAGTTTTAAATTTCTTACATACCTAAATTTATTAGGCCTAAAATGTATTAAATTGTATTTTACTGACTTGTTATAAGACGTTTCTTGAGTTTTGTGCAAAAAATAGAATTACCGCAAAATTAGCCGCACGTCGTAACAAGAATAGCCATGGTCTCGCCGTTCGCTATCCGACAAGTTTAAACTTCAAACGGTCATATTATTACAAATTGAATCGCTTGATAGTGTTCATCGGCATAGATTTTTAATAACCGTGTTCAGCAAGCTCTGTGTACACGTGGTTTTTCGGACTTCTTCGGCAATTTATTGAGTAAGTACGTTCCTAAATTAAGAAAATTCTATCACAGTGCTATAATTTTTTGTTTCCAGGTTGCAATGGCTGGCCTTGCAGAGGGTGAACTTACCCCAATTAGACCGACAGGATTGAAAGGTCTGCAGACGGTCAGCAAAGAGAGGGGGGATGATTTTTTCAGTTCTTTAGAACCAGGTTTTATATTGCATGAGAGGTGTCGCAAACATTACGTAGCTCGACGTTACGGAAAAGAGTTTATTTATAAAACCTGGGATAGGCATAAAAGGGCCGCGATTAACAATGCCAAAAAAAGGAGGATGGAGCATCAACCGAGAAGAAAACCAGATGTTAGAGAACAAAAAACAGGCTTATCACCAAGTTGGAACTTACACTCAGGCTTAGGATTAATTTCCTTACATTTTTAAAGTATACCTTTTTGTGTATTTTTTTGTGCTCTTTCCGATGGCGTAGTTAGTTTTTTCAAATATATTTTTTGTTAGATGTTTTCGGAAAACCCGGAGAAAATTATATGGAAAAATTTTTTTTAAAAAACTACGCCTTCCGGTTCCTGCGGATTCCCGAAAAATTATGGCAGATTTCGCCGCAGGACTTATTTTATTTGAGAGCCAACAAAAAAATACAAAAAACTTCTCTCATGGGGATATAATATATGTCCAACATTTATAATTTCGCCACAAGTTCATCGCAAATTTCATGTTCATGGTTTTGATCAAAGAAACGAAAAAACTTTTTGGTAAAAACACTCCTGGCGAAGAGAAATTCGCGATTAAAACTACCTGTGCAATGAATTTCCGAACTATCTTTGCCTCCTCTATCGATTGGTGCATTTACTTTTACTATCAGAATGATACTTGCCCGGATAATTAACATTTTTACCATAAAAATTTCCGGAAAACCCGGTTTTTCCTAATTTAAAAAAAGTTGAAAAACAGCTACATCTTTTTTTCTTTTTTCGCAAAGATCACATCAAAATACACAAAATCCACTTTGTTTCATCCAATTACAAATTAATGTGAGCTCGAAGGGGCTTTTTTTCGTTATTTAATTGGACTATAAGAAGAATGTTAGAGCATGAATAGTCGCAAATATTATGAGCGGTGCCGCTCCGGACCTGATGTTCCAGCGGGAGTTTCTTTTCGGTTACGGGGTGAATGACGAATCTAGAGTAGGCCTGTATGTTAATTCAGAAGTTGCTCAACAGGTCGGTAATTGTTTAGATTGTGGTATGGACCGTGTGGGATTCAATTTTCGGGAAAGAACTGAATGACTCATTTAGAAGGCCGTTAAAAACGCTGTCGTTAACTGATGGTCGATTTGTTAGCGCAGGTCACAAAAGGGTTTACTGTTAAAGGGGTCTATTCTGTAACAATTCCTTATATTTAACGGCCTTTAAAAATATTGGCGGCCTATAAAAATATGTTCGTATTCGTTAATTTACTTCTGTCATTATTTAAACAGATTTCTTTAAGATAGTCCTCTAATGTATTTTAAAGATCCGTTTAAATAATGACAGAAATAAAGAAGAAAATATTTTTAAAGGCCGTTAAATATAAAGGAATTGTTACAGAATAGACCCCTTTGCGATTTAAAATTTCTTGGGAATAATATACTTTAATGTGAAAAACGAGCAGAAACATGTTTTTTAACAATTAAAAATAGTATAACCCAATATAAAAAGTAAATACCTACATAGGTGAATACAAATTTTTAATACGCTTGTCATAAACATTTTTAATTCTGAGACCCAGCATCAAAAAATATATTTTCAAAGGATTCGAACTCAAACTCTATAGCCCAGGGCTGTGTTCGATAAGTTACTCTCAGAGTCATTTTACTCTTTCACCGTTCGGTTATTATCGAGTTATTTAGGTTCATTAAGTAAGCGTTCGAAAAATCGAATTTTTGGACATCGAGTTAACTATCCGTAACCCAACAAAATAGCAAAGTAGATTTTACTCGTCTTGCGCAATGAGATATTATGTGATATAATTTCAAAAGAGGAATACGGAACAAGAATACCGATCGCAAAATTCAGGAATTGTGGCCGGTTACTATTATAGTGTGCAAGAAGCAGTGAGTTTTTTATCCTTCCTCCATGGTTCTTTCGTGTTATGATAATTTTGTGAAATTAAATTTATTATAAAATTATTAAATAATGCATTAACCTACAACAGAAGAGCATTTATTGTTCGAAATAAATGGACAAATTAAGTGTAAAGGTTAAAGACTTAATTTATAGATTAAAACAAGGTGAGTGTAAAAAAGTATACAGGTTCGTCATGTTCTATTCAAGGAGACTTCTTGGTTTTACCTAATTATGTGATAGTATGTGGTCCAAAGCGCACTGAAGCTCTTATTGTACCTTCTCCGATTAGGTTAATTACTTTAATGTAGAAAAATCCTGAAGCTATGCCATAATATTTAAAAATCCAAAAATTTTATTTTGTCTGACATCTGACAAATGACAAAAGGTGATCTCAAAAACTCAAAACCGTTCGATAAATATTTAACCCGGTTTAACTCTAGCCAACTTCTTGACATCATTATGGAAATGGAAATATACAATAAAAATTTGATAAAGATAAAGAGACAAATGGTTTTTCACTTTAAAAGTCTGAATCGGAAAAATGGATCAACCAGTTAATTTAATATACTCGATGAGACATTTTACCTAAGAAATGGTATGTACATTTAAATAATTTACCTATATAAAGTTATTATCAATCGTGTTACCCTCTAACCAAGATCGTTTGTTGCATACAAACCAGAAATCTTTTATTTTAATGACATTAATGACAATGATTTGAAAATACAGCTGAAGCCGACTTACCTATTTAAACAAAATTACTATTATTCTATTATTTATTAAAACACATTATTTCTTACTAAACTTGGACATGCAAAAGCAGCCATGATTGTAGGAAATTAGTGAGAGCCAGAATACTTTGGAATGTGCTGTGAAATACACTTAGAAAGGGTCATTAAGAGAATTAAGTGTGATAACATTTTACGATATGTATCCTACTAGTTTAGTTCACATATTTCTGTGTTCTGTGTTCATTATGTGCTGCTATTTCAAACTTTTAGTATCATTTGATAAAAGAAGTTGAATATTATTGTTGACCTTTCTAAATTGTTTATTTTACCTCATACATTTTTTTTACTCTTCATACAGTATTCTGTGAATAGTATTATAGGTTTACTTTGTCTGTCTGTCCGATGTCACGTTTTTTGTCTGCACGATAAGTTAAAAACGAGAAATGATATAAACTTAAAAATTTTAAGCAAAAATCAAGCTCTATAAGGGGACAAAGTCTATTGATTTTTAACAAATCTGATTATAAATAGGAAATTAAGGTAAGTTGAAATTTAAAAAAATCCTAAATTAATAAAAAAAAGTAATATCAACGTGAAATGTTTAATAAAAATGAAGCTTTATAAGAATATAAAGCCTATTGATACTGAAAAAAATATAAAAATATTGAGGAGTTAAGGGGGGGTTAAAATATAAAAAAAAAATCCTGAAAAACTGAAAAACGAAAAATGATATTAACTTGAAATTTTTAGCAAACATCAGAAAAAGCCCATTCATTATAAAAAAAAATCTGATTAAATATGGGGGATTTAAGGGGGGTTGAAATAAAAAAAAAAATCAAAAAAGAAAAGCGATATCAACATGAAATTTTTAGTAAAAATCAAGCTCTATAAGGAGTTGAGGCCTATTAGTTGTGAAAACAATCTGGTTGGAAATGGGGGTTAAGGGGCCCTGTTAAACTGCGAAGAGTATCATTTAGAATGCCAGGCATTATATATCTTTATTCTAGTTTGTGTCTGTGTAATATTAAGTATTGTGATGGGACTGATCTTATAAAATAAACATTTAAAATATTTTAGTTCTTATTTTATTTGACAATAAAAGGTATTTAAAAAATATATTTTTTATTTGACATCTGTGACAAATTGTGAAAATGATTAAACTTACAATAAAAACTGAAAAATGGTAAATACCGTTTTCGACTGGTCACACTCAGTTCACACTCGTGAAGTGCGAGTTTTCGTTGCTCAGCACTGGTTCAATTTAGTGACATTGTAACAACCAGTTAACCTAAAGACCAACGCTCGTCACCAAATGTAACAACCAGTTAGCCTAAAGACCATTAACAACTACTGATAGGTTTTTAGCTACTGTTACTATACTATTAAGGGATAAAGGCAGCGCTTGTCACCAGCCCTAGGGTCCTGGAGTCCTGAAGGAACATCCATTCGCCAGTGGCAAAATAAAATAATAAAAGAAAATAATAAAAATACAAAAAAAACATCCCTTAATAGCATATGTCGAGCGGTTTTGGCAACTGACTTAAGACTCTCAAGTCCTTAAGGGTAGGAACGCCGAGGCTTAACATGCTCGGAATATTTCTTACTGGTTTTTGGAAAGAGGTGAGAATAAAATAGGTTAATAACAATAACATGTATATTTAAATATAAGTAAAAAATGAATAACAAATTTCAATAAATCAAAACAATCTCTATTTTTGAAATAAGACATAGCAAAAATTACTACCCATAATTATAAATCTTTATTATGATAAACCATGTTATTATAATATAATATATGATGAAACTTTGATATAAAGAAACCTTTTACATCACAAAACATTTTAATATAAAAAAACTCTTTATATGATAAAACCCTAAAAACTGATAAAAACATTTAATAAGTAAACTTGGGACGAAAATGAAAGAATTGGCATTTGAAGAAAGACTAATGAACTGTTTTAAAATACATAACCCAAACAAGAGATTTAAACATGTTAAAATAAAATAGATATTACCTTTGAAACTAAAACACTACACACACACTTTACTATATATAATAAATACTAATAATTACTAAGTTACATTTTTGGGCATAGGTTTGGCCCAACGGCCGCCCCTTGAGTCTCTTTTGTCAATGATTGACTCTCTATTTATATCAACCTTAACGTGATTATATTAAAAGAAACTCGACTTATTTATTTTTAATGATTATTCGCACGATTTGTCCTTAAATTTACTAGTGCATCTAATTGTTTGGTTTTAATAAATATGTTGTGTTAGTTTAATAGATATTAAAATATTAGATATTTTTGGGATTTTTGTTAAATTCTTTATATTTTAAAAATAATAATGCCAATTATTACATTATTCCCCCGACAGAAAAAAAAATGAACTTTACTTGTTCAATTCTTTTTAAAAACCCTTAATGTAAATAATTTACAAAAATTTTAAAAATTATCTACAATATATATGGTAACCTTACGCTAGCTTCACTGCACAAGTTGCGTTTTCTTCTTCTTCTCTGGCCGTAACTACCCTTTGCACTCTGGTGGTCACCTCGCATCATCCCCTGTTCCTTGACCTCCATAGATTGGTTACATATGACGTCGTTTGGTCCTCGGCTGCTTCACGGTCCTGTTGTAATAGTCTATCCATTTACTAATAGACTGCGGCCTTGGGTCCTCTGGTTGACTCTCTGCTCTGAACGGCCTCTCTGGATTTGCTACTGTGAGACTGCTGCTACGGACTGGCTGGCAAGTACTGGTTGGCGATTCTGGCTTCGTTGTCTGCGTCGTCATGACACGAATTATTCTGTGGGCCCACTTTCTCTAACCGGATGTATCTGGAAATAGCTCTTTCATTGAACCTTAGCTATTCAATGGTAGATCCTTCTGGTTGTTCGATTTGGCCCATTACTTTCTCATGTCCCTGTCATCTTTTCTTCAGCGGATGCATCTGTCAATGGCTCTTTCTTTGAACCTTAGCCATTCTGGATAGATTCTCCTCTGAACAATTCTTTTGACCCCTCAACTTTTGGTGAACCCTGTAACATCTTTGCCCCGGATGTATTTGGAAATGGTCTCTTTCATTAAACCTTAGTCCATTTCATATAGATCCTCTCTGGTCCCTTGGATGTAGCAGTCTCTTTGTAGCCCTGGGTTGAAAAGCGATCCCTCTCTGGAGTCCTGTAATACGTTATAGGACCCTGGAATGCCTTGGTACGGTCCTGGATATGGATTTTCCTGGGGGTTGATGCTCATGGTGAATTTGGCAAAGGTAGTACGGTGTTGATCTCCTCTTCTTTCTTCTGTTTCTTCTTTCTTGTGCAGTGGCAACGTCCTTTCTGGTTACCCTATGAAAACATTATTTACATTTTAGGTTTGTATAATACCATTATTAAAATTCCTATATTAGTTTTCCCAAAAGCACATTTAATATTTCGAAAACAAAATATGTTTTAACTTATTCGACTTATTTATTTTTAATGAACTAGAATATTATCGCATCTCTAGCATTTTTTTTGTCATTAATTTTTTTTAATCTAATAAAACCTTATAAATTTGCGTTTCTGTCCATTTTTGTTTTCGAAACAAAATTAATAATATAAGCTGGTGTGTTATTAAAAAATCATTTTCTTCATCTATTTTGCTGGCCAATACAAAATAAACAAATTCGATTCATGTAATAAACACCCGTTTGTTATTAGCACATAAGCATAGATTGAAATAATCCTTTTTTTTTAAATTATACCTAATTTAATTTATTCTATATTAATAATAATTACCCTTATTGATCTACTCGTAATTTAAAACTTTCCCCTTATTAATTTGAAAATATTATTTACTATTTACTACCTTCTACTCTAACTGCTATTTTATATTACTCCAATAAATATCGTGATACTATACTACCTATTATAACTTTTACGCTCTTCTTACTCTTCTCTTCAATTTCGCTTTAATTCTTCTTCTATTCACCTGGTAGCTCCGTGGCTCCTCGTAACGCTGCATCTCTCTGTTTGTCCCATCCCTCTAGAACTCATCTTGGGTTGATCGGAAAAATGCCTCGATCCAATTGTCCAACATTTCCTCTTTGTGGAACGCTAAGTGGCTCCTATTCTTTTCTTCTTTCTTCTGTTTGTCCCATCCCTCTAGGACATCGCTTGGGGTTGATCGGAAAATGCCTCGATCCAATTGTCCACAATTTTCTCTTTGTGGAACGCTAAGTGGCTCCTATTCTTTTCTTCTTTCTTCTGTTTGTCCCATCCCTCTGGGACATCGCTTGGGGTTGATCGGAAAATGCCTCGATCCATTTGTCCACCATTTCCTCTTTGTGGAACGCTAAGTGGCTCCTATTCTTTTCTTCTTTCTTCTGTTTGTCCCATCCCTCTGAGACATCGCTTGGGGTTGATCGGGAAATACATCGATCCATTTGTCCACCATTTCCTCTTTGTGGAACGCTAAGTGGCTCCTGTTCATTTCTTCTGTTTGTCCCATCCCTCTAGGACATCGCTTGGGGTTGATCGGAAAATGTCGTCGATCTATTGTCCCAAAACTTTCTTCTGGAGCTCGCTTGTCGAATATCTGAAACATTTTGAAAAACATTAATATTATTATATAATCACTCCAATTAAGATCTGCCCTTTTGGGCATTTAAACCTGTTTAACTCCTTTGGAATGTACTTATTCGTACATCTTACACCTGTATGTTTTTTTTTTCTTCTTTTCGTGCCTCTAGAGCACGTCGCTTTCCTTCTGAATCTCATGGCTTGTTGAAAATCTCCTATCTGAAACAATCTTTATCTATATTAATAATTTTATTCTACTAAAACTCATTTAATTCACAAAATTTATTTAAAAAAACTATATACTCCTGTAAACAAAATAATTAATAATGCCAATTCTTATCAGTGTCCCCTTTTTATGTACGCCTTTGTTTATATACAATTTATGCACTGCATTATTATTTATCTAGTAATACCATTATTTGTCCTAACCTTACCCAATGTAATAATGAACTAGTTTATTCTCTAGAATTTAACTGTCAAATCAGCAGAATACTATACATTTAAATATTTCGTACTTCTAATATATCATGTTTATTTTTGAAACGACTTACAATTTCCCTACATTTGTTTATTTTCTCTTTCTTAAGCTGTTGAATATTACTATTATATTATACGAAAAAAAATACTATTTATGAATTGATCAAAACATGTTATTGTTAGTTCGAATATTTTCAATGTCAATTCGTAATTCGTAACCTCTATGTTTATATAATATAGAAAGTGAACTGTATTAAACTCTAAAAAAATTTTTACATTAGCTTTTATTCCTTAAACAAATTTATTTATTTTTTTTAATGGATTTCAACCAACTACAGATGTGAATATGATTATTAAGAGAGACACTTAACTTCTCCCGAAAATTCCAAATAAAATTCCAAAAAATCACCCTTAAATTTTTTTTTCTTTCTCCTCCCTTTCCTTCCAGTAAAATATTAAAGGACCACCGCTCGTCACCAAATGTAACAACCAGTTAATCCTAAAGACCAATGCTGTCACCAAATGTAACAACCAGTTAGCCTAAATCCCACCGCTGTCACCAAATGTAACAACCAGTTAACCTAAAGACCAACGCTCGTCACCAAATGTAACAACCAGTTAGCCCAAAGACCATTAACAACTACTGATAGGTTTTTAGCTACTGTTACTATACTATTAAGGGATAAAGGCAGCGCTTGTCACCAGCCCTAGGGTCCTGGAGTCCTGAAGGAACATCCATTCGCCAGTAGCAAAATAAAATAATAAAAGAAAATAATAAAAATACAAAAAAAACATCCCTTAATAGCATATGTCGAGCGGTTTTGGCAACTGACTTAAGACTCTCAAGTCCTTAAGGGTAGGAACGCCGAGGCTTAACATGCTCGGAATATTTCTTACTGGTTTTTGGAAAGAGGTGAGAATAAAATAGGTTAATAACAATAACATGTATATTTAAATATAAGTAAAAAATGAATAACAAATTTCAATAAATCAAAACAATCTCTATTTTTGAAATAAGACATAGCAAAAATTACTACCCATAATTATAAATCTTTATTATGATAAACCATGTTATTATAATATAATATATGATGAAACTTTGATATAAAGAAACCTTTTACATCACAAAACATTTTAATATAAAAAAACTCTTTATATGATAAAACCCTTAAAACTGATAAAAACATTTAATAAGTAAACTTGGGACGAAAATGAAAGAATTGGCATTTGAAGAAAGACTAATGAACTGTTTTAAAATACATAACCCAAACAAGAGATTTAAACATGTTAAAATAAAATAGATATTACCTTTGAAACTAAAACACTACACACACACTTTACTATATATAATAAATACTAATAATTACTAAGTTACATTTTTGGGCATAGGTTTGGCCCAACGGCCGCCCCTTGAGTCTCTTTTGTCAATGATTGACTCTCTATTTATATCAACCTTAACGTGATTATATTAAAAGAAACTCGACTTATTTATTTTTAATGATTATTCGCACGATTTGTCCTTAAATTTACTAGTGCATCTAATTGTTTGGTTTTAATAAATATGTTGTGTTAGTTTAATAGATATTAAAATATTAGATATTTTTGGGATTTTTGTTAAATTCTTTATATTTTAAAAATAATAATGCCAATTATTACAACATCATACAAACTTATTCCAACCGAACACGCAGTTGACCACCCAGTTCATTGTATTGTATTTGACAGCTATCATCTGAGTAATAAGTAGAAGTAGTACCTTCCAAATTCCAAACAAGATCAAAGACAAGCTTTTATTTTAAACATTTATTTAATATTGTCTATAAAATATTTTATCAACAGATTAACATAAGCTTACTTATGTTTAAGTTCTTAAGATGTCAACGTATACTATGCATATACATGAATTACAAGAATATTTATGGTATCGACCTGGAAGTCATCCAGGTGTGACACAATCAATTCAATGCAATTTTTTATTATTGACAGTTTAGTTTTATTATACTTGGCCTTAATTAAATCTTCTTCATCTGATATGACGAAGAAGTTTCCAATATTTCTTTATACATTCTAAAAAATTAACATATTTTAGAAACAACTCTTTATTTGCCATCGCCATATTTGTTACGACTGAACTGAAACTGAAAACCTGTCTCTAAACTCAGTTCACAAAAGGGTTCATTTTTTTGAGTTCAACTGATTCCAACCGAAAATTCAAAAACTGACCCGGTTAGCATTGCTCTTACGAGTCGAAAACAAATTTTGCACCGTGTTAAAAAGTGCGCACCAGTTTCACCTGTCGAAAACGCTAAAAGTTTCATATAAAATTTTTTACATAACCTAATATATATTTAAAAATAATCTCAAATTATGAAGAAAAGTCAGTTTACTAACTAATAATGTTTATAGATGGTTTTTAACGTATTAAAAACAAAACAAATATTATACTAACTAAAATATTCATTTATTAATAGTTGTAGTGCTTGAAAACAGTATGATGTTGATAATAATAACTACACTTAATACAAACTCAAATAATAATAAAAACAGCGATATTGACTCTTGTACAAAGTTTTGATCCGAACTTACAAATGATAAAATTATTGGAAAAAGTGAACACCCATTTTAAATTATCACAAGCCGCCACTGATGCCAATATCAGATAGAGTTACAAATTTTAACAGGCATTTAAGACGATATTAGCGAGAATATTATGAATTTCTTTGTTAATATTTTAGTGGCTAAATGAGATCAGATGGGACCCCTTAGACCAGGCCAGCAAAAAATGTGAAGTCATAAATTTTATTTTTTTTTATTAATAAATTAACTACAAATTACTTTACAATAACTGATAAATGAAAACAAACTCAATTTTTTTACATAAAAAAAAATACCTACAATTATTTTTACATATAAACATAAATAAAAAAGGACTTTTAATTTTGTTAACACAAATATATCACATAAATAAAAAATCGGTAAAGTATTTTACCCAGAACTTCCCTCGATATAGAAATTGTAAAAACAGGGAACGCTTAAATACTTAAATTTAATCATTTAAAATTAAAACCACCAAACCAAAAACCCTTTTTCACATTTATCTCTCCATCGGTCTTCCTCTTGACCCCACCCGGAATCTCAGTTCGCGTCTGCTCGGTATTATTCGTCAATATCACCGTTATTGAATAATAATAATTGACTGTTTTTAAAATGGTCCAGTTACGCGAACGAAAAGAACACTTTTTATTATTCCCATTCAAGGGGGGCCTTTTTTGATTAAATGCGATTTCTTTTAAGGCTATTTTGAATTTTTAAAAACCTATTTAGGATATGTCATCTTTGGCTTCTAAAATTCTGAGATACCAATTTTAGTCGAAATCTGCCGACATTTAAAAATTATATTTTAAAAAAGGCTGCCCACCCTGTATATAACTGACCGGAAGTATAACTGGTTTTGAGCTAGAAAAAAATCTTATCTGCATACACATTTTGAAGTTTTTCTATAAATATCAAGGTACGTCAAAAACCGTTATTTAAAATAGACGTTCCTCGCGCTTTCATTGAAACACTATGTATATCCCAGCATATCATTCAATCCAATTTATCGATTTCACAAAGAAAATTCGTTTTTCCACTTTGCGGGTATTCTTTTCCGCCGCCAAAAGCCGTTAGCGGCTATAGCCGACTGATCTATTTGAAAAGCAACAACTAAACTAACAAAACTGATGGCTCGAAACAATCGGAACGCTCAGAAATTCATAGGTACGCCAGTCTAGAGCGGGCTGAAACAGGATCAGTGCACAGGTGCATGCATATTCCTTCTATCTTTAAGGGATCATTTAACGCGGAGTCCCAGTCGACAACCTTTCTGGAAATATTGATATTTAGAGGACGAGAAAAGAAAAATAGAAGATTCTTACAAAGTAAAGAGTAAATTTTGTAGATTCATATACTACCAAATACATAAAAAATAGACATAAATGAAGGAAAATGTTTTTATATTATTTTTGGTCTCGAATTATTTATTTGGGAAGTGTTAGATTAAAGAAAATTTAATAACCCGTGCGTGAACTATTATTTAAACGGTAGTGCGTTAGCAACTGTGAGCTCCTGGGACTCATTGTGAACTCTTCATTAACGTGATCAGAGCACATATCAGCGGTATGTAAATGTTCGAACTCAATGCTCTACCTATTAAAAAAGTCCTTCAAGCGTGTGAACTTTCAAACATTTTCTAAACTTTATACAACTTACGTTAGACCGTTGATGGAATATGTCGGACCTACGTGGTGTCCTGATCTGGATTCTGATCAAAAAAGATTGGAAAATGTTCAACGCTACGCTACTCGAATACCTTTCGGCAGAACCAGACCATCGTATGAAGAACGGCTTAACATGGCGAATTTGTGTTCATTTTCCCACAGAAGATTAAGAGGTGATTTAATTGTGACCTACAGAATTCTTCATGGTACTTTTTCATCCAACCTCTATAGTTTACTCCCACGGAATACAGATGAGCGCCTACGTGGACATGAGTATAAGTTGAGCAAAGAAAATTTTAAAACACGTACCCGACAAAACTTTTTTTGTAATAGAGTTTTCTATACTTGGAATAATTTACCCTCGAGTGTTGTTCGCGCACAGTCAGTAAATGTATTCAAAAACCGACTCGATGACTGTTTTAAAGAAAACTAAAAGTTTATTTTTAGTGCTTTGTTTGCAATATGTTATTTGCTAATTACTTATTTAATAATTGTCTTTGTTATTAAACTTGTAATTTTGGGCTTAATAGGATTCATTCCTCAGTCCTAATTTATTTGTAATAATAATAATAATAATAATAATAATATTTCTGTTACTTGTATTTCTTTTTCTTTAAGGGGACACTAGAAGAGCCTTTTAAAAGCCAGGAAGGGGGCATCTCAGGAGAAATTCAAAGGTTTGTAAATAGGAAGCAATGCGATGTTTTTTCTTTCACTAACAAAGGCTATTTAATTTGTAAATGATATTGTAAAAATAAAGATGAAACAGGTTCGTATATAAATAAGGTATTTTTATACCTATTTATAATTTAAAAGCTAAGTACCATATCCAAGATCGATGACAAATTATTAAAAATATATATTGTTAAAATTGGTTATTTAATTGTTTCTAATTTGACTTGTTTTGTTTCAGATCACTATTGTACCCGTTATTACAATTTTATCTTTTAAGAAGATTTAAATTTAAATAATAATTTCGTAGCCAATTACAAAGTAAGTCACTAACTCAAAGGAATATTTAAAATTTGTTAATAAAGGGTTATATGTAGAACTTCATCCAACGTAATGAAGTTCCTCAGAACTGTATGCGCTCTTGACAGGTGGTGGAATCTGTTCCAAGAAGTTTGAGACTTGAGACAGGAACAGTGTTCAGAATAATATAATATTTCGTAGAAATTAATGTTAACTATCAACTAAACTAATTGTAGTCCTAAAAAGAAGGCCTAAAGAGATAGAGTTGGTATGTTAGTGTTTCAATCAATATACTTGGTGGACAGGAGGGGACTTAGAAATGGCTTCGGTTGAAGCGAATTATATAATTGATAATGTTTTTGATATTAGTTTGATATTAGTTCACTTTTCATCTGATATCCTAATATTAAACCAATCAATCGTCGTCGTCGTCGTCGTCGTCGTCGTCGTCGTCGTCGTCGTCGTCGTCGTCATCGTCGTCGTCGTCGTCGTCGTCGTCGTCGTCGTCGTCGTCGTCGTCTTCATGAACGTCGCCGTGTCATTGTTGATATTTTTTTTACCATAATATGATTTTGATTAAAATTCCCATTCAAAAATATGTACCTATTTTCGCTCTTATGACAAACAAATTTATATAATTGCTGAAAAGCCCTTTTTCTTTCAAAGCCCGAGTTGCGTCTTATCTGTGAAGTCAGTCAAAGTACAATACAGGGTGTTCCATCTCCGTATCTTTCTTATCCCATAGTAATTGGAAAAATTGTTTTATTATGCTTAGAATCAAAAAAATCAAAACTGCGTTTTTTAAATCAAATGTTCAAATTGTCCTCCATTGACTTCCATACAATAATAAATTCTCTCGAACTAATAAATTATAAAAAATCAAAACATTTTCTTAACTTGCCTTCATTTTTTGTTCTTCGAAAGTGTTTATCACGTTTCTTCGATCATTTCATGTATTAAAAATCAGTTACTACTTTGCTGATTTGCTTACAATTTTAAAAATAAATTATGGTGTACACATTGCAAGAACGTGTTGAGCTGGTTAGCATGTACTACCAAAATCAAAATGGTGCCCGAGCGGCTGCAAGGATATTTAACCGAAACCATCCTGAACGTAGCGTTCGCCATAAGAAGAACGTAATGGAATTGATTTCAAAATTTGTTGAGACGGGTTCAGTAATGGATAAAAAAAGGGCACCCATTGGAATTGCTAATGATGAAGGAGCAACTGTGGCGGTATTGGGACATGTCTATAGCAATCAACCATGCCATAATTATGATAAACCATTATGATAACCCATTTAAATGTTGCAAATTATCAAATATCTATTTCAGAAATATTTGAACATCTGAGCTGTTTAGATATGAGTAAGGGATCAGGTCCTGATGGCTTTCCACCTTCCTTATTGAAAACTTGTTGTTATGTTATATCCCGTCCACTGCATATTATCTTTAATGTTTCACTTCTTAATGGAATGTTTCCTAATTACTGGAAATCAAGTTTTACTGTACCGATTTACAAATCAAGCGACAAATCAAATGTAACTAATTACAGGCCAATATGCATTCAAAGTGTGATTCCTAAACTCTTTGATAGTATTATTACAAAGTATTTATCGAAACTGCTTGATCCTTTCATCATAGATCAGCAGTTTGGTTTCCGCTCCAAAAAGTCCACTGAACTTAACTTGTTGTCTTATGTTGATTACTTATCGAATGCCTTGGATTCTAATGATCAAGTTCATGCTATATACACTGATTTTTCAAAGGCATTCGACAGAGTTAACCACAATTGCTTGATTGGAAAGCTTAGTAACATTGGCATTGGTGGTAATCTTCTGAAATAGATCGAATGCTTTATAACAAACCGCATTAAAATTGTTCGTGTTTCTGGTTTCTTATCCTCTGGCTTTACCACTACATCTGGTGTCCCTAAAGGTTCACATTTGGGACCTCTACTTTTTAATATATATAACAATGACATCCAAAATTGTTTTAAGAATTCTCAGTTCCTTTGCTTTGCTGATGATTTAAAATTATTCATGCGTGTAAATTCCTTACGTGATTGTATTTGCCTTCAAAAAGACTTGGATAACTTGGTCCAATGGTGTAGTACTAATGGAATGGAATTAAATACAAGTAAATGTCATGCAATCAATTTCAACAGAAAACATAGTCCTATTGAATATATCTATAAAATCAATGACATAACACTGGATACTATTACAGAGGTAAAAGATTTGGGTGTGATATTAGACTCCACCCTTTCTTTTCAAACTCATATAACAGCCTCAGTTAATAAAGCATTAAGAATGTTGGGTTTCCTTAGAAGAACTACTTCTGATTTTCATAATGTGATGTGTTTAAAGATTCTTTATTGTGCCTTAGTTAGACCTTATATTGAATATGCTTCTTCTGTATAGCATCCTTTTTATGTATATCTAATCCATAATATAGAACAGGTTCAAAGAAAATTTTTACGCATTGTTGCATTTAAATCGGGTATTGTCCCGGTCAACTTCAGATACAAATATGACGAATTACACACACTTTGTCATCTTGAGACCCTTCTGAGCAGAAGATACCAAAGGGATCTTAAAATATTGTTTAACATTATTAACTCATCTGCCGATTGTCCATACTTGTTATCCCAAATTGGATTTTCTGTACCCTCTAGAGTAACTAGGAATATTAATACATTCTCTCAACCTTTTCATAGAACAAATTATGGTTCTCACTCTTTTATTCCTAGAGCAACAAGATCTGCTAACAGACTAAATGTAGAATGGATTACTTCTTCATCAGATTTTTCTATCCATTTATGTATATGTGAGGAGTAATTTTTAATTGTTTTTAATATTTATGTATTTAAATTAATTTATTATTATTATTTAGGATTTTATTACTATTTAATGTATGTAATATGTATTATCTGTAATTGTATTGTTTTAATGGGCTCTGACTCGTAAATAAATAAATAAAATAAAATGTCTAACTTATGCCAAATACGCAATCTGTCCGACAACTTTCTGCAGTTTCAAGTATTGGCCAATCTAACGTTTTCAGAATTTTACATAAACACAAGTTCCATCTGTACAAAATGAAATTAATTAATGAATTAAATGATGATAATTTGGATCGAAGGCAAGAGTTTTGCAAAATTATGGCCGAGCGTATCAACAATAACCCAAATTTCTTGTACAACTGACGAATGCACTTTTTCACTTAATGGAGAGGTTAACCGGCATAACTGTAGAATTTGGAGCGATACAAATCCTCATGTATTTCGAGAAGCTCACACTCAATATCCGAAAAATCTAAACGCTAAACAGAAAAATTAGAAAACGATCCTCTAATAATTGAACAACAATTGCATTTCCAACAAGACGGGGCTCCTCCTCACTCCTTCGCCATTACCTTAATTTACAATACCCTGGTCGTTGGATTGGAAGAAGAGGTCCTATGGAGTGGCCTGCTCGCTCTCCTGTCCTAAACCCTCTGGACTTCTTCTTGTGGGGACATCTTAAGTCAAAGATTTTTGTGACTCAGCCTGAAAATTTGGACGAACTACGTTAACGAATTGTAAATGACTGTCGTCAAATAACTCCAATTATGCTGGACCATGTTAGAGACGGTTTTTAGTCAAGATTGTATTATTGTATGGAAGTCATTGGAGGACAACTTGAACATTTGATTTAAAAACGCAGTTTTGAATTTTTTGATTGTGAGCATGATAAAACAATTAATTTTTTTAAGAATGTGATTTTTTTCATACACCGTTGTAAAGAGGCTTCCAAGCCCTTACAAATGAAGTATCACTCAACTCCTCGTCCATATTCAATTTTGAGGGGTTGAAGCGCCCCATCATAGGGGGTTGCTCGTTCAAGCCTCAAATATACGTCAAAAGATGTCCCCCAAAGAAAATCATCCGACGTGTTTCGGGAAATTTTTCCAATTACTATGGGATAAGAAATATACGGGGTGGCTCGTCTGAGATGGAACACCCTGTATATTATAATTTAAGGGCTTATTTATTCTTATTTATTAAAGAACAAAATTATGTGAAATTGCTTCAAATTTTAATTGATCAATGTAGCGAATTTGGATTCATCTGGCGCCCCGACACCATAGTCGTTGATTTCGAAAAAGGAATCATTCTGCTGTTACAACCATTTTTCCACATACCAAAATTATAGGATGTAGATTCCATTTGGCACAAGCTTGGTAAGAACACATTTATTTCAATCTCTTGTTTTTTAAAAATCCATTTTTACTTTTCCTCAATTATACATAGGTATACAATGTGTCCCAAAAAGTTTTATACAAATGGGAAAAAAGTTTATCTTACATTTCATAAAAAAATTATTCTTTATGAAAATCTCTGCATGTTCTAAAACCTAAAGTAGAACCATCAATTATCAACATTTTTATAGTCGTATACACGGTATGGTAGGTATCTTGATTTTTGAAGTTGTAAAAAAAATTTGTTTAGAATTAAATTTAAAGTTAAAGTAAACAAATTTAAAAAAACAAATAAAATAAAATCAACAATTTTACGTATATTATGTGATAATAATTATTATCAACTTTGATATTTTCAAAAACAAAGATACTGTACTCTTGCTCAATATTCATATTTTTGGACTAACTAGTATACGACTGAAAAATTTCGATATCTGATGTTTATAAAGAATTTTTTTTTTCTACGATTACTATCCAAAGTAGACTTTTCCACATTCAATTCTAACTCGAAAGTTGACGTTTTCCGTGAATTGTCAGTTTGATACTATTTTCCGCACATAGGCGGAAAGTTACTCTTTGCACACGCCTATTTTCATTAGAAAGGTTGTTATAATAAAGCTAATCGGTATTTTAAAACAAAATTGAAATATTGAAATATTAAAAATAAATGACTGTTAGTTTAGAGCGTAGCGCGTTTAGTAGTTGTAATTTAATTTTTTTTATTTGATTCTTTTGTTTGTAAACTTAATTAAAACTTAATACATTGGATGCGCCATCAATTTGCGATTTGAGTACTCTAACCGATGATCTTGTAGGATATTTGTACTTACTAAGAAATATGTTTTATGTAAATCATAAAATTAATCTTCAAGTAAATAAACAAACGGATTTAAATAAAATTTTGGATATAAATAAAATAAAGGGACTATTTTGTCACACAAAATCCATTTGTGTACGTTAAATGGGTAGAGTATAATTGGAGAAAGTTAATAGAGGTTTTAAATATTAAAACTAAATAAATTATATAAGTAATAGAAAGGTCTTTGAGGAAAAGTACCATGTGTACTAAAAAAATAATTTTTCTTATAGGTATAGAAAAATACTTCAACTTGGCCTATCAAAAGAAATCCTGTCTGTGTGATACGAAAATGGTTAACACCATATATTTGGACTTACATTTTTACATCCAGATGAAGTAGGAGATGTATTTGCTTTTGATTTTGCAGAAGATATGCCTTAAAATGAAAAAGTGGTTCAATTCGCGGACTATTTAACCGAAAATTATTTGAGTCAAGATTCAAGTTTTCCCCCTAATATTTGGGCAGAATGTTCTGCAGACATTACTAGAACTATGAACTGTTGTGAAAGTTTTTATTCGAAATTTAAACATCATTGTATGGCTTATCATCCAAATATACACGTGATTTTTGAGGCGTTGAAAAGAATCCAAACAGATACTTAAATTAAAATAAATAGTAGCAATAAAAAAGAAAAACGTTTAATAAAAGAAGACGTTTTAAAAAGCCAAAATTTCATTATTGCCAAAATTTCACAATAAAGAGATTTTGTAAAATGTGTATTGCATATAAATTTAGTGTACATTTAATTAAATAAATATGATGCAACTTCAAAAATTATGTAGTTTTAATTATTACTAACCGCTAACGGGAATTCGAGTCAAGGATTAAGGATAAATTTGAACCCTGCCGGGAACTCCTGTGCAGTATTAAGATACAAAAGTTGAAACGCAGGTAAAAGGTTTTATGCTGACGGGAACTCGAGCCGCCCGTTCAACACAATATACACCAGTACACAGGGTGTTGACAGAAAGAAATTAAAAATAGTACGTCAATTCTGTGAAAATATATCCACTAAAATTGGCCAACAGCCAATGTAAAAACAATTTGTTTTAGTGACCAAAGTGCTTTCTTCCTTAATGTGAGGTGATGGTGTGATGAGTAATATTGAGGCTAGATGGATTGGATGACGGGGTCCGATAAAATCCTCAGTCACTGGACCTCACACCTTAGTTTTTTTTCTGTGCATATATCTTAAATCTAAGTTTATCTTAAATCTAAGTTTTATGCTACAGTTCCTGATAATATTGACGTTTTAAAACAACAAATTGTTGAAGAATGTAGGACAATAATGTCCACTAATACATTTGGATGAGAACTACAAGAGTTACGCAGTAGGATTTTTTACTGTCAGGAAGTAGATAACTCAAATTTTATATAAGAACTGGTTCTTGAATCTTCATTAAATGCGAAATTATAATGTTAGTGTTAATTTAGTTTATCTATCAAAATTACCCTAAAGCGAAACAAAATTATTATAACTGAGAAGGTATTTTAAATATCTTTCAAACGAGGTGTCATTTGCCATAAAGTCCCATTTAAAGTTATTGGTCACTGTTGCCCTGTAGCCCCATCTACGACTATTACGTCACCTGTTACAACATAGTAGAGAGGGTTGCAGCCTTTTTTATTTTTACCTTCCACATTTCATTAGTTTAAGTATAACCGTTCAAATTATACGAGTAGGAAGGGGACATTTGAGCAGCACTGTATATCAGGTATGATTATTTTAGTAATTAATAAGTATTTCATTATGCAGGGTTGAAAATATAGCAATATTTTTAACCCTTACGACGACTATTATACAACTGGAACTTATTTATTAGTTTTGAAAGGTTTAATTTATGTAACAAAAGTATTTCATTGTCCCAGAGTCCAGGGTTGAAAATATTGTAATATTTTTGACCCTTATGACGACTAATATACAACGGGAACTTATTTAATTAATAATTTGAGAAGGTTTATTTTATGTGGGATATTATACCGGGTGTCTACTTGAAAACTTTGAATGGATTTATTTCTAATAAAATTTAAGTTGAAATCTAAAATTTTTCGAATAGGAAACGTAATTCCACATACTTTTTATACAACTACATCTGCTTAATTTATTAAGTATCCCTTTATTCTATATCTATGATTTGAAAGATTAATATGCCCCGCCCTACTTTGTGATGTCACTGTGTGCGTTGCGCTAAATAAGGTGATTGTATTGATTTTAAGTAGATTATTGATCATTTCACGGATCTGTTAACGTGTTGACTTCTCTTTTTAGCTAGAGGCTTTCGCGAAAGCATCTTACTCCCTCGGGCTCACTCAGAAAGTCAGCCAAAGCGACGCGATTAACCAGAGGGCAGTGGCGTACCAAAAATAGAGATTATCACGTATGAAAACAATAAAATTATTAAAATTTAATTTATATTTTTGTGTTATTTTAAAATAATGCGTTTTTGTGAAATGTAATTGGGTGTTTACTGCACAAATGAACGAATGGAGAAACCGCCTCTGTTCGTAAACGCATTCCGTCGACGACTTTCGTTGGCGATTTTCTCGATGGAATGTTCTGATCATATTTAATATGAAAATTGTGAACTTAATCTAAATCCGAAAAGTCAGAATTATCTGAAATAAATTGTAGAATAATTTTGAAAATCCATAGGTTTCAAAAATACAATTAAAATGTGTTACGTCCGTTTGTTTCTTATTTGAGTTAATCTTAACTTTTTTTATACTTTCTTTACATTTCCAAGTTTAACAGCTTCTCGATTTGTATTTTTATACACAATTACTGATGCTCTATTTGCCAATTTTGTTTTATTTTAATTCCAAGAATGTCTTACAGTAATCGAATTATAAGTAGATAAATACGTTCCCAACAAATTTCACCGAAAATGCGATTATAAGTTTTCCATTTAGTAAGAAGGTCCAAGTTGTGTATTCTTGACAGTTTACTAAATGTCATTTAGTTGCAACTTGCAAGGTGCAGTGTGAATTCTAGTGTGATCATGGAAAATTTGGAAGGGTCGCGTAAACGACAAAAAATCGCTCCTTTAACAGTTAATGAAAAAACATTAATATTTAATTGTTTTAAATCATTTACAGACAAACATTTATGTAAAAGTGTTGATGACACAGTGGAATTAGTTAGTAGCACGCTTGGTGTTGGGAAATCTACGATGTACAGAGTTGTTAAAGAAGAGAAATGTGGCGAGTTTCAAACAGCACGTATAGCTCCAGGAAAACCAAAATTTTAATTAGAAAATCTTTTGAAAGAAAGACTTCGAAGGAAAGTGCATGCGTTCTTCTTTAGAAAAGAATTTCCGACAGTAGACAAAGTTCTTGCCACGGTTCGAGATGATAAGGATTACCCTGAAATGAGTCGAAGCACACTATGGAAACTTTTAAAAGAAATAGGTTTTCTATGGAAAAAGCATTCCAGAAAGTCTATTTTAATAGAAAGAAGCGATATTGTAGTATGGAGAAGAAATTACCTAAGGACTATAAAAGAAATGAGAAACCAAAGTCTCGATAAGGTGAAAACCACCATTTTAGCGTCTCTCGAATTAATTTTTAAATTGATTTTTGATATTGTATTAAACTATTTCGCAATTATAGGATATTTCGATTGGCCTCGCAGACGAAGTTCTCATTTTGGAGTTTGTATCACGCACAGATATTAGTTCACTATTCAAGTAGTATCTTCTCATTCGCCGACTTTAGATCCAAATCATTTTTGCTTTACATTATTACCTATATTAATGAGGTTAGATCTATATTTACAGTGTTAGCTTAATTAATATTTTTACGATCCATAATTTTTAATATCTTATTAGTTTTGTGTAGGAGGTTGCAGACTAATGAAGACTAAACGACCATTGATTTTTCTCGCTATTTATTTAGCTATTAGATATCATGGCTCTAAAACTAAATTATCTACATTAAATTCTTATATTTTGTTTATTGTTATACTATTTTAGAATTATAATGTTCATTCTTTTTAATACGAAAACTATAATAATTATATTGCCTTGATAATAATGGATCCTAACGGTAATGTTATCTGTACATAAGAATAATTTTCTTTTAAAAAGCTATCAGAAGGTTTTAATAACATAATTTAAAACATTAAATGATATGATAGTAAAAGTACGAGTAAAAGAAGATAGAATAGTCCAGAAATGTCTGGAAACGTCATTATTTGTCAAGAAAATTCTAGGAATTTCGAGAAGGTTCAAGAAAGGTCAAGCAAGCTTTATAAGTCGAGGATCCTGACGTCAGTTTTCAGTTTTATAATAGACATTATACGTTAATGTTATTAGTTGTATATTGAGATACCAAAAACCTACGTAACAATATTTTAAACCGTCTCTTTTCTTGGATATCTAACCAAAACTTACATTAAACTTATACAGGGTGTTTCCGAACTTGGCGTCCAAATTTGTAGGGGTGGTAGTTCGCATAATTTGAGAGCGATTGGCATATTTCATTTTTCTAAAAAATTATAATAAACAAAAAAGAGCCATTATAAAAAAAAATCAAAAAGCGGGTCCTACCCTGAGCGCGTAGCGCAATAGTCGCCTGATCGGTTACTCATCGGGATTTACAACTCAAAAACAGATGCGATTTGCAAATTTCTCCCTGCGCCCGGCCGGTATCGAAAAGGTGGGTACAGATCTGAGCACGTACGCGTATGAGGCAAGCCGAGGCCGAACCGAATGCCTCGTGCGACGCATTTTGTATACACGAATGATGGACGCACGAGGCGCTGTTCGCCACTGATCCAGTAAATTCGCAAGCGCGCAACTGTATACCCAGAAAATTCGTAAAATTAAAATAAAAATGAAGGATGAGGATGACGTTGCGGACTTAAGTGCATGCTTTATAATTTTATACGACACATTAAAGAAAAAAGGAGGGGAATCGATGGCTGATTTCCTGCCAAGGATATCCTTTTTTTATTGTGTTGTTATAGAACTGGAGTTTTGCTCTCTTAAGATATCACGCTGATTATTTAAATCCAGAAGAAGCAAAACGTTTTCCTGGTACCATTCCTTGCAAAATAATACTAAAAACTCGTTATAATCTGTACGGTGCTGTATGGTACAAATTCACCGTCCAGACTGAGCACGTACTACGCATTGCCTCCCTTTGATGTACCGCCATGAAACGGATCGGGGCGAGGCCATACGGCGCACACAACGAGGCAATTTGCCGCGCCTCGGAAGCCCGTCCACATCCGCATGCTCATGCGTCCTCGGCTTGCCTCATACGCGTACGTGCTCAGATCTGTACCCGCCTAAAGACGTAGAGAACTCGATCGTAGCGCGCGCGAGTCGACGCGTTCCCACCGCTGTGTAGGACCGTACTTATTTAAAATTTTTAATTAAATTTTAATTATTTTTATTTTAAATTTTTTGGAAAAATGAAATCTGTGATTCGGTCTCAAATTATGCGAACTACCACCCCTACAAATTTGGACGCCAAGTTCGGAAACACCCACTTTGACGTCTTCTATATCGAAAACTGGTCTCATAGTATCGGTGTTAGAATTATTATATACTAAAAAAAATGGTTAATTTTGATCGGAGAAATTTTAGTTTTTTTACTTTTCATAAGTACAGGGTTTTGAATTAATAAAAAAAAATTTATGTTGTGGTTCTCTCTATAAAAGAATATAAGAACTGTTTACTCTGCAATATTTTGTCGCCAATTTATCATATTGAGTAGTATTTTTTTTTTTTTAATATTTCTCTAACGTCATATTAGAATTAATGAGATTTTGCAAAAAACTACCGTCATACATTTGTGAATCAACTTGTAATTACAAATATTTTTAATTGTATGTGTGTACTAATAAACAGGGTGTCCCAATGAAAAGTAGCCCATTTCCATTTGATAAAATTTGGTTACGGTGAATTTAAAAGAGAAAAACTAATATCAAAATAACACATATCAACAAAAACCGCACGTTTGTACGATTTGTTTAAAAGTTATAAGCTCTGGAAATGGGCTACTTTTCATTGGGACGCTCTGTACTACTAAAACATGTAGTAAACGTGTGTATGCAACAGAAATTCAATCTTGCTCGAAAGTATGGAAATAAAAATTGCCCAAAACTGGGCAATTTTCAACCCGTATATCGAAAACTAGTCATAGGATTGAGATGGCCACATTGGCACTTTTTGTTACTAAAGGCATTTTCGGAAACTTACTCGGTTCACAAAGATTATACCGGGTGTTCAAATTAAAGTGTTACAGTTAAATACCGCCGAAAATATGCATTTTAGAAAAAAAAACTTTCAGACAAAAGTTTTATAGTTTTTTGGGGGAAATATTTTGGCCAAAATCATTTTTTTATAGCTGACCATAATATGGCCTTATCGAAGTGGACTTTGTTTTTTTGTTTACATATTCTTAAAGTAAATAAAAAAAAATAGAAACTTTTGAGGGAAATATTTTTTTTATTGGACTTTTACTTTTTGAGTAACAGCTACTTGAAAATTTTGCTGGGCGAAAAAAAAGTTGTCCATATTATGGTTAGCTATAAAAAACGATTTTAGCCAAAAAAATTTCCCCACAAAACTATAAAACTTTCGTCTGAAACGTTTTATTTATAAAAGGCGGTATTTAGCTCTAACACTTTAATTTGAACACCCGGTAAATCCTATTGTTCGTGTACCCAGGGTTACTAACCCTATCCGTGTTCAGAAACTAGTAGATTACTGATCCAGTTTTGTGATCGAGATCAATATTTTGTGATCCACTCTGGGAGTAGATTAGTAATAGATCCGCATGCGCACCTCAGTGTTTTATAAAGAGTTAACACAATTTTTTGGTGTCTTGTGTATGCCAGTAGTAGTTTTGAAGTTTTTTACATATATTTAATTTGTAATGTTTATGCCCATATTGCAACTTTGTTATTCAGACTACAAAATGGTTAATTAAAATTAGGGTTTATACTATTGACATTTACGCGGAAAAAGTCAAAGATCGACATTGACAAACGTAGATAATCAAACTCGTTCGTAAACTGTCGGCACTAAGTTCAGTAATCCACATGATCCATCAGGTAAACTCAGTAATCTGGATTTGTTATCTATAGTAGGATTCCGAAAACGCCTTAGATTAACTACAATATACCAAAGTTTCAGAAAAAAGTACTCGGTCGCCACTGTACATAAGAAAAGTGTGGGGTCCTGGACCCCGCCCTGTACTTTTTCTTTTTATTTTGTATTTCATCAAAAAAAGTTGAATCAGATTGTAATTTTTGGAAGCCTACACTACAGGTCTGTGAACTTGGTACCACAACATTGCAAAAAGGGCCAAAAATGTGTGAGAGGTTTGCCCATCGTTTGCCCATTATTGCCCCTGAAATAACTGTTTTCACAATATATCGAAAATAATTTTCGCGGGCCAACTTCCAGACAAAATTAAAAATTTTCATAATCTAATTTCACGGCATAATAGCATTTCGTTTGCCCACGTTTGCCCATAAATTAGTTTTTTCAGAAAAAAAATTAGAGGAAATAAATAAACAAAAAAATATTCACAAAAATGCAATTATAATAATGTTTTCCCATTTCTTTGTTTCACAAATTTCCATAACGATCTTCAAAAAAAATTAATTAAAAAAGGGATCTGATGACAATTCCACCATCCAAAATTTATACGAGTTTATTTGTTATAAAAAAATGGGCAAACATCGAAATGATTCCACAATAATTGAAAGTTACTAAGAAATGTATTCTGAGGATTGCCCATTTTTTAAAAAAAAAATCCTCGTCCAATAGGGGGGCTTAATCTCCGATAGTAGTACATTTCTGTGTTTTCAGTTGATATCAAAAAATGGGCAAACATCGAAATGATTCCAGAAGAATTGAAAGTCGCTAAGAAATGTATTCTGAGGATTGAACATTTTTTAAAAAAATCCTCGTCTAATAGAGAGGCTTAATCTCCGATAATAGTGCATTTCTGTGTTTTTACTTAATATAAAAAATGGAAAACATCGAAATGATTCCAAAATAAGTGTAAGTTACTAAGAAAGGTATTCTGAGGATTGCCCATTTAAGAAAAAATCCTCGTCCAATAGAGGAGCAAGAACTGCTAATTTTTTTATATCAAGTAAAAACAGATAAATGCACTATTATCGTATATTAAGCCCCCTATTGGACGAGGATTTTTTTTTTAAATGGGCAATCTCCAGAATACATTTCTTAGCAACTTACAACTATTTTGGAAGCATTTCGATGTTTGCCCATTTTTTTATATCACACAAACACACATAAATGCACTATTATCGGAGTTTATGCCCCCCTATTGAACGAGGATTTTTTTTAAATGGGAAATCATCAGAATACCTTTTTTAGTAACTTACACTTATTTTGGAAATATTTCGATGTTTGACCATTTTTTTTATATCAGATAAAAACAGAAATGCACTATTATCGGAGATTAACCCCCCCCCTCCCTATTGAACAAGGATTTTTTTTAAAAATGGGCAATCCTCAAAATACATTTCTTAGCAACTTTCAATTATTTTGGAATCATTTTAATGTTTGCCTATTTTTTTATATCAACTAAAAACACAGAAATGCACTACTATCGGAGATTAAGCCCCCCTATTGGACGAGGGTTTTTTAAAAAAATGAGTAATCCTCAGAATACATTTCTTAGCAACTTACAATTATTTTGGATTCATTTCGATGTTTGCCCATTTTTTCATAGCAGATAAGCACACGTAAATGCACTTTTATCGGAGTTTATAACCCCCTATTGGACGAGGATTTTTTTTTAAAATGGGCAATCGTCAGAATACTTTTCTTAGTAACTTACACTTATTTTGAATTCATTTTGATGTTTGCCCATTTTTTGTATTAAGTAAAAACACATATAAATGCACTATTATCAAAGTTTAAGCACTCCTATTGAACGAGGATTTAAAAAAAAATGGGCTATCATCAGAATACATTTTTTAGCAACTTTCAATTATGTTGGAATCATTTCGATGTTTGTCCATTTTTTTTAGATTTTTTTATAACAAATAAACTCGTATAAATCTCGGATAGTGGAATTGCCATCAATTCCTTTTTTTAATTAATTTTTTTTTAAGATCGTTATGGAAATTTGTGAAACAAAAAAATGGGCAAACATGGGCTAACGAATGATTATCTAATGCAGTTATCATATTGCATTTTCTTGAATATTTTTTTTATTTTCTCTATTTTTTTTTAAACTAATTTAAAGGCAAACGTGGGCAAACGAAATGCTTTTATGCCGTGAAATTAAATTATGAAAATTTTTACTTTTGTCTTGAAGTTGGCCCACGAAAATTATTTTCGATGTATTATGAAAACAGAGGGTGGGCAAAAAAGTTATTTCATGGGCAATAATGGGCAAACGATGGGCAAACCTCTCACACATTTTTGACCCTTTTTTGCAATGTTGTGGTGCCAAGTTCACAGACCTCTACACTACCATGACTACTGGCGAACCAGACCTTTAAAAAAATTGTAACGCGCCTCGATAATACCTCAAAGGTGATGTGGAAATGGACCAACAATTACATACCTCACTTCAATTGAAAAATTTACAAATAATTTTTGTATTAAATTTAAAAAAATGCATATTTATCGTCTATCTATGTAAAACTTTAATATTGCACGCCCCTGGAAACATTTCCCTCTGTCCGATAAGCTCCGAAAATCTACAAATTTTAGAGCGGTGACATTCCATTCATTACACATTCCTAAAATTTTTTAGACAAAAATTACATTTTCTACATTGCATTAAAACCAAACTTTAAAAAACACACTTTTAAAGGCATTTGTAGAAAAATATCTATTGGGTAAATGTTTTCCTTGTGTTTGGACTTACCTTTTTTTTGAATCGTTCTTGCTACGCAACTGGATATTCCTTATTGACCGACCGGCACCCACGGACACAATAATTTTATTTAAAAACGGACGGCTTGCGAGTCAAAAAATACGCGAGTTTCAAAGCTTACTGTCTCGACTGTTGACTGTTGTATTGAATTGACACTCAGTCCAAAACTTCATCGATTAAAAATTGAAATAAAATTAAATGAACCAATCAACAATAACTATACTTTATATTTTTGTGTCAAAAATATAAATAAAAATATCAGCATTCAATAATAGTTTAAAGAAATAATTTTTCCTTTAATACCTATGACATTGAATAACCTTCCCAGCATCAAGCTATGGGGTAAAAACTCCTAATCTAAAAGTAAAAGATATTTCTATGTCAAAAAACAAATAACTACTATTATATGGATATTATTTTTTATACAGATACCCAGGTATTATACTTACAAACATAATAGTAACTTAGATTTTTTATCTCAAGAGTAGTACGTAGTAACCATTCAAAATGTCGGTTTAAAACCGGCATCATTATTGTTTTTTAGTCATTTATGTTTTATTGGTTTGCCTAGATTGATATTAGAAATAAACAATAACATTCTTCAGAAATAAACGTAATTAAGTTATTGATAAACTGAGTAAATAAATCATATGAAAATTTGATATTTTTAAGCAACAATCAACACATCAACACTTTAAACTTCAAATTTTAGGGAAGACTGGCGTTCTCCTTCCTTCCTTCCTTCTTGGCGATGACGTTACTTTACAGTCATGTGACAGTTTTGTCACAGAATAACCACTATTCTGTGGTTTTGTGCCAATTACCTATAAAATTTCAAGATCTAGTAGGTATGCCAAATCAAATAGCGTTCATTTAATGTAATGCGTGCTGCCTAATTTAAAAAGCGAATTTTCATGCATGGGTTTTGACAATAGATTGATGAATTAGACAGAATCGGATCTGCCCACTTGTGACTGTAATTTATGAATAAGAAGTAAATACGTAAACTGATAAAGATAATTTTAATAATAAAACTTTTAGATCATTAGGTCTTTTTAAAAGTGTAGTACCTATATCACTTTTCAAATGTCCGGTAAAGGATCCTGAGGTGCGAAATTCACAAAAAAATTTTAAACACTCAAAAGTAACTAGTTTCTATAGTAAATTTTCGAAAAAAAATTTATGGATGAAGCAGTATTTTTCGAAAAAAATTGAATTAAAAATCCCAATTTTACAGGTTATAATCACAAAACAATTACTCTAAATGACAGTTTCTGACGTTTCTGTCTTAAAAATAACAAACGTTGCCAAGTTGTTAATAAAATTATAAGTTTAAGGATTATTTAAATTTTTAATCCATAAATTTTTCGTTTGGTTTTAAAAAGATAAGTACGGTAGTAATCGTAAATAAAATGCAAAAATTAATATATCAACCAAATTAATTTTAAAAATGCAGCTCAAAAAAACTACATAAAAAATTAAAAAGTGAAATTAATTAAATCACTCAACATGTAATACCTAGACAACTTATTTATAAATTTTCTTTCACTCAAAACGAAACAACGACTTCCGCTAGCGTGGCGGCTTCGCCGCCACCAAAAAATTTTAATCCATACCTGGCTACGCCTACCGGCATATATTCCAACGGCCTGGACACAGCTCAAATTGAAATGAAAAGTCTCACATAACACATTATAATCAAAATTCATACATTTTTCGTTTGCTTCAAAAAGATAAGTACGGTAATAATCGTATATAAAATGAAAAAATTAATATATCAACCAAATTAATTTTAAAAATGCAGCTCAAAAAAACTACATACAAAATTAAAAAATGAAATTAATTAAATCACTTAACATATAATACCTAGACAACTTTTTTTAAATTTTCTTCTACTCAAAACGAAACAATGACTTCCGCTAGCGTGGCGGCTTTGCCGCCACCAAAAAATTTTAATCCATACCTGGCTACGCCTACCGGCATAGACTCCAACGGCCTGGACACAGCTCAAATTGAAATGAAAAGTTTCACATAACATTATATTTTCACCTATAACTTATTTTCTTCTCATTCAAACAGAAATCTTAAACTTGGAAATTATCAGTGATAAAAATCAACAATATAGTATGGTAACGTTGCAAACTCGAGGGCCTTATGTGTCAAGAACTGACAATTTCATGAATCACTTTATTTTAGGTTTTATGGAAGGAAATTATGAAAAGTTAGGTTAAATCAGTCAAAATATTGCATTTTATTATAATATAAATAAAAATAGCAAATGAAACGTATTCTTCCATATTTAATTTCAGTTAAAATATTATAAAAAGTAAGTTACTTCAATATATTAATGCTAAAATTATGAAATTCGCACCTCAGGATCCTTTACCAGAACCCTTTTCAAATAAGAAGGTAGATATTATTTAAAAAAAAAAAATATTATTTAAAAATAAACATTCATTAAAAAAATATATAGGTATGGCAAAATTGATAATTTATTTATATACAGAGCGTTTCACGACTAACGGAACGGTCTTTTACGGAAATGCTACACTATAATATGTTTTTGTCACTAGTTACGACATTCTAAACAATATGTTTTATAGTACAAGGTATTTCAAAAAAGTATGTCAAATTTTTTTGAATGTTTAAATTGTCTGATTAAGGACTCAGCGGCTGTACCTCAGAAACTATTTATCATATAGCTTCGAAAAAAAAATTCGGTCAAGAGAAAATGCTGGAAACTACACTCACCGGCACGAAAAACGGGCACCCTATAATTTTTTATTCAAATGCCTCAATTTTATATTTTTTGTATTGTAACTTTTGTCAACGATATGCACGAATTGGTACATGATTTTAAAATGTGCTTTCTTCAAGAAATGTTTTCGGAAAGCTTTTATTTCAAAAGAATAACATCTGTAAACATTAACACAAAGAAAATAAATTTATTAACAGTTACACAATTATCATCAGAAACACAAAAAACAATTTAAAAAACCAGTATTTAACACTTGTCTGTCTAATTAATACCTCGTATTACCTCCACGAGCCTGTATAACGACATCCATTCTTCTATGCATACTGTTAATCAAGTTGAATAATTCATTCTGTGGAATTGCTTCCCATTCCTCTAAAAGAGCCACTCTGAACTCATCCAAGGTTAGAGGGGCAGGTACCCGGCTTCGAATCCTTCTACCGAGCATATCCCAAACATGCTCGATGGGATTTAGATCAGGACTGCGCGCTGGTCATGCCATTTGGGTAATACCAACTTCGTTCAAATATTCCGTGACAATGCGGGCGGCATGAGGGCGTGCATTGTCATGCATCAGTATGAAGTTGTCACCAAGAAATGGTGCATATGGGACAACATATTCTTGTAGGATCTCATTTATATACCTATCCGCAGTCACAGATCCCCTAGGGACCATGTACAATTCTGTACGCGCCTCCGAAGATATTCCAACTCACACCATAACTGAAATTATCGAGGTGCCCGTTTTTCGTGCCGGTGAGTGTATTTTCAACTTTAACTGTTAGAGGGCGTAATTCGTTATGGTATTGCAAAAAATCACTTTTCACCTATAAATGTCCAATAATAGTATAATATTAAAATAACGGTAATTTTGAACAACTTTTAAAAAAGTTTTATATTTATCAATATCAATATTTATTCAGTAAAATAACTGGTAGGGGCGATTGGGAACCTTAATTTAATAAAACTATTACAACTACGGTGTCGTTCATTAGATTTTGAAAAACTTAGTATCGGTTAAAAGCAAATTGATTGCTTAGTAAAATAATTCAATATAGTTCTGATTCAGTTGTTTAAATAAGCACTAGGTGGTGTTGTTTAAACAATATCCAAGTTTTTTAAAAATTTTAAATGGAATGTTATAATTTATACGTTATTTATAAAAAGAATTCAGTTCTGACAAGAAACAGTAAACACCGGGTTTTATTATCTTTTTCCTAACGAAATATAAACAGTTAAACAATTTGTCTGAAAAGTTCAAATATTCAGTCATTCTAGTTATCTAGTATGTATAATCTAGCAAAATTGTTTGCCTAAAATGGTTACCGTATTTATACCATTGTTATCTTTTTATATTAACTAGCTAACAGTATTATCAATCTAGTTAAATTTGTTTATATATTTTAGGTAGTTTTTTTTGTATATTTTAGATAAGCTGTTTTTTATTTCAGTTACTTTCTTTAACTATTCTATTGACATTTTTGTATGCTTAAGCTATCTAGTTTATCTGTGTCGGATAATTTTTTGTGTTAATCACTACAGCTAAGCTATGGAAAAATTACTGACGTATCATAGCCAACTAAATTAATATAAATTAATAATAAATCTGCTTACTTCCCGGGAGACTCAGGTCAAAACCAACCCCCTTCCTCGCAGCTCGTTATTGGGTGCGACGCTAACGCCCACCACAGGGACTGGGGAAATACCGACATCAATACACGAGGTGAACAACTTTATAATTATATAATCGGTGAAGGGCTTATTGTTAACAACGTAGCTTCGGAACCAACTTTCGTGACGAAAAATCGTGCGGAAGTTCTCGACATAACAATCAGTACGTCGTTTGTGAGTGCCAATATTGTTAACTGGAGGGTATCCACCGAACCCTCATGCTCAGATCACAGACATATCAGATTTGACATGAGGACGAATCGGATACCTACTCTCCAATTCCGTGACCCTAAAAGCACAAACTGGAGTGGATACGAAAAGTCCCTCCAGGAGGGGCTTGGAAACGTAATTAAAACTATTAAGAATAGCACAGAGATTGAAGTGGCGAATGATCAAATTCATAATAACCTTATTACTGCCTATCAGGACAACTGCCCACTAAAAGAGAGAAGAGACCTGAGGGGTACTCACTTTATGGTGGAGCAGAAGCCTCGACCAAAAAAGAAAAGAAATTCGTCATCTCTTCAATCGAGCTAAAGAATTTGGCTGCTGGGAATACTACCGCAAATCTCTAACGCAGTACAACAAGGATATTAAAAAGGCCAAACGAGAATCGTGAAGGAAGTTCTGTCAGAGTATATCACATTTACCTACAAGTACCAGACTTCACAAGATTCTCGCCAAAGATCCGAGTCAGGAAGTCGGCTCGATAAAAAGATCCGACAACACCTATACAGACTCTGGTAAGGAAACTTTAGAGATTCTTTTACAGAAACACTTCCCGGGCAGTCGAATCCTGGAGGACAGGCAATATGTACCCCTTCCTTTAACGGAATCGATTATACGACCAAAAAAGGAGGACTGGAACTTTGTTGCACAAATTGTCTTTCCAAACGCCGTGAAATGGGCAATGAATTTTACAAAAAGGACAGGAATTCCTACTGCCTCCTTGTGAGGTTGTTTAAAGCAAGCCTGGCGTGGAGCTATATCCCACTAGGATGGGCGTTGGCGAAAGTCGTGTATATACACAAGGCTGGTAGAGTAGATACCTCCCTACCAAACTCTTATCGTCCAATCTGCCTAACATCCTTTCTTCTAAAAACACTAGAGAGGATTATAGATAGGCATATTAGAGAAGGAGGTCTTCGTGCAAACCTGTTAAACTCCTCTCAATATGCCTACCAAGCAGGCAAATCGATAGATCATGCTCTGCACAATCTAGTAGGCAAAATCGGCCATTTCATAAATCACGGGGAGATTCCGCTAGGTGCCTTCCTAGATATAGAAGGCGCCCTTCCTCAGTCTTTGTTCTCTTCTATTGAAAAAAGAGGAATCGACAAACTAATTTGTAATTGGATCAAAAGCATGCTGGCAAACCGGAACATCACTTCATCACTGCAGGGAGAGACTGTCACTTTCAGGCCTGCCAGAGGATGTCCACAAGGCGGCGTACTTTCACCTCTACTGTGGACTATTCTGGTGGATAACCTGCTAGACGATCTCTCCCGACAGGGGATAGATTTCCAATGCTATGCGGACAATCTGGTTATCATAATTAGGGGAAAGTTCGAAGAGGTGATCTTCATTATCCTTCAACATAGCCCTTAATACGATCAACAGATGGTGCGAGAGGGAGCAGATGTCTGTTAACCCCCGCAAAACTGTTATTGTCCCCTTCACCAAGATAAAGCTTCGACAACTTACCTTGGCTGGGGAAACTATTCCTTTTGCGGAGGAGATGAAATATCTGGCAATCACCCTAGATAAGAAACTCACCTGGAACTCCCAATTGAATAAAACCATTAACAAAGCCAGATTATCCCTCTGGACTCTCAGAAGAATATGCGGCAAAGCATGGGGGATCAGTCCTCAACTGATCTATTGGATTTACCAAAGAGTGGTAAAACCCATGGTTACGTACGACTCTGTCGTCTGGTGGGACAAAGGACTCCAACGGACGGCCAGAGCAAAGCTGGCTGGAATACAGTGGCTTGCGTGCCTCGCCATAACTGGAGCAATGTCAACTACACCTACGGGAGCCATGGAGACCATGCTGGACCTAACCCTTCTCCACATTCTGCTGGAAAGGGAGGCCAGAATGGTCTCCTACAGGCTCCTGAAAGTGGGTAGTCATTACGAAGAACTGCGATGGGACAAGATGGGGCTGATGAGTGAAATTAATAACCACCTCATCATCGGCATGGTCTCGGACTCGCTAGTTCCCCGACAGCACATAGGAAAGCCGCGTCCTTATTCCAAAGATAGACGCATGGAGCAAAGGGGAAAAACCCTCTTCCAGGCAGACTATGCGTTGTACACGGACGGCTACAAAACTGAAAAAGGAGTAGGAGCGGGAGTTTTCGGCCAGAGGCCTAGAGTTGACATATCAATAAACCGAGGCTCTCTGGCCACGATCTTCCAAGCAGAAATGATTGCTATAGAATTGGAAGCAAGGGAGTTGATTAATTTTCTCCCCGCAAACAAGACTATAAAGATCTTCAGATAGCCAGGCAGCTCTTAAGGCCCTGAGCTCCAATCGAGTTGACTCAAAGCTGGTTTGGAACTATATAAATACCCTAGAGTGTCTCGGTGCCCGGAACAAAGTTACTTTGATCTGGGTTCCGGGACACAGTGGTGTGGAGGGCAATGAAAAAGCCGACGCACTTGCTAAAAGAGGAACCGAATCTGTGTTCATAGGACCAGAACCATTCCTGGGCATTGCAAAAAGCACTGCCAAAGGAATTATCTCAAAATGGACGGAGGGTGCAACACTTACGAACTGGAGAGATACCCCAGGGCTAACCCATTCGAAGGCGTTTATAACCAACCCTTCTATGAACGCCTCTGCTCAGATCCGAGAATGGAGTAGGAAAGATCTACGCATTTTCACTGGACTGATGACAGGACACTGCCGTCTGGGCAACCACATGAGAAGGATAGGTCTGCAACAAACATTGGACTGTCGATTATGCAGCGTGGAGGACGAGTCTGCAGAGCACATTTTACGTACCTGCTCCGTTCTGGAAAAAAACAGGTTCCAGATCTTCGGATTTACCCGACTGGAGCCTACCGACTTTAAAAAAGTCTCACCCAATTCAACCATGACCCTATCAATCTAGTTAAATTTGTTTATGTATTTTAGGCAGTTTTTTTTTGTATATTTTAGATAAGCTGTTTTTTATTTCTATTGACATTTTTGTGTGCTTAAGCTATCTAGTTTATCTGTGTCGGATAATTTTTTGTGTTAATCATTACAGCTAAGCTATCGAAAAATTACTGACGTATCATAGCCAACTAAATTAATATATAAATAATTGTATTTATTAATATCTAGATCTAGGGAGACTATTTACCATTATAGACTTTTGCTTATATTCCGTTAGGAAAAAATAATAAGACCCCGGTTTTTACTGTTTCTTGATAGAATTGATTTCTCTTTCTAAATAACGTATGAAAATTATGAAATTCCATTTTAAATTTTTAGGAAAAATTCGAAAAAATGGTTACTGTTTAAACAACGCCACCTAGTGCTCGTTTAAGCAACTGCATCAGAACTATATTGAAATATTTTACTAAACAATCAATTTGCTTTTAATCGATACTAAGTTTTTCAAAATCTGATAAACGACACCGTAGTTATATCGCCTTTACCAGTTAGTTTATTGAATAGAGCAAAATCGTTTGATAAATCATTTGTAAAATTTGCTCAAAATTACCGTAATTTCGTTATTATCATACTATTATTGGACATTTAAAGTGGAAAAGTGATTTTTTTGCATTACCATAGCGAATTACGCTCTTTAACGGTTAAAATAGTAAGTTGAAAATAATTTCCAGTATTTTCTCTTGGCCGACTTTGTTCTACAAATTTTGTTTTTTTTGAAAGCAAAGGATAAATAGTTTCTGAGATTCAGCCGCTAGGAGTACGTTATAAAAACATTAACTTTCATAAATGTTCTTTATACCTTCCCATTAAGGTTTGGTTTGTTTTTTTTTTATAAATTTTAGAAAATCATATAATTTTGAAATAAATTAATTAAGAAAAAATGTTTTTTAATTTGAGTGTATTTAGAATCATTGTTAAACTGATTATGATACTTAGTTTTCTTGAAAAACTTACATGGTCTTCAAAATATGTTGTAGTTATTAATATGTATTGAGCAAAATCATAAATAACTAGCGGACCAGACAGACGTTGTCCTGTCTTAACTATGAATATTAATTTCGAATTCGTATAATTAACTAAAAAAATATTTCAGAAACAAAGTGTTTATTATTCTAATATTAGGCGTGATAGCTCTGAACTAACGGTGATGTGCACTAAGAAATTCAGTTAGAAATAAATTAAATATTTTATATGTATTTTATCAATATAATAACTCCGATCGAAGCATTTATTTTAAACGATATTCATCTTTGACGATATTTGCAGCACGCATTCTGTCAATGTTATGTCAAGTAAAAGCGCTATGGTTACATTAGAAATAAATTATGTTAAGTATTTTTAAATTTTCTAATTTTCCGCGCAATTTTCCTAATTTTTTCTTTCATTAGGACCTTCTCCTGACAATAACAAACACAACAACAAAAGAATTAGCGAAATCGGGCCAGCCGTTCACGCGTGATGCCGTGACCAAGGGAAATAGGGATTCATTTTTATATATATTCTTAAATTTTCTAATTTTCCGCGCAATTTTCTTAGTTTTTTCTTTTATAAGAACCTTCTCCTGGCAATAACAAACACAACAAAAAAAGAATTAGTGAAATCGCTCCAGCCGTTCACGCGTGATGCCGTGATCGAGGGAAATAGGGATTCATTTTTATATATATATAAATATATGGAAAACAGAAAAGGGCTGTTTTTAGGGTTTTCCCGGAAATTATTAGAATTTTTCACGCCGTAAAAACCATCCTTGGACTTCAACGAAGATTAAAAAAAAAACGAATTGGTAAAATTGGTCTAGGCGTTGTTGAGTTATGCGCTTACCAACACATTTTGCGATTCATTTTTATATTATAGAGAAGAAGATTATTTGAGGTAAAATCTAACAATCTTAAAAAAACTAATGTAAATACTTCAATAATTTTCTATTCATTTATCACTACTCTACCTTTTTAAAAATATCGTACAACTGTATGATATGTCTTCTTGATTTCGTATTTAATTGGTCTGGTACATCTGTCATGTTCCAAGTGTCAAAACAATACGGTAACTATCGTTTTCATGAATTGGGATGGGATTAAAATGTGTTTGCACTGTCGGAATCAGGTTGACTTCCACTGTCGAAGCCATATGCCTCGATATCCCAACTGGTATAGGTGCAGACGGTTTTAGTCTGAAGATTACAAGTTCGATCCTTCGTCGATATATTAATTTTTTCTATTCTTTAATTCTCAGCTTTTTCAATTTTTCTTTGTTATTTTTTTACTTTAGGGTTATGAAAGTGTATTTTTTGTATTTTTCATAATTTCATAGGGTGAATTGGGGATAATATTTTTTCATATTTCCAAAATTGTACACTTTTTATATCGATGAAAACCATTTTTTACTGGCTTTCCAATGATATATGACAAGTAGGAAGTTGCTATTTTTTGTTGAGGTACATAGGGGGTTGTTGTTTTGTCATTTAAGTTCTCCCGTTCGTATCCTAGAAACAGTTATAAGCAATTTTTGATGTCATCTTTAGTTTATGAGATATAGTTTTTAAATTGTCGTCCCTTATAAACGATTGAATGTTAAATTCAGCAAAACAAGCTCCTTTCTCCGACCCGGTCTACCCTTAATATATCTACCGATTAAATCTTCAATTTTATTTGTATTTCTCACATTCTCCGTGTTTAGTCCCTTCTCATTCTAGCATATTGTGTACATTTAGATCAAAACAACTCCCGCTGAGTTTAGTCGACCCAATTTTAACCATCCTCACAATCTCACTGGGTAGATAATGGCTTAAGTTTTGGCAAAAACGTTTACTGCCAAAACTATGTCACCGATTTCATTCTATACGGTAAATAAAATTCTTTACTAGATGCCAAACGAAGCAAAGTGTAGTATGTAAACGGAAACTAGGAAAGTAGTTATTTAAGGGTTAACGTCAAACTATAAAACTTCGCCCTAATGAACAATCACGGGGGTTTATAGCATATGCGCATTTTGTCAACAAGTTACTGCGCATCGAAACTGGCGTACGTCCGTTTTACAATAACACAATTATATATAAAATATAAAAAAAACAGAATAATTACAAAATATCTCAATAAAAATGTGTTATTAACTTGCCAAAAGTAATAGTTTCACATTTTTTTATTTATAAATCGTAAAATTGAAAAAATATGAATTTATTCAATTATTTGTACAATGTAAACCTGGCTTTGGATAACAAAACCCAAATCTCGTTAATGCTCGAGTCGACTCGATAAACGAAACCCGAATGATACAAAATACAATATGGCTGTCGATGTAAACAATTCTAAGTGAATTTTACTTTTATTTAATACAGTTTTAGGCATAAATTTAGTAATAATTTACTGTAAGTAAACTTATTTTGATACTTTTGCATGTCTATGTCCTATAAATGCATATATTTGATTGTAATAGTAAATTGTTCTGGCCCATTTACACTGTTTTAGAAAAAACATTTTCATCTTATTGTCAACTGAAAAAAGGATTATTATTCGTATTAGTAATTGTGTTATCCCCAAATATTGAAATCCTTAACAAAGTTTTAATTCTGATATTCATTTTGATAATTATCCTAGATATGCCAATTTAATTGTATGTATTATAACCAAACTTTTTAATCTTTATAAATCTAAAGTATTTTCATTACATAAAGCAAGAAAATCTTAATTTGACGTTATAGAAATTAGAAGTAGTAAATTAAAAATTAGTTAAATCGCTGCAAATGCAAAAGTAATTAGTCACATACAATCAAAATCATGTGCTTTAGGAAGTTTTAGGCTTTCAACAATTGTTTTTTTTTTTCTTTTTGTTTCAGGATTTATGGATGGAACTCTTGTTTTATTTCGCACGATTAAAGAAAAATTTTGTTCGTTTTGTGTTATTTAAACTAGTTGTTTATTTAGAAAATATATATTATGTTTATTGTTATAACCAATAAAGATTCAACAAATAATATTTAGTTATAATACAATTTTGTATTATTTATTTTATACCTCTAAAATTATTTAACATAAAATTTTACATTTTTATTAGCAATTTTTAACACGCATGAGATGCGTGTTAATAAAATGCTATTAAAAATGTAAAATTCTTATATTTTGTCAAAGTAAATTCAAAAGCCCGCCAATTTTCAAATTAAAATAGCATTACAGCTTTTTATATTACCGACTGAGTATTAGTTGTACAAAACTATCCCACATGTCGCTGAAGGCAAACATGTTGCCATATTTATACAAAGAAACGGCAACTCTTAATTATCCTTCCTCCATGTGAACACTACTAGAAAAATTACAGTTTTTTTAATAACATATCGCGTCGGTATTAATTTGGTTAGCGTAAGTCGCAAGACGAGACACTGAAACTTGTACAAACAGTGCGGACTGTGTGCGAAGCAGTGTGGACAAGATAAGTAGAAACCAAGAAGAAATATTTGGCTCACATAAATTTGGGATTTAAATTTGAATATAAGTTTGAAAATGGTAGTGATTGTTATGAATTTATTACTAAAGAATATAGTGTGAATAAAAATTAAGATACTAATGGACCAGATTGCGTTTTTTGTTAAAATGTCCAAATTAAAAAAAAAAAGATAATTGTAGGATGTGATAAGGCAGATAATAGGATTGATTGTAATGAAAATAATATAAATTCGAGTGACCGTAAATTGGTGGTTCTCATCTTATCAGCATTGAGGTCCACATTGGTAAACACTTATGAAATGAGAAATTATTTGTTTTTGAACGAAGGACTAAAAGGTAAGTCGTTGAATTTTCATGTTTGTGAAGCATTGACATTACTTAAGCTAAACCATGAAGAGGTTTTTTACATTTTAAAATAGTATATTCTGTAACAAGGTTGAAATGAAAATTCAACACGAGTAGAATATTCTGAATACGAGCGTAAACGAGCCTGAAGCCGCGTGTATCGAATTTTCATTCCAACAGAGTAACAGACTGTACTTTCTTCACAGACACAGTAGGAGTTGAATATAATAAAATTAAATATTTATTCTAACTTATGTTAGGAAAGTTTTTATTTAAATTATATTAACAAATTTTTGAATTTAAGTTCGCTTATCTTTATTAAGGCAAATTTAAATATTAAAACGTCGCGTAGCACTGTCAATCATGAAATTCATAAGTATCTACTATGCGGGCGTGGTATTTACAACCATTGGAGTAGCTATTACATAATGAACATGCTGGCTCTAGAGTTAGAATTAAATAGTTTAAAATACATAATAGGCAAGTGTTTCAGAATGTTCTTTCAATCTCAAGAGCGAGAATGTATTCTTTCTCTTATTATAAGTGGTTTCTTAAGAACTACATTCAGTAGTGGTCGTGGAGAAAAACTATTTCTTGTCGCCTCTTGATTATGGTTTGCAAATTGTTTGAATTTCTTACAATTTCCATACAAATTTTCAAACAATTTGCAAGAAAGATTTTTTGTATGTAAAGTTTTAATATTTTTTAATAGAGACTGGAATTGAGGACCTATCTATTTCTTGCTGAAGAGTCCTAATAAGGACGAAACCGGTCCAAGAATGATATTCTCCTTAGTAAGCAAAATCAAAGGTAGAGAGTGTTGAAATTTAATTTCTATCTCTGCTGTCTTTCCTTCGGATATAATTCAATACCTGTTGCGGTATTAGCCTAAGGAGTAGTTGTTTTCTGAAGGGAAACGGTCGTTGGTATTTATGTGATATTGGCTTTGAGTTTTATTCATTTTATTTTTAATATTTTCTTCATTTGAAGTAATTGTAATGCGAAGTAAAATGTTTTAAATATATCTCTTTTGTCTGCCCAGATAAAAATATATTGCCCCTTTATCTCTTTAGCTTGCACATTAAAATATTTAGTCCCTCTAGTTCTGACGCCTCTTAAGCAAGCTCATATAAAAATATTTGGGTTAAAACCTTTACCTCTTAAGTCTGTCCAAGTAAAAGTATTTGGTTCCTTTAACCCATAACCAAAAATATCTGGCCCTTTACCCCTTAAGTTCCACTGTATAATTAATATATTTGGGATATTTACCCCTTGTGCCTGCCTGCCTGCCTATCTGCTCATATAAAAATATTATTTGGGTCCTTTACCTTTTTATTCCTAATATCAAATTAGTATGTTTCAACTTAATACTATTAGTTTCACTTACAATAAATAATTACTCAAATAAAATAATTTAGCTGTCCTTGTATGTTAGTAAGTCACAAGTGATGGCCTATGTCTAATTTACAAGACTAGACTTAGATCAAATCAAGTTCAATTTCAACTTGAAAAAGTAAAAAACATTTGTTTTTTCAATTCAGCAAATCAAATCATAAAACTGTCTAAACAACATCTTTAGGTCAAAAAACGCTCTTAAAATAAAATTGCCATTGTCGTTGAAGTTTATTACCCGGTGAGGTATCCTCATCTTTGTCGAGCAGTAAACCAAGCAATAAAATACCTGTAAATTTTATGCTGAATTGAGGTCGTTTAATTCAATTATACATTGTAGGTTCTATACGATTCCTGATTCTGGAAGATTTATTTGTCTATGAATAAATATTCGTTTTATCGAAGACCATTTCCCGAATAATTGTGTTTATATCAGTTTAATGCTGTAAAATTCAAAAAAACTCGATATATTTTTTATAGCCTTACGATATAGGAAATACATTATGAAAACACATTTTATTATATTCCTAATAGCAATAGAGTGATGGTGAGGGTTAGATAGCAAGAACAAGACATTAAAAAGAACGAAAATGAAAATTACTCAAGGCAACCTTATTTATCTTTAACGTGTTAAAAAGCTAGTTAACTTAAAATTAACTTTTGCTTTAACTTTTTTTGGTGGTATTAGCAAAAATATATTAAGTGTTTGGGATTAATTTTAAGAAAAGGTGAAGAATTGGATGCAAATAGGATAATGATAGCATGGTTTAAGTAGAGAAAGAGAGAGAGGCCTGTGAAGTGTTATATGGTATGAGAAACAATTTTCCAATTTTTCTTTAGTTGGTTATCACCCATCGGATTCTGAAAATTATTCCTAAATTCTTTCACTTGTCTTTGTTTCGGCGATTAAACAGACAAAATTTCTCGAAATAAACCTTTCAGCATCCAACCCCATCATGCCTCGCTTGCAGTGGCAGTTTGCCCGCAAGGGCACTTGGGCACGTGCCCTAGTATAATATACAAACAAAAAATAATAACTTACATAATTTATATTTTCCTCAATGCCTATTAATATTTTATCTAATATTCAGTGCAAACCGCGTTGGCACGACACTGGATGACCGGGCGTTGAGCGACGTTCCGAGAATTCCGAAATTAAGTGAGAGATAGGCACAGGGCATAGTAAATGTGTGCCTCTGTTGTTTTATCTCTCATTAGGACACAAAAAACAAGGACAACGACAATATCGCTTAGCAAGAGATGAACACATGCGATGGATTATACGTCACAAGCGGAGCGCTGTCCTGTTTATTTGTTTACCTTCAACTTAGCGCACAAAGTTACGATGGTGCTTCCGTAATGAGTGGTATTGTTCGAGGGGTACAAGCTAAAATTAAAAACATCTATGCAAATACTCAATATATTCACTGCTACGCGCACCAATTAAATCTAATAATTGAAAAATGTTGCTCAATAGATAAGGCTGTAAGAGTTTTTGTTTGCCAATCTCTCTGCATTTTCTACTTACTTCTCCCACTCTACAAAAAGAACAAGCGTTTTGGATAGGGTTGTAAAAAAACGGCTACATCGTTCGGCTCCTACACGATGGAATTTTACATCGAAGTGTGTCAATACTATCAAGAGGATTTGATTAAATGTCTCGAAGAAATTATGAACAAAGAATTCGATAAAAAAACTATTAATCAGACTAAAGGGTTGATAAATTTTTTGAAAGCATCGATTTTAATTTCTGGTTATTTTTCTTCAGCAAACTAATGCCAAATTGCGATATACTTTTTAATCAACTACAGAGTAGACAGCTCGATGCTTTCAAGGTTAAGATAAACATATCAAATTTTGCAGCAGCTATTCAAAATATTAGAAATAATATAGACACGCTAATTCATGAAGAATGGTAATCACAACAAGACCCACAGGAACTAAACTTAAACGACAACACCCAATCAGGTCCAAGTACAAGCAAGAAGAGACGGTTTGTTGAAAAGGAGGACCCCATTCTTAATTTAAGGATATGTAAGGAAATTTGCGATACAATAGTAGTGCAGATAAATAAAAGTTTTAGTTTTACTACCCACCTAACAATTGCAAGTTTATTTGATAGTGAAAAATTTAAAAACTACCGAGGTTGTTTTCCAAATGAGGACGTTAAAACTGTGTGTAGTATATTTCCAAACGTAAACAGCTTAAAATTAAAAAACGAACTGTCCATACTTTACACCCGAGATGACTTTGTGCAACACAATGGGGCCGTACCGTTATTACAAATGTTTTTTGAGAACAATTTGACAATCACATTTTCGAAATCTGTGGAGCTGCTAACTATCCTGTGTACAATTCCCATGTCTAAGTGGAGAGTGAAAGATGTTTTTCGACACTAAAACCTATTAGAACATTTTTAAGGAACACTGTGTGCCAAGATATATTGTGCGCATTAGCCATGTTATCCATCGAAAATAAACTTATTCGGTCCATTCCAAATTTTAATAATCTGGTCCTCGATCACTTCGCTAACCAAAAATCCAGAAGAATGGACTTCAACTATAAGAAATAGTATACAACTGCAGCAGTACGTCATTAATTTTCTAATATTTAATTTGTTTTGAAATATATTTAATTTTCTTATAACCACTTGGAAAGTGACACATATCACACTATATAGTCCTATGGAAAGTGCTCTATATCATACGCGTATGAATAAGAATTTACTTTCCACCCGTGTACGAATATGCTACTTTCCACAGCAGCTGTCACAAAATGTCAAATGCATCATTTCTATTTTAATCTTTGTAATGTCCATATTAATACTAAAATCGATATGATTGTTAAATTATTGAAATTGTTGTAAATTAGATCCTAGATATTTATCTTTAACAATTATTATTAAAATAATTTTAAAATAACTAAGATATGTTTGCTCTTTATTCTGGTTAAACACATAACCGATTAGATCATTAAATTGACGCATGGCCTATTAGCTTAGATGGTTAGAGCGTCAAACTTATTAACTTTGCCATTTGAGACCTGGCGAGCGACCGCGTTCAAATCCTGGCGGGGCCAGAATTTTTTTTGTTTTTTAATTTTTTTTTTGTATAGAAAATATGAAAATTGAATAAATACGATTATTGTTGATTATTTTTTTAAATACATTTTAATTATTATAATAATAATAACCTTGTTTTACATTTTTTGATGAAATTATTTTGTGGTCGTAGGAAAAATATTGTACATCACTTGTGTGAAAAGTGATTTTCCACACTCTTGTGATAGTCGCACTCGGCTTGTGCCTCGTGCGACAATATTTCCCACTCGTGTGAAAAATGTCACTTTCCACACTCGTAATGTAATATACTATTTCATTAAGCGGAGAACTTGTTTTCCTAAGGAAACGAATCCCAGGATTCCTTTCCAGTGTGTGCCCCACTGCCGCTAGTGCCCACAAGCCGCCACTGCTCGCTTGTACGGACTTCCAAAGATCCACAAGACAAACAACATTCAGGCCAGTTGTAAGTTTTATCAACACTTCAATCTCAAAAATCACAAAGTTCATTTGCAACTTAATTCACGATCTCAAACAATTCAAACCAATCAACTCGGTAAATAACTGTTTAGAATTCTGTAATAGAATTAAAAATTTTAACATTAACTGCATTATGGTCTCCTTCGATTTTAGCAACCTGTACGTACACCTCCGTCCCAAGGTTTGAGAACCTATGGGATGTGGCCTATCCCCCCTAATCGCTGATATCTTCATGAATCATCTAGAAACTAGTTACATAATTTCACAACATAAAAATATTTTAATTTATCATAGATATGTCGATGATATATTTTGTTTAATAGAAGGCGGTGTTAATACAGCTTTAAGTATTCTTAATTTAATTAACACTGTCCATAATAATATAAAATTTACTCTTGAATCAGAAAAAGGAAGTTGTTTCAACTTTTTGGACCTCTTTGTCCACAGACGGCAACATATTCTTCTAATCATCTTCAACGACAAAAAATGTATTCTTCTTCTTATTATTACATTCAAAGACTTTATGAATTCCTTTAAATAGATATATATTACTTTCAAGAACTAAATATACTTAAACAAATTGCTTTTAACAACGGATACGATCCTGATCTAATTCAAACCTTAATCAACCAAATTAAATTAAAAAAAAATTCAATAATTAGCCTATCCAAATATTAGTCTCATTAATTAATTTAACCTATTATTCCCCTTTTGTAAAATCAGCCAAGAGCATTTCAAATTTTTTTGTTGATAACGTCGATAACATGAAAGTTTCGTTTAATTCAATCAATAAATTAGATTCCCGTTTAGTCAACACTAAAGATAAAACCAACATCTTACAATATTGTGGAGTGGATATTGCAGTCGCTGCATTGCCCGCTACATAGGCAGAAAGAACTTTTAGATATTTGGGAGTCCGGATAAGCGAGCAGTCCAAAGGGCCGGACAAATCTGCATTTGGACATCATTTGAGATTTAATCAACATAATTTTAGCCCAACTAAAAACTCCAAATTATTAGTTAGCTTGAAGATAAAATATTTTAACTTATTAGATTTCCACGAAGAATTGCCCTCGAAAGAAACAACAACAACCTCTGTCTCAACATTCAAGTCAACAACACAAATTTCATACTACTCCACAGACAACTTAGTTAACCCTTAATGATGATATAAGTCCGAGTCACTCAATAAAAAACTTTTGAGCGCCATTTCCTCCTAAATCCGTGTTAACTCATCAGTGCCTACCTCTGGAGCCATAGCACTTTGTAGTTTTTCTGTTCCCATTTTTTGTTTCTCTATAACCATGAGTATGCTTATTGAGCGACTCTGAACTTTAAGAACTGAACATCAGATTCACCTATAGGGATTGCGGGTTCTGTTGTGCCATCCTTTGTTATCTGAAAAAGGTTCCGTAGATCCCAGGTTGGCACATTAGAATCATGTGAGTGATATTATTGTTTTGTCTTGATACTGAATTGAACTTTTTGTATTTCTCAAAAAATAAAATTTAAAATAAAAGTAATTAATTTTCAAATTTAATCACCCTTTAAATAGTATAACTTTCTTCTGCAATCGCAACTAGGCCTAAGCAACTACACCTCGAGCGAAGCTTCCGGAGTGCCGTTTGTGTTTCCTCCCTAGAACCAACGATGGCACAACGGTATCTATTCACCCCTAGTTGCCGACGGAGAAAAATAGTTTTTACAAAAACATTTCAACAGTATCATATAAATAAACATCTAAATTCACATTTAACATTTTCAAATCCTTTAATATAACTAAAAAACTTCTCAATCCTTCAGATATTCAAAATTATATAAAAGAAAATAGAAAAAATAAAACATCAATAATTATAGTTCTAACCATCTCCACTCTCACTTTAATCACTCCTGGAGTAAACTTGATTTACACCAGCGAGAGAATGCGCCTTTTTCTTCTGTCATCTGTCATATTGGCGTCAACAGGTGTCACCTGTCACTGCTATCACTTTAGCGTAAAATATGGGATAAATTCGTTAGAATTAAAAACAAAAATTTAAAAATAAAAATTTAAACAATGGCTATTTAAACTCCTAATTTCAAAAATATGAATAATATATTTCAACAGTCACCTATTTCATTGGGAGGTAAAAATGTTAAAACAAAGAATAAAAATGTTTCAACCATTCGCTTATTTTAGATTTCTTTCTACATTCAGTAACTAACTCCAAGCTTTGGATTTTTCTGGGCAAAGCTTGCGCCAGTCGGAAACGACACTCAATTATACTTTTGCACACTTTCTCACACTTTTCTTACACCATTGTACACAAATAATACAAAACATTTAGGATTTAAATTTAAATTATGTGCAACACAACATACACGTGTATATGCATTTTGCTTTTATTCGACAATGATCAAAGAACTAATGGTAATATTGTGCATTTAAACATGAATAGAAAAAAATTGATAAAAATACTGTAAGATGCTTTGTGAATTAAGGTCATTTTATGAATGAGATGAGAGAGTATTTCCTAAAGCTAAATTAAAAATAGAGTATTTTGTAATATAAATATTAACCCTTTCAGACCTGACTTTTTTAAACATTAAATAATTTTGTTTGTCTATAAATTATTTATCTGGGCTCATATTACAACCTACTCATCAAATTTCAACCAAATCGTACCTTGGGTTTAGAAGTTAGGAAGTCGTGGCAAATGCCACCACCAGGTCTCAAGGGTATAAGAAATTAGAGTAAACTAAAAATTGTATTTAAATTATTGCACATTAAAATTAACTGAACTTTTTTTATAAAGTATGTCATATTATATTTTATTTAAAAAGTAATTATTTGGAATGGAAGTTTTAAAAACAATTTTTAAATTTTGATAAGCAAAGCGGTACTTGACATTTTTCACAGTTAATTCTTGAAGGTCCCCCACAGGTCTCCATGACCAATTGCATGTACTGGCCAGTGACGAATGTTGTCATATCTTATGTCCATATTAGGGCTTGTGTGCGTTTTATGACGTTTTACTGTCACAGGTGAATTCCTGGGGCTAGGACGTCCTCGTTTTGGTGTGGTTGTATTGTAACCAGAAAATGCCAATCCTTCGGCTATTGACATAGTAAAATGTATACTTTTTTGCCACACCTTGCCTTTCTTGATCACGTTGATATTCTAGCCAAGAATTGCATACTGCTAAATTGAAGTAATGGAAAATTACTCGAAATGTCCATTTTCTTGATCGAATAAAAGTTCGGTACAGTGCAATTAAAAAATCGCTTTTATCAACGCCTCCCATGGATGTATTGTACTCTTTGCCGGACGTTTTACCATAATGTGGATGTTTTGCTTTCTACCCCATCTCTGCACTTCATCTTCCGGTTCAATACCCACAAAATTGGATGCCATGCTCACTGATTTATTATCATACCAACGTACTGCTACTATTTTTTCCTTTGCGAAAACATACGAATCACATATTCCACGACCAAGTTTCTTCATTTCATTCTCCGATTTCAGTGGACACTTTTGAAGTCGATTTGCATGAATTGTCCCTGCCATAAAAATGCCGTCGTTTAGGAGCTCCTTTAGCAAAACAATGGAAGTAAAATAATTGTCACAAAACAATTTGTACCCTTGATGCTTGAGAATTCGATTTCATAAATGAATTACGAGTCCATTAGTTGGAGTAAACTTATCTTGCAAATTAGTAGGAATAGTTGTAGATCTTTGGTAAACTACTGAGCGGTATATAATACCAGATTCACCGCAAAGCATAAAAATTTATATTCCCATGGATTGGGCTTTCCTTTTATATATTATTTTATTGAAACTTTACCTTTGAAAGGAATCATTGATTCGTCTATACAAAGGCTTTGCTCCAGGTCTAATGATTCACATCGGTTTTCAAAAGAATTTATTATTGGTCGCACTTTCCAAAGTTTATCACTAGCATTATGTTCTTGGTTGAGGTCTACAATATGTAAGTGGTTTCGCAAGGCTTCAAATCTGTTGCGTGACATTTGAATATCATCCAAAAAAAATTGTGGAAGGTGCCCAATACATCCGTAATCTAGGAAAGCGGATTACACTCATGACAATATGAAGTGCTACGAGCTTGCGAACCTCTTGTTCGTGTGTATTGATACTTCTGTTCGACTTAAGAATGGAATACATATTTGTTTTTTCTGCCAAATCTTTATATATTTCGCTGGGAAAGTATCTAGAAAAATATATCAATGGACTCAAATTTTCATCCTGTGAATTGCAGTCACTGTAGTTTGGTGGAGAAAAAACTATATTTGGCCGTGAATATTGAGCTTTCTTTCACATTAGGTTCTCAACTGCCTTTGGTTTCTTTTTTTCCCGCAATCGACGTAGTCGTTCTGCTAATGGTATATCATCTTCATCTTCAGTTTCGTTAGTTTGTTGAATTGATATTGTTTAATTTTTTCTCTCTCAATTTCATGTTCAGAATCTACATCATCAATTTCATGTTCAGATTCTACAATATCAGTTTCACTTTCTTTTTCCTCATTTTCTGAGTTTTGTGAAAATCTACCAAATTTGGCTTTACTCATTTAAAATAATATGGATTTTCATCAAGTAAAGGCCGAAACAATAAATAATCATTACCATTAGTTTGAAATTCATTTGTTTCATATTCTTCTTCTATATCAGACTCGGGCAAATGAGCTAGAGCCTCCAGGGACGCCGAGAGCCAGGCCGGGCCCCAGGACAATTCTCTAAATCGGGCCCAGTGATAAAAAAAAACTTTTCCTCTTCTACTTATATTGAATTTTCTAAAAAAAAAAGGTCCTCAGCAAAAAATTTTCCTCCTCCACTTAAATTGCTTTTTCTAAGAAAAAAAAAGATCCTCAAGGAGAAAAAAACTTTTTTCCTCCTCCGCTTGAATTGCTTTTTCTAAAAAAAAGGTCCTCAAGCTAAACCTTTTCCTCCTCTACTTAAATTGAATATTCTGAGTCTGGACCCCGGAAATTAGTCCCGGCTACCCCCCGTCTAGTCGGCCCTGAGAGTCGCCTCTACATCTCTTAGACTTACTTTTTTGCAATAGTTCGTAATTTACCATAAAACTGCATTGGTGGAATACTGTTGCAATCTAAAAACGGTAAAATTACTTCACAATATATAATATATTGAATCAGTCGCAAAAACCTATTGGTGGCAATTACTTACACATATTTCAAGGGTCTATGGAGAAGGCACTTTTATAAAAAATATGAAACTGAGTTAGCAAAGCAACTAATTATATATCTATGTATGCACATAATTCATGAAAAAGTCAATAAATAATTAGATACACTATATATTTTTTACTTACCAAAGATACTGTTGATGAAATTTGACTCCATCTTTACAAAAATGAAAATACCTCTCATCAAAACATTCAAAATAACTAATAACGATGGTATTATTTACATTTTCGCAGTACCCATGTTCACCACTAGTGACACCTCGTAGTTAATAGCCAGATTATTTATCATTCTTGGCGCTAGAATGCTCTAAATATAGCGGTGGTAATTGCCTCCGGGAGGGCCGAAAGAGTTAAATTAGTTTTTATGGAAAAACATTTCTACGAATTACTCTATTAACGTTCAAATGGAGTTTGTTTTTTTTACTGCAGGTATTTACAATTCTTCGAATAACTTTCGTCCTTGTTATTTGAGAAGAGTAGATTTTAGATAACCCCAGATGTTATGAAATTTCAATGTATGTAGGTAACCGCTTTGGTACATACAATATTATTAAATACTAGCAAAGTTAATTTTAATCTTAGAGTAAGAAGATGCATTGTTTTCCAATCCCTTTCCAAGGAATGTCTTTGTAGTTATTACTTTATAAGAATATAGAACGAAATCAATTTTAATATCGAATTAAAAGCACCGCGTTACCTTCATTAATCATAACGGAATCATTTTGCTAATGTCAATTTCATTTGTCGAGAATCAATTTCAACTTAGAACCGAAACTCAAAGATAAATCTGTCCTCAATAAAGATAATCCCTCTAAGATGTCGTACTTTCTAGGGCGTAAGGAAAGGACATTTAATCCTTTGATCTGTATCTTAGAGTTTGTCAACGTGTATAAGTGTAACTCACCGTGTTTAGTTAGGACCGTTTATAGAGTGTGGTTAAGCTTAACTGACGCCCGATATTACCGCTATATCCGTATACAGTACGTGCCCAATGTAGTTTTCAAAGTAAATGGAGGAATTCACGTAGAAGTCATTATGACTAAAGAAGATGTGGCATATGCATAAAAAGCTATTTTGTTTTTAATTTTCATATTTTTCGAATACAAATATCAACTTGCTGAGGGTCAGTATTTAATAGATATTATTTATTGTTTCGGCCTTTACTTGATGAAAATCCATATTATCTTAAATGAGTAAATCCAAATTTAGTAGATTTTCACAAAACTTTTATTATAAAAAAATTAAAATTACAAAATTAGAAACACTGCACATGACATGTTTCGAAGTACAACTTCTTTTTCAAATGTGACTAATTTACTTTTTTTTTAGTTTATTATCGTTTTTTTATTTTACATTTTTTAGGACATTTTATTTTTCTATTTCCCTGCTATAGGAGTTTTCCTCCTTCTCAGGGTGGTCTGCCCTGATTACAAAGTATTTACTAATGGTGTCGTGTGCGCGTATGGGACCTGTGTGGCAGGTTGTGTTCCCCAAGAATATTGCCAATTTTGCTTAATTTACAATTCGGTGTCCAATATATATGCGAAGTAATTTAACCAAAGTAATTAAGAAAATGCATCAATAACATAACAAAATAAACTGACTATTTAAAGTAAATAAGGGTACTTAAGTAATTATGATATCAATCAGATAACACTAAGATAGTATCATTACCGATATTATCTCACAGAAAACTAGGAAAGAGATTTAATAAAGGTGAGTTATTAATATCCAATTTATCATTTAGTAGGTTATCTGAATTTTTAAATCTATTTATTTCAAGTGTTTCTAAATGATTTAGTTTAATGCCCTTATTTTCTATTTGTAAAATTTCAAAGTTTTCTGTAAAAGTATGATTTTCAGCCAAAATATGATTTGAGTAGTAGAATTTTTTTTTGTATAGCTATTATAATGTTCGGAATAGCGCTTTTTGAAAGTACGGCCTGTTTGACCAATATACAATTTTGGACAACTACCACAATTTAATTTATATACCCCCGATTTATTATTAGGATTAATTTTACCCTTATTGTTCCTATATATGTAAGAGTCTTATATCTGCAATTTTGATCTTTAATTATGGGATAAACTCGTTGAATAGCATGTTTAAAAAGTTTTTTCCCTAAAATGACTTTGAATTAAAATTATTGTTCACCGCCATTTGTTTAATGATATTTAATTTGTGAAGTTCTCTTTGGTAAGGGGGATATTAACTAACTATGGATCATACTGTTGTATGCTGCCAGCTTTTGTTTGTATAGATGAGATGAACTATTATTTATTGTATCTTGATTTGAATTGTTATTATGTAAAAATTGTGTTTTAATTATGTTAGCAGTATCAAGATAGTAAGTTAATTAAAACTATAAAGGATAAAGCAAAACAGGATGATATCATTTTCACTCGTGCTGATAAGGGAAATACAGTAATTGCTATTAATAATATAAATTATATTGACAAAACTCTTTCATTTTTACAAGCAAGCAATAATTTAGCATACTTAAATTTGAAACAACAGATAAATATCAAAAAGAACTAAATCGTAATATTCAGGATTCAACAGCAATTTTTGATTCTAGAGAAAAATTCAAACTAATACAAATGAACCATCAACCACCAAAACTCACATACATTGATTAAACTTATACAAAAAAACAGCAAATTCCATTCAAAGTACAGTATAAAAAATTCTTATGAATTAACAGAAAAATTAAAAAACATTAAATTACCTAGTAACACAAAATTAGTATCATTCGATGTAACAAACTTATTTCCTAGAATACCTCCTGAAGAAACAGTTAAGCTAGTAGAAAACTTATTAGATCGTAATCAAATCAATATTTTTTTTCTCTCTCCTGGGCTCGTCTGACTATGTGTCTCCGAATAACACTGAAGCCTATTGGCTTATTGTGTTTTACCCCATGTTAGTTCATAGCACCCACTCTATCACCTTTGTACCTTGTACAAGTTTTGTACAGATCCTTGGGTGAGTGGGTTCTATACGTTGTTGGATCAACCTGGGGTTGTCCAAAAAGAGCCTGTCTTTTGCGATCTAGAGCTTCGCATTCGCACAGTATGTGTTTGGCCGTTTCTGATTTCTTGTGACATAGTCGGCACATGAGTTCCCCATTGTACATGCCAATTTTGTTCAAGTGTCCCTTTACTGGGGCGTGCCCAGTCATGAACCCTGTTATCACTTTCAACTGGTTCCTATTCATTAAGAGTAGTTCTCCAGTTCTTTTGGTACATGGTCTGCCTATGAAGGCTTTTCCATGTGCCTGTTTTGGGGTGCTTCCCCAATAGTTGATATGTTGTTCCCGAATCCAATCATTTATAAAACCCCGGACTGTACTTTTTGGTACTCCTGGGTTTGTGTCTGGTTCCGGTGTTTCTTCTGACCCTCTTTTTGCAAGTTCGTCAGCCTTTTCGTTGCCTTCGATCCCTTTGTGACCTGGCACCCAAAATAGTTTTACTCTATTTCGGTCTGCCAGTGTTCTTAGTTCTTCGATGCATTCCCATACCAGCCTCGACGTAACTTTCTGACTCGATATGGCCTTAAGTGCCGCTTGGATGTCTGACATTATTTGAATATGCTGATTTTCGACAGCTCTTCCATTGTTCGTTTTTGCACATTGCAAAATTGCGTACACCTCGGCCTGAAATACCGAGGAATGTATTCCTATAGCATAGCTATGGTTAGTATCAGGGTTTTTGGAGAATACTCCTGCCCAGTGCCTTCCGCAGTCTTAGACCCGTCTGTATACCAGGTTTGTTCCTGTCGTTGGGCATTGGGCTCCCTTATGGTGATCTCCGCTCTTTCCTGTATTAATAATATAATCAAAGAAGAAATCCTAAATTTGTTAAACATTTGCCTAAAACAAAATTATTTTCAATTTCAAAATAACATCTACTCAGCGCAAATGAAGGTCTTATTATGGGGAACCCATTAAGCCCGTTGCTTGCAGAAATATTTATGGATAATATAGAACATAAAATTCATAGCAATAATTTAAGTAAACATTGTCTTTATTGGCATAGATACGTTGACCATATACTGGCTGCTTTTACTGGTACTAGTAGACAGTTAAATTCTTTATTAGTTTTTATCAATACTATACACCCTAAAATTAAATTTACGATGGAAACAGAGAAGGATAATTCAATTAATTTTTTAGACTTATATATTATTAAAATTAATAAAGGCCATAGTTTTGGGATATTTCATAAGCCATCACATACTGATATTACAATAAATAATAATTCATCTCATCCATACAAACAAAAGCTGGCAGCATACAACAGTATGATCCATAGATTAGTTAATATCCCCCTTACCAAAGAGAACTTCACAAAAGAATTAAATATCATTAAACAAATCGCAGTAAACAATAATTTTAATTCAAAGTTAGTAGAAATCATTTTAGGGAAAAAAAAATTTAAACATGCTATTCAACAAGTTTATCCCATAATTAAAGATCAAAATTGCAGATATAAGACTCTTACATATATAGGAGTTCCTAGTGAAAAGGTATCATCATATTTAAAAAAACAAAAAATTAACGTAGCTTTCAAAACCAATAATACGCTTGGGAAGTATATTAAAAACAATAAGGGTAAAATTAATCCTAATAATAAATCGGGGGTATATAAATTGAATTAATTGTGGTAGTTGTCCAAAATCATATATTGGTCAAACAGGCCGTACTTTCAAAAAGCGCTATTCCGAACATTATAATAGCTATACAAAAAACAAAAATAATTCTACTTACTCAAATCATATTTTGGCTGAAAATCATTCTTTTACAGAAAACTTTGAAATTTTACAAATAGAAAATAAGGGCATTAAACTAAACCATAGAAACACTTGAAATAAATCGATTTAAAAATTCAGATAACCTACTAAATGATCAATTAGATATTAATAACTCACCTTTATTGAATCTCTTTCCTAGTTTTCTGTGAGATAATCCCGGTAATGATACTATCTTATTGTTATCTGATTGATATCATAATTACTTAAGTACCCTTATTTACTTTAAATAGTCAGTTTATTTTGTTATGTTATTGATGTATTTTCTTAATTACTTTGTTTGGTTAAATTACTTCGCATATATATTATACACCGAATTGTAAATTAGTCACATTTGAAAAAGAAGTTGTACTTCGAAACACGTCATGTGTAGTGTTTTTAATTTTTATTTTTTTAAGATTTAATAGATAGTTTTCTCGATAAAAGCTGTGTCTTTCGTGGTTTATTTACTATTTTTTCACTAGTAGCGTACTAGCTTGTCAAGCAACTATATTTTTTTAATTAATAATTTTTACAATATTGTAAACATAAGAGATTTTTGTCCTATTATTGATTATTAGCGACCGCATTTGAGAAAATGGATAATCTTTTATTCTTATCAAAAGTATTAAAATCGGCCCATATAATCACAAAGTGTTTGGAATACAAATTAAATTAAAAAAATTCCACCCACATTTTATTTGAAATATTTTTTATATTTTTATTGTCAAAGAAAATATAAAAAAAAATAAATTGTCCACTTTTTCTTAAATATTTCCAGTATGGTCCATTTTAAAGAAATTGTGACACTAATTATAGAGAATGACATCACAAACAAATCTTATTAAAAGAATATTTCTTCTATAATCATAAATAAAGGAACTATATCTTTGTGAAGAAAAATTCCCTCTACCCCCAGGTATTTTTCTTTTTATCCGTTTTTGAATTATTGTGGATACAGACACGCAGAAAAAGTTCAAAACAGATTCAAAATTTTAAACATTTTTTAAATAAACTATATCGATATGCAATAGAATTCTCTACAAAAAAAATCGTATTCTATACCTGAATTTTGCTTCGTTTTCGAGATATGTAACACGCAATATTCCTAAGAAAGGGAAATTTAGTGAAGTAAAGCAGAATTTCATTTCCCGATATTACCTCGTAATATCTACTAGTGTTTGGCTGTACAAGTGAAAACGAATAGAAGCAGCTAGAACTAGAACAAGAAACTAGAACTAGAGTTAACATTTATATCTGGGCTTCAAAGTCTATATCTTCCATTTTGGATATTGGAGATAACTGAAGCAGTTTCCTGAAAGAAGAAATATAGAAAAAACGAGATTTGGTGTTCGTGCTCGAGTAGCAGAATTATAGAAGTTCTACTGCATCCTAAGGAAGTTTCCACCCAAAACCATATAGTGGTAACTAGATAGTGGCTCATTTTAATATTGGAGATATGAAATTTAAATTTACCAGCTTAAGTTCAATATTTACTTGTTTCTTAGAATTTTCACTAACTTTTTACTGAATAAACTAATTCATTTTTATAAATACATATGTTGAATCTTATTTTTTTTAAAGGTTACGACAATTCTCTTTTGCCTAAATTTTACATAAGTTTTAATTAATCTCCTTTTGATAAAGCTAGAGTTTATAATTCTCACTTTCTAAAAATAAAAAAAGAGAATAATTGGCGCCCCTCTCTCCCAGAAAACCATTATCTCCAAAGGTGTCTATTAGAAAAGCCGAATTCACGACTGAGAAAACTATATGGTCAATATGCTCATTTCTTTTTAATTTGATTAAAGGTAACTAATGTTTGGTGTTAAATTTCTATGAGCTAGTCAAAATTTCTTATAAGTGTTTTTAAATTAACATTTTATTGCAAAGTAACGCCGAGCTAATACAGATATAAACTGTAAGGGTTGAATTTTCACACCTATCTCCAATTTTGACCCACCAACTCAATAAAACTCCGAGATTTTTTCATCTTTAATGACCATTTGAACGATGAATGCGATAAAAGCTCGCGAAGGTTATCGAATACATAATCAATAGCCTATAAGTGCCTTTCAAAAGTAACTCCCCCTTCCACCCCCAGTACCCTAGGTCTTGAGCCGCCACTGCAGAAATGTTATTTGACGTGCGTTGGTATATAACTCTCCAAATATATTTTTGTTGTAATCAAAATTATTCAATTTTTTCCCTTAGTAAAGTTTAATCCTATATTTTTAGGTGTGCAGTTGTGATTTCATAAATAACATTTGTCTGTATTTTTACTTTACTCGTGAGCCAAATTTATGTTTTTTACTTGCCTATCAAAAACACTTCAGGCTGAATGGGGTTGGGCAGCATATTTGTTTACAATTTAGAAAAAATCACTTAGTTGTTTTGTGATGGCATCTGAAGTATGCCGACACCATCACAAAATAACTCAATGATTATTGCTCTCCAGTTATTGCTCTCCTGTAGTAATACATTTTTATAAATTATAGATATTTGCTTGAGTCCTAAAATACACAATTTTAAAGATATTACAATATTTTTTTTATGTACATAGAGAATAATAGGAACTAGTCATAGATTAATATAATTTTTTGATTAAATTGCCCGTTTCGTAAAAATAACTTTAAAAAGTTTACTAAATTATTTTTAAAAAATTGAAATTTTTATTAAAGATAACATTATTAAATAAAAAATAATTTTTTAAATTGGATGTCGAGAAGGTCTACTATACTAACATACTAAAATCATATTTCCGAGCTTCTCACGACCTGGTCCTAAAATCAGACCCCAAAGACTAATACTTTCAAGTATGATTAGACAATATCCAACTATCCAATACAATCTGGAGTCCCTTAAGAGCGTGTTCTAGGTCCCCTCCTCTATTTATTATTTACTGCTGACATTCCAACCATAAATGTCACCACAATAATATCCATAAATGAAAACCTGATCTACCGCATTCAGCAATCAGCGGGAACTAAGTCTAAGGTAGTTTAGCTTCAACCAGGTCCCAGTAATCAAGTTATTTGGGTAGAATAACTAGAGAGGAGGGAGCAATGTTACGCAGCACCTTGCAGCGAGCTGCAGTCGTCATAAGTAAAAGTACAAGTAAAAGAAGATAGAATAGTCCAGAAATGTCATTACTTGTCAAAAGGAAAATCTAGGCAGTTCGGAAAGGTTCGAGAACGGTCAAGCAAGCTTTATAAGCCGATGATCCTGACGTCAGGAGTCAGTTTGGAGTTTTATGATAGACATTATACGCTAATGTAATCAATTAAGATAGTTATTGTAAAGGTTGAATTGAAATAAATTGTGGTACCAAAAACCTGTGTAACATTATTATATCCTACTGTCATTCTGAAGAACTCCCAATTACCTATCAGTGGCCAGTTAAGTAAACTGCCTTAGTATCTCTCTCTATCATGAATGTACATGGAAAAGACAGATCACAGCAAAAAAAAGCAAATAAATTTAAAAATTTGACAAAGGAGATGACTAATAGGACGAAAAGCCAGACCAGAAGTGGCAAAAAGGGTGGTCAGATACAACCGAGGTGGCGCAATAGACAAACACATTGACAACCAGGGTATTTCATAACACATACACTGACAGGTCACGGCTGTTTTATGGAGTATCTAAATAGAATACAGAAGAGAAACAGTGCGATGTCCACATGTATTACCCATAAAAAAATGATGCAAAACAAACACTGTTCGAGTGCACAAGATGGCATGCAAGACGCTGGGAAGTAGAAGCGACCCTGGGCAAGAGGCTTGATGAGAACAACCTGATAAAACTGATGTGTAAATCAAAATAAAACTGGGACAAAGTACATAATTACGTGATTAGAATTATGGGAGTAAAGAGAAAGACAACAGGACAGGAGGAGTACAGGATGATGAAGAGATATAGAAGACCGACTCCTAGCTCCAAAGAATCTCTTCGAAAGACGATGCTCGGACAGGATGCAGGTGGATATTTTTTAGTGGGCAGAGATCGCCCGCAAAAAAACTCAACCCCACATTCGCCGATGATCCCTTAGGTATCGGTGGTCCGTAAGCGGATTTTTCTTTCACCACAAATAAAAAGTCAAGTCCTACGAGATCTATCATGATTGTATAATAACTATTATTGGGATTTAATACTAAAAAAGGGGAGTAGCTATGTCACAAGGGCTAAACAACAAAATATATAAATTCGGGTCACAATAGTGTAAGGACTCTTATATTGCGTTACATTTGACATCGTAACCCTTAACTGTAAAAGAGTTCTACTCTTGTTATTAGAATCTTACATGTCTCTGTAAAAGGACATAAGGAATCAAAGTGTTCTCAAACAAACAAAATATTATATTCAAAACAACTGTACAAAATTGGTCACAACCCGACATACACAAATATGGGCCCAAACTATTACAAGTATACGAACAAACTAAACTTACCAACCCCAATATCTGGGGCACACGTCACAACTCTTAACTAAATGTGAAAATCCAGACTTAAAACAAAAACCGACAGAGTTTCCAGTCGGGGTATCCGCGATCTGAAGTCGCTACTGAGAATTCCCTACAAGGGTTTCCTACACAGAGAATCCTGCCCTTTTTTTATAAAATTGTTTTGTGAGGGTAGTTTTTGTCGTGGGTTCACGGACTATACCGCAAAGTGCAGTCTTAATATAACAAATATTATAACAAATCGAACCTAATCATCCACAAAAAATAGTGTATATTCTTTGATCTGTTACTGAACTGTATATTGTACTCCTCTTATCTGTCGGTTACATTAAAATTCGAACCAAATTTGTATACTATTACGCCACTGGCTTCCGCAATAAAACACCCTATATATTACAGGAAGTTTCATCATAATATTTAACGGTTAATAAATCATTACAGTGGAGTTTAGGCCGAAAATGAAAACCGAGCGGTAAAATCTTCCCAGAATGACAGCAATAATGCAACTCCAAACTTCATCGTTTATAATAGTCTGGCGAGAAACCGCCGGTTTCGGCCGCTAAACATTCATGTTGGGCCTTGCCCATTGTTTCAACGCGCCAAAGCGCCTACGATCGTAACCTGCTAGGCTGGAACGTAAATGTGCACTGGCGTAGTCAACAGTATTATTTCTGCAGTTCTGCACCCAGTTTGTATTTATTTTATGTTGCTTACTAAGTGTAGATGGCGTTACTTTGTGACTTAGTATCCTCACATAACCACGGGCCATGACTGGTGAGGAAGTTCAAAGCATCTAGCGATTTCACTAGAGATTGGAATCGAGAATCAGTGTTGCCAGAGTTGGTACAATTGTACCAGATTTGGTACCATTCGCTTTAAAATAGTACACTGGTACGACGCTGACATATTTGGTACAATTTCGAACTTTACATTTTAGATATAAACTCGATACTCGATATAACCAAAATTTCCTGAATCGTAAATGGATGGCATTACCAATGCCAGCCAACACTTGATTCTCGATACGTGAAACGTGAACTGTCAATCAACTGTCGAATTCGGCTATCGTTTGTTAATTTTGTCTTGTCAATGTCATCTTTGTGATTTGTGGTATTGTGGTTCTTGATTGACCGTTCCGTGGTTTCGTTGACGTTGACGATTGACGGTCGACGTTGCGTTGGTGTTTGATGCAGTTTTTGTTTTACTCTTTTGTCTTTTTATAAAAATATATCTGTGTATAATCAATTAAACATTAAACATTTACACCTGTGATTTACACAGACAAAACAAATTATTTAAATTTGACACAGTGATAAGATAAGGCTCTGACCGCGTGTTGTGTTGCAGTTTCAGGTTATCAGGTTGCAGTATTTAAAATATGAAACCGTAAGTAGTTTTTAAAGTCCCAGAAGAATAGATGAGTTTGAGGAATACCAAAAGTTCTTGCAGTTGAAACCTCACAAATTGCTACGACTAGCTCAGACTAGATGGCTGTCTTTACAAGTAAGTTTTGAAAACATAGAAAAATAAATTTAGAACATATTTTTTTCTAATTGCAGGCTGTAGTGGATCGCATTCTTTTTTTGTGGGAGTCCCTAAAGTTATATTTTACAAATTTAGTATATGAAAATAAGGATGTTTTACATAGTGATCAATATTTACTGGAAAATCTAAAAAATCCTATACTTATATAACTTATATTTAACTTTCTTGTCATATATTTTGGATATCATTAACCAAACGACCCTGCAATTTCAAAGCGAATCAACCCAGATATACACTCTTTACAGCAAGTTCACTAGCCTCTACGGAAGTATTTTAAAAAAATTTGTCAAACGCACTATCATAGAAAACAATGAATTAGGAAATATTTGCCCAACCAATCCTGAAATTTATTTAAATACCAAAGAAATCTATATGGGGGCAATTGAAAACAATATTTACTGTAAAGAAGTTGAAAAATTTAGAGTGAATGTTCTATCATTTTATGTAGACTTAAGTAGCCAAATTCGAAAAAGATTTAACTTTAATGATGGCTTATTAATTTTTTTATCAAACTTTCAACCAAAAAATGCGTTAAGTGGCGATGTAGCCACCATTGTTGTCGAAGCCAAAAGGTTTATTCCAAAAGCTGTTTTTGACTGTGAAAAATTAGATAATTAATGGAGGCTGCTGCCAGAGATAGCTGATTTAAAAAAAAGAAAATCTTTCATTCAACGGATTTTGGATTGCAGTATTCAAATCAAAAAATGGATTGGACTGTGAAATGTTTCCAAATTTAAAAAGACTGGTTAGGGCCGTAATGTGTCTTCCACATTCTTCTGCTTGTGCAGAAAGAATATTTGCCAAACTAAATTTGATTAAAATAGATTTAAGAAATCGTCTTAATGTAGCAACATGTAATGCGATTATGTTGTCATGTAAGTTATTAAATGATGGATAATCATGTTATTCTTGGCAACCACAACCAACTTTCTTAAAAAAACTCCCTAAATATTAACTTGTTGTTCCAGAGGTCTACGAGTAGATTCTCAAAGTGAATTGATGATATTTTTGTTTTATGTTAAATAAGTTTATATCTTGTTTTTTTTTGTGTTAAGAAGTTGTGTTTTAAACATTTTAATTGTGCAATATAATATGGCAATATTTGAGTTTAAAAAGGCACAAACATGTTTTATAGGTAATAGGATAGAATCCAGTTTAATTTTGTATTGATTTACAAGCACATATATAATATATTTATATATTAAAAAAATACATTATTGTTTTATTTATCAAAATTTAATTTATAGTTCCTACCCTACTATCTATATTATATACTGTTACAGTTCTCTACACTCTACAGTACCGACTAAATGTACTAGATCTTTTCTTTTTCTGTATTTTAAAAACCAATAAACATTAAAATAAACTATATTTTAACCTAAGATGCAAAAAATTTGACTTATTAGGCGATTATTATGGTCGACATTTAAAAATGTTCAAATAACGCATTCGCATTTATAAGCTGGTACATTTTGTCTGAATCTGGTACAATTTGACTTTAATTTTGACGAAACATATCCAAGTAAGCAAAATCTCTGCTGTTTTCGTTTTGATATAATTTAATGCCTGTTTTGCTATTAGCGAATGGAGTAGCTGTTTTCAGGGAATACTGTGACACGAACTTTTTTTTTTATTTTATTGTTATTTATTTTTTATTTGTTTTTTAATAAATCTCAACTCCTTATTGATGGTTTCTATGACCACCAAAATTTGTTGTTATGTTTCCTACGCTAGTGTTTTGTTTTTGTGTTTGATAGTGATTGTTTATTATTAGAAAGAAACCAAATAATTATCATACAGTTTATACTAATTCACAGGATTAGCTATTATATTCTCTTTATTTATAAGTAGTATTTTATTAAAGAATTTTAATCAATCTAATTAATTCTAACTCAATCTGTCAAGTTTATTTTTCTTCATTGTATTAGATGTGTGATTACATCCACAGTTATACATTCCAACTTCACAAACAAAAATCCTATGTAAAGCTTTATTTTTAAAATAACCAAAAAAGGTTGACAGCCGTGTGCACGTAGTTTAGATTCAAAAGGAAAGACTTGTATTTCGTGCAAAACTTTTTAATTAATAAATGCAAAGCGCTTTCGGCAATTAGCCATCATCAGTGCTTATCTACAAAAATTGTGGATGTAAACTTACAATTTACAAAATATAAAATTAACAATTAAAAGATAACAAACAGAGTGACATAACGCAGTGTTGGGAATAGTGAGTGTGGGATAAGCCCTTACAAATCATATATGATCTCCAGAAGCAAGTTAGCTTGTGTGGAATTAAGGAATTATACCACTATTCGCATTGAGTACAATTGAAAACAAGTTAACAAATTAGTTAAAATTTATTTTTAGCTTTAATAACATTTACTCCATGTTTTTACAAGAAGCTCTTCTTTTAAATCTACACTAGGTATTATAATCCACACTTAACAATATATCCGTCTTTATCACAATCAAAAATATCACTGTCATTATCACACTCGATATGATTAGAGTCGTTAATACACAGAAAAATATCACCTTAGTTATCACACTCAAAAATACCAACTTCATTATCACACTCAAGTCTTAGTCGTTATCACACATACCTAATATTATTTTCAATAAATGCACAAAATATACATGTAAACAAATATTTTTTGAATCTGTCGGTACGGTTACGGTCAAGGCATGGACAGGTTTAAAGAGCAGGGATCTTTAGCAGATCCCAAGCCTTACTGCCTATTGAGAAAATATAGAAGTTAAATTACACAATTCCTTTAAAAAGAAAATCGACTACGTCACTGTAGAGACGAAAATAAAGACCACAGGAGCGAATGCAATTTTCATGCAACACCGACAAAAAATATGTGAAAATGAAGAGGGGATAAGTTTAACGGACGATTTAGCTTGATAAGTAATTCATAGGCTAGGAAATATAGATTATGGCCATCCTAACACTTTCCCTCTGGTTAAGTGAAAACAAGATGAAGCATGGAACTGGTAAATTGAGTGGAAGTTATCGGTGAAAATTAAGAAGACTGCGTTGCCGTACTTGATATAACATTTGTTATTTGTCACGGGGACAAGTATAGATATAAAGAGATTCAGTCGAATCGTACAACGAAGGAAAAACGATATCTTCTTTTATGAAATTAGGGGTACTGAATATGCTTTTGTTGACATAAATGTTTATATCCACGTGGTATTATGTATTATCAAAAATCATTACATAATTCTGCTGTCTTAGACAATTATCTATATACTTCTCGAGAATGCTGTCAAATTCACTTCGGTATTTTGATACCTGCAGTTAAACAGTCCCGAATACGATTGGTACTTAGATGCGTGGACGTAGACTATCGATAGTTATCGATAGTTTCGAATATCAAAAACAATCGATAGTTTTTCAAAACTATCGATAGTTAACCGATATTTTTTTACAGCGAATTTTATTGAAAGGGTTAGTGCTCACTAAGTGTATTCGTGTCTTTTTCTACCAGCTTGTATAAGAAAGAGATAAAGATACATTTTTTCTGCACTGGTTCTACCTAGAATTCACCATAGTGTCTGTGGACTTTCAGATTTTAGCGTTTTGCGATCGAAAACCGGCATATTGGCATATTTGCTATTCTGACGTGACACTAGTGACAGGTGACATTGTGATGTGACTTTTGCTTGCTGGTTCCGGTTTTGGCGGTTTTGTTATTAGGCATTCCAACGACCTATCCAAATGGCTACCAGTGGGGACTGACAGTTTAGATATGGCAACCCTGTTGTCATGTTGTCATTAACAGGATCACGATGATGTCATTCACCGGGAACAGGGTCAATAATACATATATAGTTATATACATTGCTCAAATCAGGTCGTTTGCATGCGGCCATATTGCCTGGCAAATATTTATTAATTTGAATCGGTTTAGCAAAAGTGTGTTTTATTTTTAGCCTTTAGATATTTAAAAAAATAATAATTGCTTACATTTTTACTTCAAGGTATAAGCTTGTTTATTTTGATGATCAATCTATGTGACTATTTCATTGACCTTGTTAAATAACCAGGCCTACAGGGTTGCCATAATTTTGCTATATTATAACACGTCAAAACCCACTGGTAGCCATTCCGTTTGGAATGCCTAATTCCTTGGTTATTCCTGAGTTTTCCACATTTCCCAGTTTTCTTTCCATTCATCATCCCATTTTCTCTTTCCCATTCGACGTTTTTCTTTATGTTCATGTCCAGGAATCGAGTTTCCACTTTTTCGGTGATTTATGCCAAACAAGATGGATAAATTTTTAAGGTTAACCAATGGAAATAAAGGCAAAGGTAATAGTAATTTTTTGTACTTGTTTTAATATAATAAAGAAGTAAATTATTTTTTACGTTTTTAGACAAAAATATTCAACAAAATGAAAATGACGATTTTGCGATTTCTGCAGGAACCTCGTCGAATAATGATTTAGACTTGGTGATTCAAGACTCAGACAATTCACACCATTCGAATATTGAAAATCAAAGTACATCTGGTGCCCCTGCTGGTGGTGTGAAGATAAAAAGGGTGCGAGTATCGGCGGATTGGAAATATTTTAGAAAATCTAGTGACAACAAATACCTCGAAGCTTGCAGACCATCTCAGAAGACATCATCAATTAATAAAAAATGGAACACTCAATGAAGAAACTGCTCCCAGCAGTGCTATTGGCTCTTCCAGTTTAGAGTCGACATCAACATCTTCCAGTGCTCGATCTAGTATTAGATATATAAGCCCATTTTTTAAAAGAGCAATTCAATATGAGACAAACTCACAACGGAAGATTCAAAGCGATAAAGCAATATTGGAAATGATTGCGCTAGATTTTCAACCATTTACCATTGTTAAAGATAAAGGATTTAAAATACTAATTAACTTACTAGATCCAAGGTATGTACTTCAAAGTCCATACACTCTAAGTGACAAATTGTTGCAAAACTCTTATCAAGAGCAATATCAAAAATTGAAAAGTGATTTAGCTGAAGCAAAATATGTTGCAATAACCAGTGACTTTATGTGTTTCTGAGTCATACCTAACTGTGACCTGTCACTATATAAATAATAAATTTGAACTTAAGTCAGGGGTCCTTTCAACTAAGCCTTTAGCAAATGGTGTAAATCATACTGCAGAAAATATAGCAGAATCTTTAGCAAATACATTTAGAGAATGGAACATTGATGAAAAAGTTTGTTGTATAGTGACTGATATTGCAGCAAATATGATTAAAACATTATTTATTGTTATTTATTGTTATTTACTGTTATTTATTGTTATTTATTGTTATTTATTGTTATTTATTGTTATTTATTGTTATTTATTGTTATTTATTGTTATTTATTGTTATTTATTGTTATTTATTGTTATTTATTGTTATTTATTGTTATTTATTGTTATTTATTGTTATTTATTGTTATTTATTGTTATTTATTGTTATTTATTGTTATTTATTGTTATTTATTGTTATTTATTGTTATTTATTGTTATTTATTGTTATTTATTGTTATTTATTGTTATTTATTGTTATTTATTGTTATTTATTGTTATTTATTGTTATTTATTGTTATTTATTGTTATTTATTGTTATTTATTGTTATTTATTGTTATTTATTGTTATTTATTGTTATTTATTGTTATTTATTGTTATTTATTGTTATTTATTGTTATTTATTGTTATTTATTGTTATTTATTGTTATTTATTGTTATTTATTGTTATTTATTGTTATTTATTGTTATTTATTGTTATTTATTGTTATTTATTGTTATTTATTGTTATTTATTGTTATTTATTGTTATTTATTGTTATTTATTGTTATTTATTGTTATTTATTGTTATTTATTGTTATTTATTGTTATTTATTGTTATTTATTGTTATTTATTGTTATTTATTGTTATTTATTGTTATTTATTGTTATTTATTGTTATTTATTGTTATTTATTGTTATTTATTGTTATTTATTGTTATTTATTGTTATTTATTGTTATTTATTGTTATTTATTGTTATTTATTGTTATTTATTGTTATTTATTGTTATTTATTGTTATTTATTGTTATTTATTGTTATTTATTGTTATTTATTGTTATTTATTGTTATTTATTGTTATTTATTGTTATTTATTGTTATTTATTGTTATTTATTGTTATTTATTGTTATTTATTGTTATTTATTGTTATTTATTGTTATTTATTGTTATTTATTGTTATTTATTGTTATTTATTGTTATTTATTGTTATTTATTGTTATTTATTGTTATTTATTGTTATTTATTGTTATTTATTGTTATTTATTGTTATTTATTGTTATTTATTGTTATTTATTGTTATTTATTGTTATTTATTGTTATTTATTGTTATTTATTGTTATTTATTGTTATTTATTGTTATTTATTATTATTTATTGTTATTTATTGTTATTTATTGTTATTTATTGTTATTTATTGTTATTTATTGTTATTTATTGTTATTTATTGTTATTTATTGTTATTTATTGTTATTTATTGTTATTTATTGTTATTTATTGTTATTTATTGTTATTTATTGTTATTTATTGTTATTTATTGTTATTTATTGTTATTTATTGTTATTTATTGTTATTTATTGTTATTTATTGTTATTTATTGTTATTTATTGTTATTTATTGTTATTTATTGTTATTTATTGTTATTTATTGTTATTTATTATTTATTGTTATTTATTGTTATTTATTATTTCAAAACAAAATTAACGTAGTCTACAGTGAAGACGTAAATTGTGCCCCCCTCTTAACTATTAAATGGAAGAAGATAGAGACATGAAACAAAAACGAGGTAAAAGTAGAAAGATAAGATATTTTTTTATAACAAGATGCACTTTACTTGAGCTTATATGTTATATAAGTTGCAACTTATTAAATCCCAAATCATAAAAAATTATCAAGCCTATACATGGACATTGATAAATTTCAACAGGTTACATCAAATTTAAATAGGATTTCAACTCAAACGAATCACTAAAAAAATTGACAAAATAATTTATAATTAAAGTTACTGAAAATAAAATATAATTCGTTAAAGCCAAAACAAAATCTATGAGTCCATGCTCGAGACCACACTAAAATTATATAAATGAAGTAAAGAAAAATTACTAAGCTTAACAGTAGATAAACGATCCACGGAGCATCCGAAGATTCAAGACTCAGTTTTCATTAAGTATAGATACGTAGGTGGACATCAAAATGGTAATGTTGGTGGCTCTACGTTAAATATGTAAACTTCAAACTACAAGAAACTCATTGTACACCTCTCAACACCCTAAACTCTTAAAATGGACGACATCCAATCAAAATCAAAGCAAATCCCATTAAAAAGACATCAAATGTATAACCTCACATATATGGTCAAATTCCATAAGATATTTTCCATTATCATTAACATGGTAAACATCAAAGAACATATCGTGGCACAAATCATGGCACAAATCGTTGCAAATCTTGGTACAAATCGTTGCCCAAATCGCTGTACAAATCGTACAAATCACTCTACAAATCGCTGTACAAATCGTACAAATCTTGGTACAAATCGCTCCTAAAAAACACGTGTTCTATGAAGATACACAAAAAAAAGTGACCAAAAAAACTTACCGGCCAGCTTTACCTAACTGCGTCATTAGCCAAATCCAGAATTCAACGGTATTTAAAAAAAATATGTAAGGGATTCAAATCCCGCAATCCCAACACTAAGGGCAGTTTTAATTATTATGCAGTACCAAAAATCTCCTAATGCATAAAATATAACTACTTACTCCCAAACAGGCTATAATTAATGAACTTGTTACGTTGGCTTTTAAAAATTGAAAGAACGAAAAATGCGTGATTTCTCTTACCAAAATTCGATATCTACAAATCGAATAGTTTCGAATCTGACCACGGTACAAATCAATAATCGATTTACATTCCGATACATCGATTAATAACCACAACGAGTTATTTACAACATTTAATATTGTTATCTGCTGGATCAAATAAATCCTAATACAGGTGAAACAACTATTAACCTCGTATAAAAAAATTACTAATTATAATGCAAAATGTACACCCTTAAAATAACAATCATATCGAACTCTACCCCATAATCGATTTATAGTTGCAGAGTTACTAATTCTGTGGTCGGCGCTTAAAAGGTAATAAGTCGATATTACACATTTTTGGAGAATGGCGCTGGAAAATTTTGGGACACATCAATAAGGATTTTTAGAATCCAAATCGACGATCTTTTTAGGAGATTTTGTCCTGTAAAAATTAAAAATAGGTAGATATACTTTGTTTTAATTGTTTTATGATACAAAATTTGACTGTTTATGTTTAATTATGACGTTTTGTCTTCCGCGGTTACCCTTGTATTATTATATATGTTTTTTTGTATCTTATTTTGGTATTATACGCCGACACTCGAACGGCGGATATAACTATTGAAATGTTATAAAGAGTTTCTAGACACTTGGAAACACACTATGCATAACAATTTTGGGTCCGCTAACACTTATTTAAAAAAAAAATTTTACCTTAAAATCCTGAAAATCCTTAAAATTTGTTGTCAGGTCTCCATCATAAAACAAATGTGAAATAAACCATTTTCACTGATTTCTTGTTGTAGAAACGGCTAATATCAATATAAGACCATTCATAGAGCAATAAACCGTACCAAGTTTTTTCATAAACGATCAAATTTTCTTATTTTTCATTTAAAGTTTATTAGAAAAATAAATAAACATAAAATTATTTTTAATAATAATTGATGTATCTAGTTTCTATAAATGCGGTGTTGCCAAATCGAGTAAGAAAACATATAAGTCAGGAAATAATTCGGTTAGTGAAAGTTGGCTGAAAAATTACATAGTGTCTGGCCAGCAGGTAAATTTGGATCTCAAAGTGAAAACATTTGTAGTAATCACAGATAACCGTCTTTTTATTTTATTTCATGATGATTGTACGTTAATTACGGCATGTCGGTACTTACCTAATATTTAAAAAAAAAAAAATTCATTTTGAGCTGTGTCCAGGCCGTTGGAGTTTATGCCGGTAGGCGTAGCCAGGTATGGATTAAAAATTTTCTGGTGGCGGCGAAGCCGCCACCTTACCAGAAGTCCTTTCTTCCTTTTCTTATTGTATAATTTCTTATTATTAGATGCCCACGATACAAAACACGTTAGTTTAAAGTTGGGATCGAGGTTCACTGGCCAGACGCTAATGAGGGTTGGTTAGGTTAGGCTAGGTTTTTTTCTTCAATTTGAGCTGTGTCCAGGCCGTTGGAGTTTATGCCGGTAGGCGTAGCCAGGTATGGTTTAAAAATTTTCTGGTGGCGGCGAAGCCGCCACCTTACTAGAAGTTCTTTCTTTCTTTTCTTATTGTATATTTTCTTATTATTAGATGCCCACGATACAAAACATATTCGTTTAAAGTTGTGATCGAGGTTCACTGGCCAGATGCTAATGAGGGTTGGTTAGGTTAGGCTAGGTTTTTTCTTCAATTTGAGCTGTGTCCAGGCCGTTGGAGTTTATGCCGGTAGGCGTAGCCAGGTATGGTTTAAAAATTTTCTGGTGGCGGCGAAGCCGCCACCTTACCAGAAGTCCTTTCTTCCTTTTCTTATTGTATAATTTCTTATTATTAGATGCCCACGATACAAAACACGTTAGTTTAAAGTTGGGATCGAGGTTCACTGGCCAGACGCTAATGAGGGTTGGTTAGGTTAGGCTAGGTTTTTTTCTTCAATTTGAGCTGTGTCCAGGCCGTTGGAGTTTATGCCGGTAGGCGTAGCCAGGTATGGTTTAAAAAATTTCTGGTGGCGGCGAAGCCGCCACCTTACTAGAAGTCCTTTCTTTCTTTTCTTATTGTATATTTTCTTATTATTAGATGAGGAAGAAGATCTTGATATGGGTATTTTTTAAATTGTTAGTTTTATATAATTTTTCTGATACCGAAGGCAATTGGTTGGCCTGGTACAACGCAGGGCATAGGTAAAAATTACCATTGCTATGTAATACATAATTGATATGGCAACATTGTATTTCTTTTAGACACATGTCACACTGCCGAAGTCAATTGTCATTGCGGTTATGAAATTTGTATCATTTTGACAAAATGTAACTTGGTCGTAAATTAAGAAAATAATACTGTTTATGAAAAAATTTGGATGGTTTATTGCATTATGGATGGTCTAGTGTTATTATTTAGCAGTTTCTATAACAAGAAATTAATCAAAATGATGTAGTTCAAATTTTTTCAACATCGAAATTGGAGGACACATTTTAATAGTTTTAAGGTAAGAAAAAAATATTTTATAGCGTTTGCAGGGCAAAAAAAGTATTTTGAAATGTGTTTCAGAAGGTCTAAAATCGTTAAAAAAAAAAAAAAAAAATAGCCCGTTCGACCGTCGGCGGATTTTTCCGTGTTTTATATATAAACATATTATATAGTCGTTGAAGAAGTTTAACAGACGAGACAAAACACGTATTAAAAATTTATAAAAAAAAAATGGAGTTTCCTTTCTCTGCTAATGTTTTATGATAGTCATATAAATAATTGTTAACCAGAATTCACTGTACGCGTTAACACCACCTTGAAGAATCTTCCCTTAGAGGCTTTTGAATGCATTCTTACTGCAGGTACAAGTAAACACATGAAAGTCAATGCTGAGTGAAGATAAAGTTTACATTTAGCAAGATACAAGTAAGCACATTATATATTTTTAAAGGATATTCGCAGTGTTTTTATTAGACTTTTATTTAAGTTTATATCACAATTTTCAACTTTCCTTACCTCTATTTAAACCAAAATTATGTCTTGGAATTATTCCATGTTTTGCAGTAACTGAACTACTAAAAACGTTCATTTTATTTCTTAATTTTCATCAATTATTTTGATTAACAATCTGGAAATTAATTATCTTTGTTCGGGTGTTTTCTGGCCACGTTGCAGGGTTGCAATTAGCAATTCAAATGGGTAAAAGTTGCGGATTTTATCCATTTATGCAATCCGACTAAATTACAGTTTGGCATCAGACTTCTCTAAACGTTACTACGTTACCGATTGTTCGATAAAAAAATCTGGCAGGTCTTCTATTAGATTATGAAGCATGTGTTGTAATACATTTTGGCAATACTTTATTTGCTTGGCGCTTTTCCAACTATCGAACACAAGCCTATTAGTATTTTTTGTAGTCGTGTCTACTGTCACGGTCGTGAAAGGTAATACTAAAAAATTCATCAAAATACTGGCTTTACGAACTTATTTTACCGGATGTTCAGAGATTTATTTGAATAACCAAATAAGAGTTAAAAAATTAAAAGAAAAGAAACGAACGAAAGTATTTTCAAGTATGCAAATTTTATTAATATTCGTCAAATCCATCATCGGGACACTAAAAATATAAAAAAGAACAACATTACTCAAATGGTTGATACAAAAGTACAATTACAACTTACTCATAAACATTTTGTAAAATGTAGAAAAAGTAAATGACAAACATGGACATCTAGGTATGTACAAAAAAGAGTATTATAAAGAAATGTTGATCTCCAAAAGAGGTTAAAGGCTGTGGTCACGTATTTTAGATCAACAAAGAAAACTTGTATTTCGTGCACCGTGGTACCCTCCAACTTTAAATGTTTGGATATACGATGACGACTGATATTATTGGAAGTCCTTTGACATTTTACATGCGTATTAGTGCATGTTAGCAGGTAAACAAATTTTTGTGTGATTACTCATTGTAATATAATGAATAGAACAACGGCAGTCAAGAGCGGGGGGTGCGAGGAAACGTTTGCGGTAGCAAAGTACCGTCGACACCTCCCCAGGCAGAACGAAGTGAGTTGCCTTGAGTGTCTAATGTGGGTGTTGGCTAATTATTATGCATTGTGTTCTATCTGTAAACATTTGGTAAATAAATAATTATTTGACTTGATAATTAATAAAATCTAAAATGCATATAACATCATCTCTCCATTTAAATCGCCAGGACCTGATGGTATCTTTCCAGCCCTACTTCAGTGGCATCTGGAAGAACTCACACTGCACCTGGTAGGTATATTTCGATCCTCTTTTGCTTTGAGGTATATCCCCCAGAAATGGTGAGAGGTAAAGGTCTTTATACCCAAACCTGGAAGGATGGATTACATTGTTCCAAAAACATACCGACCAATTATCCTGACATCGTTTTTCATGATGACATTGGAAAGGCTATACGAAAAGTACATAAGGGATATGGTGACAATACCACTACATCTAAATCAACATGCATACACCCCAGGCAGATCTACCGATTCAGCCCTGCACCTAGTTGCTGGCCGGATAGAGATATCACTGGACATTAAAGAGTCCGCCTTGGATGTTTTTATAGACATAGAAGGTGCTTTTAATAAAACGACTTTTCCAAAGATAATACACTAACTAAAAAAAAAAATGTTCCACAGATTGTTAGTGGGTGGATACACAACATGCTCTCAAAGCGAGCAGTAAACAAAAGTGTAAAAGATGTGAATATAAGAGGTTTGGTTACCCGGGGGTTGTCCACAGGGAGGGGTGATATCACTTCTACTGTGGAACGCGGTCCTTGACACCCTCATCAGCCACCTCAATAATGATAGTCACTACACAATAGTGTATGCAGATGACCTGGTCATTCTGCATCCAGGAAATTTTGAGAATATACTATGAGAAAGAATGCATGGAGCTCTCAAAATTGTAGAACAGTGGTGTAAGGGTTATTCACTCTATCAATTCCAAGAAGACAGAAATGGTCCTTTTCGTAAGGAAAAGGATGAAAATGGAATTGAAACCTCCAGAACTCCTAAACACAAAGCCAAACATTGCAACAAGTTAACATGGAACTCGCATGAAACTCACAAACAGAGTAAAAAGGGCATACATTGCTTTTAAACAATGCCGCCGATCCGAGGGGCGCACCTAGGGATTCTCCCCCAGAGTCGTCGCGTGGACTTACACAGCCATCATAATACCTATGCTAAGGTACAGTTGTCCAAAAATTGACAGCTATCTGTAAATTAGAACAAATTCAAAGAACTACATGTCTCAATATAACAGGAGTCATGAAAACCACACCGACCAGAGCAATGTATTACATTGCTCCCTCGATTGATAGGGGGTGAAATTATAAAATAGCTAGCTCAGGTTTATTAATTTCATCTGGAGAGTTGGGACGTGGAAAATAAATCAGGTAAACTCTATATAATGATGTTTTTACTCAATTGCTCAAATAATGGTTGTTTTATGTTACAGAAATAGAGTGTGTCTATATACAAAGTTATCTTTAAAATTGCTGACTATCTGGCAATTTATAAAGACAAGAAATTAACACTATATGTACAATTCATCTACATGCAAGGGTCCCTATTTACAAGATTCTTACCCCTCATGCCCAAGTAGTACTACTTGTTTACAACGAGTAGATGAGTAAGTATTCTTTTATTTTAATTCTATGAAATTATTATGCAGTTCTTTTAAAAAATATCTACATATGTATAGGTTAGATTTTAATAAATGGATAAAAGTATAAACGTCTATTAATCTTGTTGAATACTATTTACAAATTTAGGTGAGTTATTTTTTATTTATTTAATTATTAACTAATTATTTGAGTACGACAAATTTCTGACCCGTAACAAATAGAAGTCATTTTTAGTCTCACTCCCCTTTATATTTACATCAAGGATGTTGCTCAGGCCTCCACACGGTTGGAATAGAACCTGATGTAGGTAGTGAGGCGAGGTCGCTTTTGGCAGGATGCGCTCGATACGCTCTCACTGCTTCAAGCAAACATGGACTCCATCTCACCGAGATATATCTTCCCTAAGCCATATAAAGTTATTATAGAACAAATAGAAGAGCCGGAAGTGGCAGGTACGATTCATATCTACACCGAAAGTTCCAAAACAAAACAAGGCTCAGGATGTGGAATATACTCCGGATGCTTAAACCTGGACATAAAATGGACTGTGAGCAATAGTGCCAGTGTAGTTCAAACCGAGCTCACACGGATTCTCATAGCATCAAAAGAAATCACCAGAAACAATGTGGTCAACTTAAGATGGATTAAAGCACACGCCACATCATCTTGCTGATTCACTTGCCAAGAAGGCCGCCAACCAAATACTTTTTGGAGCCTGAACCCTCTATTGGACTGACAACATCGGCAGTGACAAACCCAATTAAAGAACATTCAACTGTGAAATTCAAGGAAAGATGGGATGAACACTACAGCAAACAAATACTTAACTATGACTAGACAGAATCTGCGCCTGATCACAGGCATTCTGACTGGACATTTTTAACTACAGAAGCATCTACATATCATGGGGCTGGTGAATCCGCACTCTACAGGGGATGCGAACAAGAAGATGATACCATCGAGCATATCCTCTACGATTGCCCGACGCTCTCATTTATTAGAAGATTTGTGTTCTGCGAGAATTGGCTAACGCCAGCCGATATAAGAGAATCTGTAGGTTAGCTCACGAGTTAGGAGATGCCTATCTACTTAGAAGGATGCACAATAGGCCTACTGAGGCCTAAGTGCCGTGAGTTAACCCACCCTCCACACGTTACAGATACAGATTACATATAAAATTTTGAAAGTAGAAAATTATTGTAGATATAATTATATCATGAAATTGTGAAAAAATCTATTTACACACTACTATACACAAATAAAAGCAGTTTGTTAAACGACCTAATAGTAGACTTATAAGACAGATCCCTGTATTTTTCCCGGACTATATAATACATTGTTTAATGGTTGATAAGTTAATAACTTAAGACCCGCAGATAGTTAGTCACCGTTAAATTCGATGATCATCACCATTCATGTGCTTAGGTCGTCGAAAGAATGAACACGACGCTGGTTGGGGGATGATCCTCAACATCCCCGGAGCAGTAGTGGGTCGAGTGTTTTTCGGCTTTGTTTTCAGGAAATAATTAGGGAATTTGCGGATAATAAGAAAAAATCGTTGAAACTCCGAGTTCAATGACCTCATTCTGCGTTATCTCGTCTTCATCTCTGGGGTTTACAAAAGTGTTTTGTATGGTTTAAAAGTAGTTACAAAGACTGAGATGATGGAAGGGCGAGGTTAAGTGATGATTAAAAATAGTAATTATTCTTGCATTTTGCAGAGCTGTCATCAGTATTAGAGCGGTTTTTTAATATTTCAACTTATTTTTTAAATCCATATATAAAATGTCTCGTTTTGTCCTAAATAAATATAGTCGATTTTAACTGGAAGTTTAATATCTTGTGGTTTTAAATTGACGTGATAAAGACAAAAACTATTTATTAGACGAAGCAATTGCTTATTTTTACAGGTTTTTATTTCGCCAATTTACAATCAATCGTTTACAAAATATAATAATGCTTATAACCCTTAGTGGTTGAAGCATATTTTATTTAATAAAAAAATAATATAATAAATCACTTATTAGCTACATACTTGGTGGAATCAGAAAAATGTAATTTTCGTTTTTCAAGGCTAGTGCTGTTTTTATAAAGAAAAAATTATAAAATTTTTTTCTTTATTATTAAATTTTCTTTATAATTAAATTCTGTTTATTTGTATTTATTTTTATTTATTTTTATTTATTTTTATTTATTTTTATTTATTTTTATTTATTTTTATTTATTTTTATTTATTTTTATTTATTTTTATTTATTTTTATTTATTTTTATTTATTTTTATTTATTTTTATTTATTTTTATTTATTTTTATTTATTTTTATTTATTTTTATTTATTTTTATTTATTTTTATTTATTTTTATTTATTTTTATTTATTTTTATTTATTTTTATTTATTTTTATTTATTTTTATTTATTTTTATTTATTTTTATTTATTTTTATTTATTTTTATTTATTTTTATTTATTTTTATTTATTTTTATTTATTTTTATTTATTTTTATTTATTTTTATTTATTTTTATTTATTTTTATTTATTTTTATTTATTTTTATTTAATTTTATTTATTTTTATTTATTTTTATTTATTTTTATTTATTTTTATTTATTTTTATTTATTTTTATTTATTTTTATTTATTTTTATTTATTTTTATTTATTTTTATTTATTTTTATTTATTTTTATTTATTTTTATTTATTTTTATTTATTTTTATTTATTTTTATTTATTTTTATTTATTTTTATTTATTTTTATTTATTTTTATTTATTTTTATTTATTTTTATTTATTTTTATTTATTTTTATTTATTTTTATTTATTTTTATTTATTTTTATTTATTTTTATTTATTTTTATTTATTTTTATTTATTTTTATTTATTTTTATTTATTTTTATTTATTTTTATTTATTTTTATTTATTTTTATTTATTTTTATTTATTTTTATTTATTTTTATTTATTTTTATTTATTTTTATTTATTTTTATTTATTTTTATTTATTTTTATTTATTTTTATTTATTTTTATTTATTTTTATTTATTTTTATTTATTTTTATTTATTTTTATTTATTTTTATTTATTTTTATTTATTTTTATTTATTTTTATTTATTTTTATTTATTTTTATTTATTTTTATTTATTTTTATTTATTTTTATTTATTTTTATTTATTTTTATTTATTTTTATTTATTATTATTTATTTTTATTTATTTTTATTTATTTTTATTTATTTTTATTTATTTTTATTTATTTTTATTTATTTTTATTTATTTTTATTTATTTTTATTTATTTTTATTTATTTTTATTTATTTTTATTTATTTTTATTTATTTTTATTTATTTTTATTTATTTTTATTTATTTTTATTTATTTTTATTTATTTTTATTTATTTTTATTTATTTTTATTTATTTTTATTTATTTTTATTTATTTTTATTTATTTTTATTTATTTTTATTTATTTTTATTTATTTTTATTTATTTTTATTTATTTTTATTTATTTTTATTTATTTTTATTTATTTTTATTTATTTTTATTTATTTTTATTTATTTTTATTTATTTTTATTTATTTTTATTTATTTTTATTTATTTTTATTATTTATTTTTATTTATGTTTAATTAATGTTTTCCCCCCTAAAAATGTGAAAATACAAATCTCTGAAACACGTCAATATTTATTTTAAAAACATATACTTCCATACAAACTTTAACCCTTCGTTTCCCCTTGAATTGTAAAATCCAAAAATCCTGAAATACGTCATTATTTATTTATGATAATAATAATATAATAATAATACTCTCCCTAATTCACCACCTTACGAGTGAATTTTAACCCCAAAGGCTGAGCTTGTGCGGGGAAAGGGACGGCTATTATTATTATTTGCCGTGGCGCTCCGGGGCGACTTAAAGATTATTGATGGTGCTATTTGACTTACAGGTGAGGAAAACCCGGAAAACCTCACCTACCATCATCGAGACGATAATGTAGGGCGATTTTTTTATAATCTGCATGTCATATCAACAGAAATTGAATTTCTATTAATACGGCACACATCAAATCCTATACCGAACCATGCAATTTAATTAAAAATCCTTATGGTCTGGTCTGGGATTCGAAGCCCAGCAGTCTCTGACACATAAACTTGCTTATAAATGAATATAAGCGCGTTAGACCGCTACACCACCGGCCCGATTAGTTGAATTGAATTATTGTAAAAGTTGAGCTAAAATAAATTGTGATACCAAAAACCAGCGTTACAATGTCTTTCATCTATCGAGCATACTTTTCTTATAAAGATTAGCAAATCCATCTCTGTTTATTCCTTTTAAAAGAACAATGACATATAATAAACAATTATTAGTGATCTAACGAAAAAGGTGATCAATGATTTTAAACTATGTAAGGATTCCTTAATACTTAGTATATCATCGAAAGTATGCGGGAAAATAATTTTTACAACTGTACAAGTTACCTCAAATTAAACTAAGTTATATTTACAAAAACGATTAATTTAAAAAAATGATTAAATAACATTAAACTATTTCCAAATCAGATTAAAAAGTTGTACAAACACACACACACACACACAACCCACAACCCTATGAAACATATTGTGACGCGAAGCCTTCTCTGTTATTTGTCCTTTGTTCCGACAAAGCATAACTTTTTTACGATTTTAGTTACCAGCAGTGGGATTCTCATCATTCAATACGGCACGTGTTGAGACGCCTATCTTTGTTCAACAGACTGCGATTCTTATGTAATGTGTTGAGTTCGCACATAAGAATCCCTCTCCAGATGTTGGTTAACATAAATACAAACATCGCCACCTTTAGTATTTCTGACTTATCTGTAACATGTACCTATACCCTTTAATTGAAATAATCTCGTTGGTAATATTAGACGACGACCACGTCTCTGAAATCCCAAAGAAGTCATAATGGTTATTCAAAATTCAATCTCTTATTTAATCTATTTTAGCTAAAAGTAATAATACATTAAGATGACCAACAGCTAATTTTCTTTATGCTATATTTAAATTGACGAACGAGAAAAAATTAACGAAATTTAATTGGTTTTAACATTTAAAAATAGAAATGATTATTTACTTATTTCTTGATATTAATTTCTCAGATGAAATAGGTATATTTGAAATCCTACTAGTACTATACATTCATATTTATTAAAGAAAACAAACTTATTGCATTAAAAAAAAATACAACTCTAGAAAATTTTGATGGCGTATCCAGACGCCTTTCCGTTCCTAAACCCGAAACGCAAACATCTCTACAAAAAACAGCCCCAGTCTGAATTATAAAGTAGTTTCGGTGCGAGAGCTAAAAATTAAATTGGGTTTATTGGAAACCAACAAAACACAAACATCCAACAAATGAGCTACTAGCGCCTATCGCGTCCTTTGATATGGCGTTGGCCACAGTCTACGCAACCCACGTTCAAGGTATGTATGTGCATTATACTCTATAAGGGCGGCAGTGTTCATATGTGTTGTGTGTACGTATACGAGTATAACCGGAACAGTTGAAACAAAACGAGGTTTGTGATTTAGGTGAATAAGACCAGAGTTGAAAACGTGTTGCAAACAATCTGCATTGGGATTGATTTTGCGCCAAGTAATAATATTATGTGATACAACGTTTTGTCAAATGATATTCAAAAAAGTGACCATTGTGTGTGTGTAGGAGGAGGGGTGTTGGCTTCAGACTAAGTCTATTAGCCACAGATATTTTTTTTGGGATTTTAAAGGTTTAATCCTTACAGAAGTTATCGAAATCACGTGCCAACTAGTCATAAATGCATGTTTATTGCAAAAATGAATTACGCCACTGGCGAATAAAAACTATTGGCAAATTAAATGCGGTAATAGTAAATAATATTATATGAAAGTAGGTTGGTTATCTATTTTTGTAGTAATAATCATTTATGTTTATAATTTTGTTTTGTTTATTGGAAAATTAAATGGGGTATTATACTAGAACAAAATATTGAAGAAGGTGCGCCTTAAAACTGCAAAAGCTTTCGTTATCATATCAAAATGGACTCTTCCAGTGTCACAGAAATACCATATTGGCAAATTAAATGGGTATTTGTGAATATTACTAGATGAAAGTAGGTTGGTTATCTATTTTTGTTATAATAATTCATCTATGTTTATAATAGTATTTTGTTTATTACAAAAATATGTAAATTAATCTTGGTATCACTTGCTTGAATTCTAAATTCTTTGAAGTTTCGTAATCCATTGATTCTGCAGAACTATCACTGGAATCGTCTTTATCGTCGGAACTTAAAGTTATGACTAAAGGTTCAACTACCGTTTCAATCATACCGTCCAAGCGCCACATATTATTTTCTTCCTTAATTACATGGGAAATAGCATTCTGCCAATCTTCAGATTTTATACGTTCTATACCGGTTTTTAATAAACTTTGAACGTCGGCTATTTTAAAAGTTTTATTTTCTCGAGCTGCAAACCCTTTCACTTGCGCCCAAATTAGTTCAATAGAATTGAATTCGCAGTGATAGAGAGGAAGTCTTAGTACCGTAATACCACGATCACGAGCCATTGTGTCGACAACATATTGAATATATTTATGGCGGTGTTCCTTTATTAGGTCCATTAATTCCACTTTAAGCATCTCCTCAGTAAATGTTATAGCTTTATCCCGCAGCCAGGTTTGCATATCCGCTTTTCTACTGGACATTATCGGAATGCGTTCAACTCGTCGACTGTGATAAGAAGCGTTATCTAGTACAATAACTGAATTTCGTTCTACACGCTGTAATACTTCAGTAAACCATTTTTTAAAGCATTCCGCATTCATGTCCTCGTGGTAGTCTCCTGTTTTTTTTTTTTCGATATAAACACAAGAGCGCTATATTTCAAAAACCACTGTCACTTCCGATATGGGTAACAATTAGGCGTTGTCCTTTACCTGATGGTGCTTTCAAACCTGTAGATAATCCCTCTATAAAAGCTTGGTGATGACTAGTTACAAAATTATCTTGGCATATCTTAGATACCGTGTATCCAGCATTCACCCAAGTTTCATTGAGATAGTATATCTTTTTTTAGCGGCTCTAAACTCTTTAATATTTCGTAAATAACGCCGTCTCTTTTTTCTTAATTTCGTAAGAACAACTTTAAGTGTTGGGGCTTTGTTTTCGAAAAAAAAAAAGAATGTACAGTTCTTCGAATGATTTGTTTTTGGTTATCGTCCAATTTCAACAATTTTCGACCAAAGGGTATGCGTTTTAGAGGCTTCTAAGAAGCCTTTTTTTGTCTTTTCACGTACAATACGTTCAATTGTTGAAACAGATACTCCAGTTAAAAAAGAACTGCGATTTACAGCTTCATTTGTAGGAAGTGCCTGTTTCAGCATATCATACACTTTCCATATAATGTTCTTTTCATCCTTTGATAAGGACTTTCGCCGACGTAATTGGGTTTCACTTGAACCCGCCTCTGAATCCATTACTATTATAACAATATAATTCTACTATTAAATTGTTTTTATTAAATTTATAAAGACACCAATATTTTACTATTTAATAAACTTTTAAAGTACCCACCTAATATACTACACAATAAATATAACTCCTCGAATATGCACTACCACTACCAAATTGTAAGGCACAAACATGAACACCTACTCGTATATCAGAAAAAAGCACTTATACAAAAAAGTGTTCATAAAATATAAAATAATTATCGTAAATAGTTAAAGCGATACAAATCTAACTTCGTCGAAAGTTAGTTTTCAACTGTCTTTGTGCCTGTGCTGACAATATTTAATCTGTAACCTGTCTGTCATTTATTTACTTGAAACACATTTTAAAACCATTAAACACAGATAACGAAGTCATTAGCGAATAAATTTATTCATTTCTTGAAAACTATCAAAAACTTATATTTAACGCATTATCTTTGTTTAAATAAAGATGTTGACAAACAAATTTAATAAAGTTTACTAACAAATACCTAATAAATAATAAATAATTATTTGGTATTTGATACGCCACCTATGCTAACTCTGTCGGAATTTTCATTCATAGACAACAGTGTTGATCATGCATATGACTCACCTTCTCCAATATTTTGTCCGAGTATAGGCGAGTTTTTATCATTTTTTCTAGTGTCTTTGTTAAACAAGATAAAGGAGAAGAAGGCCGATAAGAAGTAACAAAGGTGGGATTTTTTAACGGTTTTAATAAAACACAGATCACTATTTCTTTCATCTGTTCCACAAATTCACATTTTAACCACCAGTTATTTAGGGCATAAAATTTATCATACTTATGTAAAACTATCGAGTCCCGGGGCCGTGCTTTTCGAGGTTTTCATTGTCATATGCATGTGACCATATTTTGAAGACTAGAAAGCGGGACAAATAAAAAAAAAAACAACAGATCAACAGTCCTGCATAGATATACCTTCGGGCTACGGTTGACCTCTGGACTATATAAACCAGATCTCATGCTATAAGAAATCTACCCATTTTTGTCGCAACCCTTCTAATGACGAACCCCATCACAGAAACAATAGTCCTCCGGCGGCGATCCCTCTTCGCACCCCTTCGCGCTCACCTCACATTCACATACGGGATTGGACGCTTTCAGAGTTCCGCAGGATCTGTCAAGGCATTCTAGATAACCGAACGTTTAACAAACGAAACGGGAGAATTCGAATTCCATGGCCCAACACACGATTGGTTTGGTTGTTCACTAGTTTGTTGACAAGCGACGAACATCGACATGTCAGTTACATAAAGATGGTTCGATTGGGAGTTATGGAATTTATCTGGGTTTTTGAGTAATGGGGTAATCTGTGAAAAGTTCAGGTTTTGAATTTTTATTCCGCAATAGCGGCCAATTTTGAGGATACGTTCTGGGGATACAAAAAAGGCAGGGACGTGCTGTCCATGGAAGCAAGAGAAGCATTGCTTTATCTAAAATAAACAAGACTAATCAAAATTAAAATTTCTTTAATTCTAAACTTTGTAATAAAATTAAATTATATCATCCTAAATATTTTGTCAGGCCTCCATATTATAGTTAGGGCAATCTTTTCACCACTGAGTTTGAAGAATAATGAGAAGATAATGAGAAATAAAACGTGTGCTCACTGATAATGTTGGAGTTATTAAAACATGTTACCGCCTATTTTTTAATTAAATAATAAATCAACAGATTCAAAAATCCTTAAATGTCTGGAATTGTGTAAAAGGTCTCCTGGCGCATTCGGGACAGAACGTCAAAATTCCGAACATATCCGGACTTTTTCTGACGTCTGGAACCCTACTATTATTAATTTTTCAGAAGTTTCTGAACAGCTATAGTTGCAACTAAATGGGGAATTTTTAAATTATTAAGAAGAATCTTTTACATATAATTAGGAGAAATCTCAAATAAACTTTAAATAAAAAAAAAAACGAAAGAAAAAGATGGATAAACTTTTACATTTAAAGAATATTTAAAGCGACTGAGTGGAAAATGGAAAACCAAGCGAGTGTAAAAAGGAGAATAGTGCAGCCCAGCTTCATTACTGCAATCAGCTGAAAGTTTGTGTTGAATTGAAGACTGTTAAAATTCCAATAGAAAATTATCCTTCCTCCGCTAAATGCAGTTTTTATGAACACGGCTAGACATATACCAAACACTATAAAAACAGATTACAATGGAAAAAAACTTACTTTTCACAATAATTTTTATTTGTTGAAAAATATCTTGCAAAAGTGTGGATTAGGCAAAGTAAAAGACGTCTGAATTTTAAATATTATTTTGCAGGACCTACAACAAGTTTCAAAGACAACAGATATTTTTTTTTGCTTGGACTTTTGTCATTCAGCCAGTCACTTAATGAATATAAATAATATAAATAATACAGTACAAAATAAATGGTAAACAACAATGGCAACAAAAATAATAATCCATCGGAACAAAATCAATCTGTCGCAACAAAACTAATCTATCGCAACAAAACCAACCTAACACGTCAAACAAAAACAACAGATAGTTGAATCGAAATATATTAAAGTGGACACCGTACCTTATCTAGATTTATAGGTTAAGCTGTAACGACTGCAATACGTCTTATATAGGAAAAACTGAGAGGAGACTCAACATACGAGCTGGTGAACACATCAGATATCCAGATAAGTTTACTTTTGGACATCATATTAAATTCAACAATCATAATTTCACTCCTTCTGAGAATGTCACTGTTCTTCATAATATTTTTAATTGCAACTTTAAATTAAATCTGCTCGAAGACCTTGAGATACACAGAGAGTTTAACAAATGTCACATGTGTTAACACTCAAATCCATCTCAATAGCAAAGTGCCTCCTCTCTTTAAAAGTATTGGCAACGGTTGATCTAAAGTTACCTAGCCAGCTTCGCTTTAAATCTTCTTGCAGCGGAGTTGATCTTGTTTTCTCCGGCGATTGCTGATTTCGTGGCCAGGACGATTTTTCCTCCCCTTTTAGCTGGAAAAGCTGGTCTGCCTGCGACTTCGGTTTCGCTTGGGTCGGCATGCTCAATTCTGTTGTTTTCAGCCTGGCACCTTTTAATTTTTAATAATTTTTATAAAAAAAAAATATGTTTTTTACCTTCATTCACTGTATATTTTATAATTCTATTTAATCATTGTAATCTTTTTCTGTTTAAAATTTAAAAGTCCCGCCATAACTTGATCTTGCTACCAACCCACTTTTATCATTTTCAATATCAACTTCTGACAATTTTTCACGAAATTCATTTCAATTTCTCAAGTTGGCAATTTTCTTGACAACTTCATTGTCAAATGTCAATTGTCACTCAGTTTTTTTGGTAACTGTCAAGATGGTCACGTTCTCAAAAATATCGTGTATTTATTATTTTTTGTGCCCCAACTTGCCTCCGCCTCACGGTAGCAATTGGAAAAATCTGGCTGCCTTCATGTTGAAGACCAGCAGTTTCTTTTCCTCTGAATGGTTTGGAGTGTTCTGTTTTACATGTTTGGTTGAACCCCCACTTCATTTGTTAAAATTTAACCACATTTTCGGTGTGGTTCTTTTATTTTCAATTATCCAAGCTGCAAGCTATGGTGGAGACTTGGGACTGGTCTGTTGCTGTCCTTTTTAATTTAGTTAATTTTTCATGTATCTTCTATAGTTTTTGACGAGTAAGTGTACAAGTTTTTGTTTGTATTCAATGTTTAGTATTATTACGAGTTGATTATATTGTTACAGCTCCGTTTTTTTTTTTCTCTTTTGTAGAGCCTAAGAGGCCGAAAGCGCTTAGACAAATTTTTACAGAGTTTTATTGAATAAAACTCAATTTTACACACTTTAAATACTCTCGATTCATTTCTTAAATAATAATAATAAGTCGTTCCCTATAAGGTGGGCAACCAACATAAAAAGATTGATTGGACCAATATGGTTGCGATAAGCTGAAGATGGAAGAAAATGGTGACAGGTATATTATGACGGACAATATTAAACTCTATATGGCTAAATAAAATGAATGTGTTCTATCGAAAATCTAGCGGAGAAATGTAAGCACTTTGTTAATTAGAGATTCCCACAATAGATCTGAAAAAGTCGGGGTGAATAAGGATAGATAATATCCAACTACTTTTAAATTTAATCTAATTAAGCGATGCTAAAGACAATCAGTTTCATGGAGATGCTATAAAAACTTGTGGGATATCTTGAAAGACCAGTAAAAACTTAATTAAGCTTCGCTTCAGAACCCGACTCAAGCATCGATTCCACGATAGAAGTTAACTCACTTTGTATTCTTGTCAGCACGATATCTTTAGTCAGCACCCTATATATTGTTTTATATAAGTTTGTTGTTGTCATTAATTATTTTATCTTTTGAAGTTCTCATATATTTTTACAGAAAATAAATTATTTGTTATTTGTAAATCCTCTTCTGGAGAAGTTTTTAAAGGCGCAATGTTCTCACAGGACTGTCTTCGAACGAATATTCGATGAAACAATGAAACTACTACGAGACGGTCAGGATATTTTTGAGATACAAGCTAATATTAGAGTACTTAATAATACAAATAAAATTTTACCAAAATTCACAAAGATGACAAGATGAAAAATGCTGATTATTTGACAAGCAAATTTCAAAACTTAAAAATTAGGGTTGAACATCTAGTGACTAAAGATTTTGCTGAAAGAAGTAGTATACTTAGTCAGTCTAGTTCTTCTAAACACAGAATAAAACTCCCAGTTATTGAATTAAAAAAGTTTGGAGGAGAAATTACTGATTGGTTACCTTTTTGGAGCCATTTCAAAAGAATACATCAAGATGGATTACTAGACAATGAATATAATTTTTAATACTTGATTCAGTCAACATTTTCAAAATTGTTAGTTGAAAGTTACCGACCAACTAGTGTAAGGGGTTTTCTCGCCACAGAGAAAACGGTTCCTTACGAATGGCGCTGGTTACGGGCGGTTCTCGAGCGCCAAATTTTTGGTTATGGTTTACTCCACAAACTCTCGAAACGGCGTCGAAAGTACTCGGGTAGCTACAGATGGAGATGAAAAATTCCAGGGGTCGAAGTCGAAGGTCACTTAGACACAGGTAATAGAAGGCCACAAGTAACGGGCTTTAATAGTTGCTTGGGCTGGTACAGAATTTATCACTAGCTGAAATACAAGGGGGAAATAAAGTAAGGAATTAATAACCAGTAATACGGCAAGTTAACATTGACACATATATTGTTTTAAACTATTTACAACAAAAAAAAGGAATAAATTAATGTATTTCAACGCTCACCCTCACGGTAATATGTACAAACCCTGAACAAAAATAAACAAACAAGACGGCCGGAAATTACTTCCGAATAGCCTTAATCAGACGTAAAGAAAAAATGAAATCAATAATTGTAGTAATCACGGTCGCAGCAAAAGTTTATTATTAAACTGTCTATTCGGTTGTTGAGCTAAAAATGTAACTTGCTATTTTGTTCAGGAGAAATATTAATTCGGTCGTAGGAAAAATTTACTATGAGACTATTTTTACGGACGCAGGAAAAATTATCTATTGAACAGTTTAATCGTTTAACAAACTAAAATGCAATTTATTATTTTTCTACAGAAAATAATATTTACGGTCGTAGGAAAAATTAACTGTTAAATTGTTCAATCGGTATTTACAATCAAATGTAATTGAATGCTTCGGCAAAGCAAAATTTCATATGCGGTTGCAGAGAATGCGAGGAGACAGGTTTGGGGTAGTATTAATTCCAGGGCTAAAACCGGGACTCTGTAAGAAGTTTACTCAAACTAGTGGTTGGAAAGTAAAACCAACTAACAACCGGGATAGTACATTATCTCTGAATGAAGTGATCGTAATTACGAGCCGCTTCAGACAGGGGAATGATACTATTTAAGTTCACTTAAAATAACGGAGTCTTACGTAAAATAAACTAACAACCAGGATAGCACATTACCACGGAATGAAGTGATCGTAATCACGAGCCGCTTCAGACAGGGGAATGATACTATTTAAGTTCACTTAAAATAACGGAGACTTGCGCAAATGAGGGTTTCAGATGTAAAATAAACTAATAACCGGGATAGCACATTATCTCTGAATGAAGTGATCGTAATCACGAGCCGCTTCAGACAGAGGAATAATACTATTTCAGTTCTCTTGAAATAACGGAGACTTACGCAAATGAATGTTTCAGATGTAAAATAAACTAATAACCGGGATAACACATTATCTCTGAATGAAGTGATCGTAATCACGAGCCGTTTCAGACAGGGGAATGATGCTATTTAAATTTTCTTAAAACTTGCGGTTCGGAGGATAAAACAAAAGAAAATTTTTCGTCACAATTCTATTAAGATAACCAATCAAAATATTAGACAATTCCCAAACAGTTTTGACCAATTATTTATTGGTTAAAGCTTTAAATAAACTAAAATGAAATTTACGATTTGTCCATGGAAATTTACAGTATCTAGTAGGAAAAATTAACTATACAATTATATTTATGATCGAATGAAAAATAAATTATTTAACAGTTAAAACCTTAAATGAACTAAAATGAAATTTCTTAAGAACGGTGTTTTCTAACAAGAATAAATTAAAGTATTTCTTAATCAAAACAAGTTTCAATTCTAAACTCAACACGGAATATTGTTTCCAATAGCACGGCTTAAAGTCTCCAGCGAAAAAATATCAATTTATAAAAGCAATGACAACAATTTACCTATCGTCAAGATCGCGGCTAGAAATATATTTCGGTTTTGATTGTCTCTCGCGAGCAATATCGGAATCGTATCGGAGTAATTTAATTATTAAGCATGTATAGCCTGGCGACATATACCAAAGGCGTGGCAAAAGGTGAAAGTCATATACCTCCCTAAAGTAGGAAGGTTTAATGACATGACGCCAAAGTCGTACCGCCCAATCAGTCTATCGTCATTTATGCTGAAAACGCTAGAAAGACTAATAGATAGATATATACGAGACGAAATATTGAGAGAAAATCCTCTCAGCGACCGTCAATATGCATATCAGCCAGGAAAGTCAACCGATTTGGCCCTGAATGATCTTAACAGGCTATTGTCAAAATCCCTGGAGGATAAAGAAATGGCAGTAGCAACTTTCGTAGATATTGAGGGAGCTTTTAGTAATGCTCAAACAAGATCTATAATTAACGCATTAGCAATAAAAGGGGTACCAGTAGTCCTATGTCAGTGGATAAAAGCCAGCCTAGAAGAAAGGGTAATAACATCATCTCTAGGCGAAGCTACACTGACAGCTAAAGCAGGCAGGGGCTGCCCCCAAGGAGGAGTACTATCACCCCTCCTCTGGTCAATCCTAGTGGACGAACTTATAAAAAGGCTAATATCTGCAGATTTTTACTGCCTAGGGTATGCCGATGACCTGGCGATCGTCGTAAGAGGCAAGTTCGCAGGTACAATATCGGAGCGCACACAAACCGCTCTAAACATTGTCGACGAGTGGTGCAGAGAGGAGGAACTAACAGTAAACCCTCACAAAACCACAATAGTCAACTTTACAAAACGAAAAGTACCAACAGGACTAAAGTCACCAGTACTGAAAGGAGTGAAGATTCCATTCGCTCAAGAGGCCAAATACTTGGGAGTCATCTTTGACCACAGGTTAACATGGAATCAACACTTGCAAAAAGTCACCCAGAAGAGCACAACGTCCTTCAACTTATGTCGAAGGTTGTGTAGAAAAAATTGGGGATTACAACCAAAAGTGTCCCTGTGGTTATATACTAGAGTCATAAGGCCGATGATAACCTACGGGTCGGTGGTATGGTGGCCAAAGACTCGGCAAGCTGGAGCCATTCGACAGGTCAATGGTATTCAAAGGCAAGCATGCCTGAGTACCACGGGAGCTATGAGAACGACTCCAATAGCAGCTATAGAAGTCATACTAAACCTAACACCACTACATATATTCATTCAAGGCGAAGCCAGGTCTGTCACATACAGACTGCACAAAGGTTCATCGCCCATAAGCAGTTCGCATGGACGCGACTACAGCGAACTATATAAAGAGTTGGAGAACGACCAAATAATGGGAATGCCTCAGACGAAATGCTTCCAAAGTATAGCTTTCAAAAGCAATATAAAGTAAGTATACCAGACAGGGAAGCGTGGACGGGAGGACCTCCTATTCATGCAGATCTCACCTGGTATACAGACGGCTCCAAAACCCATGAAGGTTCAGGAGTAGGTATATATAGTACCAAGCCAACGACAGGAATCTCACTGAGCTTAGGTAAACATGCGACAGTATTCCAGGCAGAAATAGCAGCAATACATCACTGCGCAAAAGAAGTATTAAGACAGAAGGTAAATGGAAAAACCATTGTCATATACTCAGTCAAGCGACGTTAAAAGCACTCAGTTCCATGCAGGTACACTCAAAGCTTGTGTGGGACTATTTGGAAGCCCTAACAGAGCTGGGTAGTCAAAACAGACTAACCTTAGCCTGGATACCAGGCCACAGGGGACACAAGGGCAATGAAGAGGCGGATTTACTAGCCAGAGAAGGAGCCTCAAATGCTCTTATTGGCACAGAACCCTTCTGTGGTGTAACAAAAACAACTATCAGAACATGCACAAAGCAGTGGATGTTTAAAAAATCTCAGGAGTGGTGGAAAAACTCACCAGGACAGAGACAGGCCAAAAAGTTCTTAAAAGGACCATCGTCTAAACTCACCGAGCATCTACTAAGCCTTAATAGGAAAAATACTAGAATACTAGTAGGTCTATTAACAGGGCATTGTAGGCTTACCAAACATATGTTCAATATCGGTCTGACAGAAGAGGTCTTGTGCCGATTCTGTCAAGAAGAAGAGGAAACGGCAGAACACGTATTGTGCTACTGCGAAGGTCTAGTAAGACTGAGATTCCTTACACTTGGAGAAGAAAAACCAAGGGCAACTAACTATACCGGAGAACTACTTCCCAGTCTATGGAGTCTACTACAAAAGACCGAATTAGACAAGGTACTCTAAACAATGATTAAAGGATATCCACAATAGATCTGAAAAGGTCGAGGTGGGGGAGGCCACATGGCCCATAGTCCTAATTAAATCTAATCTAATTTAATTATTCGCCTATTCAAAAGGTGTAACAGCAAGTGAAATTTTTAATTAACTCCTCGAGCTGGTTCAATCGTCGCTTCCCTTTCCCAGCAGAAACCCCACCATTACAACTCACGCTCGTAGAGTATCTCGACGATGGTTTGAACAGCGACAAAACTGTTGATATACAGGGCATATCCACGAAGTTAAAATTAAGTAAAAATCGAAATTAATACCCGGAATTAGTTAAAAAAAATAATAATGAAAATTGACTTCATTACACTAGTGAGAATTATAGTAAGGTAGTCCAAAGTTTGGAATCTCGTTTTGGAAGAGCTGATCTGTTAATTGAAGTTTACGTTCGCGAATTATTAAAACTGGTGCTGGAAAATTGGAACGGAAAATTTAAAATAAGCTCTTTGTATGACAAATTAGAATCGCAATAAGTGGATGGAGAAGAAAGAATAAGCCTAGCCCGAGAATCGGAATTCTCGGATCATACTGCATTAGAGATGGGATATGAACCAATTAGAGAGGAAGAAATGATTCATGCAGCTGTAATAAATACACGACCCTTAACGTATCTCTCAGAGGACGCTGTTTTTTGTCACCACTTATGTTTTTTCAAGAGATCCGACAGATTGGTGTTCCAGACGTTAATGCTGTGGAAGCGAAGGACTTGAGGAAAAGATATAAATACAGACAGCAACTCTCAGAAGAAATGAAAAGACGCTTTAGAAGTGAATATTTAGGTAAATCCAAAGATGAAAATGGGAAAATCAATTGCACATAATATAAAAGTTAGCGATTTAATTTTAATAGAAAACGACACAGTAAAAAGGACCGAATGGTTATTAGGAAGAGTGGAAACCATTTTTCTTGGTAAAGATGTCAATGTTGGACCAGTGCAACTGAAAACTTCGTCTAGACAACTTTTAATACCTATTCAAAGAATGCATTTATTAGAGATTCACGAAAAAATACAGAATAGAAATTCGATTGTGCGTAAAAATAAGAATACTCGACAGGAACCTAATGCTTCTGAACATAATTCACAAATTTCTATAGAAAACAAAAGTGAAAAAAGTTATATATTCAAGATATGGTAGGAAAATACAACCACCTCAAAGACTTGGTAGATGATTTATTGTTCAGTAATTTATATTTTCAGAAAATTCCTTAAGGTGGGAGAATGTTGGAAGTTAACTCATGAAGTCTTCTTGTCAGCACCGTATATATTGTTTTATATAAGTTTGTTGTTGTAATTAATTTTATCTTTTGAAGTTGTCATATATTTTTACAGGAAATAAATTATTTACCAATATTCGTTAGATTAATAAAAAAAAATCTAGATTAAATAAATAGGCTATAGCCGGGTAGGTTATAGCTCTATTCAAATCAAATGGGCCTGTTTATAGTGAGGCCTTGCCTCGAGGCTCGACTCGAGACTTGACCTGACCTTCGCCATAACCGAGCATCAAAAATCAAAGATCAAGATCCTTTTGTCATTAGATTTATTTTTTCACTACCATAGTAATTCATAAGAAGTGTTTGGCATGTGAGGAGAAATTTCGGTACGGTAGTGCATTTCAACATTAATAAAGACAAATTGATTACTGAAATATTAGGTTTGTTCCAACAGGTCTTTTGACCATCAGAAGGCTTTTGATAAATAAGCGTTGAAAACAGTATGTTCCTACAAAGCCATGTTCTTACAAAGCCACGTACAATACGATTAACTGTCAGTAAAACTTTCGAACAAATTTTCTGATTCGTACATGGATATGTCGACGAAATATCAAAACGATCAATGGCTCATTACTTGTACCATCCTTCATAAAATAAGTAGTTAGGTCACTCTGACTGGAACCTTCTTTGAAAATTATTTGGCTGGCGAACGCCGAGGAATTTTTGAAAAATAAGCGTTGACTGCCGCTTGTATGAACCATATGAACAGTGAACAGTGATTTAGCCAGTAACTGAGCCGACATCACTTGCTGTCAATTTGCTGCTTTTTAGACGGGGTAGAGAGGTCTCATTATCGGTATCTGCCTGAATGATTCTGCTAGTCTTGTTTATGTACGATGCTTGAACAATTTTTCAGCACATACGCTTTTAAGTAGTGTCTCTTCTCTTTCGTGCTATTTGTTTGTTATTTTCGTGGTTTCAAGTTAGCTTGGAATGCCTTGAATTTATATTTCTTTCAATGTGAATATTTTTTTTTAATCTTGTGTACGGTTTTTTATGTTATATATTCAAATAAATCGATAGAGAGAGCTAAAAAAATATAATGTGTGGTAATTTGAATACTCAATGTTTAAAATACTTATTCATCTACCATGTAGTTGGTTTGTTCTATTTACATTGCATTTTGCATTCCAACAAGCACAAGGCGCTGATGAAACAATGGGCGAATAAACTGACTGACATGAGCACTTGTTAGTTTACGAACGCATCCATGCAAGAGTCAGAGATACTCAGAATGGAGCGGTTGGAACAAACCTGTTTATTCGCCCCATAGTTTCGGACAAACGGGACCAAACATAATGGATATATTTTAGTTTAATTTTTGACTTGTCAATTTTTACTACTGCGTCAAAATCTGTAAATAATTTCCTAAATATTTTCTTTTCAGATTGTTATTACAAGTCGTTCCTCTACGTCAATAGGTTTGTATTGTTAACTTTTTGTTAAATTATTTCCAAAATATATAAGAAAGTTGGTAATGACATTCGCATAATAATATTTTCTTTAAATTTATCAAGCAATTTTTTTTAATTCGGTAAAAGGACGATGATATTCGCCGAATCGTGGTCGCAATTCAGAAGATGAACACTAGAATCCTGTCCATTAATATTATTGATTATCCATCATTTTACTGCTGGACTTTGTAACGGTTGGAACCGTTATTTCGTTATTTCGACACAACCACCTCTTACTCAAATGTCATTTGTCGTCTTGTGATATTTATTTTTGACTTGGTTGACAGAGACAATCAACTTGATTTTATTTTAATTTATCTTGGTCATCCGAAGTATTAGATGATTTTTAATATTCTTAAAATCCGTCTGATTTTATAAGGTAAGTTTTAATAATACATATATTTTATATAAGGATTTCTTAAATAAATTGTCAAGTTTTAAACATAACCTCAAAATCAACAATGAAATAACACATGGTTAATTTTATATAAAATTATATATTATTTTTTTTTAAGATAATATTATGCTTTACCATGTTTAAATATATTAAATAGGATTTTTCCTTTTCATAAAAATTTTAGTCTCTGTGAAATTATTCATTTATTAGTTTGAAATTGTTCATTTAATAGTTAAAGCATTTTGTCCACGACCACTTAATAATAAATCAATATTCTACCTCCTAACTAAAAGCATATGGTACCCATATATCACTAGAGTGAATTATGATAATTCACGCTTTTTTAATTCTGGCACATTCCGGTACATAACTAAAGATGGGCGATACTTTTCATAACGATATTTTCTAGATCGAAAAATCGAAATATCGAAGAATCGAAAAATCGAAAAATCGAAAAATCGAAAAATCGAAAAATCGAAAAATCGAAAAATCGAAAAATCGAAAAATCGAAAAATCGAAAAATCGAAAAATCGAAAAATCGAAAAATCGAAAAATCGAAAAATCGAAAAATCGAAAAATCGAAAAATCGAAAAATCGAAAAATCGAAAAATCGAAAAATCGAAAAATCGAAAAATCGAAAAATCGAAAAATCGAAAAATCGAAAAATCGAAAAATTGAAAAATCGAAAAATCGAAAAATCGAAAAATCGAAAAATCGAAAAATCGAAAAATCGAAAAATCGAAAAATCGAAAAATCGAAAAATCGAAAAATCGAAAAATCGAAAAATCGAAAAATCGAAAAATCGAAAAATCGAAAAATCGAAAAATCGAAAAATCGAAAAATCGAAAAATCGAAAAATCGAAAAATCGAAAAATCGAAAAATCGAAAAATCGAAAAATCGAATAATCGAAAAATCGAAAAATCGAAAAATCGAAAAATCGAAAAATCGAAAAATCGAAAAATCGAAAAATCGAAAAATCGAAAAATCGAAAAATCGAAAAATCGAAAAATCGAAAAATCGAAAAATCGAAAAATCGAAAAATCGAAAAATCGAAAAATCGAAAAATCGAAAAATCGAAAAATCGAAAAATCGAAAAATCGAAAAATCGAAAAATCGAAAAATCGAAAAATCGAAAAATCGAAAAATCGAAAAATCGAAAAATCGAAAAATCGAAAAATCGAAAAATCGAAAAATCGAAAAATCGAAAAATCGAAAAATCGAAAAATCGAAAAATCGAAAAATCGAAAAATCGAAAAGTCCAAAAATCGAAAAATCGAAAAATCGAAAAATCGAAAAATCGAAAAATCGAAAAATCGAAAAATCAAAAAATCGAAAAATCGAAAAATCGAAAAATCGAAAAATCGAAAAATCGAAAAATCGAAAAATCGAAAAATCGAAAAATTTAAAAATCGAAAAATCGAAAAATCGAAAAATCGAAAAATCGAAAAATCGAAAAATCGAAAAATCGAAAAATCGAAAAATCGAAAAATCGAAAAATCGAAAAATCGAAAAATCGAAAAATCGAAAAATCGAAAAATCGAAAAATCGAAAAATCGAAAAATCGAAAAATCGAAAAATCGAAAAATCGAAAAATCGAAAAATCGAAAAATCGAAAAATCGAAAAATCGAAAAATCGAAAAATCGAAAAATCAAAAATCGAAAAATCGAAAAATCGAAAAATCGAAAAATCGAAAAACCGAAAAATCGAAGAATCGAAAAATCAAAAAGTCGAAAAAACAACAGTTAGTTACCTATGTTTAATAAAAACTTTCCATTCTACACTTAACTTTTATTTAATAAAATAACCATAATGGTCGTGGACAAAGTATAGTATTAGACTCGCAATTTATGGCCATTATTCACTCGGGTGACTTGCGTCCCGAGCCGTAGGCGTCACCCAGCGTGAATAATGGCTACCATAAATTGCTCGTTTAATAATATACTATTATCTAAATCGTATTCATATTTCCTTTCTCCTATGATAACATTTTAATCCATATTAGCTCATGGCTATATCTAGAAGGTTTTTGGGTTGAATATCTAGAAGGTGTTGGATTCATCTCAAGACGTTTTGGTTCAATCTCTAGACAGTTACTATGATACAGGGGACATAAGAGCAGCAAAATACTAAACTTGAGCTTGGGGAATGAACTAGGAATCTTTCTGTGGTTTAACAAAGACAGTTTTCAGAGAACATATAAAGGCGGGTGCACATCAATAAATAATTTCATTGTGTATTGTAATTAACTCAAGTTTGTTCGTGTATGTTAAAAGTTACTTAGTTGTGTAGGGGAGATCGGGGTAAGATGACGAACGAGGTAAGATGACAAACTTTTATATTTAAATAACATAATTAATTTTTGAAGTTCTTCTACTGGTGCCATCTAGGTACAAATGCCCTGCATTAAAATTGATGCGCAGTTGTCCGGCCCGCTCATTACTGCAACAGTCATACGTCAACAACGGTTTTTATAGCATGGCTTGTAATATTTTCTAAATTTTATAAACGATTTGTGCCTTTCTCAGGTAAGTAAACAAATCCGGTGTGTTACCAACAATTCTTTAATAGGTATCAATAGGTATTGCCAGTGGTAAAATTGTTGAAGTTTTGTTTTTATTTACATTTTAGCATCAACATTTAATAAATTCACAGACGAGGGGTAAAATGACGGAGGTAAAATGACGAACTCGTCATCTTACCCCACGCAAGCATACGACTTCGTCATCTTAACCCATGCACGCAAGCATTATAATAAGGCCAGTATTCCTTTACAGAATTCCGCGGGTTTACAAGCGCAAAACCAATTGTAGGGAATGGAGTAAAGACTCCCTTGCAGCAGCTATGAGGGAAGTACGCGAAGGATCTTTAAGCTGTAACGCAGCTACAATAACTTACGATATTCCTGAGCCTACGTTACGAAGGTACTTAAAAAGAGATGCTCAAGGTGAAGAGTTTTAAGAAAACCTTTAATGCTGAACAGACGAAAGAATTTGTTAGCTACCAAACAGAATGTAACCAACGATGCCTTGGATTAACTTCCTCGCAAGTTCGGAAACTCGAATATTAATATGCTGAAGCGAATAATATAGAACACAGATTCAACAGGGAAACAAAAGCAGCCGGGACTGATTGGTTCAAATTTTTTAGTAACAAGTTGAGTCTTAGAAATCCTGAAGCGACTTCAATTGCACGGCTACGAGGATTTAATAAGATCGATGTCATTTTTTTTACAATTTTGGAAGAGGTTAGGACCAAATACAAGTTTAAAGCAGACCGCATCTACAACGCAGACGAATCTGATCTTTCAAATGTGCCAACGAAGCTTTCCTAAATCGTCACTCCAACAGGACAACGACGAGTTGCTAAAATATTGACAGCTGAGAAAGGTCAAAATACAACCTTGGTGTGTGCAATGAATGCTTTCGGATCATACGTACCTCCATTTTTGATATTTTGCCGAGTTAGAATGAAACCCGAGTTGTCCCTCCCGGTTCTGATGGTAGGGCACAATCTTCAGGCTGGATGACGGCGGAAACTTTTCTTGCCTACTTAAAATACTTTGCGCACTACACAAAATCGTCTGTTGATGATGTCGTATTGTTACTGGTTGATAATCACAGTTCCCATATTTCCCTTCTTGGAATCAACTTCTGCCGAGAAAATGGAATTGTGCTTGTAGGATTTCCTCCCCACACAACCCACCGATTACAACCATTAGACGTTTCGTTTTTCGGAGCTTTTAAGGCATTTTATAATCAAATGTGTGATTCATTTCTAATAAGTCATCCAGAAACTTTAATAACATACAAAACAATAGGACCTTTGCTCGGTGAGGTGTACTGCAGGGTAGCCAATGTAAATAATGCTGTAAACAGCTTCAGAGCTTGTGGCATTGAACCTTTTAACCCTCTTTCGTACCCTCAAAAACAACTGAACGTGATAAACAACCTGAAGTGAACAGTTCCCTTTCGATAAATGATGGTAATGATGACGATGCCAAGTTGTCAATAAAAAACACGGATTCGTCGTCATCTGATGAAGAGGATCAAGTACCTCTGAGTGTGTTGAAAAAAAAATAAAATCTCTACACATGAACAGACCACATCAAATGAAACATTTAAAACTTCAACCAATGATCAAATAGAGACACATAAACGTCAACTTTTTTAGATAAAGACACTTCAAATGAGCCCCTTCCTACTATTTGGAAACTTAGGCCAATTGCAATATCTGACAGGTCCTCAAACCCTAGAAAAATTGTCATCTTCTGTTATAAGTACAACTAGAAAAAAAACAAAGCGAAATTGAAGAAGAAGAAGACAACAAAAAAAATTAAAACAAGAAAAGAAACAACTGTAACATTTTAAAATACCAGTTAAAAATGTTATTTTAATTGTGTGACATCCTGTATAAATAGTATTCGATTAATTTAAATTCAATTATCGCCGCACGCAATATTCCAAAGAAAGGGAAATTTCGTGAAGTGGGGTACAGTAAATCAAACGATTTCGCCATTAGATTTTGAAATTTCATTTATCATTATTATCTTCTAGTATCTGGTAGTATTTGGCTGTACAAGTGGTGAGTAAAAAAAAAGTATAATGTCATTGTAAAAATATCTCGGTAGAAATAATATTTTAACCTGTTGTTAGTTATAAGTATTATTTTTTTGAAAGTAAAGTTAAATTTTTCTAAATATGTTTTTATAATTCATTCTGGTTGCTGGAATTGCACAATGTTTATAGTAATTAGTTTTTATTGTATCTTGATTTAATTTTAAAAAGTAGATGTTTCAAATTTAATTTATATCTCATACAAGAGCCACGTGAAAGACAGAATTTATTTTTGTTTAGAAAATGAATAGGCGCATCTAAAAGCTAAAACTTAAAAGCTAGAACTAAAAGTTAAACGTTAGAACCAGAAATAAAGAACGAGGTATGCTGTTCATTCTCGAGTAGCAGAATTATGGGAGATGCGATATTTGGTGTTCGTTCCCGAGTAGCAGAATTATAGTTCGACTGCATCCTAAGGAAGTTGCCAGCCAAAACCAAATAGTGGTAACTAATAGTGGCTAATTTTATTATTAAAGATATAGAAGTTAATTTACCAGCTAAAGTTTAATATTGACTTGTTCCTGAACATTTTCATTTTTTTTTTACTGAATAAACTAATTCATTTTTATAAATAAATATGTTGAATCTTATTTTTTTAAATTTTATATAAGTTTTAATTAATTTCCTTTTGATAAAGCTAGAGTTTATAATTCTCACTAGCTTTCTGCCACACTCTCCCAGAAAACTATTATCCCCAAAGGTGTCTATTAGAAAAGCCGAATTCACGACTGAGAAAACTATGGTCAATGTACTCATTTCTTTTTAAATTGATTAAAGGTAAGTAATGTTTGGTGTTAAATTTCTATGACCTAGTCAAAATTTCTTAAAAGTGTTTTGAAATTAACATTTTATTGCAAAGTAACGCAGAGTAATTACAAATTGACGTCCAACGTGTTAATATATTACACAACTGAAAGTACAGAAGAAATCTACAGTTCAAGAAAATGGACTAAAACGTCGAAAAACATTGCCCAGTGCTGCTTACATTGCAGAACCCAGTTCTGCTGGTCCCAGTACTGCTGGTCTCAGCTCTGATCATCCCAGTGCTACTGACATTGCAGGTTCCAGTAGTGAGATTCAATATTTTTGCCCTGCATGTAACGAAGAATATAACGACCCACCATCTGAAAATTGGTTGCAATGTTCTCATTGTATGTCATGGTGGCACGAAGCATGCAGCAGCTATGAGGGTTTTGGCAGTTTCTGCTTTGATTTTTGTACCTAGTCTTCTCACCCCAATAGGTTTGTCAACTTACCCCGGGTATGAGGTAAATTGACGAAAATTGCATTTTTACTTTTTTTGTTGTTTGCAGAAAATTAATTTATATTTTTATATTTTTGGTAAGAATAACGTTACACAAAGTCATGAACATGTTTGTACTGATATGTATTTAACTTTCAAATAAATTACTTTTGTATTTTCATTTTTTCTTAGTATCGTCATCTTACCCCGATCTCCCCTACTTAGCGATGCATAAAAACGTACACAAATATTTTCGTCAGGTGTAACGCACGCAATCCATCAGCCTGTCGGTTTTTGTAATGACATCAAAGAGATTTTTATGAATGTGGACTTGGTCTCTGAATTTTTTAAATTTTTTCGAGGGTACCAGTGTGCAGTCATATCTCTAAATAAAAGAGACCTTACCCCCCATCAACCCCCTAGCCCCACCTACCCCAACTAAAAAAAATAAATAGCAAACCCCTGTTTATGCTGATTGCTTGCGTCCGCTATGTTTCGTAAATAATCATGTCTCCATGCAATGATTTTAAAAAGCTGTTGTGTCAGGCTTTTGGTAACGAAAATAATATTTTTTGCAAATAAAAATATTATATATTTGGAAGAGTGCGGCTATTTTCTATTTCTGAGTGTAATTTGTTAATAATAGGAATTTCATTTTGAAAAAAAAAATGTTCCATTTGCCTTATTACATTCTTTACCCAAGTTTCAATAAAGGTCTTGTTTCTTTCTGGGCGCTTTTTTGGATGTGAGACTTCTCCAATAACGGTATTTTCTTTAATAATGTTATTCACTGTCCGCTTAGATTCTCCAGTATAGATCTCACTTTTAGTGGTTATTTCATCCACAGAAAGTGAAACAAAATCTTTTCGAAGAATATTAAATGCATTAAGTACGATATTCTTTTCATCTAAAGATAATGCTTTATGTTTACGCGTACTTGTGCTTGCAATATTTTATAATTAACTCGCCATTCTTATATAACTCTAAAATTATAATATATACTAATACAAAATTCCGAATCAATTAAAATACATACGATACGGCTATGAATAAATAAAGTCTGACTTATCTGTCACAAGAAGAGGTTTATTGTAGTAAAAACCATGGAAACATGATTAAATCTAAACGAAAACTTTTATTAGGCTGATCAGATGTATTAAAATTTTAATTTTAACTACAAATGAGCATTGAAGGATGAGGTATAAATAAAATTTCTACATCTCGAACCTGTACTACGTTCTGAAAATTAAATTACTGGACTCCTTTCTTCTATAGACTATAGTCAAGTAGTACTTTCTTCGTATTCTTGAAAATAGGAAAAAAATAGGCTTTTCTCTGTTATATTACTGACCTACGTTGCCATTTAAAAAATTCAAGATGGCGGCGGTACTCTAAACGCTGACGCATACTACAATTTAATAATTATACATTCATTTGTTTCAATGCAAATACCTTGTTGGCAGACTTTTTCGCTATCCCCTATATGAAAACGGTCGGTCTGGTAAAATAAACTATTTGTAAGTTATCTTAGAAAGATAGGGCAGCCAAGCTGAGAAGGTACATTGAGATGAGATTCTTAACCTTATTATTTTCTATTTCTTGACTTTATATCTTTCATTTTCATTGTTTCTTCTTTTAGTTCATTTATTTGTTTTGTCTATTCATGTTCTCATTTGTCTTTCTTAGCATTAATTTTTGTAGATATCTTTGTTTATGATACTTTTACCTTTCTCTATAAAAGGGAAGTATTGTAATAGTGAAAAAGTCACCTTCCGAGATTATTTCAGATTTTCACGTTTTAGGGTGCGATAGCTCAAAAATGGCTCTATAGAAAAACTTCAAATTTTGTATGGAGATAAAGGTTCCTTTCTGGGTCAAAACCAGTTATAGTTCCGATACAGGTTAAGCATTTTTTTAATTAAAAATTATTTTTAAAAGTCGGTAGATTTCGACTAAAATTGGTATCTTAGAATTTTAGAAGCCGAAGATTACAGATCCTAAATAATTTTTTAAAATTCAGAATGGCGTTGTAATCAAAAAAGTGCCCCCTTGAATGGAAATAATAAAAATTGACCTTTTGGTTTGTGTAATTGGACCATTTTAAAAGCAGCCAATCATTATTGTTCAATATCGGTGATCGTGGCGAAGAATACCGAGTGGACGCGAAGTGAAAATTCAGGTGGGATCAAGAGGAAGATCGCTAGAGAGAGAAATGTGAGAAAGGGTTTTTGTTTTGGTGGTTTTAATTTTAAATTATTAAAATTTAAGTGCTTAGAAGTTCCCTGTTTTTACAATTTCTATATCGAGGGAAGTTCTGGGTAAAATACTTTACCGATTTTTTAACTATGTATCTAGTCTTGTTTATTCTTGTTCTATCTTCATAATGTATCCATTCTCTATTTTCGTTACTATTGATATTTCAGTGTCACTATTAATGTCTTATTTTCTTTCTCGTGCATTTCATTTCTATAGAATTCATCAAGAATCTATGTTTAATTTTATATTTTTGATAGTTTTGGAAGGAACAACTAGATAGAATATTTTCGTTTCAACTCATAAATCCGGTATTATTTGCATTACATTTAATCTGATTTATTATGTATATTATTCTAATAGTAACATACAAAACAAATGAACTGATAAATCGAACCATCAATTATTATTTCTAACTCATTTCCTCTTAATATCCTCCCATCCTATATTAAAGCAATATGTATTACATTTTTAGGATTATAAAAAGCCGAGCAGAATAACAATAATAATAATAATAGAGGGTCATCTCATTCTGTTAAAATATTGCTCAGATTATTGGTCCTAGTTTTTCTACCAGAGTTCTCTTATGAATTTTGCAAATTTCTTCGAGTTACCACAATTAAATCAGGTTAAAAATAAATTTGGTCGCTTGTTAGACCTCATTTTTTATAACGACCAATGTGAAGTTGTAAGATCGGAAGAAACTATTGTAGAAGAAGACGACTATCATCCAGCACTCAAATTAAAATTATCACAATATAAAAAAATAAATAATGTAACTAATAATTCTTCTTCAGTAGAATTTAATTTTAAAAACGCCAATTACGCGACTCTCTACTTTGACCTCCAATCTATCGATTGGAATTTTTTAAATAATATAACTGATGTGAATAACGGTGTAAAAAAAAAACTAAATGAAAAACTATATGAATTATTTTCGCGACATGTTCCAAAAAAGAAAGCTAGTAATAAAATGTATCCTCCATGGTTTAATGGGTCTATTATCAAAATGATCAAACAAAAAGATAAAGCTCATTGTCGGTTTAAGTCTACAGGTTCTCTTGAGGCTTTAAATACACTCAAATCCGCACGTACTAATGTTAATAGACAAGTTAAGCTTGCACATTCTCAATATGCTGAAAGAATGGAAAATAATATTCAGGAAAATCCTCAGAAATTTTGGACATACGTAAACTCTTTTAAGAACTTCTCAAGCTTTCCATCTTCAGTACAAATTAATAATGATGGATAATCCATTAAACAATTTCTAATTTTGTGCTTGAAAACTCATGCAATTAATGCGCGCTAAAAAACCTCATAATGTGAACATAAGTTTTGTGCATCATTACGCTACACGTCGGGTTGCACGTTTAAGCACCCGTAAGTCTGAAAACGGCTTTAGATATTGTGCAGGCATTTGCAGAGCATTTTTCAAACAATTTTACATTACCAACACGTACTATCGCATCTGTTCAATCAACTTCTGTTAATTTACCTATTTTATCTATAAATCATGTATCTGATAAAGAAGTGGTAGACGCTATAAAAAGATTAAAGCCAAAAATGACAATGGAACCTGATTATATTCCTTCCTTCTTCATTAAAGATTGCGCACACATTCTTTCAACCCCACTGTGTACTATTTTTAATTTAATATTGAAAACAGCCATGTTTCCTGATCTATGGAAATTATCTCGCGTTACACCAGTTTATAAAAAGGGAACCAAAGATGATCTTGACAACTATAGACCTGTTAGCATACTTTGTAATTTCTCCAAAGTATTTGAAATTATTATTCATACATACTTATCTAGACATATTTAGGGTTCATTATCGCATTACCAACACGGATTTATGAAGGGTAGGTCCACTGTGTCGAATCTTGTGTGCAAAACACAATTTTTGGCAGAGGTTTTAGATAGAAGAAGTCTGGTCGATGTTATCTATACCAACTTTTCTAAGGCATTCGATAGAATTGATCATCAAATCCTATTACAAAAATTAAAGTCTAAGGGATTATCTGATCTTCTTCTTATTCTTACTTAAAAAATAGACGTCATTACGTGCAACACCAAGGATTTAGATCAAACCATTTTAAGCAAATTTCAGGTGTACCGCAGGATTCGGTCCTTGAGCCCCTTCTTTTCATAGTTTTTATTGATGACATTATTGGCAAAAGCACAGAAGTAAAATATTTAATGTATGCTGATGATTTAAATTTTTTTTCTGAAATACGGAACTTTGTTGATTGCACAGCTTAATAAAGTTATTTAGCTGAATTATTGCTATGATGTACTAAAAATTATTTGCATTTGAATCCTGGTAAATGTAGTGTTATAACATATACTGTATTAAGTAGGCCGGAGTTTATAAAGGATCTGAGAGTTCATTTTGACAGGGAATTAACTTTCGCAAGGCATATTGAGCAGACAGTTATGTGTGCTTCACGGAGTCTTGGTTTTGTAATTCGAAATTCCAAACAATTTAAAAATATACATACAATGAAGTTATTATATATTATCTTGAAAGAGTAAAACAAAATTTGGTAGATTTTCACACTTTTATTTTAAAAATATAAAAATTTTTAAAAACACTAACATGACATATGTTTCGAAGTACAACTTCTTTTTCAAATGTGACTAATTTACAATTCGGTATCCAATATATATACGAAATAATTTAACAAAACAAAGTACTTAAGAAAAACATCAATAACATTACAAAATAAACTAACTATTTAAAGAAAATAAGGGTACTTAGGTAATTATAATATCAATCAAATAACAATAAGATAGCACATTACCGGGATTATCTCACAGAAAACTAGGAAAGAGATTTAATAAGGGTGAATTATTAATATCTTATTGATCATTTAGTAAGTTATCTGAATTTTTAAAACTATTTATTTCAAGTGTTTCTGAAATACCGAATTGTAAATTAGTCACATTTGAAAAAGAAGTTGTACTTCGAAACATATGTCATGATAGTGTTTTTAAAAATTTTTATATTTTTAAAATAAAAGTGTGAAAATCTACCAAATTTGGTTTTACTTTTTCAAGATTAAATTGATTTTCATCAAGTAAAGGCCGAAACAATAAATAATGTTATATATTAGTTTTGTTAGATCTAGACTTGAGTATGCGTCAGTTGTATGGAATCCATCACTTAACATTTATAGTAGTGCTATTGAGAATGTGCAAAGAAAATTTATGAAGTCCGCATATCTTCTAGACAATATCTATCCTGCTAGAGGATTTCCTCATGATCAACTGTTTTTGCTCTTTGGTTTAATGGAATTGCACATACGCCGTAAAATGCAGCTAGTTTCATTCCTATGGGATATTTTACATGAAGAGCTAAACTGCATTGATTTTCAGGATTTTATCAACATTAAAGTACCCCGCCCTGGCCTTAGAATATACTTAAGCTTTTACTTGCCAGCTGCAAATACAAATATTTTGGACGGTTCTCCAATTTTTCAAATGATCAATAATTATCATCGCCTTTAAGACAGTTTGGATATTTTTAGTTGTAAGAAAATAGATATTTTTAGAGATATTACCATAAAAACTTAGTAAGTGTTTATCCTGCTTGGTAAGTTGATAATATATCTTTTGTGTGTATTTATTTTATTTTAATTTAATTTTTTTATTTTTTTAAATTTGTTTTATGCTCCTTTAAGCACTTAAATGTAACTGAATATTTTACCTTCAGTTTTCCTTAAAAATATGCTTTATTGTACTTTTTATTTGTTTCATGTTCAGTCATATCTGATGTTCTTAACTCGTTTGTGATGTTTATCATTAGTATATTGTATTTGTTTTTAATTTATGTTCATCCTACTCTGTAATTGGTTTTTAAGTGTTGAGTGGTGTACTAAATAAATAAATAAAATTATATGGTTCAGAACCATTGTAAGAGAATAAACTAGAATTTTCGAAAAAGTATCAAGAAATCGACAAGAGGTATTCGTAATAAAGAAGAGCTGGATAAGTTAACATAATTAAAGGAACCAAAAGAAGTTAACGGCTGTGTGTACGTAGCTTAGATTAGCAAAACACCTTGTATTTCATTCAAAAATGTTTTATTTAAAAAATGCTTTCGGATAACGCTATCTTCAGAGTGCTTATCAACAATAATTTTGTGCATAAATATGTTAATATAAAAAAATATGTAAATATAAAATATGAACAAAAACTTAAATTACAATTTTTTTTAAAATAGAGCAATATTAACAAAGTTACAAATGAAAGGCAAATATAAATTTACTGAAAATCCAATGTTGGAAACAATAATGGGGGCAGAAACCCTTCATCGTTCATAGAGAAACTCATGAAGCTTGGCTTGCACTTGCTAGATAAGCGGTTATGCCCCATATTATCATCCTAATTGAATTGTGTTCATAATTAAAAGACAAATTAAAATGAAAGGGGGAGAAATGTGATGGAGCTAATTAAGAATTAATTTGAAATATATAATTAAAAGAAAAGTAATTATTATATACGTACTATCTACCACAAGGATATCCAAAAAGTTTAAAGGTCATCCTGTATCTGAACATTAATTGTTGGAGTGTCCGACGTTGCTAAATAGACATTGTTATTTTCTTTAAGTTATTTTTGATTTGTTGTTTAAATTATTTATTTGTAAAGCTCTGTTTAAATTTTAAATATAATGAATTTCTCCCATGTTTTGGGTCACCTGTTGACGCAAATATGACATATGTCAAAAGAGGTTAGTGCATTCTCTTGCCGGGTAAGTCAAGTTACTCCAGGTGTGATTCGAGTGAGAGTGGGGAGGGTTAGAAATATAAGTTTTGGCGATGGTTAATTTTTTATATTTTGAATGTATGATGAATTGAATATAAGATGGTTTCTACCTCTTCAGAAATAAAAGAAACTCCAAAAACCCATTAGAAAAAAATCTATAAACGAAGTACTTAAATTGCTTTGGAATTTTTGAATATTCTGGTGTAATTTTTCATCATTTAGTAGGTAATATTTGTGTCTACTGTATAAAACACTTCTCCCAAGAAATATTCTTAAATACTATAAATAATATCAGTATAATTAATCTTTTTTTTTAATGCAATAGAAGTTTATCTCGTAGAAAAATGGTTTAGATAGATTTAGAAATAACACAATTCGAATTTATGTGTTCTTATTATACCTATTAGATTAAATATACCTATCAGATAAATACAAATTGGAAGATATCTGAGTGTTCTAGAATATTGGGACAATATAGTTAGTAAAAGTGAAAATAATCCCTATCTTATTTTTACCCATACTATATCCAATATTTCATTCTATTTCATTTTAAATTTTATTGGTTTCTTGTTCCTCTTTTTCTTTTACATCTATAATAAGGAAGTTGTACTGCGTTTTTTAATTTTTACTAATTAACATACAAATTTCTAGTTCATTTTATGTCAATGTCAATAGGTATTTATTTTTTACGAGTTAAGTTTAAAAGGGTAAATTAATTATGTATTAAAAGAAAAATTTATCCAGCTTCCTTACTTGACTAGACTTTTAGTACCTAGTAACAGTCAAATAGTGTTTTTTAGTTCTAGGTACTTTCCCAGTCTCTAGTCTCTAGTCTCTATACGATTATAATTCAGTAGTCGTCTTGGTAAAAATTTTATCCGACCACCCCCCCCCCCCCCCCCCATCCCATAAAAAAACCGGTAGGTAGAACAAAATGAAAAATATTGGGAAAAGAAAACACGCTAAAGAATAATTGTACAGTCAGATGTTATGAAAATGAGACTATTACAAATAAAAACAACAAGAAGGCATTCAGAAGGATTAAAACGAGTAGAAAATATCAATCTTTCCTTTAAAATAATCTGTACTACTATAGAGCAAAAAAATTAAATGCAAATACAAAATCCTTTATCTACTCCTATTAATTTATATATTAATTATTCAACTGTTTTTGAGCAATTAATAGTATCAATAAACAAATAGCGTGAGTTTTAACAGTAAGTTATTATAACTCACGTTGGGCTCTTACGATAATTCGGTATAAAAATAGTATGCGCAGTAAATTCTTAGAAATTTTAAAGTCGATAAATGTTCCATTGACGTAAAATGTAGGCGAAACAGTCAATTATTACATTGAGGGGAGTAATGTCATTTGATATTTTAACAAGATAATTTTAACGTTTTCAAATCAATTTCTAATAATAGTGCTAAAAAAAGATGAATTTAGATAGTGAAGATGAGTTATTATGTACATCTCCAGAAATAAGAGAGATAGCTAATAATGCAATACAGAATTTATTACCAGAAAAAGCAAATAACAAGTGTAAATGTGTATACTAAAATTTTCAAGATTGGTGTAACTCGTTTACAGAAAATGTACCTTTGGCATATTTTAATGAACTTTGCAATAAATATAAAGCATCGTCTCTATGGACTTTCTACTTCTTGCTAAGAAGCACACTCAACATAAATAATGGAATTATTATAGAGAATTATTCAAAATTACGAGCGTTTTTTAAACGTCAATCAGAAAATCATATAGGTAAAAAGGCAAAAACATTTACGCCAGAACAACTTAATAATTTCATAAATAAAGCTCCTGATGAGAAATATCTGGCGACAAAGGTAATAGCTTTTACAAAGATTCAAACGTTTTTATCATCTAGTCAATCATATAATTCTTTCTCGATACTTGTCTTAGTATTTATTGTTAGAGTCGTAGACAAAGTATACTATTCAACTTGCGGTAATGGTCATAATTCACTTGATGAATTACAGCACTCGCCTGCGGCTCGTGCTTCAAACTTCATCTGCGTGAGTTATGACCTGCATTACCGCTCGTTAAATAATATACTATTAATTATTGTAGTATCTTTATTACTAACGGAAAAAAGTTTCAGCTATTTATTACGACCAAATCTTGTGACAGAACAAATAGAACATGATATATGGATAATCCTGTATATTTTAAAATTGGTTCATAATTACTAGATAAAATTTTTAGTATATTTATCTCTGAAAATAAAAGTGCTACAGATCTTGAATTAGCTCACGGGCCAACACAATTAAAAAGTCATCATTATAATTGAGAACCAAAGAAAAAGGAAATTAGTTACTGGAAGTTCACAGAGCGAGTTTAAAAAGTTAATAATTGGCAATGAGACGATTTTTTTCAATTTGAAATTGCTTCAAATGATTCAACGAGTTTGTTCATTTACTCATATTTCTATCGCAGATCTCGCCAGAGATTTTTTTTCTCTTTCCTCAACAATAAATTAAAACATAAACTTTAACTTCTTCGGATTTGTTGCTATTGCTATTTATTAACTTTTTATTATATCCTATCTGATGGTTTAACATTTTGTCCGTAGTGTAGGTCAGTGTAAAATAAAAACCTTATAAACTAATTAAAAAGATACATAAATAAAATTCGAAAAATCGGAAACTAATAACAACAATTTTTAATTCTCGCTTGAGCGTTAAGTTATATTAAAAGCAACTTGGTGTAATTGAAGACATAAATAGAATTCAGTCCAGACATTGCCATATACAGGATGTCCCGATTGGCAAATTATAAACCTATAGTTAAAAAGATGTAAGTGTAATGAGTTAAATATCCGAACCCATCTAAAGTTTTCCATTTTTACTTTCCCGTAACCAGTAAGGAAAGTATAAATAACAATCATGATTTTTATCGGCACTTGTACTAAAGCTTTCCAGTAACTTCTCATAGGAGTCTGTTTATCTCGACTGTCCAGCGGTATCGAAGCAAACACAGACGGGCGACTTGTACGGCAGAAGATCAGGACATCAGGAATGGTTTTCGCACATTACACCTTCCTTAAAAGATAGTTTCTCCTGGAACTGAACTAAATGGTTGTATCTACAACTGGACCCTCTTTTACAATTTTCATTTGCATGTAAGTAATAAGAGACGGTCTTCGCTGAGCTAATGGCTGCAGATCAATATTTGGACTCCGGTATCTTGGAAGATTACCTCTACTTATCCTCCAATCCAGCTGGATGCACTCAATCTTTGCCATTGCTAGTTTCTGTACATTGGACTCCAGTACCTACTCCCTTAGACTAAGTAATGCTTCCCATACATAATGATAGGTGGATCGATCTCGGAAGGTATTTTTTGTTACCAGATAGAAAAGGTAACGTTGTCCATATTGAAGTTTCAAGGCTTTTACAAGAGCCAGTAACTGACCTTAAAGCGAGTACAGATATTGTTGCTGCTCGGTTGTTAAAGCATATCTTGCTTTTCAGGTACCTCCATATGCACCCATAAATTGTTCAATGATAAGACCAGGTATTTCTTGGAATTGGTTTACTTTTTTTTCTTCATCATAGTTGCCCTCAAATAGCACCGGTTTACCATTCGGGATCTTACTTATACGGTAAATGACATAATTAATTTTTTCTTGATGATGTACGGACCTTCCCAAAACCTTCGAAGCTTCGGAGAATAACCATTGGGTCTTTTTTGGATCATGGATCATGGCTTGGGTATCGTACCGTTTCTTCATTCTATTGCTGGCGATTTGAAAGCGAGCAAACAAACTCATGCATATCATCCAATTTTCTTAGTAGCTGGTTCATATAATCTTCGACTATGTCTTCTCCAGGTCGGCATTCAAACTCGAAGTCGCACGGTAGTCTCAACTCACGCCCAAACAGAATTTTTGCAGGTATTTGGCCAGTTGATTCATTGACACCGGATCTAAGGGCCATTGCGAAGAGCGAAAGATACTGATCCCAATATCGCTGATGGTTGTATCCCACTTCTGACACTACTATAATATTTATTTGTTTAAAACAGTTATTTATTATAATTTATTTACTCTAAATACTAATTAATTTATTTATACTTTATATACAGGGTGTTAGTAAATAAGTGCGACAAACTTCAGGGGGTGATTCAGCATGAAAAAATAATGACAGTTTGCTATATGTCTGAAAATGCTTCGTTTTCCGAATACGGGGTGTTAAAGTTTTTCTTAAAAACTGACGATTTGTTTATTGCTCTGAAACCGGTCAAGATATGCAAATGAAATTTGGTGGATTTTAAGAGGTAGTTATTCCGCATTTTTTGATATGCAATTAAGAATTTTATGTTCATCATTGGCGTGCATACGGGTAATGATCTCAATTCATTTAGAGAAAAAAATGGTACGCCACTGAGATATTTCAAATTAAAAATCATTTTTGAATTCCTCATTAAATTTGTCACAAAAAATATCTCTGGCCTTTTTTTCGTGTGGGGCGCCGTTTTTATGCAAAAAAATAAAATATCTTAACGCGTATTTTCCATTTCTTTAATACATTATCAAGAACTATATAATACAATAACATTAAACTAGAACAATAACAGAAAATAACACTAATAAAATTTTAAATAGGCGCAAAGCTACAACAAATGCTGAAAATGACCTCCCTCAGACGTGAGACAAGATTCAACTCTTCGCCGCATTGATTGTCGTATTCGCGCAAATTGTCCTGCTGTATTTCTTATTCGGTTCCTCAGGTCTCCGACATTTTCGACGGGAGTGGAATAAACTAGTGACTTAAGAAAACCCCAAATGCAAAAATCCAGAGGATTTAAATCCGGCGATCGAGCAGGCCAATGTTCCGTACCTCCCCTACCTATCCAACGATTTGCATATACTGCATCTAAGTGATTTCGTACATCAATGCTAAAATGGGCTGGTGCACCATCATGCATGAACCATAAGTGTTGTCTCAGCTGTAGATGAATTTCTTCAAGAAGAACAGGTAATTTTTCCTGTAGGAAATTAAGTTAAGAGTCGCCTGTTAGTCGTTGTGGGAGGAAATATGGACCGATTAAATGATCATCAATTACCCCAATCCATACATTTACCAAAAACTGATGCTGAAAATGAGCTTCAAAGATTCCATGAGGATTTTCCTCAGCCCATAAGTGATTGTTATGGAAATTTCGTATAGACTCTCGACCAAAATTAGCTTCGTCAGTAAACAAAACTCTATTTAAAAAATTAGGAATTTAAGCGATTTGATGAAGAATCCATTGGCAAAAAAATAGGCGCGGAAGAAAGTCTCTAGGTAGTAGAGTTTGCACACGTTGAATATGAAACGGGTACAACTGCTGTTCTTTAAGAATTCTAAATACAGTGAAGTTGCTTACATTTAATATGTTGGCAATTTTTAGAGTACTTGTTTCCGGTGACTCCGCAATTAACTCGAGAACTGCTTCTTCTAGTTTCACAGTTCGTACTTCTCGAGGGCGCCCGCAGTCAGCCGTTTGTTTCTTAAATGTACCATTTTCGCGCAAACGTTGGTGAAGGCGAGCAAATATTGTGTGATGGGGTACCCTACGTCCTGGATACAACTCAGCATACAAACGTCGAGCTTGCCAACCATTTCCATTACTTCGACCATAGACAAAATGCATGTCTGACAATTCCACATTTGTATAATTTTCCATTGTTTTCGATAAAAGAAAAGTTAATTACTTATTAACACCAATGTTATACCAAACTAAAAGCTTAATAATGAAGAAACGCCAATTTGACATTTCGTTAAACTATTCGTATTTAACAGAATGTTGACAATAGCCTACTAGTACTAGCGTCGCTATTAGATAATAATTTATTAAAGAAATGGAAAATACGCGTTAAGATATTTTATTTTTTTGCATAAAAACGGCGCCCCACTCGAAAAAAAGGCCAGATATATTTTTTGTGACAAATTTAATGAGGAATTCAAAAATGATTTTTAATTTGAAATATCTCAGTGGCGTACCGTTTTTTTCTTTAAATGAATTGAGATCATTACCCGTATGCAAGCCAATGATGAACATAAAATTCTTAATTGCATGTCAAAAAGTGCGGAATAACTACCTCTTAAAATCCACCAAAGTTTATTTGCATATCTTGACCGGTTTCAGAGCAATAAACAAATCGTCAGTTTTTAGGAAAAACTTTAACACCCCGTATTTGGAAAACGAAGCATTTTCAGACATACGTTTATATAGCAAACTGCCATTATTTTTTCATGCTGAATCACCCCCTGAAGTTTGTCGCACTTATTTACTAACACCCTGTATATTTCACACTTATTGTCTAATTTATATAACAATTCGAATGTCTGTCTTCAACTATGTCTCGACTTTAACTAAACTTAAATGGCAAAAGAATCCATTTATGTACAAATCCATTCCTGTTTCGCAGAGTTCGGGACGCTTCCAGACGATCCTTCGCCATGAAGCCATATTTGAGCTAGAGCTTTCCAGTAACTTCTCGTATCGTCTCATATCGTCCGCTTGTCTTGACAATCCAGCAGATACGCATATCAGAAACAACGCTAATCATTTGTAATTGCTGTGGTAGGAGGTGTTTGTGTGAATGCGTCGTGTTTGTTTTCATTTACGCCGTGACTAGCAGTAGTATTTTATAAACCTTAGAAGCAAATATCACATACATGAACAAATAATAATAATAATAATAATAATGCCGTGACAACAAGAAGACGAAGCAACGACTTTTTGTAGGGTGGCGGCATAAAAATATGTTGACATCTTTTACAGATTTCTTTTTATTTAAAAATTTCTATTAATTCAAGAATTTTTCAATTTTTCTAATATCTTTGAAATTAGTAGACCGTTAAAAATTACAAATAGCAATTTCAATTAAAAAACATTTAATAAGTAAAAAAAAAGAAACAAAAAAAAAGAAAAACAAAAAAAAAATAAATAACACTACAATCAAAATAAAAAAGCAATTATTTTAATAAATGTTCAAAATGTCTACCACCCTGTTCTAAACAAACTTGGATTCTTCGACGAAAAGAAATTTTAACCATATCCAATAGTTCTGTGTTAATTTCTTCAGAAGCGTTTCTTATCCTGTTTTTCATGTTTTCAGATGTGGTTGGTTGTTCCGCATATACTTTTTCTTTGATATAACCCCATAAAAAAGTCCATTGGAGTAATATCTGCAGATCTAGCTGGCCATCGCAATGGTCCATCCCTTGCAATCCACCTTCCATTAAATGTATTGTTGAGCCATGCGCTTACAACACGGGCACGACGTGGAGGTGCTCCATCTTGTTGAGAGTACATCTCTTCAAGGAGACTAAATAAATGGTTATTTAAAAAATTTAAATAAGTTTCTGAATTTAAAACACCATCGAAAAAGAAAGGACCAATAACATAAATGTCTATTATGCCTGCCCAAACATTAACCGACCATTTCTCCTGACTATTGACTCTGAAATAGTGAGGGTTTTCATCTGAATAATAATGAAAATTGTGCCGATTAATATAACCATTTCGGTGAAAGGTACGCTTATTTGAAAATCTCTTATAAGTTGGCGAGTACTAGTATGAGAATTTTCTACCACTGCAGTTAAAATATTAGTTTCATTTTCTTCATTTACAACAAATTTAGTTATTTCTTGTTTTTGGATATAAGAAACATTTCCTGTTGCAATAAACCTGTCCAAGAGATATCTAAATGATTCTTCTCTTGGATGACGTTCTCGTTCAGGATATCTTTCTTTATAAACACAACTTTCTAAAAACGGATTTCTAGAGCATTCTCCGAGAATGAAAATCATATCAATTAATTCATTATGGGAAATATGTGCCAATATTATCACTTAAATTTAGAACGACTTGTTGAGCAAAGTCAGAAAGAATTTTAATAACTAATTTCTAATGTCACAAAAAGTGACAGATTTACTTTATTTTCACAGCCTACTAATTAAAACGTTTTAAAAATTGAAAAATACTGTGAATTATTAGATTTTTTCAAACAAAAAGAAATCTGTAAAAGATAAATACCAACATATTTTTATATCATTAGAAAGGTAATCGAATTATGCATGTAATGAAATGAAAAAAATAATGAATTGCTGCTAAACGACTCATTTTAGATACCATGTGTGATACATAAAATCACACTAAAATTGACCGAGGAATCCAAATATGCAATAATATACAGGGGATTCCTATTAAAAAAACATAACTTTGATATAAATCACCCTGTAGAACAATTAGAATTTCATCGAACATATTTTTAGGTTGTAGCCTTAGAAGTTCTACACCATGCCCCAAAAATAAATTTTAAAAATGTACCTTAACAAACCCTTCTTCTACCCACGTACTAATTGCCCATCCAGTATATCAAATATTTAATAATTTAGATATAATCATTTATGTTAATTATGCCAATGCTCATTCCCAACAATTCTTGCTTGGTTCACAAAGTTTAGTTTACAAGTTACAAGATTATTATTATTATTATTTCCTATTAATATTAATTTAAAGCTAAATTGCCATTTATGGTTGTTTCGTGGTCACTAAAAGCTTATTTAGAGAATATTATTTCATTGTTTTGATGCCTAACTGTTGAATGAAAAATAATAAAAAGTTATATACTTGTGTAGTGTTATGTATTTGTGATGAAAACACATCCATTTGTCGAAAATGTTTAATATTTAAATAAGAAACATGATTGGCAATAGGATATCATTATTAAAAAATAATATACTTTTCTTTTTAAAACCTATTAGGGGACTTTTATTACTGAGGCCCTTCCTAAGGGGCCTCAGTATTGCATTCGTGCAGACGAAAAAATTTTCTTATCCCATTTTTTATTTTTTTTTTATGTTTCCGATCATTCTGAGTCCGAAAATGCAAAAAAAAATTTCGTCTGGTCGTCTGTATGTATGTATGTATGTATGCCGGCACGATAACTCTAGAACGAAAGTTCTGATTGACTTGCGGTTTTGATTTTCTTGAATAATTACTTCTAACTTAGAACCCTATTGATTTTCAGAATTTTCGGTTCATCCTAACTACTTTAATATCAATTTTCTTAAAATCCGCATATGCATTTCTTATGTGACAATTTTAGGAATTCCAATTATTTCTAACGTCAACATTCCTGACACTTTTAACATTTCATAAATTGCAAACATTCTCTAACGACCTGTCAAACAACAGCTGTTGATACTTGATAGTAAAGGTGAAATTTCTAAGGCGGGTAGCAATCTTCATACTTGTAACTATAGCCATTTTGGTGGCTATTTTTATTCGAAATTAGTCGCCAAGCCTGCCAATTTATGATAAATATATAAGCTGTTTCTTGAAAATTACTTTTTTATGGTGGTGCTAACTTAAGCGTACTACTATTTCGCCACTAGCCACAAAAACACCTTCATCAAATTTACTGGCTCTCTGTCGCAACCCCAAAGAATAATTAACCGGCCATTTTATTTGGCAAAAATCAGAATAATGCTTGGATGTGCCTGTCAAGTATCAAGATGTGTGAAAGGCTCTTAAATGCCAAATTATTTAAAAATGTATACTTCTTTTGATATTTATTGCAAATAATTTGTAGTGTATCTTAAATCAGGCTTTCCATAAATAAAGATACACCAAGACAGATAATATAATGTTCTTATACAAAGCACTGTTTTATTATATTTTATTTTATATTTATATTATATTTTATTATATATATGCTGGTTTTTTGTAGAAAATTTTTATTATACGATTTTGGATTACATATTCAACCAATGAATTTTAAATAATAATTAGTAAACACCTATTCATAAATTTCCTCAATAAATAAAATTTAAAAATGAATCTTCTTACCTTGGCACCGAGGTATTTTGTTGTGTTTTTTATTTTAATTATAAAGTTGTCATTTATTTGTATGTTGAAAGAAGGCCTTTGTAAATTACTGTCATGAAATTCTTAAAGCCTACCATGTGTACGCTCGACCTTCAGATGACAACCGACTCGTGCTCGAGGCGACGGACCGTTTAGGAATGCCTGCCGTTGACGCACTAGAAACAGCTGGAACGGCGGAGAGTGCCGTTTAGTCATAGAAATGGAATGTTCGAGAGCCTCTAGTGTCTTCCAGTAGCGGAGTTGGACTAATATAAATAGCCGACGTATCGGCGCCCAGTTTAGTTTAATTAGAATTGTTAGTGTCTAAGTATTATATAAATTAAATAGTACGTCTGAAATAAATTTTAAATTGTGTGTTTTTAAATAAATAAACTAAAAATAAATTAGACTATTGTTACATTACATTGCTCTCTATGGATCTACTTTAACACAAAAATAGTTTTGTGGCTATAAGTTGCTATAACCTATCGTCGCAAAACTATTAATAATTTAAACATAGTAAGTAGTATTAGTATAACATCAAGTAATTTTTTAAAATAAAGTACATAATCTCAAAACAGAAATAATTTATAATAAATGAGTAAAACGAGGGGTAAAATAACAATAAATTAAGGGAAATACTTAAAAAAGAGCAGGTTTAAAGAGTATTATCACAAGAAAGTATATCCGTTCTGTTTATTTATCAAGTATTGTTTGAGGTTACTTTTGAATACATTTATTGTTTTTTTTTTTTTTTATTTCTGTAGGCAGTCTATTAAATTTTTTAAACCTTTAATAAAAATTGTATTTTGGGATCTTTTAGTGATGGCTTGCCGTACATGAAAGTCAGATTGGCTTCTTGTATTATAGTTGTGATATTGCGAATTATATTGAATTTTTTCTAATAGATCTAATACGATGGTACTATGTCATTTTTATATAAGTCATATACTGAACATAATTCTGAACTGAAAGTCAATTTATTTCTTCTAACATAGTTGTAATACGCATCCTTCTGTCCTTTATTAATATTATATAAATAGACGAAGTAAGGAGCCCAAATATTTTACATGAGCAGGCTTAAGAGGTAAAGGGGCCAATTATTATTGGATAAATTGCTCAAACAAGTTTGCAAACCCTAATTAAAAGGCGATATAGAATGGTTTTAAAAATCAAGGCTTGTGAAAATCATCACATGATTTAACCTAATTAATGCCAATGCTTCACAAACTAAAAAATTCAACGTCCTAATACCTTAATACTACTATCGGCTTTCGGTCTTTCGTTCCAAGTTAAATCATTTCTCTTTTTTGTTACGCTACGAGTTTACCCTTGTGGGCTTCAGTCTCGATAAGGTGGGAACTACCATTTTAGCGTCTCTCGACTTTGTGTTGGGTTCAACTTTTAATAATTTACAAATCCAACAAGATTTATTGTGTACAAGATCCAGTTGTTTTAAATGGCTACAATGAACAATTCAGTTTAGACTAGCAGGTACCATTTTTCCTCGGACCCAATAAGATAACAATTTACATTTTGATACATTTGGTCTATACCCCATATATTTATTATATTGGGAAATAAGTTTGAGCCTAGAAACCATACAGTTTCGATTTCGTTGAAGATTTTAGCTTTATTTAGTTTTTTTTTGTCAATGGACAATCACAAATTGTACTTTTAGAAGAATATTCCTAAAATGACGAAAACAAAAAATATTACAAATGGGGAGAAAATGAATTCTCCAACGCCAACCCTCCTTTCCCACACATACCATTCAAAAATATTAGAGTGAAAATTTGCGTCTTTCAAATGTAAGAATGTGAATGAGGTTAATAAGCAACTTTAACTCCTTATAATTTGCCGAGGTTTTGATGTTTATTTTACGTCTTTATCAAGACTTATTTAATTAGTTAAAGCCATTCAAATAATTATAAAAACTTAAAGTTTCTTATTGGTACTTCCTTTTTCCATTAACTTCATCCACATTAGTTTTTTATAACAGTACAAAAAATATCACTTCCTTAATTACTTTTTCTGTTAGACACCGTGTAGAACTATAACACAGTGACCTAGTGCAGAAAATCTGGCCGTGTGCCAGCCTTTCCGAATATCCACCAAGCTCTGTTATTTATTGTCAAAAATATACAAACTTAGTTGTACACTGCTATAGAGGTCTGGCTCTGCTTGTATTGGATTTTCGCATCGAATATTAACTATACCGTATGTACCTACTCCAGAAATCTTTTGAGAATATTCAGGAATTTATTCAAACAGAAATATTAAAAGTTATCTTTAGGATAGGTAGGTAATCTCGGTATTGATTGGTTTGCGGTATTGCAGTAGGTGATGTTTCTTCTTTTTCGATTGCTTCACGAAGAATATATACCTGATATACAAAAACAGGGCAAATCGATTTTATGCCAGCTGAACAAAAGTTAAAGTACCTTTTTGAGTATAAGTGGACACATGAATTTGATGTCCGATAATTTTAATTTCGTTTTTTGTTAATATTTTATCAACAGGGCGACCATACCGGCACGAAATTATGAATTTAAGAGTTTTTGGGGACGAGATATTAAAACCCGTTCTTAGTTCGGATGCCACTTGTAGAGGGAGACACTTACGGTACATAAAATCACTTTAAAATTACCAAACTTTTTTTGTATCACGGTGTATTAGCCTAAATTTTAAATATTATGTATCCTCCACCTTGTTGCGCAAACAGTACACTTTGTAAATGTCGCTCCGAATGGCCCTTTTCCAAATATCTGCGTATCAATTGATCAGTACACCTCTTCAAATTGATTAAAGTGGGCTTAACTAAATTGTGAATGCTTTGAAACGGTTTCGAGATAATCGGTTATAATTATTTTTATTTATTTTGATTATTATTGTTAGATAGTCATCTTCGAGAATTTTAAAAGGTCCCAAATTCAATAAAAACCTTTAATGGTCTTCAAAAATCTGCTATTAACCGTAATTGCTTTATTTTGGAGTTTATTGTAGACTTTTAACGAACTTTTTATAAATTTGATATGAATAATCTGTTGAAAGCATTCGTGAACTTTCTCTTTTTCTCTGCTATATTTGTTTTTCGCTGCTATATTTGTTTTGTCTTTATTTTTATAATTTTGAAGTTTAGTTGTTGTCATATAATAGTTATTTATGAAACCAGTTGCGAAATATCTTATTTTATGTAACGAGTAAATATCTGCATGACGAGCAGAGCGAGATTCCGCAACATGAACGAGTTACATAAAATTTGACTAAAATGGTGTTTTGGTTAAACATTACTGACATTTAGGCAACCAATATTACTTTCTTGTATTGTTAATTGCATATGCATAATTTTATTGACAATTAGAACATCATTAATTATTCTCTCAACGACTTGCAGTGTGTTTATATTGTTTATTAAAGTTATTCAGTTTTCAAAAATGTGTATTGTATTGTATGTTTTCGTTGTTTTGTGCTGATTTGGACTGGAATATTAAAGACCAAAACAACATTTTTACTAGGTTGTAAGTTTAACCAAATTCTATTTTTCTAAGTCAACCTGCCCTTCTTTGAACTTTCAATAATAATATATATTATTTATTTTAAAACCAAAAAAGGTTTATTTTTGTTTGTTTTCTTTTGCAATTAGTGACGTAATGAATTTTTTGAAATCAGTTTCATAATGTTCAACATTTTGCAACTGGTTGCGTTAGTAGATCATTACAAAAAATGTCACTTTATATGTCAAAATTAGAAAAATATATCAAAAGGACTTCTTTACTTTCAATATAATCATCTATAGGTCTCAGTTGTATTGTTCCAACGCTATATCTCAATTGTTTCAAAAAAAATTAATTCAAAACTTTTAACGGTTTATACAGACCTAATTGCATCAAAAATCAATATAATAGCCATATTCATTCACTTCCAGTTTGACCGGAAACGAACCTTTAAATGACACCCTGTATATTTAATTTAAAATTTGAATTATACGTAAAATATCCTTTTCAACGAGGTAATACACTTTGTATTATGACTTAGTAACAGAAAATAAATCAGATTTTAAAAAATAGCAAAGTTTTTATTTAACGTACAGTTTATAATATAAAATTATAATTTTGACACAGTTAACACGACAAACCAAAATCTTAAATATAGAAAATATTCAAAATGCTGTCGTTGTTCCAGGCAACATTCGGCTCGACACAAAAGTTCACGAGACGTTACAGTTCTTAATACTCTAGCAGCAACATTAAGTGCTCCAATCTCATTTCTTATTCTGTTTTGCAGATCGTCTGAATCTACAAGAGGCGTTTCGTACACTCTTCCCTTTAAATAACCCCATAAAAAATTATCTAAGGGTGTTAGATCGGGAGATCCTGCAGGCCATCGTATTGCTCCGTATGTGCCAATCCATCGATTAGGAAAATATTGTTTTAAATAACCAGATACCGCTCCAGAATTGTATACGGGTGCTCCATCTTGCCGGAAGTACATGTTGGCGCGAATATGTAATGACAGATCTTCCAACAGTACAGACAAATCGTCTTGAAGAAATTTTAAATAATTATCCCCAGTTAAGGTACCTTCATTGAATTTCGGTCCGAATATAAATCAATCAATCATACAACACCAAACATTAATTCCCCAAATTCTTTGAAAGTTAGTCTCCCGTATCCAGTGTGGATTATTTTGAGACCAGGGGGTCTATTCTCGAATGTCGAACAAAATGTGTCGAATTCGACATTTGTCGATGGAAATTGTCGCACAACTTAAAATTGTGTTATTCTCAATTGGTTTCGTCTTCCAAATCGTATGAGACATATTTTGTCGAATAGCATGAGCTGGCAACACCCAATGAACTATTCTCAAATAAGTTCTGTGCCATTGTGACATGTGTGGTGGGTTTTAAGGAGGTTATGTTAATTACGTATAAATCTCCGAGCAATTACTACTAGAGGGAGTCTTCCCCCCTTCCCCGCGTTAAATTTTGTTAGCATCATCTACTCCCCCCGAGGGGGAAAATACCTCTTCTGTAATTGGCTTATTTAATCAGCGTTGCCAAGTTTGACAGCGCCAGAAGTGTTCTGTGAGCGCCAGTTCTGACACTTTCTAACACATGTCAATTTCTTATTTGTATTTTACGGAAAATATTATTATTTATAACGTTGTAAGGGTTGTAAATGTATATTTAAGATTTATTATCTCTAATAATATGGTAAAAACATGCGTTATGTGTAAAAGGCCTGTTGAAAATGCTTCTTCAACATAATATCATAAGTAAGTACAGACACAACCTAATTATCAGAGGCGGTGCATTAGGCAATCGCCTTTAATTTGCAATTAAACTTTCTTATTTGCTTATCGAAAAATTAAAATTAAGAGCAAGTAAACTCCAGCTAAGTTCGTCTTCATCTGTCTGTCTCATAATGATTATAGTAAAGGTTAATTACTTATTATTTTAATATCACATCTTTGTAAAGTTTATTATTTTTTTAGGTTTCCTTTTCTTGATATGAGAAAGAAATACATGGTTCCAAAATATAGGAATTCAACAAGTGACCACCTGAATAACTTTTTATGCTAATGAACATTTTTATTATAGACCTCAGGGGAGGAAAATATTAAAGAAAAATGCGATTTCGACGAAAGAAGTATAATAATCAATCCTGTCACTACTTCTACACTATATTCATCTGCTACTAAAATACTAAAACAGCAAGTAAGTTTATTTCAAAAAGAATGTTTAAGGAAAAAGGCATAGCCATTTTTTTGTTGACACTTTTTTTAAATAATCTAAAAGACTAATTTTTTGTATTGTTTAAATTTTCATTTTTTGTACTTAATTTGTTTTAGGTTTAAACAAAATGAACTTCTAAGATATGCATGGAATATCCCAAAAGAGCTAAGGAAGGTTTTAAAATTCTTCAGAAAACTATTCAGAGCCAAAAACATAAAATAGTCTTCCTGTCCAAAATATAAATAGGTATAAATATTTAGATATTATGAGTGATTTTTTATTCTATAAATAGAACATAATTTGCTTCTAAATCACTACCAAATGAACTATATTATATAGTACAATACTAAACAAGAATATCACATTATTCATGTTTTTTTTAATTTCATCGTTATGCTAAAACAATACTAGAACAACTTAAATAATGTGGATTTTGACTATTTTGAGTTATGCAGATCATTATGATCTAAAAAAATGTTTGTCTGGTACTATAGTCAGGTATAAAAACATTCATTTATTTAAACACAGTTGCAATATACATTTTATTTAGTTTTTAAGTTAAAACCTATTAGGATATCCTAAAATGACTTTTTTCGTTTGATATGAGATTAATTATTCTACATTTTTGTTGGTGAAATAGGATATATTAAGATGTCTTACTGTTTTCTCTGATTATCTTAAAAGTTAGAATAATATACAAAGACTGTTATAACAAAAAAGAGATATACCTTTACTTAAACACAAAATTAGTCAGTTCAATTGTACAATAATTTAAAGCATAAATCCAGAAAACTTTAAAAATGTGTTTTTACTATAACAAGGACATAATTATTAAAAAAACTTGGCACATTAACTTTGACGATAGGTTTTTACAATATATATTATACAAATCACAATGAACTACACAAAACGACAGTATTAATAATTTAGCAATAAAAAAGTTAAGTGCAATGATGACATTAAAAGTTGAGTTTCTCGAAATACTTTTTTTAAATTGTCTCAGTACCTACCTAGTATTTTTCTAGCCCAATGATATTATATGAATGTGCATTGTGTGATATCTTATATTTTAGGAATAAAATGATATATTTTTTGCAGGTTTCTGTTAACAACGATTCCAAGAACTTTTGAATATATTATTAAAACGGCCTTTGCAAATATAATTCTCACTTAAAAGCTTTTGATCTAACATTAAATTTTTGTTCTCCATTAGGTTACAGCTTCCTAAGAAGAAAGTTTAACAAGACTTACCAGACTCAAAATATCAAAATTTTACCAATCAATTGATGGTTCTACTAGTTTCCATAGGAAAATTCTCCTCGAAACTACTAAAAGAAAAGTGACAGAGGCAACCGATGAAGGCAAAAAAGTCTTTTGCAAAACTAGAAATTTGTTTAAGAATCTAATTATTGTTTGAAGTTTTATCATTAATAATTTTTGATAACGATTTAAGATTATGAAGTTTTATTATGTATTTTACTCTTTGATAACCTATGTTTAAATTTTTATTAGGACCAAAATAAATTATAATTTTCATTTCAACTACAAAAACCCTCATAATATTAAAAGAGGAAAAAACGTTAGATTAGTTATGTTCAGGAATAAACTCTTTAAACATATATCTACTTAAAATGTGTTACTTTTAGAAGGTATGTTATTAACTTTCCATTTGTACTTGTATTAATTTATTTCATTTCATTATCTGTTGTATTTTCAAATTGATTTTGATATTAATCTTATCTATTTATATATTTCTTATATTCCCATATGTTTTTGTTCATTGAAACAAACGTTTATTAGCTTATTAAATATAATGAATTCATATTGTTTTATTATATGCTTGTATGAATGATTACTTTTATTTCCTTTTAAAAATGAACTTCGAAGATAAAGCCGAAACGGTGCCGGTGAGAGAGAATAAAAAATTTCATTTACACCTGAGCCAGCAAGATTCGTCTTCCCTTCATCCTTACATTCTCCAGATTTACAGAGAAAACGCCGTCCTCTTTAACATATCTAGACCTTCTTTGACGGGGACTATACTACTACATTATCAGCTTTATTTGTTATCCCGAGCAATTTAAATGCATTCGTAATTGTTCATTCTCATCTCTTGTAGATTCCGTACTCAGTTTTCTTATTTTTAGTTACGTTTGCACTGCTCTTTTATTTTCACAGCTTTAATTCTATAATGCTGTAACGCTACAATATGGATCCATTTTTGTGGTTTATACTATTTAATGTTATTCGTAAGTGACCAACCTATTATAATAATTAAAGATTATTGTATACAGACCTGAAGATGTTTCTGTAAGGCCGAAACTAGTCGCTACTGTATTTATTTATAATTAAATTGATTTTAAGGTTTAAATTAGACCGTTACAGTGATTTTGTTTCATTTCCTGCATTAGACACATATAAGACGGTATTCTTTTTAAATATAGTAAAATTAGTAAATTTTTTAGTTTTTTTTTTACAATTAAAATGTTTGGAGAATGTGTGTTTTTATAGATAAATGATACGCCACTGAATAAGAAGGATGTTTACCTTCCCCCTTGTGCCCGCTTCCTCACTTCCTCTACAGATGTTGCTAACACAACAATCGCCTACAAACTCGTTTTCACGCTCCCTCTATTAGTAATTGCTCGGAGGTATAAATGATGGCAGTGGAAGAAAAAAAAAGTTATTGTACCCAATCACAAAAAGAAACTCTCATCAACTTGATGAGAGAAAAAGAAAATGAACCACTTTTATCTGGCAAATTTTCTGCAACATTTTCTTTCAAAGATGCTAGAAGTAAGTGGCAAAATATTGCCTCAATTTTAAATTCTGCCCCAGGTGCCTCTAAAGAATGGAAGCAATGGAAAAAGGTAATAATAATAATAATAATTACTTAATTGTTAACAGATAGTTATTAATTTTTCATTTCCAGACATGGCAAGATCTTAGATCTAAAGCAAAAAAAGAAGTCCGATCAAGTTAAACATGCCAGAGGTACTGGCGGTGGGCCACCACTTGACACGAAGTATGACACAACAGGACGAACTCATATTGAGCACAATAGCACCCACTGCAATAACTGGTGATATGAATGTAAATGAGACACCTATAGATTTTCAGTTTGCATCCATTGATGAAAAGGATGAACCGACCGACATGAGTGAAGAATATGTTCAAGGTGAAGCAAATGAAATTGTCCTTGACGATCATATTTATTCAAAAGAAAATATTGTGCCCTTGTCATCCTCAAATTCAAAAAACAAAAGAACCGTAGCTAGTCAGCGGTTACGTACTAGTGCTATTGCAGCAACCACTCTTGCTGAAGTAAGTCGCAGTACACTAGATGTGCAAAAGGAGTATTACGATAAAAAGCTTCAGTTACTTGAAAGACAAGTTGTTGCGGTAGAGAATCTGGTGGATTTCTTTAAACAAAGAAATAATTTTTAATACTCAAGTTTATGCACCTGAAGTATCATTATTTGTTTTCTAGTTTTTGAAGTTTTGTTAATTTTTTTTTTTTAGTTTTTTTGTTTTCTAGTTCTACTTTTAAAGTTTATGTTACTTTTGAGTTAAAATAGTTGGATAGGTAAAAAAAGCAGTTTAATTTCAAAATATTATAATGCGATAAAAAAATAAATTGTCATTTAGTTACATTTTATTGTTTAATTTACCTATAATAATTAATAAGCCTCCTCTGTAGCCTTATACCCTGTGTTAATAATGGGTTCCTCTGTGGATTTTCGTTTTCATAATTATGAGGAAGAAGACCAAAATCCACTTCTTCTAATTGTTCATCTCTATTTAGTAGTAGTTCTACTCTATTTTCAATACACATATTATGCAGCACTATGCAATCATTTATAATCAATGATGATTTGTTAGGTGAATAATGCAATGTTCTGTGCTTCAGTAAGCACCTGAATCGCATTTTTATTAAACCATTACACCTTTCTATAGTGCACCTTGCTTTTTTTGTGCTTCATTGAATCTGTTTTCTTCGTCTGTAGTGGGGTCAGCCAATGGTGTAATAAGCCATGGGCGAAGAGGATATCCAGAATCACCTAAAAACGAAATATAAGAATGAGATAAATCATAAGTGAGAGAAATGTGATTAAGTCTGGGTGTGCTTCAGCTAATAGTGAATTTATGCGTTACTTTATGGACATACTGCATAGTTTAAATTTTTACCCAGAAGAAAATAACCCTCAATTCCTCTTCCATGGAGTTGTTCCAAACATTCCTTCACATTACTGTTATTCCAAATATAGGAATCATGGGTGCTTCCAGGATATTTGGCATTAACATGAATAATTTTCATATTTTCATCACATATCTGAAATGTAGAATGTAGGTAATAGAGTAACAATTTATCACCTACCTATAACTTACCAGCTGAACATTTATGGAATGATACTGTTTTCTATTAACAAAGATATGTTCAGGTGCCAATGGATCATGCTTTTTCGGAGGTACAATTGCCACATGGGTGCAATCAATACATCCCACAATTCCTGGCATTCCAAAAATGTTGTAAAATCTAAAACGAACTGAATTATGTACACATCCAATTTTTTTATTCAAAATAAAGTAAAACCTGTTTCTTATATCATTGAGCTCATTCATATTTCTGGGAAATTTAATGAATCTTGTAAGAATCTCTGGAGCATTGAGAGCTAATGTTATTTCATTTACACATCTGCTCACTGATGACTGTGACAATGCAAAAAATTTACTGTCTCCCACGGTACCCTGGTAAGATCCAGTTGCGTAGAAATGCAGTGCTACAAGAACCTAGAGAACATAATAAAAGATTATCGGAAAATAGTGTATAGGGTACATAGTTACACTGATTTATTAATATCATAGAAAAGTAACTGACTTACCTTTTCTTCAAGTGATAATGCAGAAGAGCGATGTCCCTGTACCACAAATGGTCCTAGAAGTACAATTAGCTCACGCACTAATTCCTTACTCAATCTAAATTTTTTTATAAATTTTCTGTCCGATAAAAATCTGAACGCATCTTGATATATTCCTCTTCTATTTCGAGGCCGTTGATAATTTTCTTGGTTTTCCAAATTTTCAATCGCTATCAATAAAGCTGCCATTCTGAAATAAGGGATATAACCTACTAACCTAAAATAATCCTGTCAAATATTTCATGTGGCATTCGACATGAAATTGTCGATCGCTTCAAACCCACATACTTTGATTACTATACGAGGCAAGAGAGAGGTCCGACACGCCCAACATAGGGCGCGGCCATTTTGAACCCTGTGACACAGTTTACAGCTAAAGAATCAGATCGCTCACTCTGCGTCGGCACGTTTGATCTCAATGTTTCAGTTTATACACTGTGCAACTCGGATAATAAAATATATGACAACCGCCTATAATAAAACAGCAGTCTTCTGCGTATCCTGAATTTGTATCCCTGGAGTTGATGTTATTTTAGAACTTTCAACTGGTCCGAGTGAGCTAACTGATTCTTTAGCAATAAACTGTAACTTCAAAAATAATATTCACTGACACTGACAGCAGCAAGCAAAATATCAGGTGCGTTTTAATCATCCGCTTCTGCTTCCGGAATTGTCAGTTTAGTCATTTTAACCTGTCAGATTAAAACAAGAAAACCGACACTTCCGAAGCAGAAGCAGATGATTAAAACGCACCTATTAAAAATATTGCGCCAAGAATGTAGGCAACACGTAATAAGGGTTCAAAATGGCGGAGTTTTCTATCTCCTTTTAAAAGGCACTCAGAAAGCTGCGCAGTGCGACCATTCTCCGTATAGTAAAAGAAAATCAAAGTATGTGTTCAAACCACTCTACAATTGTCTACAGTTTATTTATCGAAAATTTTCGAATGCGACATTCGGGAATAACAAATTACGTTTTTTGTTCGACAATGTAAAAATCTCGCATGCGACAAAATATGTCAGTGTTTGAGAATAGACCCCCTGGCACATACTTTGATTTTCTTATGTGCCCCCTGGGGCCTTATTCTCGAATGTCTATTTCTAAATGTCACACGCGACATTGATGATATGTTGGACAAGAACGCAAAAACGTATTCTGAAATGTCGAATTCGACATTTGTTGTTAGACATAAAGTCGAGTGGTATTCAACCCACATACTTTGATTGGAGAATGGTCGCACTGCGCAGCTTTCTGAGTGCCTTTTAAAAGGAGATAGAAAACTCCGCCATTTTGAACCCTTATTACGTGTTGCCTATATCTTGGCGCAATATTTTTAATAGGTGCGTTTTAATCATCCGCTTCTGCTTCGGAAATGTCGGTTTTCTTGTTTTAATCTGACATGTTAAAACGACTAAACCGACAATTCCGGAAGCAGAAGCGGATGATTAAAACGCACCTGATATTTTGCTTGCTGCTGTCAGTGTCAGTGAATATTATTTTTGAAGTCACAGTTTATTGCTAAAGAATCAGTTAGTTCACTCGGACCAGTTGAAAGTTCCAAAATAACATCCACTCCAGGGATACAAATTCAGGATACGCAGAAGACTGCTGTTTTATTATAGGCGGTTGTCATATATTGTATTAACCGAGTTGCACAGTGTATAAACTGAAATATTGAGATCAAAAGTGCCGACGCAGAGTGAGCGATCTGATTCTTTAGCTGTAAACTGTGTCATAGGGTACAAAACGGCCGCGCCCTTTGTTGGGCGTGTCGGACCTCTCTCTTGCCTCGTATAGTATTCAACCAGTCGACATTGAAATGTCGCATGCCTTTTTAAATATAATGTCATGAGGGTCGTGACAGTGACAGTTTATATTTATTTTTAAGAGAAATGAAAATAAGTATTGTACAAATATATGAAATGATTATTTATAATTTCACCTAAGGTCTACCGGCAAAAGACCGGTAGACCTTCGTTCAAGCTGAGGGCCCTCTTTCAGGAAGCGGGCCTCGTTTGGGCAGTGGGTCCTCGTTCGGGCAGTGGATTCTTGTTTAGGCATCGGGCCTCAATCACTGGGCCTCATTCAGTATGCCTAAGTCAGTGGGCATCAGTCTGTGGGCCTTTGAGAATAAGAAATGCGAAATAACCTTTGGAAAAAGCATCAATGTGCTAAAAGGGCATTTTTTGCTCTTCAAGGAATCGGCCCATGAAAGAGATGTAATACATGTTATTAAGAAATTTATATAGTTCTATTTTTTCAAATTGCAGGTAAAAAGATTATATCACAGACATTTTATGTAATGTTTAGATTATATTATATTGTGATAATAATTTCTTCTTTTTACTATTTAATCTCTTACCAAATTTTACTTCCAATTTTCTATTTAATCCCTTATGAAATTTTAGTTAAAAGATTATATTTACTCTACTTTCTAATTAGTATTTATCAAAAAGACATATATTTGGGATATATTTGCAGTATTTGTATAACTAAGGGATTCTTCAAGTAATGCCAGATGTTACCATTCGCCAAATATGTCACCGATTACAAATTGTCGATTTTACTTTGAGAATATGGATAGTGTCAGTCGATCGACATTTTGATAGACATTAGTAGTAGACATTATGACGAATGCGACATTTTTAATAGACATTCGAGAATGCGCTAGTTCAGTGATGATGTATTTATGGTTCCACTGACAATTAAAGTGACAGTAGATTTTTTGAGTTCGTTTTGTTTACCTAAATTATATCGTTTCTTCACTTTTATAAATATATTTCTAAAGTAAGTAGATAACATGCATCAAATATTCAATCGTTTAGTTACCATTTACATACCTTTAAACTATTTTTTATGACCTGTAAACAATATTTAGAAATAAACTGAAAACAGTAAAAACGTATACGTCAAATTTATTGATGTTTATGTTAAAAGTTTGGTTAGAATTAAATGTCAGTGGAACCAAAATGACATCACACTGAACCAGCGCATAGGACCCCTGTAATGACAATTATGACGATTCACTATTTCGTTGTTATGAAATCGACTCTCATCTGACCATAATATTGAATTGGTAATGATGTGCCGCCGTTAACCACGCAAGAAAATTAACGTTTTTTATCTAAGGTACGTTTACATCTGACATTTATTGCATGAGATTTATGTCTGACAGTTGTTTAGTCCAGTGTAAACCACATACTTTGATTACTATACGAGGCAAGAGAGAGGTCCGACACGCCCAACATAGGGTGCGGCCATTTTGAACCCTGTGACACAGTTTACAGCTAAAGAATCAGATCGCTCACTCTGCGTCGGCACTTTTGATCTCAATGTTTCAGTTTATACACTGTGCAACTCGGATAATACAATATATGAAAACCGCCTATAATAAAACAGCATTCTTCTGCGTATTCTGAATTTGTATCCCTGGAGTGGATGTTATTTTGGATATTTCAACTGGTCTGAGTGAGCTAACTGATTCTTTAGCAATAAACTGTGACTCCAAAAATAATATTCACTGACACTGACAGCAGCAAGCAAAATATCAGGTGCGTTTTAATCATCCGCTTCTGCTTCCGGAATTGTCGGTTTAGTCGTTTTAACCTGTCAGATTAAAACAAGAAAACCGACAATTCCGAAGCAGAAGCGGATGATTAAAACGCACCTATTAAAAATATTGCGCCAAGATGTAGGCAACACGTAATAAGGGTTCAAAATGGCGGAGTTTTCTATCTCCTTTTAAAAGGCACTCAGAAAGCTGCGCAGTGCGACCATTCTCCGTATAGTAAAAGAAAATCAAAGTATGTGAGTGTAAACACTTAAAAATATATATTCGAGAGAAATTTTTGTGTGTTTACACTGGACTAAACAACTGTCAGACATAAAAATCATGCAATAAATGTTAGATGTAAACGTACCTTAAGGTTTATTTCGTCTTCTTTGAAGAAAACATTTATTATTGCTTCTAATTAACACCTACATGTAAGTAATTTAAGTATTAACTTTTAATCATTTACCATATAAATATTACATCCATATCTTATTACCATTATTTTATATTGCTTCTTTCATTTTATTAGTAGGTAGTTTTAATTTTTGAAATTCTCTAAAAACAGATTTACCGCAAAACATTTTATTCCTAATAAAATAATAGAACCAACCACATTGTTTGTACTTTTAAAATAATTGGATTTTCTCTTCGCTTCTCTTTGCTATTTTGTTGATTTGAATTGGATTGAATTTGTTTCCCTTTCAGTGTATTACAAACCGTATGCTTTTTCTTAATTGGCAAAAGAACACAATTGGATTAACATCCTTTTATACCTACAATTAAATTGGTTAGTTTTTATCAAACGTATTAATTTGCTTACGTATGAAGGATCTTTTGAAAAACAGTTTATCTTTAAAGGACTAAACGCATTGAAATACAGGTAAATGCAACTATACCCAGCTTTCATTACAACTTCTTACTTAATTTTGTCGTATACTAATGAGATTTTATGTATATAAATGATAAATATGTTTAATCTGAACACGCTTCTACTAATAATTGTTAGTATTGATTGTGTTGTTCTAGTAAAAGCTGATTTGACAAGTTTTTTCGTCGAATTCTTTTTATTAATGGAATTTTCAATTCCCTTAAAAATATCTTCCCCAGTAGTCGTGCCTTAAATAAAAATCAACACCTGAGCAGTATCTGACACATCCGTTGATTCATCCAAGGCCAGGAAAACCACTCAAGATGTCCATTTTTGCTGACAAACTAACAGTTTTAAATAAATTTACCTTTCCAGGGCACATTTCTTCGGCCACTGCAATTACGCAGTCTTTGATCAATTCTCCATCGGTGAATGGTTTTCCACGTTTTTCGATTTCATGAGCCACACGAAAGCTGGCACGAGTTGCAGCCTCTTGTTTAATACTGACTTTCGTAAACAAAGATTGCTGTGATTTCAATCTGCGCTTCAAAGCTTTATTTCACAACAGGCAGTTTCGCTTCCTTCGCCTTCCCTAGACAGACTGACTCGCGGTCGCACCGCTAGCCTTTTTATACTCCAACTACTACCATTTTGAAGTGAGTGGAAAACACCAGAACTTTCTCGAACCACTGAAGTTATTCACGAATGTTTAATTGTTACTGCGATTTCGAAAGTACTACTAGCGCCATCTGTTAGCGATATAGGGTGCTACCACTACATATTTCTGAATACTAATAATAATAATAATAGTTTATTTTGCATTTACGGTGTACAATAGAATTACATCAATAAAAAAAAAAAATAATTACGCAAATACAAAAAGAGAACGTCCAGACAGTTAAAACTGATACAAAGTGGACGCCCTCGGTTATGGTTTTGTTCGCCAGTCGCCAACCCCGGATAGCCCCAAGAGTTAACAAAAGTATTAAAATATTAAAATCGTTTTAAGTACTTATATCCTCTCTACTTGAAGACTATCCGAAGACGGCGGCAAACGTAGAAACTAAACAAGGGTTTTTACACCTATAAGTACAATGTTTGAATTGTAAGAGATAAAAATAAAAATATATAAAAAATATAAAAAATATATATTTCACTCGCTCGACACACACCAGGTCTCAAATTCCAAAATTATATTTTGTTTAAAGGAGGATGAGTACATAAATGCTAAGCGGTTTATAGTCTAATTAATTAATCTCCTATACGACTTTTTAAAGGCTGATAAATTTAATAATTTAATAGTTGCGGGAACTTTATTATATAAATTGTATATTTGAAAAGAAAATGATCGCTCGAAGATGGAAGTGCGATGTAATGGAGGAGAAATCAAGCCAGGATGTCTTACATTTAAATTATGTATATCATTTCTGAATGTAATCTTTTGGTAGAGGTATGGGGGAGTTTTAAAAAGGATTATTTTATGGAAGAGAGTTACAGCATGGAGTTTACGTCTGCTTTTCATATCGAGCCACTTTGCACTGGCCAACTTGTGAGATATTCTGTCATACTTTCTAATACCATAAACATATATCAAACAGGTATTTTGGACTTTTTGAATTCGGCGTTCCTCAGTACTATTTAAGCAAGGTCCGTAAACACTATCGCAGTAATTAAAATGACTAAGCACTAGTGAGTCGGTGAGCTGAATCTTAGTTTTTTCAGGAAAAATATGTCGATTAGGATATAACATTTTAAGGTTAGAATAGGCTCTTTTTAAACACTTGTTCACTAATCTTCATAGTCGTAACAATACACAATAGTAATTGAACTAGCGTATGCTCTTTCAGGGCGCGTACTGGGCGACTAGCCTAGAAATTATAGATAATTGCAGAAAAATTAAAACGATTTTGGCCCTTGTAACTTACTGGAGTAATCAGTATGGCCCTAAGGCTGGAAAGTTTGGAGACCCATGGTTTAGAGAAACTATATTTTTGTATTGCTACATTCGAATAGAGATGTCAACTTCGTTAATGACTACGTTTTATCGGTTCAAAAAACTTATAATATGCGTTTAATCTGATTTTTATTTTCCAGTAAAGGAAAGTACCTATAGAAATCATTGTCGATAGATTATTTTACGTTTTTTAGTCAACTGAATCCATTTTGACCATTTTCGCAAAAATGTCTGTCTGTGTGTGGGTCTGTATCGACCATAATTAAAAAAAAAAACATCCAAATTTCAAACTCAAACTTTAATCCATCCTGTGATACGCTGATTAAGTTAGAGCATCATCTGGGGGGGGGTAGGTGATTCCGGACAATTGACATCCAATCGACCGATAGAACAATTGAACGACCCGAGATGGCTCTAGGCCGCAAAGGTTAGGTAAATTAGTTAGTATATTTTAATTTTTCTTATTTTATGTATAGTTTTTTGCGAGGCATCCATGATGGCTCTAGGCCGCACAGGTTAGGTAAACTAGTTAAGTTTTTTTATTTTGCTCGTTTAGGCATAGTTTTTTGCAAAGCAATCCTCGATGGCTCTAGGCCGCATATGTTAGGTATGACCCCTTATTTAATAAATGATTTTTAAGTGATTTGTACGTAATTTGATGTTTTTTGGTTTTATTATCCAAGTTAACATCAACTTCGAACATCAACTCCTTTTTTTATGAATAATGTAAATATTAGGCAATACATTATACACTACTTACGACAAATTTTTTATTTTTATATCTCTATCTTAAAATAATGTGATCGAAGAAAAAATATTGTTTGCATTTTGAGCAAAAAGTTCGTTGAGGCTTTCGACAGATTGCCGCGCTCCGCAACGCGTCGCGCGGAAACTCTCTGTCTCAAGCGGCAAAGTATCACTGTTCGCTCTTAATACACAAATAGCTATTTTCTACGATCACTACCGAAAGTAGGCTTTTGCGCCTTGAAAAGTAACTGCAAAGTAGATGTATTTTGCAACTGTCATAATTTGATATTATTGGCTCTCTTACGCCCATATGCACCGTTTTAAAATCTAATCCAGATTTGCAAATCTCGTTTAAATGGCTAGTGATTATTTTCTATGCACCGGCTACAGATTAGATAATCGAGTTTAGTAATCTGACAACACTGGAATTTTATAAATTCCACAAAAAAGAGAAGAAGTAAATGTCAGATTTGAGTAGGAAAAATGTATGTTAAAGGAGGCCGTTGAAAATAGAAGCTCTATTTTTTAAATGTACCAAAACCGTAAAACGCATACCGAATTCTACGCAGTGTGAAAAAAAATGTCAAATGATTTTATAAAAATAATTCTATAGTAAGATGGCGATTACCATTATGTTAATTTTTGGTAATTTTAACATATACATAAAAGCTGCTGTATTTCAAGCTTTTTTATGCAAAACGATATACCTATGTGAATACTTTATTCCCTATACTGTGCATGTTCAAAACTAGATGACATATTATCATTATTTTAAAATGGACAAAATCACATAAATATATGTACATATTGCTTACTCTTTTTTATATTTTTCAACGTTATCTGGATTTTCCATCTAACTACAAAATTATGCTGTAACGTTAGAATATAAAAAACCTCTTAAAAATGACAAAGTTGCCCATCGTATAAAAAATATTCACTTCTCTAGTAATTTTGTCAAGAATCCTTGTCATCTTCCAAGAAAAGCTGGTATTCTATTTCCGCTTTTTATTAAAATTCAAATAAAAGAAACACAAATTAGGCATTCCAAACAAATGAATTGCCAGTGGGAAGGTTTTGTATATCTAAGGGTGGCGACATACGGTGTATTCTATCTACTTTACGTAAAATCATGAATAATGGATTACATTTAAATATTTTATGTCAAACACAATAAAAATAATATTTAAAAAATCTACCTATACATTTCTTCATAAATTGGCAGTCTTGGCGACTACTACTTCGAATAAAAATAGCGTCCAAGTTGCAAGACTATGTCGCTACCCCCTTAGATATACAAGAATTTCCCACTGGCACATATTGTTTGACAGGTCGTTGGAATGCCTAATAGAAAGTTCCAAATATACTGACAAAACATTGACATCTTTTTGACGTAAGAAAATCTCGATTAGATAATTTGATCCACCGATGTTGACGGATTAGAATAAAATCGGATTAAGAATGATTTTTATTACGGTGCATCGCTAAAAATGGTACTAAACGCGATTAAACCCAATCTGGATTAAACGTGTACGGTGCATACGGGCGTTAAACGGAAAGTAACTATTAGGCATTCCAAACAAATGAATTACCAGTGGGCAGGTTTGGTATATCTAAGGGTGGCGACATATGGTGTATTCTATCTACTTTACGTAAAATCATGAATAATGGATTACATTTAAATATTTTATGTCAAACACAATAAAAATAATATTTAAAAAACCCACCTATACATTTCTTCATAAATTGGCAGGCTTGGCGAGTACTACTTCGAATACAAATAGCGTCCAAGTTACAAGACTATGTCGCTACCCCCCTTAAATATACAAGAATTTCCCACTGGCACCTATTGTTTGACAGGTCGTTGGAATGCCTAATGGCGCAAGCCTAATTTTATTTATAGAAAAAATAGAGCTAGTAGTTATTTTAACATAGCCTAAATAAATATTTTAATTGACTTCCTTATATTTTTTCATCCAACAGTATTTTCCGTAAATAATTAAATCATAAATAATTACCGATATATAAGTACTAAAATGAAATAGTATGTAACAGTATACTCATACATACTAATATGTATGCAACACAATATACAAACAACTTAGGAATCAAGTAGGTCGATGTCAAAAAGAGCAGCAGTTGTTAATGCTGCTGCTGCTCTTTTTGACATCGACCTACTTGATTCTTAAGTTGTTTGTATATTGTGTTGCTTATCTTTTACTATGTTAGAGTATATTGTAACCAGGGCTGGTATATCTAAGGGGGTCGCGACATAGGAGTCCATTTTGGACGCCATTTTTTTCGAAATAGTAGTCGCCATTGATGTGGCAACGTGGCAACTTGTAGTCGCCAGGTTTACCAATATAAGAAAAAAAATCAATGTCATTTCTTAAATGACATTTCCATTATAAAATGCTCATATTTTTGAGGATAAAATATTTCAATTTAATAAATTATTAATCTCAGATGTACATAAAATACGTCTGGAAAGTAGATCACTTTCAATTTTGTGCTGTTTTAGTTTTGTTTATTTTAAAAGGTAATTGAAGAGATGAAGACACTTTTCTCATAGATGATGCATAACAAATTATTGCTCCCTTTTTTAGAGCTCCAGTCCCTTAAGTCTATTTATTTTAGTTCTTCTTAAATTGTTGGTAGGTATTATTCACTTCATTTGTATGTTTTTAGTTAATTTAAATAATCTTGTGTAATTGAAATACCTTTACAACAGAGGTACTTTCCTAAAACTGGCAGAAATTTGAAACTGAATTCAGTTCTTAGAGAAAATCTCCAGTAAAAAATGTCTGCATGCAGAATAACAGTAGCATAGATTAACAAAGCTGACAAAAGAGTTGGGCAAACCTTTGTCTAGCTTTTTTAATATTTCAGGACAATAGTGTTAACAGCAGACTACAACAAAAACATCCAAAGTTTAGTAATCAAGCAAAATATTCCGGTATCTATATTTTTATTCAAAACTTTTGTGCTTCTACTCCAATACTAACCATATAGAAGCATATGCATTTTATAGTATTTGCAAGATTCGGATCAAATGTACCCACAATTTATAAAGATTATTAAAATAAAACATTTCAAATAACACCTGCTTTTATGTTAAATATGTTTTTATTAAATACATAAATTAGTCTCAACCACACATTTTTTTTTGTTTTTACTTCTAGTGTAAATGTGACTACTATTTAACTCTTAATTAAATCAAGGAATTACATTTTCATATTCAACTTATGTATTCTTATTAGAACTTGGTCACTTTTTTTTACTTTGAATCTTTTGACTGTGGTAACAGTCCATTCACCAAACCACAAAGTCACTTAAAAATGTTGAAAGAGAATGTCATAAAGGTAAAATTCCTTCTTCTACCATGTTTTTCATGCAATTTTAGGTTGTAAACGTTATGTCCAACACCTTTTTTACAATTTATCCCAAGCAACACTATGAAAGATTTAAATCCTGGATTTACAGCATTCAGTTTTGAGATGAGTGCAATCACAATGTAGTTTAAAAGATAATTTTCACATGAACACTTATTTACCACAGCACAAACGCATGTACCTATTCATGTAACATTAAAATAAAGTGGGGGACCCGGTAAAGGATCCTGAGGTGCGAAATTGACAAAAAAATGTTTAACACTCAAAAGTAACTAGTTTCTATAGTAAATTTTTGAAAAAAAATTTATGGATGAAGCAGTATTTTTCGAAAAAAATTGAATTAAAAATCCCAATTTTACAGGTTATAATCACAAAACAATTAGGCATTCCAACGACCTGTCAAACAATAGGTGCCAGTGGGAAATTCTTGTATATTTAAGGGGGTAGAGACATAGTCTTGCAACTTGGACGCTATTTTTATTCGAAGTAGTACTCGCCAAGCCTGCCAATTTATGAAGAAATGTATAGGTGGGTTTTTTAAATATTATTTTTATTGTGTTTGACATAAAATATTTAAATGTAATCCATTATTCATGATTTTACGTAAAGTAGATAGAATACACCATATGTCGCCACCCTTAGATATACCAAACCTGCCCACTGGTAATTCATTTGTTTGGAATGCCTAATTAGGCATTCCAACGACCTGTCAAACAATAGGTGCCAGTGGGAAATTCTTGTATATCTAAGGGGGGAGCGACATAGTCTTGCAACTTGGACGCTATTTTTATTTGAAGTAGTACTCGCCAAGCCTGCCAATTTATGAAGAAATGTATAGGTGGGTTTTTTTAAATATTATTTTTATTGTGTTCGACATAAAATATTTAAATGTAATCCATTATTCATGATTTTACGTAAAGTAGATAGAATACACCATATGTCGCCACCCTTAGATATACCAAACCTGCCCACTGGTAATTCATTTGTTTGGAATGCCTAATTACTCTAAATGACAGTTTCTGACGTTTCTGTCTTAAAAATAACAAACGTTGCCAAGTTGTTAATAAAATTATAAGTTTAAGGATTATTTAAATTTATAATCATAAATTTTTCGTTTGGTTTAAAAAGATAAGTACGGTAATAATCGTAAATAAAATGCAAAAATTAATATATCAACCAAATTAATTTTAAAAATGCAGCTCAAAAAAACTACATACAAAATTAAAAAGTGAATTTAATTAAATCACTCAACATGTAATACCTAGACAACTTTTTTTTTAAATTTTCTTTCACTCAAAACGAAACAACGACTTCCGCTAGCGTGGCGGCTTCGCCGCCACCAAAAAATTTTAATCCATACCTGGCTACGCCTACCGGCATAGATTCCAACGGCCTGGACACAGCTCAAATTGAAATGAAAAGTCTCACATAACACATTATAATCAAAAATCATACATTTTTCGTTTGGTTCAAAAAGATAAGTACGGTAATAATCGTATATAAAATGAAAAAATTAATATATCAACCAAATTAATTTTAAAAATACAGCTCAAAAAAACTACATACAAAATTAAAAAATTAAATTAATTAAATCACTTAACATGTAATACCTAGACAACTTTTTTTAAATTTTCTGTCACTCAAAACGGAAAAACGACTTCTCGTAGGGTGGCGGCTGCGCCGTCACCAAAAAATTTTAATCCATACCTGGCTACGCCTACCGGCATAGAGTCCAACGGCCTGGACACAGCTCAAATTGAAATGAAAAGTCTCACATAACACATTATATTTTCACCTATAAATTATTTTCTTCTCATTCAAACAGAAATCTTAAACTTGGAAATTATCAGTGATAAAAATCAACAATATAGTATGGCAACGTTGCAAACTCGAGGACCTTATGTGTCAAGAACTGACAATTTCATGAATCACTTTATTTTAGGTTTTATGGAAGGAAATGATGAAAAGTTAGGTTAAATCAGTCAAAATATTGCATTTTATTATAATATAAATAAAAATAGCAAATGAAACGTATTATTCCATATTTAATTTCAGTTAAAATATTATAAAAAGTAAGTTACTTCAATATATTAATGCTAAAATTATGAAATTCGCACCTCAGGATCCTTTACCAGAACCTAAAGTGGAAACAAATTGCATAATTTGGTATATAAAAAAGTACAAAATGTTTTTAGTTTTAATTCGACATTGGACTACGAGGAAAACAGTGGTTCATTCCACTTGTACCATATTGACATTATTATGCACGATGCTCGTTCAAACGAACGTCAGAAAAGTGTTGCCAACTTAAGCTGACTACTATTTCCCCCCTAGCCTCAGTCACCCCCTCATCCATTTACTGGGTCTATGTCGCGACCCCCTTAGATATACCAGCCCTGATTGTAACATACTATTTCATAATACACAAATATCTATTTTCTAATTTTGACATGACATTTTTTGTAATTGCACCAAGTGTCAAAATGATCAACTTTACGCAACCAGTTGTATACTGTTAACATTATAAAATTGGTAACGAAAAAATCCGTATGTCACCAGTTGCGAAAAGAAAACAAATAAAAATAAACCTTTTTTTGGTTTTATAATCAATATACACATTTTTATTGAAAATATATATCAAATACCTAGTAATAATGTTATTTTAGTCCTTATTTTTCATTCTAAATTAGTACAAAATAATTAAAACAATACATGAAAAAATAACCCACTTTTTGAAAACTAAATAACTTTAATAAGCAATATAAACAAACTGCAAAAGTCTTTGAGAATAAATAATTAATATAATGTTCTATTTGTCAATAAAATGATACATGTGCAACTAACAATACAAGAGAGTAATATTGGTTGCCTAGATGTCAGTAATGTTTTACCAAAACACATTTTTATAAATATTCTTTCAGGACCTCGCTCTGCTTGTCCTGTAAATATTCACTCGTTACATAAAATGAAGCATTTCGTAATTAGTTGCATAAATAGCTAATTTATTGACACTATTTATTATTTCTATTATCCTATAGTTTTCCATGACATGATCTAGTCGGTAAAATAGAAAATAATTTAATATTATGTTTCTTTAATAATCGAACCCTAAAAGAAAATCAGATTATATGGTTAGTCTACCTACAAATATACACCAAAAATAACCCTAACTAAAGACCTACATTTAATACCCCTAGACACACCATCCCGTATACTGACGGTAAAATGACATCATCCGCTTTACCCCCACCACTCGAACAACACGTGGTTCTATTAGTATTGACAAATGAAATATGCGTCAACCGAATACCACATTTTATAAATTAAACAAAATTACTTGAAGAAACCCAAAAAACAACTCACCCTGCTTTCTGACAGGCATTTTAACCCTCACTGCACCACTTTTAGCTGTCAAAAAATCACCTAAAGGACACAAAACTAGGGTATCTGTAACCGATCACCGCAATTCGTACACTTATCCTAAAAAATTTGAGCAAACACTGAGGATAACACGAGGACGAAACGTCGTAACAACGAGATATATATTTTAAGTAACCGTTTGGATATTATAAATTATTTTTTAGAGCGCTGGTATTGCCCCCGTAGCCTTTTGGCACAAACTGAAGACGTAAAGCGTCGCGACGACCTTATGATTTTCATGACGGTAGTATTAGTAGTGACATCTTCAAATAGATTTGTTAACTACTCTTATAAAATTAAAGTTTAATGTAATGTCCGCCGTTGACAGGTATATTTAATCCTAAATTGAATTTCATAAATTTTTAAAAATCATCAAACTATTATTAGCAAAGAATTTAATAATTCTAATAAGTAATAAAATTCGCAAGGCTCGATAAAGAAAAAAATCCAATTACTGATAGTTCTTCTATGTTGATAATAGAGGTCGCCACCAGTAGTATCAATATCAATTGAAAATATTGAGATTAAACAAAAAAACTACCTATAATTTATGTTTTAACTTTTTTTTTAATATAAATTAATGATTTTTAATTTTCTGGACCTTTTATAACTTTGGAGTCAAATGTTCTTGTAAAGTAAAAAAGTTTTTGACATTTTTGACGTTTACTACTTTTCTTCTAGGTTATGTTATTATTTTATTTTGGTAAAGCAAAACAATGCTCACGTTAACACATTCCAGGAGATAAAACCAATAATAAATTAAAAATGGAAACATTAAATGAATCTGTTATGAACTTGGCAAACAGCATTATAGGTGCAAGTGTATTAGCAATGCCGTATTGCTTCAAACAATGTGGAATAATACTATCAGTAATTCTCCTTCTACTTAGTAGTATAGTATCAAGACTTACCTGCCATTTTTTACTAAAATCTGCAATTTTATCTAGAAGAAAAACATTTGAGCTTCTTGCTTTTCATCTATTTGGAGGACTTGGAAAATTAGTTGTAGAAATTGGTATGATTGGATTTTTATTGGGAACATGTATCACATATTTTGTTGTAATGGGAGACTTAGGACCTGTTATTATCGCAGAAATAACTAAAGCTCATATTACTAGTACAATGCATACTAGTATATTGATATCTTTAGCACTTTTCATAATCCTACCGCTTGGTTTACTCAGAAATGTACATAGTTTAACTGGAGTCTCAAAAGCTACAATGATTTTTTATTGTTGTCTAATTTTGAAAGTAATTATAGAAGCAGTTCCACACCTGTTTGAAGAAAACTGGTATAATAAAGTAAATCTGTGGAGACCTGAAGGTTTGTTACAATGCATACCAATATTTTCTATGGCTCTCTTTTGCCAAACTCAACTTTTTGAAATCTATGAAGTTGTACCAAATCCTACATTAGACAAAATGAATAGTGTAATAAAAGCAGCTGTAAACTTCTGTACTACTGTATATATTTGTGTTGGAATTTTTGGATATGTCGCTTTTGCTAACAAGAATTTTACTGGGAATGTTTTATTAAGTTTCGAACCTTCATTTGTGTCTCACATATTAAAAGTAGGATTTATATTTTCTGTAGCTTTCAGTTTTCCTTTGGTTATTTTCCCATGCAGAGCTAGTTTATATTCTTTATTGTATAGAGAGGGATATACCATTCACGAAGGAAATTTAAAATACATACCTGAAGGTAAATTTAAAGCTCTAACATTTATAATAGTTTTTGTATCATTAGTTATAGCCATTTTAATTCCAAATATTGAACTTGTACTTGGTCTGGTAGGCTCAACCATAGGAATTATGATCTGTGTGCTATTCCCTGTAACATGTTTCATCTGCATATCCCACAAAAATACCAATGAAAGAATTGTAGCACAAATAATGCTGGCTCTAGGTATTTTTGTTATGGTAGTGGGTACTTACAAGAATATTCAAAAAGTAGACAATGTAGAAGCTTCAGTTGTGACTGCTAGGACATTAAATAATGCAGAACAAAATCAGGATAAATTTGATACTTTAATGAACAAATTACCATTGACCGAAAAACTTGAAATTAGGACAGAATTACCTATAATTGTACTGACTGAAACTAATAATCTTAAAGAAATTAGGCATGAGCCACCTCAGCCTGTGGAACCAATAGAAGAGACTAAAAAAGTTGATGAGCCTATAATTATGAAAAAAGTGAAAACAAAAGAAACGCTTCAAAAAGTGGATGAAATAGATATTCTCCAAAAAGTTGATAAAGTAGATACACTTCAAAAAGTGGATAAAATAGATACTGTTCAGAAAGTGGTTGTGCAAAAAGAAAATATGATAAATGATACAGTAGATATTGAAGCTATCAAAAAAGAAGACAAAGAAGAACAACTAGAAAGAAAGGAAATAGCTAAAGAAGAACAATCTGATGAACATAAACAGTTAATAGATACAATACAGAAACAGAATGAAGTACAAAAAGAAATTGTGGAACAACAAAAGCAATTGTTAGAAGTAATTAAACAGCAGCAACAAAAGAAAGAAGAAGACCAGAAGATTGACGAAGTTAAGAAAGAAAAAATGAAGGCTGTCAAGGAAATCGAAAGCATAGCCCTAAAGGCTATTGAAAAAATCAGTGAAGGGGAAGACAGCAAAAAAGTTGTAGATGATTTAAAGAAAGGTATTTAAAAATATTTTTAAATCAGTTACTTATTATTTATGTACCTCTCTTAAGTTGACAGAACCAAATGGGCAGAAGTGATTCAGATCTATTGCATTGTTAGTACTTATTTTGTACTAATTTGTACCACCAATAAAAAAGTTGTATCATGTTCCATTAAAAAAAAATGTGGTGCTGTTAGCTTAATATTACGCTAACAGGACCACATTAAAAAAAAAAACGTAAAACAAGGGTAGAATTATTGAAAAGGACGCAATTTGTACTAATTTGTAAAAGAGATTAATGAAGGTAGGGGAGAGGGTGGAGGGTTTGAACACTTTTCGGTCTTTTGTATATAACTTTTTATTTAAACACATTTTAGTAGGTCGTTGTGTGTTAAGCCATACAGTGTTCCTTAATATACATATATTTTCTATTAAACCAGGGTTAACTTTTATAAAAAAATTTAAAATAATTATCTAAACAACCCCGTTAAATTTATTCAAATCCTCCCTTGGCTGGTGTGCCTTTTGAACAGAAAAGGGGAGGGTTTGAACACGTCCAGAATGAGCTCTAAAATAAAAAAAAAATTAGCAGGAAAGGCCAAATATATTTATTTACTTAAGGTAAATAACATTTAGGCATATTTTATCTTAAATCAAATTTATCAAAACACACATCATTAAATCTGAATATTTTTGTAGCTCGCAATGTGCCACCAGTGATTAAGGGTTGAGGTAACTTTAAAATAATGTCTGACAAAGAAATAAGAGACACGTCGTCCTATTTCAGGAAAAGATATTGTCTCCTGTTTTTATGAGAAATTTAACATTCAAATCATCTTCTAATCTGTCTTCTAATTCAGCCACATAATGAACTATACTTTTTTTGTATTAAACTTCACTAGAACAAAATTGTTTACTATAATAGTTTTTAAGCTTGCCCTATCTAATTTTTCGGAATTTTCCAAATCTTCTTGATCATCATTATCAGTGCTGCTATCATATTATCCTCTTCTGCACTACTACTGTTGCTCTGCAGAACTTTTCTCTTAACAACTTTTTTTATCATTTTCCTTAATTTTCTTTTCTAATAAAGAAATTACTTCATTCTCTAGCTACTACCTTTTATTATGAGGTTTTTTTTAACGATCCCATTTTTTTTTTTGTTTTTCGCTAATTGTTTCATAATTTTTTTACAATTCGCATAGTCTCCTCCATATTTGTGAATAACGGATTCGTGTTATACTTAAAAGTATAATCTTTTTCTTTGTCTTTGTTCTTTATTCTGTAATATAAAGCTGTGTGTTTTACATTGTTTTGTTCAGCAACAACTTGCAAAGAAATCTTTCTATCGACCACATCAGTTATTGCCTTCTGCATGTCCGCTTCATTAAATTAGACTCCCTTGTCCTTTTACTTGTACACTCGGGGCATATTGAGGTTTTACCACTGAAATAAATAAATTTAAGTGTCAATTCAAAATATTATTTCCTAATGGGGATGTTTTGAACAGACTGGGTAGGCTTTGAACATCGTTCAAAGTCTCCCCGGGCTTGTAGTTCAAAACCTCCCAATGGCACTTTTTCTCAGAAAAAATTTAATTACATTTTATGCTTATGAATATTTAAATATAACTGTTTTGTAAACTTACCTCAAAAATATAGGAATATGCTCAAACAATAGAACAATTAAAAATCATTGACAGATTTAAAAATATATTCACCTAACAATGGCCAAACATCATCTGGTAAATTCCCGCGTACCTAATGACATGACAGGTGATGAAAACACTGTAGCCAATGCATTCCTATTTTCACAGATGACAAGAAAATATTGTAATTGTTCAAAACCTCCTCGTGTTCAAACCCTCTCCCCTAATGTGATCCTGAGCGGGTTACTTGATTTAAAACCGCAGGTCATTATTTAAAAAATTTAAATCATTTGAAAATTCAGTATCACATGAGCAAGTTAGGAAATCCTAAATTTAATAAAATAATTAGTGAATACGGTGTACCTGAAGGAAGTGATCTGGGCCCGTTACTGTTCATAATCTATATCAATGATATCCATCATGTATGCAAATCTTATTACAAGCAAAATCACCAAACAATCAGATTATTTCGATTTTTTCATTTAAAGTCAACGGCATATTAATTCGGTTTTCACTAAATAGAATTCAATGTAATAAACTGAAAGTCTAATCTGATTGACATTAATGATTTCACAAGTATCAAATTATTCCTTTCCATGGCACACTAATTTATCGAATAAAAAAAATCAACTTTTATTAATTTTGTTTGACCAAAATAATGAAAAAACTAAAAATGCGAATTTTGTCATGAAATTTGGTATGTGGGGTTAGAATAATATTCGGAAAAACTTTTCAAATAACTATTTTTGATATCTAACGCGAAGAAAAATATGGAAAATTGACCGTTTGTGGATTCGCAGTAGGCCGCGTTTAAAATTTAAATTTCAGTTGAGTATCTTGAAAAATGTGAACCATCACCATGTATATCTGTGCAAAATTTCAAATCTGTATTTATTTAGATAGCCAAAATATACTTGGGGTGTCTTCATCTTAAATGTGACACACTGTATATACTCCTCATAAGCAAAATGCTGAAAGATTTAAACTGGATGTCGGTAGAACAGGGTATTAAGAGATCAAATCTGATTTTTGTATGTAAAATGGTAAACAGGAAAGTGCCAAAATATTTGTGGAGCTTGCTATCTACAAGGTTTGACATGCACCGCTGAATCTTACAATCTGACTCAAATTTGAATGTAGTTTATACGGCGGAAGCATTTTTGGAAAGATCTGCATTTTGTGAAGGGTTTCGACTTTTTAATGCCTTGCTAAGTGACAAAAAAAAGTGCAATAAATTTTTTGTACTATGTGTTGGTTTCAAAAAACAATACCTGGGCGATTCTAGCTTAATATTAAACTATCAGGACCATATTAAAAAATAATAATAAAACAAAGGTATAATTTAAAAGGACTGAAAGTTTCGCTCATTAAAAAAATAAATAATAAGAAACAAAGTTATAATTAAAATTAACTGAATTTGTACCATTAAAAAAACACAATATATTCAACCAAATAGTCTGAAACAACTTTTAATTAAGTGCAAATCTGTTATACTTAAGATTAAAGTAACTTTTTACAGAAACAGAATCAATCCTAATTTTTACATAAGAAGCAACATAATATGTACTGTTAAAATATAAGGTTTGAGATTTTGTACCCTCACGTTCTCTCAGAAACTATCCCAGACTCACATTAGCTTCAAGAGTAAAGCATCCTTTTGCATGAGCAGAATGAATCGTTATTCCTTCATTAAAAGCAACATATTTGTTCCTTTAAAATATAAAGTTTCATATTTTGCATCCTCGCTGTTTCTTCGGATACTATCCCGAACTCATATTACTCTCAAGAGTAAAGAATATTTTTACATGAGCAGAATCAATTCTCACTCTTACTTTAAAAGCAACATAATTTGTATCATTAAAATATAAAGTTTCAGATTGTGTACGCTCCCTGTTTCTTCAGAAACTATCCTGAACTCCTATTAGCCTCTAGAGTAAAGTATCCTTTTACATGAGCAAAATCAATCGTCACTCTTCCATTAAAAGCAACATAATTTTTTTTAATTGTAAAAATTCAGATATTTTCAATTCTATATTTGTTTTATTATTATTTTTTTTTTAATGAGGTCCTACTAGCTTAATATTAAGTTGGCAGCACCACATTTTTTATGAAAACGACACATGGTACAAAATTTTTATTGGTGGTACAAATTTGTACTAAATAATGCAATAGATCTGATTCGATTATGCTCAGTTGGTCCTGCCAGCTTGAAACGTTATTTATGTGCCCCATCAACAATTAATTATTGATAGGTGCCTATATGTTGCTTGTTAAAAAAGTAATGTTTTATTCTCAAAATATATTTTAAATTGTACAATTATCATTCCAATAAATAAAAAATGTCTCTAAAAGATAAAAACAATAGAGCGTCGATAATCCGGACGTCAATAATCCGGACAGTTGATAATCAGGATTCTATTAAAACAAATCAAATACTTGGCCACAAAATAGCAAACTACTACTGCAGTTCAAAAATCAATAACATTGTTCTTAAGAGCTCTGACAATTTATAAACTACGGTATTCTGTAAATACATATTATGTACACTCTTTCATTTAAATACGTCATAAGTTCATATTTAATAATAGTTTTATTTATCTGCTCGATTATTTAACGACAAAAGTGAATTAATAACGGTTTTAGCAGGTTTTCTTCTGTTATGAACTCAAACGACCTTTTTTGGTTCTTTTCGAAAATCCGGACAGGGTGCGGTCACAATTAATACAGATTATCGACGTTCTACTGTAACACATTTATTACTTTTTTATACTTAAGTATATACCTAATTATTATAATTTTCAGGCATAGAAAAAAATGAATTAAAAGAGAATAAAATAGAAAGTGCACCAGAAAAACCAAAACCAAAAAATGACATTACACAAGAAGAAAACAAAAAAGCTAAAGAATTTGAAAAAAAAGTTGACAATTTGAAAATAGAGATACAGGAGTTTAGTTCACAATTAAATCAAGCAGACATTGATGTCAAAAAGAAGGAAACTGCTTCAGAAGTAAAAGAAAATAATTTACCACCCGAAAAAAATCCTATAGTTAGCAATACAAAAGATGAAATTAAAGAAAATGTGGTTGTTCTACCAAAATTAGATAATCCCAGGCCTGAAGTTGTGTTAGAAGAAAACAAAGCAACAAATTCAAACAAAAATGGATCTCTTTACCTTAAAGTAGGTAACCAAGAAGTCAAAATCTCAGATGAAAGGGATAATTCAAAATTGATACCACTACCCATAGCTATGTCGAACAATATTATATTGAAGAAAAGCGATACAAAAATAGACAATTCACCTTTGATAAAGACAGAACAGGAAAAAAATGAGCAGGTTAAAAAGATTCAAGCTGAAGAGGTGCAAGCTATGAGAAGAGAGATTTTAAGTGTGTCAAAGGAGAAATAAATAATTTTAGATAGACTTTTGAACCTAAAAACAATGTGATATACATATGCATTTGTGTTGACTGTGATTTTGTACATAAGACTAATGTAAATAAAAATGCTATTTAATATCAATGAATACATTAACTTTATTTGAATGCATAGATGGGGAATAATTAATTAACATATAAATCACCTGTCATTTAGCCCAAAGATTCTCTCGGGATCGCAGAAAAATTGATATAAATTTAAATTACACTCTGGGATTTTTCAAGTCATACCTACTCTTCGTGGGAGGCGAGTCCTCTGAAATTTTTAAGTGAAAATATGGATTGTATACCAAAAAAGCGTAAGAAACACTAATCTCTCCTACATTGTTAATATTCGCTTAGCAATGGCCACAATGTTTGAGTGAGAATACACTGATCCTCTATTATACTAATGTGTTCTCTGTTGCACACCTGGATGTTCAGGAATTTATTTTTCAACATTTTTCGCCATTTTCCAAAGTTCAATCACCTAAAAAGTCGTTTTTTATTAAATTAATGTATCCTAAACATATGTATTTAAACATGTAAATAGAAATACGTTTATATAATTTAATTCGGAGAAAATGTGGGAAACATGAGGAATTATTAGTTTTGTGAGTTTCGAGTTAATATTGCCTCGGTAGTGCAATGTATTCAAACGGTCCGTAATTAATTTACGGGCCTTTCAATGGTTTAGCGATCACGGCTTCAGATGTGAATTTTTATTGCATGGTCGTTGTAGGATTTGATGGGTGCCGTATTAGCAGTAATTTAATTTCTGTTGATACTGGCTTGTAGTACACAAATCGCAGTGTGTTACCGTTTCGATGAAGGTGGATGGATTTTCCTGGCACCGTCATCTTTTAAGTCGCCCTGGAGTAATAATACTACTCTCCCTAATTCACCCCTTTACAAGTGATTTTTTTATTATTTGCCGTGGCGCTCCGGGGAAACTTAAAGATGATTGATGGTGTTATTTGACTTACAGGTGAGGAAAGCCCCATCTACCATCATCGAAACGATAACACATGGCAATTTTTATAATAATAATAATAAAACGTCTTTATTTAACAAATGTATCTTCAACATTTGTCCCAAAAAGGCGAAGATTGGCTAGTAGTTATTCTTTAACGCTTAACCTTTTCAGTTTACAGAGAGATAAAAAAATACAATATAGAATATAAAAATCGTTTATTTAGTCAAAAAAACTATTTTTTACATGTCAATACATCTTCACATTTAAAATATAAAAAATACGTGTGGCACTCGGGGACTGCCGCGGTAAAGCTATTGCATATCATTTTTTATCAACTTATGCAATTATAATTATTTATTTATTTTATTTATGCAGTATTTTTTTTCTTTGATATTCAAGTTACACTTTTTGAGCGTGGTGACCGATAAGAAAACAATTTTTTTTCTTTTATTGAATAAATGAGAAGTTAATATTGTTTAAAATATTTTTATTATCTTACAATACATGTAGGTTATTCAGGAATTTTTAACATTGAAACTATTGGTTTATGGTAACTGAAATAAGAAACATAAGTTTGAGACTTGATTTGATATCTGGAAAATACCACGTCAATGGTGGTCTTATATTTTGTTGTGGATTCTTGTGGATCATTATTCATTTTCAAATTCAATTTTTCCGAAATTGTGTCTAAAAGAGATAGAATCAGTTATGAGCAGTTAGCAGCTATTCTACAGGCATACGTCTAGTCGCACGCACACAAAAACCGTGCCGAAGTCTGCCGAACTGAAACGACGTTAGACGATGCACGGCTTTCAACGCCGCACCGCTGTGCCGGTCGGAGTGGGGGGTGTTAGGATTATTTTCGTTACGGAATTTCTTGATTCGGTCGCCGCGCTCAAAGCCCGCGATAAAAGCTATGCAATAGCTTAAAAATACATAAGTAATATCAACATATTTAAAATACAATAAAAAAATACATAAGATACAGTACACTTACATGTCAACTATACAAAACATAATAAAAGAACAAGGAAAAAAAATGTCAATTGGTCTGCAAGTACTCACGCAGTTTTCTTTTAAATATTGTTGCGTTTGAAGAACATTTAATATCTTCAGGAAAATTATTAAAAGCCTGTACCTACACCTTTAAAAATACTGAATTTTGTGTACATTTTTTCGTGGCCTTATAAACTCTAAAATTTTTCTTATTTCGTGTATTGTGTTGGGAAGATTCCTGATTTATTCTTAAATAGCAGGGATTAGAATAGCAAATATTTTTTAACAGGCAACCACTGAAGCACATTCAACATGGAATTGATTGGTACCAATCTCGAACAGCTCAGTATTATCCTCATACCTCTATTCTGCAATAAAAAAATAAAAAATACAATATGGAATTAAATTTAACCTATTAGATTATAAAAAAACAAAAACTAGGAGGAAAAAAACAAGATTTAAAATTGTCGAACTAGTAATATATGTTTATATATAGTAATAAAGCAATAGTAATAATGTTTTTTATAATCTGGATGTCATATCAACAGAAATTAAATTTCTGCTAATACGGCATCCATGCAAATAAATTCACATGGTCTTCTGTAGGATTCGAAGTCGGTGTGTCTATTACCACAAAATTGCTCGCAAATGAATGTGAGCGCGTTAGACACCTACTCCACCGATCCGATAGTGCCACTGCAAATAATAACCGCTCCTTCCTCGCACCAGCACAGTAGGCTTCAGGGGTTAAAATCCACTCATAAGAGTGTGAATTATATGCTTAGTATTATATTATATTGTTTATTATTCAACGATGTACACCTGCGAGGTAACTAGCTCCAGTTTCCTGAAAATTTTGTCACAATTACTTTCATCACAAAATTATTTTAGAATTGAAGAAAAACCAAGAACACTTACAATTTTGAGATATTCTTTTAGAAACGACAATTTGCAATATGTACCTATATTTTTTCCACCCTCCCTCAATGTCCTCAACCACTAAGGCTCAAAATTATAAATGCCATAATATATATTTTGGAATATGGATTATATACCTATACTTAGGGCATTTTTTTGTGTGAATAAATCTTGAAAAATGTTTCATGTAGGTAACCTATTACTCTTTTTAGGTAACAGGATGACGATGACAAAAATAAAAAAAAACTGATTTGTCCAATACGTGACTTTCCCGTCTAGTTATTATTATTACACGCTTTTTCCGGTTATTTTGTACAACCTATTGTATCACCCCTGTAAATTGTTGGAGGATCAACTAAATATAAACATTTTCCACGCAACATTTTTTTATACAGTATGTCCCTCTGAGTTGGAATCGTATGGAAAACTTTTTTATTAATTTTAGGATTCTTCATAAAAAGTTCTGCATTATCTAAAACCTAGAATACAGTCATCAAATATCAAATTTTTTCAGTGGTATACGAGGTTTGTCAAAAAATATGAGTTTTACTCAAGAGTAAAAGTATCTTTATTCTTTATACGACTGATAAAATTTGATATCTGATGGTCGTATTTTAGGTTTTAGACCATTCTCGACTTTTTATAAAGAATAACTTTTTTCCCAATATTAATAATAAAAAAGATTTTCATATTCCGCCAATTTACGTAGACAATTATAATAATATTAGAAGTAAATTTTATTTAAACAATTTTCTTCTCCAAACATAAATAACATATATTACATAAAATATAAAAACGGCCTCCCATAAAGTACCCCCCAGATGTTCCGACTTTGTCCAAAATCTAATTCACGTCAGGCCGAAATAAAACTTAAGTTTAAAATTTAATGTTTTTGCTTTATCCGTTTTTGAGTTTTCTTCAAAATTCGAAATTTACACATTTTCTCAAATATCTCGAATACGGTCCATTTTAGATAAATTATGTATAGGATAAAAATTATAGAGAATTATATTACAAACAACTTTTATTTGAACCATTTTTATAAAAAATTATTTTTTTTACATTTTGTAAAATTTCTCGAATTCGGACCATTTTAGGAAAATTTTGTATAAAACAAAATATATTGATAATAATATTGTAAGTAACTTTTATTTGAAGAATTTTCTTCTCTAAACATATAAATAACAGATATATTCCATAAAATATAAAAATGACCACCCATAAAGTACCCCCCCAGATGTTCCGACTCTGTCCAAAATCTAATCAGTTCATTGGACGCCGGAATAAAGATTAAGTTTAAAATTTGGTGTTTTTCTTTGTATCCGTTCATGAGTTATGGTGGATAAAGACACACAAAGACGTCATCGCGAAAATAGTCGAAACGGATTCAGGGGACCCCAAAGCGTAAAAATCCGTCGAAAACTGGAGGTCGAAAAAATCATGATTCCTATACTTTCCTTATCTGTATACAGATAGGAAAGTAAAAACAAGATTACTATACTTTCTAGAGATGGGCAATATCCTGATTTTCAAGTATCAGTTATACTTGTTCCTGTGATATTTAAATATCAATGATTTTAAGTCGTGATTTCATTACAAAAGTGACAGCAAATGAGCAAAAGTTTTCTACTACATAAAAATTAAATAAGGGTAGTAGTACTAAATATTCTATCGAATCCAAAACCATCATAGTCTAATTTGTCCAATCGCAACTACTGGGTTAAATTAAAAAGAAATTATTGACAAGTTAGAAAATTTAATGAAATCTAAAAAATACAACTGTTGGAAATGATATTATTGACTTGGAAAATGGTCGTTTATCTCTTATGGCTTCGATTAGTAAAGTATTAAGCATAAAATAGCATCACCTACATATAAAAGCATAACTCCCGTTTTATAATTTTACTCGAATATTTTTTTTATGGATTCTTACTGTTTTCAGTAGTACAATTGTTGTCATGTTATGACTTCAAAGTCACGGAGAGCTTGTAACTGTGACAGAACTATATCGCCCATCCCTAATACTTTCCTTTTATCTGTGTACAGACAGGAAAGTAATAGGTTTATTCCAACAAGCGCAAAAACGATAATATTTCGGTACAAATCATGCGCTCTACACAAAAATAGTGCATGTTCTATACCGAAATATCGTTTTTGCGCTTGTTGGAACAAACCTAATAAAAACAAACTTCTTTTCTTCACTTTAGAGCATCCATATTTCTTAGTACGTGCTGTGGTACGTGCTTAGTACAGAGTCAAATTCTCATTTTTCAATAAAAATCAGCTTCCAAAAGCTTAAAAGTAGTAGGTACCTATTATAGGTAAAGTAGTTATCTACCTACCTACCTGTCTGTACATTAATTTTAAAGCACCACTACTTTGTAAACATACCTATCTTATTTGATTATTTTTACAATTTTGAATGTATAACACGTTGAAAACACATTAAGACATAATCTCTGTTCTAAACAACAAAGTAATACGCTATAATCGGTTTTTAAACTCAAATTAAAGTGAAAATGAAAACGACATATTCCTGCATCGGAATACTAATGATTCATACTTGGCGCGCTTAAAAGTCACGTGACCTGGCCTTGATCCACAACTGGACTAGCCAGAGACCCCTTTGCGGGATTGCCAGAGCGCATTAATATTACTAGATTTAAGAGATTAATAAAAATACTAATTATTGATATAAATTAACACCGAAAACCTTCGTTATTTAGATTTATTCTAAAGGAACGCACTGAAGTAATTTTATTTACAACCTGTACGTTCGGTTGCAAGAACTGTTAAATAAATAATATATCATAATTTATTAGACTATGCTTAGACTAGATTAGTCTAAGAGACTATTGCCGCGTTTGAGAATCCACATCGGATGCATTTTTTACATCTCGAGCGTTTTTTTTATCCACATGGGGCACATCTGCCCCATTACATTTACGTTTACTGAATCACGTGATCAAAGATTTACTACATCTCAGATGCATCCGATGTGGATTCTCAAACGCAGCATATGAACCTGTTATCTCTGCTATGAACTGTCTAAATGACATGACGTCTACACATCTGTCAAAATTTATTCAGGCTACTAAAATTTTAATAAATATTTTGGCAACCGACTGTTAAAATCTTAAAGTTCACAATACATAAATAGGCAAAGGGTTGAGAGACCGATCTTTTAAATTTAAAATAGTGCCAATATAGCATAAGACTGTAGATGAAGCATGGTTCTAAGGAGAGACTGAATTGAACCGAGCACGTGTATACGTGCGTGTGTGTATGTGTGTGTGTGTATGCAACAATATAATAAATAATAATTATGTGCCTTAAAACAAAACCAACTGGCTCAGACGATTTTGCATAACGTTTTTGTCGCTGCAATATCTGAAGTCTAGCAAATAATAAATTAAATTAGTCATCTGCGTAAAACAGTGATACAAAAAACTTCAGCGTGCCAGTGACGCGAGAGATACGGTGTTTAAATTATTATTTTCTATAAAAAGCGTAGGTTGAAAAATGAGTGGGATGATCTCATCACCTTCCACCGCGACCCAGATGGATCTATTGTGGCGTATGTCTAACTTATAGTTCACCGTACAAGACACACCTTTTGATGTAGGCCATGGTCGAATTGGGCTCCAGTCGGGTGAATCAAAAAATCTGGAACCTGGTTCTTTCCAAAGCTGAGCAGGTACATAAAATGTGCTCTGCAGATTCGTCTTCCACGTTGCAGCATCGACAGTCCGATGTTTGTTGCAGACCTATCCTTCTCATGTGATTACCCATACAACAATGTCCTGTCAACAGACCTGTGAAAATGTATAGATCTTTGCTACTCCATTCTCAGATCTGAACAGAGGCGTTCATGGAAGGGTTGGTTATAAACGTCTTCGAATGAGTTAGCCCTGGGGTATCTCTCCAGTTTGTAGTTGCTCCCGATTTAACTATTAGGCATTCCAAACAAAGGAACTGTCGGTCGGAGGAAAAGGTTGCGACATACGATGTATTCCATTTACAATACGTGAAATCATGAATAATGGTTTAAATTTAAATATTCTATGTCGAACACAATGAAAGTGTTATTTTGCTAATATATTTTACATAAATTGCCAAGCTTGGCGACTACTATTTCGAATAAAACTTGCGTCCAAGATGGAAGATTAATGTCGCAAACTCCTTGGATATACGAGCCCTTTCCGACTGGTAGATTGTTTGACACATCCTTGGAATGCCTTATTGTCGAGAGAAACGCAAACAAAACCTTTCAGATACTTAATTACGGACGCCTTTACTATTTCATAGTGCGTGATTGTTGTATAGGCATACTTTAATATAATTTAAATATAGTCTTATCAGAGGATTAAAATACCTTGGATGGGATGTTCTATATTTAAGTTAGATACTATATACAGAGGGTGGCTTGTTTCTACTATATTTGCTTCGTTGAAATCTTTTATAAAATTTTCTATAAAATATAGGGAGTAAAACTGCATGTTTATTAGTCTCATTAGTTGCTAAGGAGATGAGTTTAACCCATTGTCATTATATTAGTATTGCCACGTCTCAGGCAGCGGATTGGCGTCATTATGACATCTTATTTTCGTCATACCCAACGTCATTTATCCTCTTAAAACTAACGTGATAATGACGGTATAATGACGTGAATATGTCACAGCCCAAATGACGTCATATTTAGATATCCTTTTCACGTCTAAATATGACGTCTTTATGACGTTGCCCAGTAGTCTTTATAACGTCCTTATGACGTTTTTATAACGTTGGTTTAATATCACCTTTATCTTTATTTGAACGTCACCATGACGTTATATTTGATATTGTTACTACTTTGTAACTTTTCTATAGGAATTGTGGGTCACTTAATAAAACAACATTAGAAAATGAAATAATTATAATTGGTAAAAAAACATTAATTTTTATAAATCCAACTGCTCCAAATGTGACCAACTTGTACGTTATTATTTTGGCTTTGGCATAATTATGAAGACTATGGGCACAATTAATTTCTAATGGTATTTCTATGAGTGCCGACATTTCATACTATTTCACGAACCTGGGAACATTTTAGGAAACAGCCTATGAATGTAATACATACCAAATCATTAAAGAATAGGGTAAATATAGATATAAAAATACTAAAGGGCACATACCTACCTTTATGCTAGGTTGATATTAAATAATATTGATATAACTTTTTTCATTGACCTCCTCTTAACTTTTAACGACAATCCTGAATGCACACGGACCACGATGCACACACCATTACACATGGCCGATGCAGCAATCCGCGATGCCGTTCTCGTGCTTGCTCGAACGACTCGAACACACACGAGCCATACTCCACAGACCAATGACCACAGACAGACACAGTCACGTATCACGTGGTGTCATAAAATCTTTATGCATTTTAAGCTCTAGATTTAAATGTTAATAGAGTTTTAAAAAATACTTGTTTAGGCCATATCATTTTACATAAATAAAATGTATTGAAATCACGTTTAATATAAACCTTAATTTAATAGTGACAATAAATTGACGTCACACTGACGTCGAATTTGTGACGTTAAAGAAGAGACGTCATAATCACGTAATTTTTTGGTCGTCGATGACCAAGAATTACCAAAAAATGTCGTCAGTCTGTTGCCTGGGCGTGTACTGAAGGGTTACCTATAAAGGGGTACAAAAGTGTGTGACGACGTGTGGCATATGCGTTGTGTTAAAGTTGTATTACAACTGAGTCACTACAATCACTGTTTTTGTAATTATTATAGTACGACACGATTTTGTCAAAATATTTTTAGATTATAAAAATATTTAATTTATTTAAGCCTATACATTTGTATGTGTCTGAAACATAATTTTTCTTACAGAAAACATAATAAAATAGTACAACTTATAACTTATTTATAGAGTTACCAGCGAACCTACTTCATATTTTATGAACAACTGCAAACTTTTCGTCCTACACAGTTATAGTCACTATAAATATTAAATGATTTTTATTTAGATTCAAAATTATGTATATTATTAAAAAAAAATAATTTTTGCGCATTGCATAGCCGTTTGCCACAAGACATGCACAAGACTTTTACGGTAAAGTAGGAACGAGGACGTGGCAACATTGCGTCCTCCTGCTTTGCAAACTCGCCTTCATACAAAATAAAAATGGTGGTTACGGTTCTCTACGTAGGCTAAATTCGAAACGAAAATGAACAAATTCATTGCGGTTGTGATCAAAATCCCAAGAAAAGTCTGAAATATGTAGTGAAAATCGTCCTGTGTTTCCAAAAACTAGTGCTTAAATCGTACACGAAGACTCGAACTGGGCGGAATTCGTCTTCCAGATAATTTAGACCATTTGGGTTGTTTATTATGTTGCCATTGCGCGGAATAGTATACTAAATTAGTTAAATACAATTATTTCAATTAACCAGTAACTGCTGAACGCTTTGTTTGTAATAGAATTGTGGAATTTGTTGCTCCAGTGTCCCGGCCTGCGAGGTAGATGCAACATGTGACCCTGTTTGACATTTGTGCATTTATCAACCCTTGACGTGCAATTGTTTTAACGAAATATCCCATCAAACGGTCGATAAGTCTTTCCGTTATAAATTAAAAGCAACATGTGGAATAAAACTGAAAAACCCATTGGAAAGTGTGCAGGTTTGTTCACATATTTAGAATAACAAATACAAAATTATTATTTTTATTTGGGATTTCAAAAAAATATATTCCTATTGTTTTTTGAAAATAAGAAGTGACTAATAGGTACCCTCTTCGAGCAGTTTAATTTATTAAAATATTGTGTTTTTTCCTTTCATAAAATGATACATAGAACGATTCATTCATAAATAAAGTTACTTTGTGTCAATTTAGAATAAGAAAATTCATTCATACAATGGGCTTTTCCAGTAGTAATCCTGAATGTATTTTTCATCAAAAGGGAGTGACTAATATTCCATAATTCCAAGGATAATTCATTATTTTCAGATGAAATTCTCACATTTTGATGACTGAATGCATTTTTTAAGGTATCTCATGGCATATCATATTTTTAAATTGTTTAAACATTCCCAATTAAATCATTTTTATTAAGCAAACTTAACATCTTTGTTAAATTTGAATCATCTTATTTCACAACAGGTTTACACCCCTTAAAGAAAAATTGGGAGTGCCCATAGCTCTTATTTGTTGAAACTCCATTTATCTTATTTAATTGAGTATATAGGTACAAATATTTTTTTTAACACTGAATAAGTGAACATAATTTTTGTTTCATTGCTTTTAAAAATAGCTTCTGACTTGTTTATAGATAAATTATATGATGGCTACTTATTAGGCACCAGTAATCGACACTAGTAGAATGTCTTATGAAGATTTAATGTAATTTTGATACACTCGTTATCATCGCCCCCAGTTATCAATACTACAAAGACGGCATTAATAAGTCAAACTCTGGAACCCCACCATACCCTAGTCCCCAGTAATAGACAGAAAGTGTTGAACACTGGACAATAATATGTATATGCATAGGGTGAACCATCCAGTTAATGACCACTTTAGGTAACAGTGATATATACATATTTGTAAAAATTTTCGTTTTGTTTTTAAAAGAAAGAGCAAGGAATAGCTGGATGAATGTGTTTACTAATTTAACTTTTTTAACATAAAAATGTAAACATGTTTATTTGTTTAAAATATTCGATAATCTTTAAGATATAATGCATAAAATCCTAGTAAATGACCAGTTCCCTTGAGTAATTGACCAAATAAAATACCAGTAAACGACTACAAAACTTTATTGTCTAAAAGAAAACATAAATACTTAGTTTAAAAAAATTAAAGCAGTGTTCATACTTTTCCATTTCAGGAACTGAATATAAGTACATTTCCTCGACTACATATCAGCATTGGTGGTTCAATCTTTTTAATGACATCCTCTTCTTTATACCATATTTGATCATTTTTTTCTGGCCATTTTCAATTTTGTGCACACTTTTACACATGACTCGCACTTCATATTCTCCTTTTTTCATATAACAACACCTGGAAAATAACTGTTCTCATATTTTACAATCACGAAATCAGCAATGGTAAATGTAGTTGGTGGCATAGATTCATTGATTTCATTTTCATCCTGGTTTTCTTGTTCATTTTCCTCAAAAGATTCTTCATCTGAAATATTCGAATAACTTGAACTTGAAGAAGATTCTCTTCTCTTTAACTTTTTTGGTGTATTTTCTTCATTTTTGTTAAACTGTTTTCTTCCAAATGTACTCCTGTTCTGTAATTGGGTTTAACCTGTTGAACAATGTATAAATAAATAAATAATTGCACCCCAGTCTCATCAGCATTATAGACCCGATTCAGCATCTTCAAGAACATCAACAGCATCTTCTTCTATTAAATAACTTTTAAGATCCTGAAACCACTTTCTGATATCTTGCTCAGTGACGCTAGCTCTAGCTTTGGAATAATTTCAGCATTTCTTCTTCCAATATCTGGCTTTACTTTTAAAAATCCTTTTAACCATTTATCACCGGGATGGTTGTAGTTGAATGGATTAGGATGCTGGGTTTCTTCCATTACCTTTTGTACAGCATCTTTCACTTCATCTGGATGCATAGGAAACCCAATTTTTGCTTTTTGGATTATCTAATTCTCCAACATATCTTCTTCCTGAGCAGTCAAGATTCTTGGTGGGCCCATCTTTCTTACTGGGATTTTCCATGCAGTTTATTAATTAAAATGCCTTTTGGAATTTTAAATTGTTTACTGGCTTTAGTAGCACTAATTCTTCCTTCTTGGACTTCTGTCACTGCAGCTTTTAGATCTTCAATGGAATACTTAAATCTTGTATATGCTCTTTTGGGTGCTTCTGTCACCTGAAAATAAATGTTACACAATTGCTTTATTGCACAAATAATATTTTAATACATAAACACTAAAAAGTCATTGACTAGGCTAAATATATAGTGAATGACCAAAAGAGCATTTAGATAATAAGAGTGGTCATCTATAGACCTGTCGATTCCCTCATTATTTACAATGCTTGCATAAAAGAAGCGTCCATATAGTGATTAAAGTACATTATCAAAACAAATTATTTTAAAATTCCCGCCTACCCAGTATAGAGAAAGTAAAAGTTGAAAAGTCTTTTGGTAGGTAGAGAGGGGGTAAACGTCAAACCACGTCGGGCGGCTCCGAGAATTTCACAGTAATATTTACCTGCCAGTGTCGTTTCATAGAATAAGTAATTTTAAATTGTTATCGGCGGAACCGGACAATCGCATGTATTTATGGATTATAAATAATTATTAAACATGTATTATAATATTCAGATTATAATTTTACAAAATTTCAACAGCTATTCACAATTTATTATACGATTTACTCGAAATTGTTATTAACATCTATAAAATAATTTTGTACGCCAATGTATCGCGTCCACTTCGGTGAGATCCGCTGACAACCTGTCAATTTATGTGTATAAAGTGGGAGAACTGGCAAAAGCATTTTCAACTTTTACTTCTGTTCTAAATGACCACATTCGGTCATTCACTGAATTTCTCAGCTTTAGCATTACCTATTATTGACCATTTAAAAAATAAATGCTTTTTGAGGTTATATTAGTATTACAAAAATACTAAATTTGATCTTGTTTCATGCAGTTTAGTCCAAATAACATAACAGTTTTACAACTCCAATACATGTTTTTTACAAAATAAAAAACCCTTAGCTTGACTTACCTTAATTACTTGTGGTTACTTGAGAAGGAAACAAAAACACATGCACTTTTAACTGCCGTTTGTAAACTGCCGATTATGAGCAGTGTTGTCAAATGTATAAAAAAAATTGAGAATTAGGTGAGGATCAATTTGCTGTATAATATGATGCCTTAGGTTATTAAAAATTCTTAATAAATCATAAATCAGTAAATATTGGTCATTTACTGGGACGTGGTCAATAACTGGACGGTTCACCCTACCTTCTCAATTATGGATGTATTTACCTTAACAAATTTATTTAAGAAAAATTAAATTTACATGCCAGACATAACGTGCGCCATTTTTTGACACAACCAAAGCTGTAACCTTCGAGGATTTGTACAGTATTGTTAGAGGAGACATTAGACTTTCATCCTGGCAGAGAATTACGGAGAATTATGTACAAATCTGAACACCTACCATTAGAAGAGTTTGAATTTTAAAGTGTCTATTACTGCTGCACTGTCCATTACTGGTGTTCTTACTATAGTTATAATTTAGAAATTTATAAATGTTAAATACAATTTTATCATCTCCTTTAAACAAAAGTAGAAGAAAACATCTACAATTAATAATATCATAATCTTTATTTATTAGCATGTAGCCTAGCAAGGAACAAAATACATAGAATATTTAAACATATACCAACAAAAAACAAAAAGTCTTAACCTACAATACAATAGAACTTTTAATATAGTCGATAGAGGCTTTTTTAATTTTTTTTTTATTATCACAGTTTTTTACACATTCAGGTAACTCATTATATTGTTTCAGTCCTTTATAGTATAAGAAGTATTTATCTACATTAGAACTAACTTTTGATTGATAAAAATTATTTCTTGAACAAATTTGCAGTTACTAAGTAGATGATCAGGTATCAAATTATTTAGCTTTGTATATATGAATATCATGGTATTACAAATAATAGTCTGCCTTACACTTAATAAATTAGTTAAATTTATCATCAGTTCTTCTAGTATACAGGTTACAGCCCAATATAATCCGCATAGCTTTATTTTGTTTCTTTTCAAGTGTATCTAGTTGTGTAACATTCATTAAGGTATATATAGCAATATAGAGCAAAAATATAAAAGAGGAAAAATAATTTTTTTATACACTGTTAATTTAGACCATTTACTTAAATTTTTTGACATACGTCCCATGACATTAATCTTTCTTGCTATTTTACTAGTGATATACTTAAAATGTTCAGAAAATGATAAAGTAATATCTATTATACCCCCTAGATATTTAAATGCTTCTGTTATATGGAGTCTCAGTTACCAGGTACACATTACCAGATTAGAGGCTCTTCAAAGACAGTTTCTCAAATATTTAAGTTTCTGAGAAGACCCAGTGTATCCTGCAATTGGCACCCCACATAATGAACTGTTAGTAAGACATAGTTTTTCGAGTCTTGAAGCAAGGCACAAGTATTTTTCAGTGGTTACACTGCACAAAGTCATAACCAATAAAATAAATTGAAAAGATGTTAAATTTTAGGATTCTCTGCCAAACTTCTAGGTGCAATGATACTTTTTACTCACTCCTCGCACTAACATTTTAAGCAAATCTCCATTATATGTCTTGTGTAGTAATTGCAACAGCATTAGCTCTGAGTTGGATATATTTAACAGAATTTTGGACATAAAACATTTGCTTTTGTGATTATTTTATCATTTTAAATAGTCTGTTTTTTCTCTTTCTTAAATCTTTATTCTTTTGTTTTCTAATTTTTTACATTGTATTTTTCTGAGATATTTTTTTTGTCATATTTTGCCTGTTCTTTAATTGGGAATTTCCTGTAGAACAATTTGTAAAATAAATAAATAAATTGAGACACTCTCTCGATGGTATTATTATCAATTTTTACAATACTATTGGGAACAAAATCTAGCATAGAAATACTTTTAATAATCATCATTTTTGTTTTTTCAATATTAAGTTTTAGGGAATTGTTATTTACTGTTGTAAGTATCCACTTTAATCTTGGCCTATTATTAAAATATAATTTTGTTTTCTAATTTATTAGAAAAACCTTTTTATTGTATCAATAGTAATTAAATACCCAGCAAGTACCTATAAAGTTGATTATAAATGGTTCAATGCTTTGCTTCATCAGTATAATATAAACAACAATAATGGTTCATTTGATAGAATGTCAACATTCACAGATGCACTACTGACCTAATATTTATTATATGATTTGTAGATACAGACTGAAATGATTTTCAAAACAGCTTGTCCATTTTTGTTTTGTTTTTGTTGATTAATAATAACACCTGTAGTTCTAGTCTAGAAATATTTTATTAAAATGTCTCAGATCTACTTCTTAGTCATACCTATATCCAATTTCAATTAGTAATTGTTTAAAAATTATAATTACTTATGTTATTACCTAGTTTATCAATCATAGTTCCATCTAATACTTGCTCTGTTATTACTACACAATTAAGATTTTAATAAAGATCTTATACGTGCAAAAACATTTTTCTTTAAGATTAATTTATAAATCGAAACAATATAGTTAGAAGAACCTTCATTTTATGCTTGAAAGTAAGTGACAGTATAAATATTGGATGTGTATATGTATATGCAACTTATTGAATAAATTATTCATCTAATAGGAATTAATTTTTTCCACCTTTTAAGAAAATTATATAATAGCAATGATAGTTCTGATCTTTTCTTAAATTGAATAAATAGGTAGAACCAGAACCAGTATTTTTGTATCATTTCACTGTTGTTTTAACGTTTTAATTAACAGTGTGTTTTCTAAAGTGGCACTGAATGGGAAGATTTAGAGATTGAATAGCTCTATAAAAAAAGATGACAATGCTCTACCCCAGACACTCTCGTTAATTGATGAATTTTGATCTAGAAACATGGACCCTTAAAGGGCTTAGTTACCGAGATAGGGGGTGTTATAAGTTTGCAAACAAAATTCAAACTTTGCCATATTTAAATCAAAAACGCCATTAAATATTTATTTTTCAAATGTTGTGACCAATGTGCTCTTTAAGAAAATAATATTTTGACATAAACTAACTTTTGAAAAATTTACCTGTGGCAATTTTTTTCCCTATTTTTTACAACTGGTGTGAAGTTAGCAGCCACTTTCCAGCAGTCCCTTTACCGGAAACACCCGAATTACCAATGGCGTCGAAATGTATTTTTCTGTGAATGGTATATTGAAATAAAATTAATACTAAATTTTTAAGAAACAAATAAAAAGTGTTTAGAGAGAGGATTAAGGGGTAAACTGAAATAAAAATCCAATAAAAATTCATTAAAAAATCAATTTTTCTATAAAGATAACAGAATATTGAAATAAAAATAGTGTCAAATTGTTAAAAACTATAATATGCAACCTAAAAAAAATAACAAAATCACTTAGGAAGGGAATGAGGGGGTCAAATTAAATAAAACTCCATTAAAAATCTATTTAAAAATTAATTTTCCTAAGGACACAATCTAGTATTGAAATAAAGTTAGTGCCAAATTGTTAGAAACTATAATATACAACCTAAAAAAATTCACAAAATCACTTAGGAAGGGGATGAGGGGGTTAAATTAAATAAAATTCCATTAAAAATCTATTTAAAAATTAATTTGCCTAAGAAGACAAACTAGTATTGAAATAAAGTTAGTGCAAAATTGTTAGAAACTATAATATACAAACTAAAAAAATTAACAAAATCACTTAGGAAGGGGACGAGGGGGTCAAATTAAATAAAATTCCATTAAAAATCTATTTAAAAATTAATTTGCCTAAGAAGACAATCTGGTGTTGAAATAAAGTTAGTGCCAACTTGTTAGAAAGTATAATATACAAACGTAAAAAATTAACAAAATCACTTAGGAAGGGGATGAAAGAGTCAAATTAAATAAAATTCCATTAAAAATCTATTTAAAAATTAATTTGCCCAAGTAGACAATCTAGTATTGAAATAAAGTTAAAGCCAAATTGTTAAAAACTATAATGGAATTTTATTTAATTTGACCCTTTCATCCCCCTCCTAAGTGATTTTGTTAATTTTTTTAGGTTGTATATTATAGTTTCTAACAAGTTGGCACTAACTTTATTTCAATACTAGATTGTCTTCTTAGGCAAATTAATTTTTAAATAGATTTTTAATGGAATTTTATTTAATTTGACCCCCTCATCCCCTTTCCTAAGTGATTTTGTTATTTTTTTTAGTTTGTATATTATAGTTTCTAACAGTTGGACACTAACTTTATATCAATACTAGATTGTCTTCTTATGCAAATTAATTTTTAAATAGATTTTTAATAGAATGTTATTTAATTTGACCCCCTCATCCCCTTTCCTAAGTGATTTTTTTAATTTTTTTAGGTTGTATTTTGTAGTTTTTAACAATTTGGCACTAACTTTATTTCCATACTGGATTGTCTTCTTAGGCAAATTAATTTTTAAATAGATTTTTAATGGAATTTTATTTAATTTGACCCCCTCATCCCTTTCCTAAGTGACTTAGTAAATTTTTTTAGGTTGTATTTTATAGTTTTTAACAATTTGCCACTAACTTTATTTCAATACTGGATTGTCTTCTTAGGCAAATTAATTTTTAAATATATTTGTAATGGAATTTTATTTAATTTGATCCCCTCATCCCCTTCCTAAGTGATTTTGTAAATTTTTTTAGTTTGCATATTATAGTTTCTAACAATTTGGCACTAACTTTATTTCAATACTAGATTGTCTTCTTAGGCAAATTAATTTTTAATACATTTTTAATAGAATTTTATTTAATTTGACCCCTCATCCCCTTCCTAAGTGATTTTGTTAATTTTTTTAGGTTGTATTTTATAGTTTTTAACAATTTGGCACTAACTTTATTTCAATACTGGATTGTCTTCTAGGCAAATTAATTTTTAAATAGATTTTTAATTGAATTTTATTTAATTTGACCCTTTCATCCCCTTCCTAAGTGATTTTTTTTATTTTTTTAGGTTGTATTTTATAGTTTTTAACAATTTGGCACTAACTTTATTTCCATACTGGATTGTCTTTTTAGGCAAATTAATTTTTAAATAGATTTTTAATGGAATTTTATTTAATTTGACCCCCTCATCCCTTTCCTAAGTGATTTAGTAAATTTTTTTAGGTTGTATTTTATAGTTTTTAACAATTTGCCACTAACTTTATTTCAATACTGGATTGTCTTCTTAGGCAAATTAATTTTTAAATACATTTTTAATGGAATTTTATTTAATTTGACCCTTTCATTCCCTTTCTAAGTGATTTTGTTAATTATTTTAGGTTGTATATTATAGTTTCTAACAATTTGGCTTTAACTTTATTTTAATACTAGATTGTCTTCTTAGCAAATTAATTTTTAAATACATTTTTAATGGAATTTATTTAATTTGACCCTTTCATCCCCTTCCTATGTGATTTTGTTAATTTTTTTAGTTTGTATATTATAGTTTCTAACAATTTGGCTTTAACTTTATTTTAATACTAGATTGTCTTCTTAGCAAATTAATTTTTAAATACATTTTTAATGGAATTTTATTTAATTTGACCCCCTCATCCCCTTCCTAAGTGATTTTGTTATTTTTTTTAGTTTGTATATTATAGTTTCTAACAATTTGGCTTTAACTTTATTTTAATACTAGATTGTCTTCTTAGCAAATTAATTTTTAAATATATTTGTAATGGAATTTTATTTAATTTGATCCCCTCATCCCCTTCCTAAGTGATTTTGTAAATTTTTTTAGTTTGCATATTATAGTTTCTAACAATTTGGCACTAACTTTATTTCAATACTAGATTGTCTTCTTAGGCAAATTAATTTTTAATACATTTTTAATAGAATTTTATTTAATTTGACCCTTTCATTCCCTTCCTAAGTGATTTTGTTAATTATTTTAGGTTGTATATTATAGTTTCTAACAATTTGGCACTAACTTTATTTCAATACTGGATTGTCTTCTTAGCAAATTAATTTTTAAATACATTTTTAATGGAATTTTATTTAATTTGACCCCTCATCCCCTTTCTAAGTGATTTTGTTAATTTTTTTAGGTTGTATTTTATAGTTTTTAACAATTTGGCACTAACTTTATTTCAATACTGGATTGTCTTCTTAGGCAAATTAATTTTTAAATAGATTTTTAATGGCATTTTATTTAATTTGACCCCCTCATTCCTTTCCTAAGTGAGTTAGTTAATTTTTTTAAGTTGTATTTTACAGTTTTTAACATTTGCCACTAACTTTATTTCAATACTAGATTGTCTTCTCAAATTAATTTTTAAATATATTTGTAATGGAATTTTATTTAATTTGACCCCCTCGTCCCCTTACTAAGTGATTTTGTTATATTTTTTTAGGTTGTATTTTATTGTTTTTAACAATTTGACACTATTTATCTCTCTCTCTCTCTCTCTCTCTCTCTCTCTCTCTCTCTCTCTCTCTCTCTCTCTCTCTCTCTCTCTCTCTCTCTCTCTCTCTCTCTCTCTCTCTCAACACTTTATGTTTCTTAAAAATTTAGTAGTAATTTAATACACTGTTTACTTAACAGAAAAATACATTTCGACGCCACTGGTAATTCGTGTGTTTCTGGTAAACGGGCTGCTGGAAAGTGGCTGCTAACTTTACACCGGTTTTTTTACACCTGTGGGACAATTTTTTTTATTATTTTTTGATTTTTGATCTGAAACTTCATGTTCTTATATCAAAATTCATCCATTAATGAGAGTTCTCAGTTGTAGAGGTTTATTGGTCGAATATACTAACACTCTGTATATATTTGTATAACTAGGAATGAATGATAAGACAATACTTAATTGTATTACCTTTTTCTAAAAAAAATAATTTAATGATTAGGATAGAAGTTTTAATATCGGAGCTCACTGTACTATCCCAAAACATTTTTTTAGAAATACTGATTTTTTATAATATCTTTGTCACCATATAACTCTGAAAGATCGTATTTTTGGACGCCTGTTTTAGTAAGATTTTTTACTTATTATATATTATATCCATCAAAATAGGTAGATGTAGAATACTTACCTATTTTTAGTTGATTTAAAAAGGTTGTCTGTTGTCCATTTTCACTGCAGTATTTAGTATTTGGCCCTCTTTTCTTGATACACATATAAATTACATGCCAAATTTAATAATGATTTCATTGAATTTCAGCAATTTTTTTATCAAAACTAAATATTTTTTTTTATTTTTTTCCAGGTTTATGCATCATTCATTAACAATGAGTGGTAAACCCATAACAAAACTCAAAACACTCCACTGACTGAAACTTAATGACTACAAAATACAATGTGCAAGTGTCACATACACCAATCATGATGCACAGCACAGAAAACAATCGTTTCATAGTGCAGGTGTATGTAGGGGCCTTGTCAGCTCTCTATGAAGCCCTGTCAGTAGAAGCAAGCAAACAGACAACTTCAGAAGAAATTGTGTCTTGCATAGTAGAAAGGCTCAGTTTAAATGACAATGCATCTTATGAACTTGCAGAAGTTATTGGAGATGATTTTGGGCAAGAATGTAAAGAGAGGAGCCTAAGTGCTCATGAAAGTCCTGTGCAATTGATGATGCTATGGCCAAAACACAGGCCAGATCATTCATCTTATCGATTTTATCTTAGAGAAAAGGTTAATGATTATGTATGGAGAGACCAATTTGTAATGGACCCTCAGTTGATCAAAGACTATTTCCACAGATTCTTATACCAACCTAAAGATAGAGAATACCCTGATTTGTGCCAACTACCAGATCTAAACGAACAAACCTTATTGGATAACTTAAGAGCAAGATTTGTAGCTGGGCATATTTATACATACGTAGGATCTATTCTAATAGCTTTGAATCCTTTCAAATTCTACCCCATATACAATCCAAAATACGTAAAACTCTATCAGAATCGACGATTGGGGCCCAACTTACCTCCTCATATTTTTGCCGTTGCCGATGTGGCGTATCATTGTATGCTTAAAGACAGAAAAAATCAGTGTATAGTAATTAGTGGTGAGAGTGGTTCGGGAAAGACTGAAAGTACAAACTTTTTGTTGCATCACTTGACTGCATTGAGTCAGAAAGGATCGCATGGAAGTGGTGTGGAACAAACGATACTTAGTGCTGGGCCCGTTTTGGAGGCATTTGGGAATGCTAAGACTGCTCATAATAATAATTCAAGGTAAGTTTCACAATGCTGACAAAGTTACATTTTTTATCAGTTTAAAGCTTTTTATGTTACTATTTTAAATAGGTATTTACATGGTAAGTCTGATAAATATTTCTTAAAATTAGCTCTACATATGATGCTGGGTAAAGAAAAATATAAGTACCTGCTTGCTTACTTTTATTAAATGTTCATTAAGTAATTGTATCACAGCTTCAAAAACACAACGGATTAAATAAAATCTAAATTACTACAACATTAAAGAAAAAATTGGTTAATATTTTTACCAAGAACTTCTGTCGATATAGAAATTGTAAAACTCCAATTAAATATTCCATAGGGCTCAACTTTCGTTTAGCAGAAATCTGTTATGCAAAAACTATTGTCATAATAACAATTGTAATGGCTATGAGTAAACAAAAACCCAATTCTTATAGTGAGGAAATGCGTAGTTGCCAAGTTCTAGATGATTTCGGTTTTTGTTTAATTTCATTTAGCTGAAATCAGTTATGCAAAAAATGTTGCCATGGGCACGCTTGTCATGTTACCGACTAAACAAAAACCCAAATCTCGTGAAGGGGAAATGCGTAGTTGCCAAGTTATAGATCATTTAATGTTTACTTTAGTTTAGCCAAAATCAGTTACGGAAAAACTGTTTTCATGGAAACGCTTGTCATACTAAGCACTAAACAAAAATCCAAATCCGGCAGTGAGGAAATGCGTAGTTGCCAAGTTATAGATTATTTAATGTTCACTTTAGTTTAGCCGAAATCAGTTATGAAGAAATTGTTGCCATGGAAACGCTTATTATGCTAATGACTAAACAAAAACACAAATATCGTGGTGAGGAAATGCGTAGTTGCCAAGTTGTGGTTAGTAGGTGGGTGGAACGAGCGTAGCGTGATCTTATGATGTAGATGGAAAAAGAGCGCGCCCGGCCGACGTTTCGAAATTCGGGCCCGCGTATTTCGAAACGTCGGCGGGGCGCGCTCGCTTCGCTCGCTTTCCTTTGTAGTAGTTAGTAGTTAGGTTGTGGGTGGGAGGAGCGTAGCGTGATCTTATAGAGAAACTGTTGCCATGGAAACGCTTGTCATGCTAATGACTAAACAAATCCCGTAGTGAAAAAATGCCTAGTTGCCAAGTTATAGATGGTTTCATTTTCACTTTAGTTTAAATTAGGATATTGTGTTAAGAGTTAATCTAAATATAAGAGGCAACTACGCATTTCCTCACCACTGGATTTAGGTTTTTGTTTAGTTGACATCACGACATCTCCATAACTGATTTCAGCTAAACTAAAGTGAATATTAAATGACCTATAACTTGCCAACTATGCATTTTCTTACTATAGGATTTGGGTTTTTGTTAAGTCGTTACTATGACAAGTGTATCTATGGCAACAGTTGCTCAGTAACTGATTACAGCTAAATTAAATCATCTGTAACTTGGCAACCACGCATTTCCTCACCATGGGATTTGGCTTTTTGTTTAGTCGTTACTATGTCAAGCGTTCTTATGGCAACAGTTTTACCATAACTGATTTCGTCTAAACTAAAGTGAACATTAAATAATCTATAACGTGGCAACTATGCATTTCCTCACCACGAGATTTGGGTTTTTGTTTACTGGTTACCATGGCAACAATTTTTACGTAACTGATTTCGGCTAAACGAAATTTGACCCTTCCATAGTTATAAAACTGGTAAATAAATTAAATACGAAACATTTTAACAATTTAAAATTAAAACCACCAAACCAAAAACCCTTTTTCACTTTCCTTTGTCCATCGATCTTCCTCTTGATCCCAACTGAACTCTCACTTCACTTCTGCCCAGTGTTCTTCATCACGTTCACCGTTATTGAATGATAGTGATTGGCTGCTTTTAAAATAATCAATACTTCCCTAGTAAAAACTAATAAAAAATTAAGTTATTCTAAAAGTGATTTTGGCCTGTTTTAAGGTTCCCATGTTAAAAAAGTCAACTCCTTTTTAGTATTATCTATATTAGAAGTTTCTGACATTTATTTTTTAAAGGTCCTCATATTTTCTAAACTAATTTCATGATGATCGATAAAGTACTGCTGCATAATGGAAGTTTTAGTGGTTTCTAGGAAGGGAGAACATTTATTTTTATATATTCAAGGATAGGAAATTAATTTAAACTACGTATATGATTGTAATTGTTTTATTGTTTTTTTATTGTGAAGGGTTCTTGTTAATAATTAATTATATAATATTGATGATATCCTTTTTGCATAAAAAAATGTTGCATTATGTATTTTTTTTTTATCTTCTTATGCTTGAAAGTTCTTGCATTGTTATTTACTATTATTTACTTATTTGTGATCTTATCAAATACTGCGATAAAGCACTCATAAATATTTTCTATTTGATACAAATTTAAAATTAAGTTTTTGGAAACTATTTTTGTGATTAAAATCGGGTGGCACAAAATTGATCGAAAAACATTGGATCGAATTGAAAATTTTATCGAAAATACATTTTATCGAATGGCATTTGATCAAAAATACATTTGGTCGAATAACATTTGATCGAAGATATATTTTATCGAATAAAATTTTATCGAATAGACAATAGATCGATTTTTTTTTTTTTTTTCATATATGTTTTCGATATTTTTCATTATTTATATATTTCTTTTTCATTGGACAATTCCCCATTCCTTGTGTAGTTATTTAAATCCAAAAATTTGTACCGGAACAATTCCTACACGAAGTTCAAACTTGTCACTGAATATGCGATTTTTAAGTATAAAAAAAAAATCCGCATGAGCCTCGTATTCACTTCACGGGATCATTGCGCTTAAAAAAATGTTTAACATTTTAATTCATTCAATATGTTCAATAGCAATAACCCACAAAACAAAACCAACAAGTGTAAAGTGTGACCATATCAAATTGTACACGCTTAAACTGACTATTACTAATCCGAACTTTGTTGTGCCTATTTAAAAACCTCTCATTTTAATTGTCTGATCATTCTAATTATCGTTGTTATTTTAAATCGTTCATTTAAATAACAAAGACGTGCGTAACACATTATTTCGCCCATAGTATTTAGTACAAGCATTCTTTTCGCTAAGACAAATAGACAATAAAAGTGGGACAGTCAAAACGATTTACAGTAAATTGGTACCTTCTAGGTGTTGCTTATTAGCTTCGTTAATTTTAATTGTAAATACCTACTCTTGTGTTGACTGTCAAGAATGACTTTGATTGACTGTATTCAAGCTTTTGGCTAAGGGTGACCCCTTTCTAGAAATACAGGCGAGGAATTTTTATTAATATAGGCGTTGTTACGTGTAAAATTCTTAATTGTATATAATATGGGTCGGGTTACAGATAGGATTTGAAGAGTCCAAAGCAAAACCGATGAAGGTCATTAAAAGTGGATTCTCTGTACATTTAATTATAAGTTTCGAAATCATAAAACACTTAGAGCAGGAATATTAAGGAAAATGAATTAGTAGCCATTTTGTGCAACATTTATTAGATGAGAAAAACGCCATGTCTTTGTTCTTGTTTTTATACACGCAAATTTTTGCCGTCTTTGCTGGTGTTTTCCCGTAACAATTCATCGCACCATTTTTTGTTTCTCAAATAAAGCCGTGGCGATGAGCTTTATCACTATGTGAACTAGTTCAGTACTCAGCCACGGGGAGGGGGGTTGCTGGTCAGAATCCCCCATGGAGGCCTTCGCGTCACCGTTTTCGCTATCTTATTGGTGCTGATCGCTAGTAACTGTTTGTTACCCCCCTATAATACTCAGAAACCCCTCCCATGAAAAACTTCTGGCTACGCCATTGTCACCACTATAGACTCTCACTATTTTATCGTGTATTTTTAGAGAGATAAAAAAGTGACTTTCATCGTTTTGCTGTGTGCTCTTCATTTGTTTTTTAGAGTTAGGAAATACAAGGAATGGATAGAATATGAAATATATAAATTTATTATTATTGCATGAATTAAATGGATATATTTAATGGTTAATCATACGCACATGTGTGACTACTCCCAGTAGTGGGTTAGTCTAGGAGAAATCGATGCACGAGTTTTTTTTTTATTATTTTCTTTACTTTAATAAAAATTAAAAATGTCCTATAACATTTTTGGATAAAGTTAATTTTAGGAGATACTGAATTTTTAAAGTTCAAAAAATTATGATTTTGCTAATTTTAACGGCTTACCTTCATACAGGGTTAATCCTACGTTGATGCTTTTTTAACTATGTATAGACGTCATTAAAATAAACATCGTTTTCAGATAATTTTTTCAAAAACGTTAGAATTAGTTTTAATAATGTCAAAAATTCTTAACCAAATTGACTAAATTAAAACCTTTAAGCTTTTATACTCTTTAAATAGTAAAAATTATGTTTTTGAATTTTATGTGGAATTTTATTGAATATATAGGCTTGAGATAAAATAGTTTTAATGAATACATCAAAACTACATTAAAACTATTTGTTCCAAAATGAATTGTTTTAAAACCAACTTGCTTTTAATCCCTTAAAATAGCAAATTATCGGTTCTGAACCGCTTGTGTTATACCTAAAATAAATCAAATACTGCGGTAAAAATTTTGTTTTTCAGGCCCCGGAAAATGGCGAAAAACAAGAAAACAAAATGTTTTTTTAAGATTATTTAAAAATGGTAGGTGCTATAAAAAAAGTTCTTAATAAAAATTGTAAAGCATAAAGTTTTACATAAAAATAATATTTAGCATTTTTTACAATTATGAAAACTAACAGATTTAGGGTGTCTTTTTTTATTATTTACTTAAAAAAATATGAACTTTCTTTTCAGAAAAAATAATTTTTTTTATTTGTTTTTTTTTAAGTTATGACAATATAAATTACAAATTTTCAATACATTATACCACTTTATATGGTAAAATACATTTTGAAGTGAACTTATTATGGCTTGACTGACATGAAAAATATGAGTAACGAACTAATAAAAACGACATTACGACAGTTTAGTCCCCACTTGAAGTTCCATTAAATAAATAAAAATTATTAAAAACTAATTAAAAAATAAAACTAAAAAATGATTAAAAATAATAAAAATAAATGAAAATAAATATGTAAATAAAATTAAATAAAAAATAAAAGTAAAAGAAAATAAATTAAAATTAATTAAAATTAATTAAAATTAATTAAAATTAATTAATATTAATTAAAATTAATTAAAATTAATTAAAATTAATTAAAATTAATTAAAATTAATTGAAATTAATTAAAATTAATTAAAATTAATTAAAATTAATCAAAATTAATTAAAATTAATTAAATTTAAAAAAAATAAATTTAAAAAATAAACAAAAGTAAATAAAAATAAATTAATGAAAATAAAAAAATAATATATTAATAAAAAAATGTAAGTAAAAATAAATAAAATTACTTAAAGTAAATTGAAATAAATATTAAAAATTAAAGAAAATTAATTAAAAATAACAAAATATTAAAAAAATTAAATACAAAAAATAAATAAATTGAAAATAAATAAAAATATTTACTTTTATTAAGTAAATAAGGTTTCCAAAATCGCAAAAAACATCGTACCTTCTGAACGGATGAATCGATTTCAATGAAACTTGGCCAGTTGTAAACTCATAAGACGCTTTTAAAAAAAAATGCGTCGCAGTCCGTTTGGCGGTTTCCATGGCAACCGCGAAAAACCACGAAAAATCGTGCAAAAATCCGTTTGCTTCCCTTTCCACGAATTGGGTGCACGGTGAAAGGGAGTTTGTGTTACCGGTCGACGCTCTAGACATGTGGGTGACTATAGAAGAGTATCGCCTGTCAACTGTCACTTTTTATGACGTTTCGAACATTTCGTTATCGTTTTTCGACGGTTTATTAAAAATAAATATATTTTTTTATTTTATAAAAACACCCACATCTTCTCCCTATTTCACCACGCACACAAATTTCTTTCTGGACTTCATGTTTTTCGGGAAAATTTCGTGTATTTTTATTTATTTTTAAATAATTTTTTTTTAATTTATTTATTTGTATTTATTTTTCTTTTTTATTTATTTTTAAATAATTTTTATTTATTTCTATTTACTTATACTCATTTTTAATTAATTCTAATTATTTCTATATTTATTTTTATATTTATTTATTTGTTTATTTTTTTTATTTATTTATTTTTTTGTATCTATTTTTATTTTTTAATATTTCCTCGTTTTTAATTAATTTTTATTTATTTTCTCTTTTATCTTTTTATTTAATTTGATTTATTTTGGGTAATTTTATTTATAATATATTTATTTTTTTTTTAATTTTAATCATTTTTATTTAGTTTTATTTTTTAATTAGTTTTTATTAATTTTTATTTATTTAATGGAACTTCAAGTGGGGAGTAAACTGTCGCAATGTCGTTTTTATTAGTTCGTTACTCATATTTTTTATATCAGGCAAGTCATAATAAGTTCACTTCAAAATTTATTTTACCATATAAAGTTGTATAATGTATTGAACATTTGTAATTTGTCATAACTTTTGTCATATTTTTCTGAGTAAATAATAACAAGAAAATAAAAATCATTGAATTTTTAGCTCATATATATCTCCTCTTAACTTCTAAACACCCTAACTCTGTTAGTTTTAATAATTGCAAAAAATGCTAAATATCATTTTTATGTAAAACTTTATGCTTTACAATTTTTATTAAAAACTTTTTATAGCACCTACCGTTTTAAAATAACCTTTAAAAAAACACTTTATTTTCTTATTTTTCGCCATTTGCCGGAGCCTGCAAAACAAAATTTTTTTACATATCGTTTTCAAATACTCTAAAGTGACTTATATCAAAAATTCCTGTATTTCCTCCAAAATTTTGATTTAAAGGTCTATTTGATTGGACTCCGCGGTGCCCCGGGGCTCCATAAAACCTCTGTGGGGGCTCCGCGAAAACAATAGTCATAATAAAAAAATACTATGAGGAAGTTCGCCTACAAAAGAGGACCTGGTTTTTTTTTTCTCATTAAGAAAGGATTTGTTGAGGACTTTTTTTTTAGAAATGCGCCGAAATTAGGGTTCCTTCAAATATTTCGCTTTCCAGAAGGGTTCCGTCACCAAAAAAGTTTGAGAAACACTGTTGTACACAAATTATAGAGTTGATCTTGATCTCGCTGTGCCTATATACTACGGCTCGTATACATTTTTCCTAATCTGAATATGAAATTAACCGAAAAATTTAAAATAATACATATTAAAATCTAATCTACAAGGTTAAAAGTAAAAGACATTCATATATATAAAGACAGATGTAAAATAAACGTCCGAAAATTACAAGGAGTTAATCTCAAATGTTTCTTATTGACAGGTCCTCTCTTCTCACTAACCTCATCCACATATAATTCAAATTGAAAAAATAAAACTTGTCTTTGAGATGATCTGTTTCTTTTTTTTAAGTTGTGTATTTCTAAATGTTGGAACTACAAATGTTTCCTGAGAAGCTATCCTTGGATTTGAGATTAGAACATCTCTGCTATTGACAGATTTTCAAATCTGACGTCATCAAATAAAAAGAAAACTAATAAAAAAATATGTACCATTTAGAAGTTTGAAGATCCAAAATGGGTTCTAATTAACAGTGCTGTTCCTAAAGTGGCTCTGGGAAACAGTAACAAAGCCTACACAGAACACGAGGCGAAATAACCTTAGCAGTTGAAGCCGATGATACAAAAAAAAAATGTAAGTTTTCAACTAGGACATGTTTTTTTTAACAGATATCTTTGAGTTATAGTGCGAAACGTGTGACTTCAGATCCATAGTGTAGCCTATCTATGAACTCGTCTTTAAGAGCTCTATACAAATTTGTAATTATATATAGGGTGTTTTATTATAAAAAATGCAAGTTTATGTTAACACCATGTATGATACAGTCAAATAGCTCATTTTATAAATTTAAGAGGTTTTATTATGAATGATTTCTGTCCGAAGGTTTTTATAGCTGCTATAGTTCTCTATATAAAGTAATAGAAGTTGCTATGTGAAACAGCTACTACATTTCTTTTATCTGATACCTTTAGGTATATACACAATTTTTCTAAGAAATTTACTCCTCGCGCAAAGCTTTTTTTTTTAATATTGCATATAGTTTTTCAAAATTTATGTTCCAACGTTGGATTTTCCAAACGATTTTTCATATGAGGTTTCATTAAATCGAGTTTGACTTTCTCAGATACCTGTTGATGACATTTTTTTTATTAGGTGAATAAGAATTATGGTCAGTCTTAAATAGTTTTATTCCACAATATTTAGCAAAATGTCTTATTCAAATATCCCAAGTAGATCCCAAACGTCAATATTACACATGAATTGACTCATACTATGTTGAAACTCTTGACGTGAGTAGGGTTGCTACCTCTCCTGGATTCCGGGAATTTTCCGGAATTGGAATTAAAGCTTTCGCCTTCCAGAAGTAATTGTTCCCGGAATTTAAATTAGTACCCCTTTCGTAAACGCGCTTGATATATTGTTTTGTATCATAGAAAGTAAACCAATCATGTTTCATTTTAAGTGAGTAAATACTTAATCTTATTGTTTGGTATCCATAGAATAAAAACAACAATAATAAAAAAGTACATAGCTTAGTCCCTATGGCGACAGAACAGGGACGGACCGGCCTGGCGGGGATATCTCCCCGAATCGAGTGTGTATGTACTTAGTAGTTGGTAACTGTACTCATGTTCCATTAACCAATAATGTACGTGGTTCATGTTTTTTACGTGCACATTTAATTTTCGTCACACCTCATTTAGTTTATTTCCTAATAAGAACAAAATACAGATCGTTGTCATCTCGAATTCCCCGCTGTTGCGTCCTGGAACCACAATCATTCATTAAACTTGGAATTTTACGGTATTCATACGATAACCTAGTGTTATACTATGTTATCTGTACAATTTTGTTAGTGTGCATTCTATTACGCTTAGAAGTCTGCATCTTTTTATGTTGTCATGGAAATATGAATTAAAATGTGTGTTCTAGATACAAACAAGGAAACGAGCGATTTGTAGCTTTATCAAAATGTGACTCATTGATACGGTTTGTAAGATTGGTTTCTCTTTAAATTTGCCGTATATTATAAGCTCATAGGCGTACTCCATCGTTACTTACATAAATATTTTGAAGTCTTAGGTGGAAATACAGAATTATTAGAAACTTATTCTATTGACAAAAATAAATAAAATTACTTAGAAGCTGTTCACCAACTTGGTGTCAAGATTTTAATTTGACTGCACCAGTCTTAGTGATAGACTTCGTTAAAGTCGTTGTTTAACCTCAAAAACTGCAGAAAATATCAGTATAACTATATTTTTCTTAAGAGGTAAAATGTGTACTATCAAATTTTATTTCTTAAACCTTTACTTTCTAGAATTTTCTTTTATTTTTAGTTTATTTCTAATTAAAACTTCAAAACGATGTTTGTATTTAAAGCTTTCGGTCCCAAATTGGACGACCTTCTTCAGTGGTTTTTATTTTTTTATTTATCAATTTGGAATTTTTGTTTAAATGTCTAGTTTTTTAATCTTACATTTTTATTTTTTCTTGTTGAATATATAATATTAATAATTTACTTAATTATAAAAAGATTTTTTTGTTACATGAATCTCATGTGGGAGATTAAAAGTAGGTTTTAGAGTTGATCAGCACTGTTGCCAATGTAAGGTTAAAAAAGGGAGATATTTAAACAAAAATTTAATTTTAAATAAAAAGAAAATAGAAACCACTGAAGAAGGCCGTCCAATGTGAGACAGAAAGTTTTGAATAATAACAACAAATAAATTTCCACTAATATAAAATTAAATGAAATAAACACTTATCGAAATGTGAGTATTTTTATCTTTTGTGTAAATGACACTATTCTAGGAAAGGATAAAGGATTTTAGTGAAATCCATTAAAACTTTTCTATTCGTTTTGAATAATAAAATGATTTTTTGATTAAATTAACGGCTGTGTGTAGGACAATTTGAAGCACGCATGTTTAAGAACCTAATAAAAAATGACTTTTCTATGATATAAAGAACAATTACTTAACTTTAAACAAGATTGAAAACTTTATAAGTACAAAATTTTCTCATCGTATGTATTCTCCGCCAAGTCAATGATAATTGTAGTTTCATCTTCATATTTATTATAAATGTTGCCCCGATCTTTGCCCAGTAGTTGTCTTGAATTAGTTTTTCAGCTTCTAGCTTCACACAGTTGGTCCAAACTGTAGGTGTTACTTTTTTAAGCTTAAAGCATCGTTTCAAACTTTGTAGACTTCGTTGTTCGCCATCCATTTTTTCCAATGTGACGATCGTAGTATTGTTTGCAGATTCCCAGTCCAACTCAGTAGGGTGATACTGACAATGATATTGGAACCAGTATTAGTCTAAGAGCTGTCGGCCGCAAGGTGGTATGAACGGGACCATCAGAGAGTGTAATCTGCAAGGATTTAGTTTAAAACCCCCTAAAAATTGTAAAAATATCGGCTAAAAAAAAATTTACAATACAAATATTTCATTAGAAAACTTGATATAAACCGTTAACACAGTTGGTAAAGCACTCACCAAGCACTCGATTGTGCATTTCACCATGAGTGCAATCTTTTCTATTTTGGAAAATATGAAAATTGAAAAAAAATACGTACGTTATCTATTTATTTATTTTAAATACATTTTTGTTATCATAACAATTATTATTGTTCATTTATTTTAAATAGTTACGTAAAAAACGGTTTTTTAAAATAAAAATATATATATATATAATTTTTTTATAAAAAAATGAAACAATTTATCACAAGGACAAGTGTCGCCATCTAGAATGCCTTAAAGACAATATAGCAGCATTATCATAGACCTGGCCCCTCTATTGGACTAACAACATCGGTAGTGAGAGTCCTAATTAAAGAACGTTCCCTTGTGAAATTCAAGGAAAGATGGGATGAAACAAGTAACCGCAGAGTTGCCAGGGAGCTTTAAGTTATCCTGACAATACTACAATAAACAAATTCTTGACCATGACTAGACAGAATCTGCGCCTGATCACAGGCATTCTGACTGGTCATTGCCAAGTACGGAAGCATCTCCATATCATGGAGCTGTTAGAATCCGCACTCTGCAGGGGGTTAGAACAAGAAGATGAGACCATCGAGCATATTATCTACGATTACCCAACGCTCTCATTTATTAGATTTGTGTTCGGGGAATACCTATCGGCTAACATCGGCGGATAAAAGAGAAGCAACTCTTGGCTACGTTGTCAACTACATTAAATCTGTAGGCTGGCTCACGAGCTAGTATATGCCTATCTACTTAGGAGGATGCATAATGGGCCTAGTGAGGCATAAGTGGCGTGTGGTAACCTACCCTCCACACGTTTCAAATAGAGACTGTAGCAGCATACGAACTCCAAAATACTTCCAGGTACAAAAAATGAGATAGTTATATTCAGTGGCGGCTTGTGGGCCCTAGCGGCAGTGGGGCACACACCGGAAAGGAATCCCGGGATTCGTTTTTCCCTTAGGAAAACAAGTTCTCCGCTTAATGAAAATTAAATATATTTCAAAACAAATTAAATAATACAAAATTGAAGACTAACTGCTAGGTACCGGTGCAGTTGTATACTATTTCTTATAGTTGAAGTCCATTCTTCTGGATTTTTGGCTAGCGAAGTGATCGATAACCAGATTATTAAAATTTGGAATGGACCGAATAAGTTTTTTTTCGATGAATAACATGGCTAACGCGCACAATCTATCTTGGCACATAGTGTTCCTTAAAAATGTTTTAATACGTTTTAGTGTCGAAAAACATCTTTCACTCTCCACTGTGGTCATGGGAATTGTACACAGGATAGTTAGCAGCTCCACAGTTTCCGAAAATGTAATTGTCAAATTGTTCTCAAAAAACATTTGTAACAACGGTACGGCCCCATTGTGTTGCACAAAGTCATCTCGGGTGTAAAGTATGAACAGTTCGTTTTTGAATTTTAATCTGTTAACGTTTGGAAATAAACTACACACCGTTTTAACGTCCTCATTTGGAAAACAACCTCGGTAGTCTTTAAATTTTTCACTATCAAATAAACTTGCAATTGTTAGGTGGATAGTAAAACTAAAACGTTCATTTATCTGCACTACTATTGTATCACAAATTTCCTTACATATACTTAAATTAAATGGGGTCCTCGTTTTCCACAAACCGTCTCTTCTTGCTTGTACTTGGACCTGATTGGGTGTTGTCGTTTAAGTTTAGTTCTTGTGGGTCTTGCTGTGATTGCCATTCTTCATGAATTAGCGTGTCTATATTATTTCTAATATTTTGAATAGATGCTGCAAAATTTGATATGTTTATCTTAACCTTGGGAGCATCGAGCTGTCTACTCTGGAGTTGATCAAAAGGTATATCGAAATTTGACATTATTTTGCTGAAGGAAAATAACCAGAAACTAAAATCTGTCTTTCAAAATTTATCAACCCTTTAGTCATGAAACTGAAGCTAGCGCTTAAAATTAACAGCTAATATGGCCGGCCGCCAGGGACGAACTACGTTAGGGGTCCCGTCAGGGCCTCACCAATTTTTTTTTACTATTTAGAAGTCGTGAGATAAAAGAATCAGAAAATTGAAAAATTATGAAAAATTCTGCGAAAAGAAAATAAGAAAATTTAAAGTTTTAAAAATTCTGTAACTTCGCAAATAATTCGCGAACTTGGTCAGCGACATGGTGAAAAAATTTCTTAGCCTCTGTAGAATACTCCTTTTAAAAATGAAGCTCTAAAAATTTTGCGGAAAGAAAATACGAAAATTTAAAGTTTAGAAAATTTTCTAACTTCGCAAATAATTCGCGAACTTGGTCAGCGACATGGTGAAAAAATTTCTTAGTCTCTGTAGAATACTCCTTTTAAAATTGAAGCTCTAAAAATTTTGCGGAAAGAAAATACGAAAATTTAAAGTTTCCAAAATTTTCTAACTTCGCAAATAATTCGCGAACTTGGTCAGCGACATGGTGAAAAAATTTCTTAGCCTCTGTAGAATACTCCTTTTAAAAATGAAGCTCTAAAAATTTTGCGGAAAGAAAATACGAAAATTTAAAGTTTCGAAAATTTTCTAACTTCGCAAATAATTCGCGAACTTGGTCAGAGACATGGTGAAAAAATTTATTAGTCTCTATAAGCATCTCATTCACAGGATCAAGCTTTAAAAATTTTGCGGAAAGGAAATATGAAAATTTAAAGTTTTAAAAATTCTGTAACTTCGCAAATAATTCGCGAACTTGGTCAGCGACATGGTGAAAAAATTTCTTAGCCTCTGTAGAATACTCCTTTTAAAAATGAAGCTCTAAAAATTTTGCGGAAAGAAAATACGAAAATTTAAAGTTTCGAAAATTTTCTAACTTCGCAAATAATTCGCGAACTTGGTCAGAGACATGATGAAAAAATGTATTAGTCTCTATAAGCATCTCATTCACAGGATCAAGCTTTAAAAATTTTGCGGAAAGAAAATACGAAAATTTAAAGTTTCCAAAATTTTCTAACTTCGCAAATAATTCGCGAACTTGGTCAGCGACATGGTGAAAAAATTTCTTAGCCTCTGTAGAATACTCCTTTTAAAAATGAAGCTCTAAAAATTTTGCGGAAAGAAAATACGAAAATTTAAAGTTTCGAAAATGTTCTAACTTCGCAAATAATTCGCGAACTTGGTCAGCGACATGGTGAAAAAATTTCTTAGCCTCTGTAGAATACTCCTTTTAAAAATGAAGCTCTAGAAATTTTGTAGTAAAAAATAATGTAATTTTCTCTAGTCTAAAATTCCGGGAAATCAAAAAATTATCAACGAACTCTCTCAACTCTTGGTCCTAGCAATTAAAGAAGTCCCTCAGAGTCTCCTCGACCAGCTGGAGCTTCTAGAAATTTTGTAGTAAAAAATAATGTAATTTTCTCTAGTGTAAAATTCCGGGAAATCAAAAAATTATCAACGAACTCTTGCAACTCGTGGTCCTAGCAATTAACGAAGTCCCTCAGAGTCTCCTCGACCAGCTGGAGCGTTTTGAAATTTTTGAGTAGAAATTAATGTAATTTTTTCTAGTCTAAAATTCCGGGAAATTAAAAAATTATCAACGAACTCTTGCAACTCGTGGTCCTAGCAATTAAAGAACTTTCTGAGAGTCTCCTCGACCAGCTGGAGCTTCTAGAAATTTTGTAGTAAAAAATAATGTAATTTTCTCTAGTGTAAAATTCCGGGAAATCAAAAAATTATCAACGAACTCTCTCAACTTTTGGTCCTAGCAATTAAAGAAGTTCCTCAGTCTCCTCGACCAGCTGGAGCTTCTAGAAATTTTGCAGTAAAAAATAATGTAATTTTCTCTAGTGTAAAATTCCGGGAAATCAAAAAATTATCAACGAACTCTTGCAACTCGTGGTCCTAGCAATTAAAGAACTTTCTGAGAGTCTCCTCGACCAGCTCCAGCTTTGAGAAATTTTGTAGTAAAAAATAATGTAATTTTTTCAAGTTTAAATTCCGAGAAATCAAAAAATTATCAACGAACTCTCTCAACTCTTGGTCCTAGCAATTAAAGAAGTCCCTCAGAGTGTCCTCGACCAGCTCTAGCTTCTAGAAATTTTTTAGTCTAAACTTATGTTATTTTTTATATTGTAAATTTCCGAGAAATTAATAAATTATTGACGAACTTCATCAACTTTTTTTATTTCTTTGTTTTTTCATTCATTGTCGCAGGCACTTTACCTACTTAGTTTATTCAAGGTTTACACACATTCGAAGGTTTTCATAATTTTTCAATTTTCTGTTTCTTTTATCTCACGACTTCTAAATAGTAAAAAAAAATTGGTGAGGCCCTGACGGGACCCCTAACGTAGGTAGTCCCTGGCGGCCGGCCATATTAGCTGTTAATTTTAAGCGCTAGCTTCAGTTTCATCCCTTTAGTCTGATTAATAGTTTTTTTTTATCGAATTCTGTGTTTATAATTTCTTTGAGACATTTAATCAAATCCTCTTTATAAACATAAATAGTATTGACACACTTCGATGTAAAATTCCATCGTGTAGGAGCATTTTAAAACATACGACTCTGAAGAAAAGGTGTTTGGCAATTTAAAATTTAAAAGAGAAATATTTGTCTTTTATATTTTCAAATTAGAAAAAAATATTTATATCTCTATTTGATAGTTTGTCAACTAAGCCTGGAATTTCCAACGCATACCTTTTTGAGATGAGCAAAATAGAATTTGGTCATCCTTGTCAACAATTTGCGAAAATGTACACCATTAAATTATTTATAAAACTCAGAATTTTTTATACTCTTAAATATGCAAACAGAGATTTGAAATCCTCGAAAAAGTCAGACAAAACCAAAAGAAAAATTAAAATTTTGTCCCATTTATAAATATTATTGATTTTTTTTTTCATCATATTTTAGACTGCTTTATTAAAAAAAAGTTATTTTTCTTTGTAGTTTTATTTCTTAACTATTCCAATGGTCCAACTAACGTTTTTTCGTAATCACAATAAATAAATTATTATCATGGTCCAACAAACGCGCACCTTAAGCCGAAACGGGCATCGCCTTTGTGATGGAGCCGGTAAAGATGCCGCTGCGTACATTCGTATCTGGTCTAGGTAATCTGTGCCATGGTTACAGCACGTCACGATGAGGACAGCGCCCCGCTTGTGACGTATAATCCATCGCATGTGTTCATCTCTTGCTAAGCGATATTGTCGTTGTCCTTGTTTTTCGCATCATAATGAGAGAGAAAACAACAGAGGCACACATTTACTGTGCCCATCTTCCACTTAATTTTGGAATTCTCGGAACGTCGCTCAACGTCCAGTCGTCCAGTGTCGTGCCAACGCGGTTTGCGCTGTATATTAGATAAAATAATAATAGGCATTGAGGAAAATATCAAATATGTAAGTTATTATTATTATTTTTTTTTTTTTTTGTTTAATATACTAGGGCACGTATCCAAGTGCCCTTACGGGCAAACCGCCACTGGTTATATTAGAATTATTCTCTAGACTGCTTAGCTGCACGGTTTTTAATACAGTTAACTTTCCGAAAATACTGGATTTTGTGTTTGTTTCCAGCAAAACAATGTTTTCTTCCACGAGAGGTGAATTTAAAACGCCCGACAAAAGGTAGGTTCGGACAGACAAGTTCCATTCACTCCTTTAACTCTTGACTTCAAACGACCCTTGCATTCGTTTATTCCTCAGAGTAAGTAAGTAGTAAAGAGAGGACAGTAAACAATATTTGTGTCGCCATGATAATATGGTCGAGAATTCTAATTAGAGAGAAATAGATTAATATCTATATCTCTTTGTTTGTATTTGTCAGTTTGACAAGGCTTTTCTCAGACAATTATTCCAGTGTTTAATTTAAATTTGTTCATGTTGTGATGTTAAAAGTAATTGTTATTAATATTATATTCATAACAAAAAAGTCATATTTTGTTTTCACTTCATTAAAAATGCACCTATCTACCTTTTAAAACATTTTATTTAATATTCTACTTGGTCAACATTTTCGCATTTAAAATGACCCAGCGAAATTGTTTTACGGTACGCTACTGCTGAGAATTCTAAAACGAGTGAGAAAGCCTTCATTAGAAAGAGAGATACTGATTATATGATAGCGACATTAATATTGTATAACTTTATGCAGTGGTGGCCTATCTGCTATTATATTATCTAAGGTTTATTCCGATTAGTGACAGTTCAACATGCTTAAATGTCATTTAAAAGCACTCTAAAAAGCTCCGCTTCTGTCCCGCTCCATCCCCTGACTATCCCGAACTCACCTAAAGTAAACTACAGCGTCTTCTGTCCAGTGTTGACAGGTCAGTAGCCTATGAGACAAAAAATCAGAGGCAAAAACTTGTAGGGTCGATGTGGTTCTTGTACAAATGAACATATTAATATTTTATTTATTTTAAAAAGCTAAATTTTTCTGCTTCAAGTAAAAAAGAAACAATTTAAAAAAAAATAATAAACATATTTTTTATATAGAAAACAAAACGTTTTTTTTTTTAATTTACATCACTAATTTTAAATACATTTTATTTATCATATTATTATGCTAAATAAAAAGTATTTAAATTAAATAAACAATAGTACGTTTTTTTTTTAATTTCCTTTTTTTTTTTTTTTTTCAAAATTAATGCATTAATTGCATTCATCTTGAATTGAACCATGTCGCGAAATGCACTTTCTACTGCTTGTTCAGTACTCTTACAAATTGAGCTAACAGTTCATGCCAAGAAAGTTTTCTAGTGAAATATATGTATGGTAAATTTTAACAAAAATATTACCATTTTGAGTCGTCTGACGTCTCGTTTGCAGGGATTTAAAACTAAATCCTTGCAGATGACACTTCCTGATGGTTTCGTCTACCACTTCACAAAATTCCAGCCGGAAGTACGATCGTATCACCTTGCAGCCGCTAGCTCTTAGTCTATAAGCAGTCGTTATACCTGATGACCACCTTCCGGCAGTAGTTCGTCTTTTACTTATTCAGTATTTATGTTATGTTTGGTATGAGGTATTAATATACTGCTACCTAAAAGATCTTTTGTTCCCCCCTTATGTCACTAATGCAGCCAGAAAATAGTCTCGATGTCTATAACTATCCTTCCAATCATATCTTCTCAAGAAAATGTAGGATTTACAATGATTTCAAGTAGATCACCCTCTTTTATTTGGTATGCATAAGTATAGTGGCCCTTGGATTCTGGAGTGCTACACATTCAGTCCGAATGCGAATGGAGGTTTCATCCTCCTCCTCACATAATCTACACTCACTTATTGATGTGTCCTTTGAGTCGGCAGTGCCCAGTAAGGATCCCTGTTACAATGCGTAGCCTATTCTTGCTCAGGCAGTTATAGGGACGAAAAGTTTGAAGTCCTCCCTCCGATCAGGTTACAATTCGTTGGTACTCTAATAACAAAGCAATGACCACGTCACTGTACTGTATTTTCGGTTTTAATCCCGCCTGTTTTAAAACAACTATGGAACGGTAAATACGACTTGTTCTTAGACAAAAAATAAATATGTTTCGAAAACTCAAAATCCGTTACAGTATTAAATTATTTTTATTTTCTATCTACGCCATTGAACAAAATAAATGTCCTGTAAATTAATAGGACAGTATCATTATCATTAAACTCGGCTTTACTGCCAATTTCGTAATAGAAAGAATTTAAGAAGCAATAAATATACGGGGTGAAAGGTTACTGCCTTGTTATACAGGGCGAACGGATGACATCATGATCGTGACTTTCTTGCAAAAAATAACATTATTTCTACAACTATTACTGTTTTTTACTATCCTTATCGATGTAATACTTATTTTTAATTGCTTGATAAATACTGCCAAGGTGTGTTTTATCTGATTTTGATATATTGGTGATTGGGTGTACCTATAGCTGGATAAGATATTCGTGGGTAATAAAATAAAACTGATAATATAATAAGTAACTAGTAATGTGCAATGTTGGGTACTGGATATTTTAAATATTTATTGTTTGTGGTTATTTATGGCTTCTTATCAAATGCCTTTACACGACAGATTGCATTGCAGTTGAAATTTATATAGATATGATTTATAGGTAAATAGAAATAAATAATAAGAAATCAGAAATTGTACTGTAAATAAAAATTATTTGAGTCATATACGTATGTGAAATTCCATTAGAAGTTCCTAGAATTTCGTGGAAGTCTTTGGAATTCCAGTAGAAGTCCACAAAATTCTAAAAAATATTGATTTTTATTTGTTTCCTTGTGTTTTTTAATTTATTTTAGTCAATTGACAAACAAAATTGACTAGTTAACTCCACAACAGTAGCTGTGACCATAGACACCATTATTCCAAATTTTGTTTACTAGGACCTTCTCAGGGATCTGCATCTAATATAGAAAATTATCGTTTAATCTGTATATCTAGTCAAACAACTAAAATATTTGAGTCAGCATACTTTATTAGACTCACTAATTACCTTGAAAGTTTTAATATGTTGCCAGATACTCAAAATGGATTTAGAAAAAATAAGTCAACATCTACTGCAATTGCAGCTTGCCTAGAGTTTATATATCAAACACTCAATGATAAAAAACATATTATGGGACTCTTCTTTGACCTTGGCCGTGCATTTGATATGGTGGATCATAATCTTTTATTATTAAGGATGAATGGGTTAGGAATACGAGGGAAACTTTATGAATGAATACAGTCTTACTTAATAAATCGAACTCAAGTAATTGTAACAAATAGTCTAAAATCTGATCCTCTTCCATGTACAATAGGAGTTCCCCAAGGTTCAATTTTGGGCCCACTTCTTTTTATAGTTTTTATAAGTGATATAAGTAATTTTTGTTTAAGCTCTCAACAAATAGTTCAATATGCCGATGATACCAATATTGTAATGGCAGATGATCAAATTGAACAGGTCACTCAAAGTAGCAACGAGGCATCTCGTGAGTTTAACCAGTATTGTATAGATAACGGTCTGGCATTAAATGTAACAAAAACAAACTTCATGCAATTTCTACCCAAAAACATATTACCAGATTACGAACCCTACTTGCACGTTGACGGAAAAACTATTCAAATCGTTGATGACATAAAATTTTTAGGAATAATATTAGATCCCAAATTAAATTGGGAAGCTCATATAAAAATGGTAACTTCAAAATAAAGTAATTGTTGTTATATCATCAAAAATTTAAGGGAGACACTATCCTTTGATACTTTAAAACTATACTATTTTGGTTTGGTTCATTCAACTCTACAATATGGGTTAATATTTTGGGGTTCTTCACCATACTTTGAAAGAGCTTTTGTATCTCAAAAGAAGGTTCTGAGAGCCATGTATAAGGTGACACCAACAACATCATGTAAAGTACTTTTCAAGAAAACGCAAATTTTAACACTACCTTCCCTTTTTATTTTTCAACTAATTTTATACATAAAAGATAATGAGCATATATTTAAGAAAAATAAAGACCTGCACTGATATGATACTAGATTAAAATTTAACATCCATCAACCTTTTTCACGACTACAAATAAGCCAGCATTCACCAAAATATATTGGGATTAAGTGTTACAATAAGTTCAGTAACATATTAGAAGATACTACAGGTTATCATCAAATTAGTCGTAATGATTTAAGAAAACATAATGATTTTCTTGTAAATAATGTATTTTATAGTATAGAAGATTTTTGAACTTTTAAACTAATCTTAACATGAATTGTCTATTATACAGGGTTGGCCAAACCTCTGTCGTAGTTCTATAACTCCTACTATGCAAATCTTAACGATTTATTTGATGTATACCTGTCAATGGTGGCCAATACCAAATATCCCAAAATTATTTTCTTGTGTACAGGGTGGCCCAACAGTAAATTAGGCAAATCACTTAATTTTTTTTAAATGGAATGACCCAACTTTTTTTACAATTTTAGGTACTCTATGGTCACTAGTACATACCCACAAAATATTGTTTATAACATCCCACCCCTTTCGTAGAAAAAAAAAATTACCAAAAAATATTACGTTTTCAGACGCCTATTAAAATATGCAGTGCTCTCTCGAATTTGATGTTAGAATTTAAAAAACTACGATTGTATAAAGTCAATAGACCAAAGATTTTTTTGGACCAAGTTTGAATTTTTTATTTTGTACAGGGTGGTCACAAATTAATTTCACTTTCCAAAAATTTCGAGGGAAATTTTTTAAAATTTTTCAAATGTATTACCCTGTATTTCTATTCATCAACTGAAGGAGAATTTCATACCCTTCCACTTCCCTATGTACTTTCCTATACCTATCTGTCGCCGTTATAAAATAAATTCAAAAGGAAGAAAATTACGATAATAAAATTTATTTGAAATTTATCCTAAAACATAAATTTACATTTTATAAAAGATGCTCAAAATGTCTGCCATTTTCTCTAATGCATACATTTATTCGTTGGGCGAATGATCGAGAAACGTTTCTAAGCATATCAGGTGTAATGGAATGGAAAGCTTGCACTATCCTTTCTTTCATATTTTCAGGTGTTTTAGGTGGCGTAAGATAGACTAGATTTTTAATATAACCCGACAAAAAATAATCGGGTTTTGTTAAGTCAGGTGATCGAGCTGGCCAATTTTTTGGACCATTTCTACCAATCCATCTATTTGGAAACTTTTCATCTAATTCATCTGCCACTTCGCGTAAAAAATGCGCTGCTGCCCCATCATGTTGGTACCACATTGTTAGTCTTACAGCAAGGGAAATGTTTTCAAGTAAAGTAGGAAGATGATTTGCTAAACAATCTAAATACATCAGACCATTTAAGTTGCCTTCAAAAAAATACGGCCCAATAACATGATCCCCAATTATACCTCCCCAAACATTTACACTCCATCTTTCTTGGTTATGTGTTCTGATGTGGAATAATAGTGGAAATTATGTCTATTAACGAATCCGTTCTTGTGGAATGTAGATTCATCAGAAAACAGCACTCTATAAAAAAAAATGGATTTTGTTGCAGTTTAGTTTGTGCCCAGTTACAAAACACTATTCTATTATAAAAATCGGTGTCTTTCAGCTCTTGATGCAATTGTATTTTATAAGGATGATATTTATGCTGTTTTAAAATCCTTCTAACGGGTGTTCTACTTATACCTACTACTTCGGCAATCTTTTTTTGACTTACATGAGGATCTTCTATCGCTGTCAAAATTACAGATAATTGGTTATCATTATCAGTAGCACGTTTGTCAATTATTGGTTTTTTATAAGCAACATTTCCTGTTTCGGTAAATCTTTCATGTAACTTTTCAAAACTTTTTTGATCAGGGATGCGTCTATCGGGATATCGTTGATGATAAATTCTTTTTGCCAATAAACAATTTCTGTCGGATTGTCCCAAAACATAGACCATGTCAATTAATTCGTTTTTCGTAAAATTCATTATTAATAGAAGAATTATCGCGATCAGTAAAAATAACTTGACACTTCATTAATAAATAATCTGACACTTCATTAAGACCCAGCCTACTTGATTGAATGTTCACTTTCAATAAAACCACTGGTAGAAATTGGATTTTTGATAGATCAATGTCTTTTTGGAATTTACTTTTAAACGACGACAGATAGGTATAGGAAAGTACATGGGGAAGTCGAAGGGTATAAAATTCTCGTTTCATCGATGAATAGTAATACAGGGTGTTCTATTTGAAAAATTTGAAAAAAATGTCCTAGAAATTTTTGGAAATTGAAATTAATTTGTGACCACCCTGTACAAAATAAAAAATTAAAACTTGGTCTAAAAAAATCTTTGGTCTATTGGCTTTATACATTTGTAGTTATTTAAATTCTAACGTCAAATTCGAGAGAGCACTGCATATTTTAATAGGCGTCTGAAAATGTAATATTTTTTGGTATTTCTTCTTTTTCTGCGAAAGGGGTAGGATGTTAGAAACAATATTTTGTGGGTATGCACTAGTGACCATAGAGTACCTAAAAATTGGAAAAAAAGTTGGGTCATTCCATTTAAAAAAAAATAAGTGATTTGCCTAATTTACTATTGGGCCACCCTGTACACAAGAAAATAATTTTGGGATATTTGGTTTTGACCACCATTGACAGGTATACTTCGAATAAATCGTTAAGATTTGCATAATAGGAGTTATAGAACTACGACAGAGGTTTGGCCAACCCTGTATATATTTTATTTTATTTTTTAATGTATTTTACTTAACACTTTTTTGACTAGTCTGATAGGATTTTACATTATGTACCTAGTGTCTTTGTATAGTGTATAATTCTCAAAGATGAATAAATTCTATTTCTATTTCAGGTTAACCAAATACCCATATCCCCTTGTACTTTTTACCAATTTTATTTCAAACACAATGAAGTCATTAATTAGATCGAAAGTATAATTATTAATTATCTACTAAGTAATATCTATCGATCATTAATTTAATACATACTATTTATTAGCAACTACATTTCGCCGTCTAGAAGGAACTATCTTTCGAAGAATTCAATGAATCATTTGAAAAAATGTGGTATCCAGTGTTGCGCCTAGATTATTATAAAATAATTTCCTACATTTGAACCAAATTACCGGTAAAATTATATTGCAATTATTATTCGAACAGAGGTAGTGTTTTTTGCTCTGTACCACAGCGATGACTACTTAGATCGTCATCATTTTCAATGGTAATGAAATGGAATTAGCTAGGCAATAAGCAGTGACGTACACGAAGATATAGTGTCTATACATAGGTATTAAGTAACTAATCCAATTAATTTTATTTTTATAAGGAATCGTTAATGCCCATCTATTTTAGTTTGCTAGAAAATGGAAAAATTATACCAGGGGTCTTAGAAATGACATTGATATAAATAACTTGTGTTAATTTATATTATTTCCGAGGTATTTGTTCTGAATGTTTCTCTTAGCTTTGCTGCTTTTTCAAAACTTTCTTGTAAGTCAACAAAAAAACAATTTGGACTGGCTTTAATGTGTGGTTTGTAAATTTTTATGGTATTTTTACTTATCACTAGTGCCTAAATTATTTTCGGAAATGTTTTCGATATCACAAATATTTTGAAAATTATTCCGAGTCGAAGACGATAATTCGTTAAAAACAATCAGTAACTAACAGACATCATACGGGGTCCCTATTATTTCATAGGGACACTATTGCTATTTCTTAAACGGTAACAATTAATTAGAAAGTTGTTTAATAAATAGGGCACAATAAATCTACAGGAAGATTCAAAATATCGGAAAACAAAATGAAAATTTTCATATATATTATAAAGAATAAAAATAAAAGTAGGAGAAATTTCAAACAGATACAGGGGGATAGAAGAAATAACAAAATAAGAAATAAAGAAAGTAAAATAAAAAAAGGAGAAAATGTATGAAAAACAAATGCGAAGCAAAAATAAAAGAAAAATTAGGTTAGGTAAAAATGAATGTTGGAAAATAATGAAGAATCGAAGGTTGACTGAAAAGGAGAGAGTGAGAACGAAAGTAAAAGAGAAGATATAAATATTTAAATAAGAGACGGAATTTTAGAATTTTGAAAATATGGCAAGAAAATGGAAATTACAATAATAAGTTGATAGTTGAATGTGAAAGAATATAGTGAGTAAAAGGGGAGAAAATGTATATGTTTGTAGGAATGAATTGTTTATGTATAAAGAGTGAGTGTAATTAGTATTTGAGAAAATTAGTCTGAAAGGTGTATAAGCAGGACGGATCAGTGTAGTGCAGTGATAGAAACATTCTCTACCAGTTAGAGAAATTCGTCATGAAATAGTCCGTAGTGTCCGAAAACATTAACAATTTCATATCAAATTTGGAGGATAAAATAGAAATAGAATTTAATTATCTTTGAGAATTATACACTATACAAAGACACTAGGTACATAATGTAAAATCCTATCAGACTAGTCAAAAAAGTGTTAAGTAAAATACATTAAAAAATAAAATATATATAATAGACAATTCATGTTAAGATTAGTTTAACAGTTCAAAAAATCTTCTATACTATACATTATTTACAAGAAAATCATTACGACTAATTTGATGATAACCTGTAGTATCTTCTAATATGTTACTGAACTTATTGTAACACTTAATCCCAATATATTTTGGTGAATGCTGGCTTATTTGTAGTCGTGAAAAAGGTTGGTGGATGTTAAATTTTAATCTAGTATCACATGAGAGTGCAGGTCTTTATTTTTCTTAAATATATGCTCATTATCTTTTATGTATAAAATTAGTTGAAAAATAAAAAGGGAAGGTAGTGTTAAAATTTTTCGTTTTCTTAAAAAGTTCTTTACATGATGTTGGTGTCACCTTATACATGGCTCTCAGAACCTTCTTTTGAGATACAAAAGCTCTTTCAAAGTATGGTGAAGAACCCCAAAATATTAACCCATATTGTAGAGTTGAATGAACCAAACCAAAATAGCATAGTTTTAAAGTATCAAAGGATAGTGTCTCCCTTAAATTTTTGATGATATAACAACAAGTACTTTATTTTGAAGTTACCATTTTTATATGAGCTTCCCAATTTAATTTGGGATCTAATATTATTCCTAAAAATGTTATGTCATCAACGCTTTGAATAGTTTTTCCGTCAACATGCAAGTAGGGTTCGTAATCTGGTAATATGTTTTTGGGTAGAAATTGCATGAAGTTTGTTTTTGTTACATTTAATGCCAGACCGTTATCTTTACAATACTGGTTAAACTCACGAGATGCCTCGTTGCTACTTTTAGTGACCTGTTCAATTTGATTATCTGCCATTACAATATTGGTATTATCGGCATATTGAACTATTTGTTGAGAGCTTAAACAAAAACGCTGTTGCTAGGTACACGTTAAGTGTATGCAAACCAAAAAATTATATACACGCGAAACGTCATATTGCTATGGTGGGAGGTGTTTGTGTGAATGCGTCTTGTTTGTTTTTATTTACACCGTGACTAGCACAGTAGTATTTTATAAACCTTAGAAGCAAATTTCACTTACATGAATAAATAATAATAATGCCGTGACAACAAGAAAACGAAGTAACGATTTCTCGTAAGGTGGCGTCTTCGCCGCTACAAAAAAAATAAATCCATACCTAGCTACGACCGGCGTAAACACCAACGGACTGCACACAGCTCACCTACTCTGTCAAGACGTTTCGCGTGTATATAAATTTTTGAATTGCGTACAAGTTAGCGTGCACCTAGACACTGTGAAACAAAAATTACTTATATCACTTAAAAAACTATAAAAAGAAGTGGGCCCAAAATTGAACCTTGGGGAACTCCTATTGTACATGGAAGAGGATCAGATTTTAGACTATTTGTTACAATTACTTAATTTCTATTTATTAAGTAAGACTGTATCCATTCATAAGGTTTCCCTCGTATTCCTAATCCATTCATCTTCAATAATAAAAGAGTATGATCCACCATATCAAATGCACGGCTAAGGTCATAGAAGAGTCCCAAAATATGTTTTTTTATCATTGAGTGCTTGATATATAAACTCTAGGCAAGCTGCAATTGCAGTAGATGTTGACTTATTTTTTCTAAATTCATTTTGGGTATTTGTCAACTTATTAAAACTTTCAAGATAATTAGTGAGTCTAATAGAGTATGCTGACTCAAATATTTAAGTTATTTTACTAGATATACAGATTAAACGATAATTTTCTATATTAGATGTAGATCCCTTATTTTTATAAACAGGAATTCCTTTAGATTCCTTAATATTTGGGAATAATCCCGAAACAAAGGATTCATTAATCAAATGTGATATGGGTTCAGCAATACAATGAGCAACCGATAACAGAATTTTACCATTTATTTCGTCAATACCTTCAGTGGGTTTAGAAGTAGTTTTTTTGATTATAGTGATGATTTCACTAGGAGTTGTTGGAAAAAGGAAAAAAAACTTTTATGATATTTATGAATACTCATAGTATAGTTAGGTACAATATTATTTTTATTTACATTAATAAAATAGTCATTGATATAATTTACTTTTTCTAAGGGTGTTAATTTGTCATCATTTGTAAGTTTAATAGGATTTAATAAGTTGTTTTTTCTTTTTCCCCTACTCTCGTTTATTATATTCCAGGATTCTTTCATTACGTTATTACTTTTTAAAATACGATAATTATTTTTTGATACTCTTTTTTTAAATTATTGTAACGTTCTGTATAATATGTAGAATTTATTTCTTTCTTTAACCTGTTCATTTCACATAATAGATTATGTAACTCTTTAATATGAGGTGGAAACGGATTTTTTAATTTTGGTGGTTTTATCACTTTCTTTGTTTTCGTAAATACAATATTGTAGTGGTATAGGAATGATTCATAAAAGATAGAAAATTTATCATTAAAATTAGTAGATGTGTATACTTCACGCCAATTTTCAACTGATAAAATATTTATAAAAGTTATTGCGTTAGGATCACTTAAATTTCGTTTATTTCTGTATTTAAATTCGTTATTTTCAAAATTAGGTAGTTTAATCGAACATAATAAGTAGTTATGATCAGACAAAAAAGTATCATATACACCCACCTTATCTACATCAAAATTGGTAAAAAAAAATTATTTAAACAAGTTGAGGTTGTACTTGTTGTTCTCGTTGCAACATTTATATGATGTTTAATATTAAATTTCTTCAATAAGTCAATTAAAACAGTTTTTTGGTTACCTTCAATCAAAAAATCTACGTTAATATCACCACAGATAAAGTAGTGATTGTCGTTTTGATAAATATTATGAATTAATAGCTCTAGCTGATTTATAAAAGTGCTAAACTTAGTAAAAGGTGGCTTATACACAGACCGGCGTGACAACAGCCACGAGTTCCAGCCATGAGTTTGACGGCGGGAACCAAAGCGCCAGCGGTAATAAATCCATGGCTGGGCTGTGAATCCATGGCTGGGCCGTGAATAATTAAAAAATTGTAAACAAACTGTAATAAATCATGTGTATCTAAATTACAAAAAATTATTTACCCTCAAAAGAAACACTTAAAAAATCTTTACTGGCTTAAAATGCAAGTAATAGTATATTATGCAACGATCATGTAATGATGGTTATTAATACACGAGCATTAACCGGGATACGAAACGAGCCAAAGGCGAGTTTCGTATGGTTTATGCGAGTGTTTTAATAACCATTACATGAGAGTTGCATACGCTATTTTTTCTACACCCGATAAATAATCAAGACCTATAAATATTCTATTTATATTGGTATTGAACACAATAACAGTAATTACTCGTATTTCTATAAAAAATTCTACAAAATTGTAATTAATGGTATTACCTTGGGTACTGGTATTACCACAGATTTTTGGGGCAAAATATTTTGTACTGCATTTTCTCCTTTCTCCTATATGTGTGGAGGAGTGTTCTATATCGCTGATATCAGACATTTTAATATTATAATTATCGAAGTTTAGCTATCTACGAAAATTTAATACGTTTTGACAACTAAAACAATTACATAGGAATTTAGGACAAACGTCAAACATCATGCTTGATTGAAAAATTGTAGGTTTCTATTGATTAAAAATCTGTATCATAATGGGTATCATTATGAAACGGATTATGGGCATATAAGTGCATTATTATAATACGGGTGTAGAAAAATTATTTTTTTTATATACAAATTAGCTAACATTTATGTCTTCTATTTGATGTAAATGTCAAAATATTTTGCCGGGCTGTAATCACCCTCAAATCAACCCCTTATATTAAATATTAAAAAAATCTTTACTGGCTTAAAATGCAAGTAAATTAATTTTTTTATAAACAAATTAGCTTGTATTTATGTCTTCTATTTGATGTATATGTCAGAATATTTTGCCGGGCAGGAAATCACCCTCAAATCCATCCCTTATATTAAACACTTAAAAAATCTTAGCCTTCTTAAATTGGAATAAAATGAAACTTTTTTTATATAAATTTAATAATATTGATGTACTCAATCTAATGTATATCTCAAAATATTTTGCCGGGCTGTAAATCATCCTCAAATCAACCCCTTATATTAAATATTAAAAAAATCTTTACTGGCTTAAAATACAAGTAAATTAATTTTTTTATAAACAAATTAGCTTGTATTTATGTCTTCTATTTGATGTATATGTCAGAATATTTTGCCGGGCAGGAAATCACCCTCAAATCCATCCCTTCTATTAAACACTTAAAAAATCTTAGCCTTCTTAAATTGGAATAAAATGAAACTTTTTTATATAAATTTGATAATATTTACGTACTCAACCTAATGTATATCTCAAAATATTTTGCCGGGCAGGAAATCACCCTCAAATCCATCCCTTATATTAAACACTTAAAAAATCTTAGCCTTCTTAACTTGGAATAAAATGAAACTTTTTTTATATAATTTTAATAATATTGATGTACTCAATCTAATGTATATCTCAAAATATTTTGCCGGGCTGTAAATCACCCTCAAATCAACCCCTTATATTAAATATTAAAAAAATCTTTACTGGCTTAAAATGCAAGTAAATTAATTTTTTTATAAACAAATTAGCTTGTATTTATGTCTTCTATTTGATGTATATGTCAGAATATTTTGCCGGGCAGGAAATCACCCTCAAATCCATCCCTTCTATTAAACACTTAAAAAATCTTAGCCTTCTTAAATTGGAATAAAATGAAACTTTTTTTATATAAATTTAATAATATTGATGTACTCAATCTAATGTATATCTCAAAATATTTTGCCGGGCTGTAAATCACCCTCAAATCAACCCCTTATATTAAATATTAAAAAAATCTTTACTGGCTTAAAATGCTAGTAAATTAATTTTTTTATAAACAAATTAGCTTGTATTTATGTCTTCTATTTGATGAATTGTCAGAATATTTTGCCGGGCAGGAAATCACCCTCAAATCCATCCCTTCTATTAAACACTTAAAAAATCTTAGCCTTCTTAAATTGGAATAAAATGAAACTTTTTTTATATAAATTTAATAATATTGATGTACTCAATCTAATGTATATCTCAAAATATTTTGCCGGGCTGTAAATCACCCTCAAATCAACCCCTTATATTAAATATTAAAAAAATATTTACTGGCTTAAAATGCAAGTAAATTAATTTTTTTATAAACAAATTAGCTTGTATTTATGTCTTCTATTTGATGTATATGTCAGAATATTTTGCCGGGCAGGAAATCACCCTCAAATCCATCCCTTCTATTAAACACTTAAAAAATCTTAGCCTTCTTAAATTGGAATAAAATGAAACTTTTTTTATATAAATTTAATAATATTGATGTACTCAATCTAATGTATATCTCAAAATATTTTGCCGGGCTGTAAATCACCCTCAAATCAACCCCTTTTATTAAATATTAAAAAAATCTTTACTGGCTTAAAATGCAAGTAAATTAATTTTTTTATAAACAAATTAGCTTGTATTTATGTCTTCTATTTGATGTATATGTCAGAATATTTTGCCGGGCAGGAAATCACCCTCAAATCCATCCCTTCTATTAAACACTTAAAAAATCTTAGCCTTTTTAAATTGGAATAAAATGAAACTTTTTTTATATAAATTTAATAATATTGATGTACTCAATCTAATGTATATCTCAAAATATTTTGCCGGGCTGTAAATCACCCTCAAATCAACCCCTTTTATTAAATATTAAAAAAATCTTTACTGGCTTAAAATGCAAGTAAATTAATTTTTTTATAAACAAATTAGCTTGTATTTATGTCTTCTATTTGATGTATATGTCAGAATATTTTGCCGGGCAGCAAATCACCCTCAAATCCAGCCCTTATATTAAACACTTAAAAAATCTTAGCCTTCTTAAATTGGAATAAAATGAAACTTTTTTTATATAAATTTAATAGTATTGATGTACTCAATCTAATGTATATCTCAAAATATTTTGCCGGGCTGTAAATCACCCTCAAATCAACCCCTTATATTAAATATTAAAAAAATCTTTACTGGCTTAAACTGCAAGTAAATTAATTTTTTTATAAACAAATTAGCTTGTATTTATGTCTTCTATTTGATGTATATGTCAGAATATTTTGCCGGGCAGCAAATCACCCTCAAATCCAGCCCTTATATTAAACACTTAAAAAATATTTACGGACTTAAAATGCAACTAAATATTTTTTTTTTAAATAAATTAGCCTATATTTACGTCTTCTATTTGATTTATACCTGAGAATATTTTGCCGGGCTGGAAATCACCCTCAAATCAACCCCTTATATTAAACATTTAAAAAATCGTTACTAGCTTAAAATGCAAGTAAATTAATATTTTTATAAACAAATTAGCTTGTATTTATGTTTTCTATTTGATGTTTATGACAGAATATTTTGCCGGGCAGGAAATCACCCTCAAATCCAGCCCTTATATTAAACACTTAAAAAATCTTGGCCTGTTTAAATTGAAATAAAATGAAACTTTTTTATATAAATTTGATAACCTTTATGTGCTCAACCTAATGCACATCTCAAAATATTTTGCCGGGCTGTAAGTCTTCCTCAAATCAACCCCTTATATTAAATATTTAAAAAATCTTTACTGACTTAAAATACAAGTAAATTAATTTTTTTATAAACAAATTAGCTTGTATTTATGTCTTCTATTTGATGTGTATGTTAAAATATTTTCCGGGCTGGAAATCACCCTCAAATCAATCCCTTTTCACTTTAGCACCCTGCATAATGAACATTGGGGCGTTTACAGCAAAATTATATTTAGCTTCTCTTAATAATTAGTTAAGATCTATCTACAAATCTCCCTTCCTACGGTAATTTATTCTGAAACACCCTGTATATAGTATGATATTTTTCCAGTCAGCAAATCACCCTCGCTTTAACTTCCCATAATTAAACACTTAAAAAATCTCTAGTGGTTTAATCTGAAGGTCATGAATTTTTTCTTTAGGTACACAAATTAGATACTTAATATTCAGTTCTTACTTGGCGATTGTTTGGGTATTATATCATTTTCAAAATAAACAAATAAATAGTTTTTAACGGAAATAAGACAATACTAGCACATAAAATATTTTGAGATAATATATTTAATTTATATAAAAAAGTTTCATTTTATTCCAATTTAATCAGGCAAAGATATTTTAAGTATATAATATAAGGGCTGGATTTGAGGGCGATTTTAAGCCCGGCAAAATATTCTGAGATTTACATCAAATAGAATACATAAATACAAGCTAATTTGTTTATAAAAAATTAATTTACTTGCATTTTAAGCCAGTAAAGATTTTTTAGATGTTTAAAATAAGGGGTTAATTTGAGGGTGATTTCCTGCCCGGCAAAATATTCTGATATATACATCAAATAGAAGACATAAATACAAGCTAATTTGTTTGTAAAAAAATTAATTTACGTGCAGTTTAAGTCAGTAAAGATTTTTTTAATATTTAATATAAGGGGTTGATTTGAGGGTGATTTACAGCCCGGCCAAATATTTTGATGTATACATTAGGTTGAGTACATAAATATCAAATTTATATGAAAAAAGTTTCATTTTATTCCAATTTAAGAAGGCTAAGATTTTTTAAGTGTTTAATAGAAGGGCTGGATTTGAGGGTGATTTCCTGCCCGGCAAAATATTCTGACATATACATCAAATAGAAGACATAAATACAAGCTAATTTGTTCATAAAAAAATTAATTTACTTGCATTTTAAGCCAGTAAAGATTTTTTTTAGTGTTTAATATAAAGTCTTGTTTTGAGGGTAAATATTTTTTTGTAATTTAGATACATACGATTTATTACAATTTGTTTACAATAAATTAATTCTTCACGGCCCAGCTATGGATTCGAGGCTCAGCCATGGATTCACGGCCCAGCCATGGATTGATTACCGCTGGCGCTTTGGTTCCCGCCGTCAAACTCATGGCTGAAACTCGTGGCTGTTGTCACGCCGGTTATACACAGTAATAATAAATAAAAAAAGTTTAGAATCGATCTTTATTTTTCCACCACATACTTCAAATTCACCTTCTATACACCACCTATGTAAATTAATTGATTCAAAATTTGCAGCAATACTTGTTTTCATAAATATAGTAGCACCACCTTTTTTTTTATTTATTCGTGAAAAATATGATACTAACTTAAAATCGTCAATTGAGGTAGCTTGTAAATTGTTAGAATCAAGCCAATGTTCAGTAACACATAGAATACTTACATTTTGTTTCTGTAAAATTAAATTTAGATCAAATCATTTACTGGCAAAACCTCCCTGTATATTAATATGCATTAAAGTAATATTTAACTGTTGGGAACTGCAAAATAGTAATTCATTATTTTCTTTCAAAAAGTGGTTTTCCATAGTAGCCGTTGAGGTCCCTATTTTATCAGGTTTGAAGGAGCAATTTTAAAAAGTTATAATCATCAATGCAAAATACATGTTATCATGATTCTGTCATTGAACCTTTTTTTATTTTTGAAATGTCTTTATTTCTTTTGAAACCATATTTTTATTGTGCGATTTAAGTTTAGATTCTATTTACTTTGTTAAGAGGAGTATTTACTTGGCTGTAGAGCGGAGCATGCAAGGGTTTCGTAGTACCCCACTTTTAAAGTTTATTTTTGACTCATTCTGAAAGAGAAAAATATGTACCTGTAGGTAAAGGATAAATCTATGCTTCTCTGGAAACACTTTTTTAAAATTTGAAACTGTTTTTTGTAAAAAAAAATACAAAACTCGACTTTTTTTACCCATTTTCTCAATTTTTTTTAGAAAAAATTAAATTGAATTTTGAAAAAGTGATTCCAGAGGAGCATAGATTTAACCTTTACCTACACATACATATTTTTTTATTTTAAAAATAGTCAAAAATAAACTTTAAAAGTGGGGTACTACGAAACCCTTACATTGCAAGATTTTTCGTCTGGAAAGTGGCGCCTCTGTTAGATTTTTAAGAAATTAATATTTGTGAATGAAAACAATTTATAATATATTTTACTGATGTTTTACGAGGGATGAATAAATTTTACGTATTTGTACACCTTATTTTTTACGTAATTTATTTCTGTAATACTAAGATTGGCATATATATTATATGCAAGGGTTTCATAGTACACCAATTTTACGGATTATTTTTTAATTTTACTAAAAGAAATTTTATGTAAGTACAGGTAAAGGCTTAACCCATACCTCTCTGGATTCACTTTAAAAATATGAATCAGTCTCTTTTGAAAAAATCTAAGAAAAGAAACGAAAAGAAATAGTAATGTTGAAAAATGCTAGAAGAGAACAATATATTTAATTTTTGCCTACAGGAGCATTTATTTTTATTACAATAAAAATAGAAATACGTTAAAAGCTTTTTCGTCTAGAGGGTGATATCAACAAAATATATATCTTTTTCTACAATTTAGTGATAAACAGTACGTAAGTGATTTGAATTCATGTTGTTATTTTTTACATACAGTAATTTCGCTCAATTATAATTAATTTTATCATTTATTTATTAAAAAAATATATATACGAAATTGGAAGGTATACACTGAGATGTAAATTATAAATATGTTTTTGTTTAATGAATACTTCTTCGAGTCAACAATAATTATTAATTCCAGCATGTTAATATCTCTTCAATCCGTTAAAGTAATGTAAATATTTTTTCTTGCTTTCGCGCATGGCTTTGATCTGTCGCACCCCTTGACGCGCGTTGCAAGAGAAAATTTTCTAAAAAGTTAGCCAATGTCTATAAATGAGAGAAAAACGATTGTGACAAGCTGATTGTGCATTGTGGCACAATAAAAGACGGAAACGAGTCACTGCTTTAAAATTTGGAGAAATTTGTAAAAAAATCTCCCAAAATCTTTTATTTATTTCTAAAGCCACCCGATATGGCATGGACCATAAATTCAGAGCATTTGGATTTGGAAATTTATTTGCAAGTAAAAGTTTTTAAATGTGGTCATTTTATTGAATTCGAATTTGATTATGTTGCTGTCAGTCTGCATGGAATTAAAAAAAAAAAACAAAACTCTATGATAGAGTTAAAATGTCCATATGAAGCTGAGGTGCTAACTGTAGAAGAAGAAATATGCAGTAGAGAAATAACTTTTTGGAAAAAGATCAATTCCATTAAGGAGAACCACTATTGGTATTTTCAAATTCAGGGCTAGCTGCACATAACACAAATGGATTTTTGCATTTTGTGCTTTTGGACTTCTGGAGGAATAAAAGTGGAGAAAATATCTCATATTGACAGCTTTTGAGAAGAAACATTTTTATATGCAATATGTCTTGTCGGAACTTGTTGACAGCAAAGCAATAGAGACATGGAAGTACGGGACAGAATATTAAATAATTCGTGAGAAATTTTGTTTAATGTTTATTAACATAACGCAAGGAATCTTAAATTATTTTGAATATTTTTATTAATTTAAGAATTACATTTTATTTATTTCTAAAACATGGTAGTAGGCGATCCATTTAAGATATGAATATTGTCTTATTATTATAATACACTATTTTAAATTTAGGATTTTACCAGTGGCAGTGGTAATTGATGATTTATAATTATTATTATACCAAATGTTTTAAAAGGCTACACCAACTAGTAGACCACGCTTTTAAGTCCCCAAATAATAGTGTCAAGATTTTGATTCGGATTTGAAGTTTTACTATATAGGGTTTTGTATCAAAGCCAAGTCATGTAGGTATTGTTATTGTAATACGTAGATGAGTAACTATCATCAATAGAAATTTAAAATTCACACATAAATCTTTGTAACGACGTTATTTATAACTTTATTAACTTCATAACGGTCAAAAATGTTAGTTAACTTATTTAATTTTAAATATAAATTGATTTTCATTTTAACTTGGAAATTTTTAAAAAGTTCACTATATTGTTTAATTGTTGCAACTTTACTGCGCTTAAGTAGCGTTCAGATTAAAATATGAATTTATAGAGCTTAACTGAAAAACAGGAACTAATGCTTTCATTCCAAAAAAAGTATTATGGTCAATAAAAAGAACTTCGAATTGTGATTTCTGCAAGTCCTTATTTAAAACTTTTAAATTTAATATTATCATTATACAAGCGTTATTTTTACAAATTGATACAAATATCGAACATAAGTTTGTTGACATAAACATTATTTCCATAATACAAATAAATATATCTCTGTTAAAGAATACTCATAATTTATTTAATATATTCATTTATACATGTTTTTGTTTTTTGTCTGGATGATATTAAATACTAACGTTTTCTATATAACTTCTTATCGAGACATTGTTAGATAAAAAACAGACAATTAATTAAAAGCGTACTCACAAATTCTTAGGTATAGAAGTTTCAATACTATACTGTTTCCCAAATTATGAAAATACTAAAGAATATTAAAAAAAATAAAAAGCCAATTAAACAATGTGTTAATATCTACAGAAGAACATCGTATTTCTTTTTTTCAAACAAAGAGTAGTCGAAAATTGTGAAAATAACAACATATTTTTATTTCACAAAAATAATAAGTCAGTTTTTGTTTTTTATGTAAATCATATCATTTTCAAGGCAATAAAACAAAAGAAAGTCACCGCATTCCAATTTCAAAAAGGTCTATTAGTTTTTATAGGAAATGGAAAGAGAAAGAACGCTTTTTAAACGAGTTAAAATTCTTTACTAATTTCGATAACTATAAACGGATTAAGGTATTTTGTACCGTGTTAAAAAATTTAAGAAAAATTTTGAAGAATATTTCTTTTTTTTGTTAATTAGTAAACTTTGACAAACATATGCAATATTCTAAAAGATAAATCACATTTATGTGATTATACAAAAATTTTATTTATTTTTCTAAAATAATATGGATTGTCCTCTAAAATATATATATTGGCTCGCAAAAAGTCTGCTTTTTATGTTACTTTTTTCAGAAAATGTTATTCCTGATAAAACTTGGTGTTTAATTAAACCTAAAACTTTATTTATTCAAAAAATTCTGTACCATAAATATAAATTTGGCTGCACACTGAACTAGGTACTCTTCTAGGAACCGAACCCACATTTTTTACATATAAGATTAATTTAAGAAGATGTATATAACCACATAGTAGTTTTTTAGTTAATACAAATAATATAGATTATTATATCCTTTTCAACCTACTTCAAAAGGAGGAGGTTTTCAATTCGTCTGTGTATATTTTTTTTATGTATGTTCAGCGATAATTCTTTAACACAATGTCCGATTTAAATGATTCTTTTTTGCTGGAAAGGGGGTACTTCCGGGATGGTCCCATATAAATTTGGTCAAAATCTAATAATTGGATCAACGGGAAAATCCTCAAACTTTTAATTTTTTATGTATGTTTAGCGATAATTCTTTACCACCTTGTTGGATTTCTATAATTCTTTTCGTTAGTAAGGGGGTACCTCAGGGGTGGTCCCATATAAATTTGGTTCAGATGTGGTGATGGCATCTGCACGATTTTAAAGTCGGTTTTTTAAAATTACTTTTAATACATCTTACGTAAATTAAAAGTTTAATAATTTGGTGCTTTCTTGATGCGTCGTTTTATGATTTCACTTTGCATATGTTTAAGTACAGATAATTATTATTACTGGCAGTTTATTTTAAATCATTAAAATAATATTTTGTTGATCCAAAAAAGGCAAACAAAAAAGCCATGTCACATTCAGTGTAATTATAAAAATTAGATATATAAATATAGTATATTATGTACCAACAGACTAAACTTTCACTTTCAATCCCGCCTTTTGTCGTAAAAGACCTTTAAATTTTTACCAGTGACGTCCGTACCGGGTTTGAACTGAATATTTTTGAACAAAAATATGGTGCGCCACTGCTTTTTCTAAAAACCAAAATTATCTTTAAAATCCTTATTTATTTTGGAGCAAATTTGGTTTATGACGTACTTTCGTACGAAGCACCCTTTTCGGGTAAGAAAATAAAAACCAGTATATTGAAACTGCTTTTCATATTTTGTTGAAATTTGGTAGGAACCCACCATGAGTGGAAACACTTTTTTGGGCAAAATTTCATAAAAATATCTAGAGTGATAAGAAACTTATGATAAAATAGTTATTTTTTTTCTTAAAACTTTAACACCCAAATGATTCACACCCTTAAGTATCGGCACTCAATTAATAAATACCCTGTATTAATTGATATTACCTTATTCGAACCAATCGTCTATTTTTTCGTTATTTGTATTTATATTTCACAACTCTATAATCCTAAATGTAATTTAATCTAACTAAACCTATTCACTAAATTAAAATATAAAAATAATGTAAAACCCTCTAAAAAATCGAACTGCGTTATAACAATGGGTCCTATGATTGAACGTTTACGTTATCCGTAACATACATGTTAGGCCGAATTTTAAAAGTAACGAGGCAAGTTCGGATGATGGAAAACTGTTAAATTAGAAGATAACAGGCGGAAAATAACAGTAACGTGTTGGAAAAAGTTTTTCATCATACGAACTTGCCTCATTACTGTTAAAACTCGGCCTAACATGTACGTTACGGATAACATAAACGTTCAATCATAGGACCCATTGGGTGCTATGATTGAACGTTTACGTTATCCGTAACGTACATGTTAGGCCGAGTTTTAACAGTAAAGAGACAAATTCGTATGATGTAAAGTCTTTCATAACACATTATTGTTATTTTCCGCCTGTTATGTTCTAATTTAACAGGTTTCCATCATACGAACTTACCTCGTTACTTTTAAAATTCGGCCTAACATGTACGTTACGGATAACGTAAACGTTCAATCATAGGACCCATTATCTCGAGAAAAACAAATACGATTCCGGTTCCCCTAATTTAGGTGACTCACTCAAAAACGGATGAACGAGCTGAGTTAGGATTTTTCGGTTCCTTTGTCTTAATTTCGCGTTAGAGTTTGGAATACGTATCCCTCGTATCTACATGCAATTGTTAAAATTATGAATGAATGTGGATTTTGTTTAGTCTCGGAAGTAATTTTGTAGTATTTAGGCTCCACCCTAAAGTTTTAATTTTTATACCTACTAAACTACCGTTGCCCCGCAGGTCTTTCAGTTTGTAATGTAAATTTTCCTCTTAATGCATCTTTAAAATTTACCCTATAAATAAGAAAATATTATTTATACATATTTTTAAATTTGAGATGTATATTGTAAATAAATTAGGCGATTGATTTCTATTGATTTTTAACTTCAACTTTATTAAATGTTTTCATATTTCATATGAAGATAAATAGCTAATTTTAACTGTAACTATAATAAACCATGCATGAAGTTTGCATTACATGTGCGAAAATTTTTATTGTTTTGAGTTTGATACAGTTCCAAATGTGTGGGATACGTATATTAATAAAAATAATATACATGTTAGATCACCAATCATAAAATATGCAAACACATTTCCTCAGATATATACAAAGTTAAAAAAATATATATAAATATTATCCTCAAAGCAAAACATAATAGTTGAAAATAAATGAATTAAATACATTCTAAAACCATTTAGAAAATAATTATACTTCTTCTAAGCTAAATTTTAGAATGTCCCATATTTTTATTATTTTGGCTTCTTTTATTGTTGGATTGTCTAATACATTTTGAAAATATCCTTAAACTTCTTAGAAAAGTGATTATTACAATTATTGTTTAAATAATTTTATTTACACCTGATTGCAATAAAAATGACTTTCATCTACTTGTTAATGTTATAAATAAATGTGAGTCAGCCGTATCAATTTTTTTCAAATGTATCATATCTCAATATTATAATACAATCATCTATAATATACTTTGACATTCGTATTTTTATCCTATTAATACAAGTTCGTTAACTAAATATTTTAATTGATATTACTGATAAATAAGTTCAAAATAAAGATAGACGCTTTTGCAAGACAATATTGTTTACCAAATAAAAGCGTTGATGATAATAATTTAGTTTTGAGATTTTATTGTACAAGATTTCCTCCTTTGGAAAGATATACAGGGTTTACAAAACTTGATCGTGAAAAATGTTGCCAGTAATTTATAAACATTAAAACTACTTTAACATACTGATTTATAATAATAATAATAATAAAATGCCTTTATTTGCTTGTAATATACAATGCACATAAACATCATGAGGCGAAGTCTAGCTTGCGCTACTCAACTTAACCTCAACATAAATATAAACTTAAAATAATCAAAAGGTATATCATTTACAATATAAAAAAAATAAGAAATTTAATATACAATTAATTTATGATTAAAAAATGTTAACCCTATATTTAATCTAAACTGAAATCAATTTAGGTCCTAAAATCCGTTATTTCTAAAATGCAAACACAAGAAAAATGTATGAAACTTAAAATACAATTAAATAAGGAAATAATATATTAACTTTAGCACTGTATTCATTGCTCAACTAATAGCAACGTTTTATAATTTTGTTTTAAAAATGTCAGAGAACGTGTCCTAATGTCCCTAGGTAGACTGTTATATATTCAAACGGCGTTATATGTGAAAGATCTTTTGAAAAATGATAGTCGGTAATTCGGAATCGTTAAGTTGTGTGGATATCTCAAATGTAAACTGTGCAGATCTTTCCGATATATCAATTTATTTTTCAAGTATATGGGAGTTGAGGTTGAAAGAATTCGAAATACCGTGGCCGCCATCTGATATTTAAATAAATTTCCTATATTGAGCCAGCTAAGTTCTTTAATTTTATTTGATATTCTATCATACTTTCTGATACCAAATACAAAACTACAACAACAATTTTGAATCTTTTGAAGTCCGTATTTGGTTATTTAACCCTTTTCCAATTGTAGTTCAAAAAGTATCAAAATAATTTTAAAAAGTATCAATTAGCCAATTTGATTTAAAAAAGTATCAAACGTATTTCAAAATTATCAATTCAATTTAAAAATGCGTCAATTGTATTTCAACTTAATTTAATTTGAAAAAATAGCAAATGTGTTTCAAAATTATTAATTTAATTTCAATATGGTCAAATATATTACAAATTTTTCATATATTTTCCAAAAAATTGCATTTAAATTTCAAAATTCGGTATTTTAATTTCAAAACTTATAATTTTTATATGAAAATTAATTTACATAATCCAATTCCCATATTCTACATAGTAAATACGGGTGGCACAAAATTGATCGAATATATTTTTTGATCGAAAGGGAAAATGAAAAGAAACTATACATGAAATGAGAAAAATAAAAAAAACATAAATAATTTACCTATTATTTCCCATTATTCGCCAATTTCGCATTGCCAGTAAAACTTGTTTGTTACATTTGCACAAGACTAAATCTGTGGCTAAATTATTAGATGCTGCAATCGATCTACATGATGGTGAGATGCCCTGTCAGCAAGCAACAAACTTTCTTCTACTAACTTTTGATGTAAATAATATATGAAAATTTCAAGTTTGCGCTTTTATGATAGCATTTTCTACACAGGCTTTTTTAAAACGTCATCGTCGAGGAGTCTATCGCTGCACAGCAATCTATCTCCATGTTCTAGAAGGTAATATTGAACAAAATACTTTAAATTTTTTTTACCTTTTGCAAATAACACACCTATGTAGAGAGGAGGCGAATCGGCAATGGTCAAATTTCAAAATGTCCGTCCTTTTTATAAAGTTTCTCGAAATTGACTGTAGTTGGCATGTCGAATAACAGCGGTGTCAATTTTCTATGCAAGTCAATGTAAAATAAAGTAATTTTTTAAAAAATTGGTGAAAAGAATCAAAATAGTGTAAAAAAAGTACTTGAGTACAAGTAACATGAGTGACAAAAAACATCAAAGCAAGATTTATGTCATTCCAGATTGTAAAACAGGATACAAATCAAATGTAAAACTAAAGGAAACACAAGGAGAAATCAATTCAATGTCTTTTTAAAGCTTCTAATCTAAGTAAAATAATGTATTTATGTCTAAATATATTTATTGTAAATTAGTCATAATATATGAGGCTGAAGCTAAGGCTGTCTCTTTATGTTTTGATATTGTTATTCGGCAAAATCTTTGGTTTAGGTTGACTTTAGTATCATGAAAGTTTAAAAATAAATAAATAATAGTGTATTTATTGAAAAAAATGGATTAATTCAATTTGAATTATTAGTAAAATAAGATAATCTTACACAAAGACGGAGACGAAACAACCACATTTACAATGCGATTATAAATATCAAATATTCATTAGATTTTTATTAATTGATTAAACAAAAAATTATAGTCGAGCAATGATTTAAAATATATTTTTTTTGGTCTTTTTAAAGTCAGGTGTTTTGTCGTTAAACGACTATAAGAACAAAAAGACCAAAAAAACACATTTAGCACGAGATTACAAATACAATTTTTATACCAATAATTTAGTACACCACTAGCTATAAAATAAATAAAAAATCATTAAATAGCAAGACATCTAAATATAGTTTTTAGATCATTAAAGTCAAGCGTTTCCGTGGATAAATATTACTCAATAAAACCAACAAAAACAATCATTTAACACGAGATTCTAAATACAATTTTTATACCAAAGATTCAATAAACAAGTATCAATAAAAAAAATAATAAATTATCAAATAGCAAGATCTCTAATTACATTTTTTAGGTGTTTAAAAATGTAAGATTCCGCGGATAAACCTTATTTTATCAAAATGACAAAAACCAATATTTAGCACGAAAATCCAGGTATAAATTTTAGTATGAATGATTCAACACATTAGTTTAATTCAAAAAAATAATAAATCATTACATAGCAAAACCTTCAAATACGTTTTTTAGGTCTTTTGAAAAGCGCGGTTCCGCGGAAACACCTTACTTTATCAAAATGACAAAAACGAATATTTAGCACGAAAATCCAGGTATAATTTTTAGTATGAATGATTCAATACATTATTATTATACAAAAAAATAATAAATCATTACATAGCAAGACCTCCAAATACTTTTTTAGGTCTTTAAAATGGCGCGATTCCGCGGATAAACATAACTTTATAAAAATGACAAAAACCCTCGCAAAAACCAATATTTAGCACGAAAATCCAGGTAAAATTTTTAGTATGAATGATTCATACATAATTATAATTAAAAAAAAATAATAAATCATTACATAGCAAGACCTCCAAATACGTCAGCAATTTTTTTTTTAATAATTAATCGAACTAAAAAGTAAAAAATAAATATAGTTTAAAAAACTAAAAAACACGCTTTTAGAACATATCAAACTAAAAAGAACAATAATAAATGGAAAATACTAGTATTATTGTGAAAAAAGCGTGGGGCGCTTTGTCCATATTTCTCGTACATCGAGCGCCCCCCGACGCTTTTTTCACAATAATACTAGTATTTTCCATTTATTATTGTTTTAAGCTTATTTGAAAAATTATTTTTAACTTGATATGCTCTAAAAGCGTGTTTTTTAGTTTTTTAAACTATATTTATTTATAATTCCTCTGTGGTTATGTGGTTACGTTCTACTCACTTCCACAAAATAGCGTTTGTACTACCATACAATTTTGTCGTTGACTTTTGTTCCTAAATTTTCTAATTTATACTGTTATTTACCATGTGTTGTCTATTTAAATTTGCTGATCTAGTTCCTTTTCTTCAGACTTTGTCAGTTACTCGTATTTTTCTGTTTCATATCGAATCTGTAATATAGGAGATTACTGTAGAATTGAAAATGTAAGCAGTGCAAAGTAGTTACCATAGCAGAAATTTTAACAAAAATTATGTAAGTGGTAAAAAAAATGTTCAATATATAAGCCATTTTTTTAAATACGAGTATATTATCTTTTAATAAAATATCGTATTGTTTATTTTTCCTAATTTGTTTTTACACATATTTTTTAAATTGGATTTCAATGGTCACCAAAAAATGACCCAGGCCCCAGTTGCTTCTATGAATAGCGAGCATTTTGGGAAATATGAACCAAAAAAAATTTTTTTGACCTCCATTCACTCCGCTTATACTACTTTGTTTTATTTATTTATGAAAATCCCCTTTTTAAAACCTTAATTTTGGTCAAAAATCAATAGGTAGGAGATGACTTTGAATTCAAGCCTGAGGAGGTAAATAGCTATATTGAAATATTGTTCATCAAATATTGTTCCAGTAGTAAATTATATTTTTCTCATTTTGCGTAGCAGCTGAAGTAATAGATATTAGGAGTGAATTTCGTCCCGCCTATGATGGGTGAGTGCACAACTGACAATGGGAAATGGCAAATTAATTCTTACCCACACAACTAACAACTTATTAAAAGTGATTTTAAGCATTCATTGTAACACTCAACGCTTTGCATAGGATGTATAGAAACAGGGGAATGAAAATAGTACGAAGGCCTGATTTTACGCTTATTTCAATAACAAATGAAGCCCAATTTTTCTATCGAGCTCTTTTAGGTTTGACTGGTTCGATTTAGTATAAAGTAATGAAAATGAGTCTTTTTGAAGACTGACAAGAATAATTCTGATAAACATAAATGTAAACAAATAATGCAACAGCAACATTCTTTCCCCTAAATGAACATCTTCATTTGCATGATTAACTTGAAGAATACAGAGCTTGGAAACATGTCTTCCACACGTATTATTCCGTCTTTGCCGGGATAGACTTTAATTACTTTGCCCTTCAACCACAGGTTTCTATGGTTTTGGTCGTCAACAATAATTACAACGTCATCTATTTTAATATTCTTATGGTCTTCATTCTACTTAGATCTTATGTGGATTTATTATCCAACGAATCCAAAATTAATTACTCTAAAATTTTCTATTATTTTCTTAAATGGTCACCTTCAGTTAGGAATTGTTTTAGTTCATTACCTTCGAATTAGTTGTAGGGCGGTCCTAATAAAAAATTATAGGAGTTAGAGCTTCTTATTCTTAACTCTCGACGGTACTTTTGGTTAATTGTCTGGAATTTACTATATTTTCCACTTCAAATAAAAGATGTGAAGAACTTGAGTATACTTCTCCCTTTAGTACAAACATCAGTGATGTCTTAACTCCGTATACGATGTTCCCATACGCGTTGCTGTTTCAGAATTAAAGTTCCACTAATTTTTGGTCGAATTCTTTTAAGGCTGCTTGAATTTTTTTGTCGGCATCTCTAAAGTTAGTCCAGTTATCATTGAACAGTTCCATAGGATGTCCTCTTATTGCAAACATTCTTTGAATCGCCATAATTGCCGAGTCAGTTAGCTACCTCAAGCTGAATGGCTCTATTAGTCAGGTAGTTAAATAAACAATATATCGATTTTCTCTTCGCTGCCCTATTTTTATGAGATACGGTCCAAAATAATGATACCACAAAAACTAAACCGTTTCGCATAGAGTGTAGTTTTTGCTATTGGTAGATTTCCCATCATAGAGACTTGAGGAGTGGTTTTCAGAATAAGAAAACTTTGCACTGGCGAAGAGTTCTCTTTAGCAATCCAATATTTTTGCCTAATTTAATTTTTTATGGTTGCCACTACTTGTCGATTGAATTTTTGGTAAAAAAAAATAACTGGATTCAAATCCCGGTAACATTGCGGATCCTACTTCTTAGATTAAGAATTCCGAACTCATCCAAAAACGGTGACAAGTGGCAGATAAAACAATTGTAAGTGTGATTTTAGAGTGTTAGGGTTGCTGCATCATCCAAATCGTCCACACAAAGCTCCAAGGAGACTGGCTAGCCGTCGCATCTTATCAAGAGTAAGTTGGACATCCGAGGACCAGTTGAGAGTGCGAGAGAACCGCATTCCCAAATAGTTAACTTCAGTCTGTTTGGCGAGTCTGACTCCCAGGAGATTTACATTAACGTTCTCAGGAAGGTTGGTGGCTCTTCGTGAGTTTGAATGTTTAAAAATAATGAATTGTGTTTTTGGTGGATTGAGTGAGACCCTCTATATGCTACACCACTGGGAATACTGGTTCAGTAGATTTTCGGTTCGAGTACTTAGTTGGTCAGAATTATTAGGTACTGAGACCAGAGAAGTATCATCGGTATCGCCATTTTGACGATGGGTGATTTGTGGGTGGTAGATGGTGAGTGTATATGAGGTATAGGAGAGGGGTTCTGTCATTGAGGTATGAGTTGGAGATATTGAGGGGGAGACTTATGTTCATGAGCTTTTTGACTAGTCCAGCATGCCAGACTTGATCAAAGGCTTTTTAAACATCGAAAAGAACGGCTGAAAAGATTTGGAAAGAGTTTACTGCTCTGACCGCAGTAGTATGAAGTGAAGAGATTGCGTCATGAGTGGAGTGATGAGATCTGAAACCATGTTGGAATTGAGGAATAAGGTTTCGCTCTTCGCAAAAGTCCTAGATTATTTACCTAGCGGTGATATGAGAGAGATAGGACGGTATGAGTCTAAGGATTTGGGATCCTTGCCTGGTTTGGAAATCAAAATGGTGTTGGCGGATTTCCAGGCAAGTGGAAAGTAGGAACAGGAGGGGCAGGCGTTCGGGAGTAGAGTAAGGATAGGTAACATGGTTTCAGGAAGGTTTCAGCGTTCTTCTGTATATGGAATTTGGCCCAGAGGCCGTATTTTTGCCTGATTAGCAGGCGTATTGGATGTCTTGGAGGGTGAATGTGTCGTTGACGGGGTTTTCGACATCCAAACGTGGGACTGGAGCGACAAGTGCCTTCCTGATGGACATTGAGTTTTGTCTCGTCTCGGAAACTATCGTCAAAGTAGGGTTTGTCAGGGGTTCTGAAAATAGCTTCAAAGTGTTTTTTGTGTGCTAATGCTTTCTCGTCGGGGGTTGTGGGTATTTCACCGTCGACTTCGATTTGAGAATGTTTTTTTGGATTTTTAACCGGTGATGATTCAGAATTTGTCCTAAAACTTGGAACCATCTCTACTCTATGATCCAAATTAGAGGTGGTATTGATCCAGTGTTGCTGTTTGTGTAAGTTTATTTGGAGCCTGATCAGGACGATTCGATTCGGTTTTGATAACAAGGTCGTGGGTATGGACATATATTGTGTATACAATTTTTTTTGCATGAGATTTAGGATGAATTAGAGTAAGGTTTTTTGTGATATATTGATAGAAGTAATTTGGGCTGAAATTTCGACGGCCTGAGTGATGGTGGTTACCAGACAATCGATGTCCTGTGGGAAATTGAGCGGATGGTGCTCTGAGATATTTGCAGAGATATTTCTTTGAAATAGTGGTCAAACTGCTTTTTTGAGTTTTCGGATGGTATAGGTCTTGGCAGAGCAGGGTAAAAGAGGGATGTATGTAACATCATTGGGAGATGATCTAAAGTAATTGTCGCTCTAATGAAGCATTTATCAGTAACTGGTCCAGTACAGGAATCTGTCAGAAGGATATAATCGATAATAGATGATCCTAGGTGAGACACAAAGGAAAGTCGGTTTGAGGCTATGAAGATGGGGTAATTAACAAGCATATTAGCTAGATAAATGCCATTTGGATTTAAGGCGTAATCTGCGAACATAGTATGTCTGGAGTTCAGGTATCCAAGCAAAACGGCATGAGGAAGTTAGGATAGATAGTCTATCAGCAGGATGGAGATGATTTAGCCTGAGTGGTTGTAGTTTGAGAATACTGTTAATGGATTGTCGATTGGAAGGTCTATTGCAATTAAATCAAGGACAGGAAGATTGTGAATATCCATCTATTACCCAAAAATCGCAAACATTAGTGTGTTGTATAACTTATATAATGAGTAAGGATATAGGCATAATAAAGTATTTCCTTTTTAAGTCTATTCATATTTTCTAGATCCATCTTTAAAAACTTACAATGGCTGCATGTCGTGAACTAAAGGTCAAATCAGAAAACGCTTAATATTTAAAATCGTTTCTAGTATACGAAAGGGGAATTTTAATGACAAAATTCAAAACTCATCCCCATCAACACCCTATGCACAACCTGCAACAAAAAAAAATAGCCACCCCCATAATAATTGGAAAACTTGAAAACACGAAAGTGACACCTTACTTTTAATTGACACGTTTTGTAAGGAAGTAACCATTTAGAGTCGCTTTGTAAAAAAAACACAATGACCGTTACTATTCGCCCATTTCAAAATGTAACGAAATTACTATGCGTTTCTGAGCTCTGATTCATATTAAATTAAATTTCTATATTTTGGTTTGAGCTATTATCGTCCTTCAGACTACTTTTCAGATCCTTTATTTAAATGCAAATTTTATATAAAAATCGTTACTCTACTGACCGTAGTACATGTAAGGAAAGAAACAGAAAATGTAACAAAAAAAAACGTAAACTTCACGTCACCATGTCTAATAGGTTGTTGATACAACGATTGTGGAACTATTAATAAATATTTATGATCAATTATGATCAAGTTTTGTTATAATTGCCTATAGAAATTTTTAATAATAATCATCGATACAATTAAAGTAATATAAAATGAGAGTTTGATTTTTTATGTCCCAGATATAAACAAAATGAACTTTTGCTTAATAAAGTGCCAGTAAAATAAATATCAGATTTTCAATAAAATAAAATAATTGGAAAAGTGAAATCTGTTTAAAATTTTAAATATATTTTTTTTTTTTACATAATTACTCATATTTTATATAAAAAGTTGGATGAGTTCTTTTATATCAATTTAAATAGACATTTATATCAGTCGATAATAAAATTTATTTATTAAACAATCTATTATACAGCAGTCTTTTTGGTTTTCGGCATGTCTCTGTATCTGTAACGAGTGAAGGGTGGGTTAACTCACGGCACTTAGACCCCGCTAGGTCCATTGTGCATCCTAAGTAGATAGATACCTCCTAGTCCGTGAGCCTACAGATTTAATGTAGTTGACAACGTCCCCAAGAGGTGCTTCTCTTATATCGGCCGGTGTTAGCCAATTCTCGCCGAACACAAATATTCTAATAAATGAGTGCGTTGGTCAATCATAGAGGATATGATCGATGAACTTATCTTCGTGTTCGCACCCCCTGCAGAGTGCGGATTCTGACAGCCCCATGATATGGAGATGCTTCCGTGCTTGGCAATGACTATGCAGAATGCCTGTGATCAGGAGGAGATTCTGTCTAGTCATAGTCAAGTATTTGTTTTCTATAGTGTTGTCAGGGTAACTCCCTGGTAAGTCTGCAGTTTTTTTTTAATCCCATCTTTCCTTGATTTTCACAAGGGAATATTATTTAATTAGGTTTATCACTATCGATGTTGTCAGTCCAATAGAATGGCCAGGTCCAAAAAGCCTTCTTGGCTAGTGAATTAGCAAGAAGGTTACCTTTCGATGTGGCGTGACTTTGATCTTAAGGTTTTCACCATTCACCAGGCTGATAAGTGACTAGAAGGTTACTCTTCACCAGATATAATATGGTTTTCTATAAATAATATGATTTAAAATAAGATGGATTAAAAGTTAGTGTTCAACAAATAAATAATTTTTGTCCTCCTAATTAAGTAGGAATATTTTATCAAAGCCATTCATACTTAAGGATTAGCTTGCTGGGTGAGACATGACATTTCAGATTAACACCATTTAAATACCTACTAAACTTGTCCCAAACCACAATTATTATTATATCATATAAAAGCCATCTGTCGATGAATTAATACAATAAATTCAAACAAAAATATACCGTATTTTAGGTTGCCAAAATGTCTAAAAATTCCGTTATAAAATCTTTTCATAAATATAGGAACAATAATTATTTCATATTCATATTCCGTCTTTTATCTTTCATCACCGAGAAAAAATTGTGAAGTCGTGCTTAGTTAATTCATATAAGTAATTACGTAAGTTTACAGAAACCATAAATCAAAACGGGAAGAATATATTGGCGAATTAGCCCAAAAAATCGCCTACAATTTCATATTAATTGTCAGGGTCGTATACAAAGGGGGTAATAAGGAAAATAATTACCACCCCCACTATTTTGTCAGTTACTGCAATCAATATTCTAATCATATAGCATCTTTAAATCTATAAAAGAACGTGAATATCTAGAAAACTGTTAAGCATTATGAATCTAATAATGCCCCGTATTTTACTATGTACATGTATAAATTTATTTTTTATTTTGAATTGTTTAAAATCTATACGACCCTGGTAATTGCAAAAAATGGAGGCACAATAATTATTTAACCATTTATAAACGCATACATGTCCATTTTATGATTATTATTAGATCAATGTTTACAACGTCTCATAATTTTTTGTCAGAGCGCTGAAGTTTTCTGTGTGCGAATTAGAAAGGGTATATGCTTTTAGTAGAGTGTTTTGCTATATTTTGATATTGAGAAAATAATTCCTGTGTCACGTATAGGTGTTTCAACTCCCATTTAAAAATAAGGCTTAGTTTATAGTCAATAATTTTCTAAAGAAAAATTATATTAATAGATTAATTAAAAAGAAAAAATGGGTTACAGCATATTTATTTTAGGATTTATATTATTAGTAATATTTTGAACGTGGATTTGAAAGTAATTTTAATTAATTAATTCTAAAATTAATTATGGAGTAAACCCGCTAGGTTTGCTAGTGTATTTACGTAGCTATGGCGAGGATTTTACCCCATTTTCGGGTATTGGTACCTAACTTATGAACCGGCTTATATTGACGGTTGTAGTTATATCAACAATGGTTCTATAACATAGGAATAAGCTTTTCGATGTATTATATACATTTATTTAAATACACGACATAAAATAATAATAATAATATAATAATAATAATAATAATAACGTCTTTAGCTTTAAATAAATTTACATTAAATTAAAAAATAAGAAAAATAAATTTAACATAAGCAAAGGGCGAAGTTCAATTCAATGGTTAAGCTTGAAACAGTCACTGAATTGTTCTACCACTTAATCCTTAAAAAAATATCCCTGTATACAGAGAATGTCTGAAAATTTACCGTTAATAGAAACTTTCTGGTTACGATTCGAAAAATATTTACGAAATAACGTAACTGCTAAAGGTGATAAGCCAATATGATGCAAAAGTTCATGATTTATAGTATCAAAGGCCCTACTAAAATCTAACAAACCTAAAGCTGTACACTGACACAAATCAGTAGCTCCACCACATGAAGTAATGCCGTTGAACAACTATACCCTTTCTTAAATCCAGATTGAACATCTGGTAATATTTTTAACTTTTCAATATATTCTGTTAGCTGAACTTCTACAGCCCGCTCAAAAACCTTGGATAAAACTGGTAAAATACTTATAGGACGTAGATCTTTATACTCAACTGGATTTGACTTTTTTGGCAACACTTTCACAACGGCACTACCCCATGAGGTTGGAAAAGCATTATTTGTTAAACAATGATTAAAAATATGAGTAATATATTCAATAATATGAGGACAACACATTTTAATAAGTTTTATACTTAAATTATCACATCCTATAGCATTTGATTTAATTTTAGAAATAGTTTCATAAACAAAAAGGGCATTAATTTCTGAAAACTGAAGTTTTTCATTAGATAAAGAAGCATTTTTATACTGGTCTAGTAAACGTTGAGGTGGTAAACTAGCAGGTATTGAATTAATAAAGAAATCGTTTAATTGATTAACATCGCCTAAGTTCTGTGGAATATTATAATTTTTTCCAGGAATAACCTTATTTTGTTTTAACATCCGCCACATTTGCTTTGAGTCACAATCTTGAAGTTTAAAGTTAAAATAAGCTTTTTTTTTCTCACTTAATTGCTGCATTTATATAGTTTCTCATATCTTTATAAAAACGCAAATCAACCTGAAGATTAGTTCTTCTATATTTTTGAAAAGCTTTATCTCTTGTTTTAATCATATCTTTTATTGTATCTGTTAACCATGGCGCTTTAGGTTTTGTAACTCTGGATTTTACTATTGGAACATGTGTGTCAAAAAGATTTAACAAATTATTTACAAGAAATGCTTCTCATCAATGTTATCCTGGTTATTAAGTTTCTCGGAAAATCGTTTTCATTAAAATACTTAAAATTACGATATTCTATAAATTTTGGTACCGCTTTATCAACAATACTTTTATTTTACAAGCAATAAGTGAAATGATCTGATATGCCGGAAGAGTCACTGACTAATTTTGTTAAGATTATGTCCTCTCGTATAATAATCAAGCCTAATAAAGTAGCACTAGTTTCAGTAATCCTGGTAGGACTATCAATAATTTGATTTAAGCCAAAAGAAGATAAGAAGATATAATTGAAGAAAACTTTTCGGCATTTATAGTCATAATCTAGCATATTGATGTTAAAATCACCAACGCATATTAATTCTTTTGCACTTGGAAAAATAATACTCATTGATTCTTCAAACTCATTAAAAAAATGTTTACATTGTTATCTGGTGCATTATACACGACACCAAAAGCATAGACTTTATTTTTAATTTTAACTTGTTGCTGTTCGTAAGAGCATAAAGGAGTCTATTAAGTGATCAGAAAATTTATTACTAATGTATATCAATAAACCCCCACCCCTGGTGGTTCGATCTGATTGGAATTTTGAAAACCATTTAATTTATTGCTTTATCATTTATATAGGTAGTTAGTTTTTTGTAAAAGTAGTCCCTCATCTAACAGCAAAAATTGGCACATCGTATTTTTTGCTTTCTATTTGTAGTTGAGAGTACATGGGAGAGGTTGAACAACATGTACTACGAGTATGTCCCGATGGTGGAAGCGGTCGTGTCAAAGAAAAGTTGCTTATCGATGGAATTTTTCGTTTTTTGCTGACAACGAAATATATAGTTCTAGACGTCTGTAACAATAAAAAATCCCTTTGCAAGTATTTTCTGTCGTTCAGTTTAGCTAAGCATAAGAATTAATCAAATTCATTAGACAAGATTCGAATCCCGAACCCTTGTATCCGGAAGTCCAGACTAACCACTGAGCCACGCACCCCCATTTATTATATTACTCTTGATAATATAATAACTGGATTTCTTAACAATACTCTATCATTCTCATACTTATAATTAATTTTCTTTGTGATTTTCATTTGAATGCCTCTGCTATCGTTTGATTTCCGTTTAAATTTTATTCTTACACCATTCACGATTCTGAATATAATTATAAATAGCCCGAGTCTCTTTGCTTGACAGAGCTATTGATTCTTCTCTTAAACAATACAGATCTGGTTGTAGGCGGTAAACCTTTTGTCAGCTACCTGTATATCGGGCAAACAAGAAACAACACCAAACAGCGACGTTAAAATCGATAAATGCACAAACGATATTTTTTTTTTTTTAAAGAAGGGGCATAAAATATTTGTATAGATTAGGTTTATTTGGGTTTCTTTCAAATTTGAAGAAAATTGGCCGAGATCCAGTGGAACAGTTGAGTAGCAAATTATTCGTCGCGTACAACTTTTGAACAGTCCACTTGTTCAACTAGTCCTCTCTAACAGTTCTCAACGTGTTTTTGAAGAACTCAAACAAGCTTAATATAAAACACATAGTGTTAAAATTTGTGATAGTGCAAGCCAACACAACTGGGAGGGGGGGAGCGTCAGCTGGTCAACCCAAGCGAAATAATAATTTTACATTTTACCATTATATATTTAAAGTTTCATTAAACTTTGTAATTAACAATCAGATTCAGGTACCTACCATATAAAATATTAGTATGCTATAACCAACGACAAAAAACTATTACTTATTTCATAACTAAGCCGTTTATTTATTTGCAAGTATTCAGTTCGTGTTTAATGTTAGACATTAGAAAGATCAAGACGTCTTCTAAATTGAATGGGGATGGTTTGTGCAAGAATGCGTTTTATGAATAAACAAGTTCGTACAACAGCGATTCCTGCTTTACACCGTTCCCACATTACAAAATATATGGTGTACTTTCCTATAAATCGCATTCAGCTACAATAATAGCTACAACCAGAAACAGACATCAAACAGATAATAACTGGCATTAAGAAAGCAATTATACTTCCTTAATGTAATTTGGAAAGCCTTTTGTGCGTTTTAGAGCCCAATATTAAGTAATTTAGAATTATAACCATAAATAATTTTTGTAAAAAGACTCTCATATCAATTTGGCCATGAATGTTTGCAGTTCAATTTTTGTAAGCAAAAGTGGTAGAGTTGTTCTTCGTTGGCTATAACAAAATAACCAACAAAAATTTAAATCGACAATTAAAATTGGCATCATTCTAGTCATTCAGTCTTATACACTAAGTACCTATTAGTAATAATACGTACCTTCAATTAAATATGCTAAACTCTCACACTTCGCCGATTGACAGCATTCATTGGGAGTCCAAGGGTACCGTAGATCTCCCGAATAAAAAAAAATGACCAACATACCAAGTACAAAAATTAAACTCGTCTCCAAATTCACAACCAAAATAACAAATAATAAATATTTATTGGTTATGATATTTGTGCATAATGTAACTTTTCTATTAACAGGAAATGAATAGTTTAATGATTCATTCGGTCTGATGTTCTACCGAGTGTTCTAATGTCTTAACTGTAATATTTATTCGGGGTGAGTTGTTATATATGTATATATTTTAATTAGATACATTAAATTGCACTTTTCTGGGATGGGACATTGGGCATTTTGGCCCTGCCCATCCCTGTCTCCTCTAGCTACGCCAATGTCAATACAGCAAGACTCGCAGTTTTCTAGCCACCTAGTTAGGTAATTACAAAAAGAAAATGGTTAAAAGCTTAGCCGGTGTTTTTGAGCAAAGATCAAAAGGAGTAACGCTAAAATTTTAATTACTTAATTCAATCATTTTATCCTTTATTATCCTTATTATCGTCGAAAAAGTTGTAGGGCTTCAAGTAAGGGCACACAAAAATAATCTTTAATGGTTCGTCTCCAATTTGGCAAAAAGGAACACAGATGGAATAATTTCAGGTTCTGTCTGTCACGGGCATTTTACTATAGAATTTTAATTTTTTTAAATACTAGCCCAAATTCTGGCGTTATTAGGTAACCATATGAGAAGATTAGGTGCGCAACAAACGTCAGACTGTTGATTCTGCAGCGTGGAAGACGACTCCGCAAAGCACAGTCTATGTAGCTTATTGATTGTTCCGCTTTGGAAAAGAACTAGGTTCCAGATCTTCGGAATCACCCGATTTTAAACAAGTCTCACCCAATTCAACCACTGTCTTCATCAAAAGGTGCGGCTTGTACAGTTAGACATGAGCCACAATAGATTCATCTGGGTCGCAGTGGAAGGCTATGAGATAATTCCACTCGTTTTTATCTTAACCTAACTTAACACGCGTTAACTAAAAAGTACTTTTTTATCGGGTCGGTGGTGTAGCAGTCTAACACGCTTATATTCATTTATAGGCAAGTTTATGGTCCGAGACTGCGGGGCTTCGAATCCCAGACCAGACCATGTGGATTTTTAATTAAATTGCATGGTTCGGTATAGGATTTGATGTGTGCCGGATTAATAGAAATTCAATTTCTGTTGATATGACATGCAGATTATAAAATCGCCATGCATTACCGTCTCGATGGTGGTGGGTGAGGTTTTCCTCACCTGTAAGTCACATGGCACCATCAATCAACTTTAAGTCGCCCCGGAGCGCCACGGCAAATAATAATAATAGCCGTCCCTTTCCCCGCACAAGCTCAGCTTTTGGGGTTAAAATTCACTCGTGAGGGGGTGAATTAGGGAGAGTATTATATTATTATCTTGGTGGTCAGTTTTCAAATTGGAAGTTGAATTTTTTGTTTCTACTGCCATGGCGTTGGATATCAAACGAAACTTCTTTGAAGCACGATTTAAAAAATGGTTATCACGTTCGTTACTTTTTAAAAAAAATATATGTGATCAATTCAATTTTAATTGTTTTATATTTATATTATATAATATGTAAAATTGAAAGATTGTTTTATGTCTGATTTACAAAAACTTTAAATTATTTATTCTAAATCTCTATCAAAGTTTATCAGGCAACTAAATTTTGTTGAATGTTCATGCTACCCACTTAGTCAAGCATTTTTTTTCTGAATCATTCATCCATTAATGTTCTCAAGCTCTATTGAATTGCCTAAATATATATGAAGACCAGTTGTTTTGAAATTTTATTGTTTGGGCAACTCTGGCACTGAACCACTCTTTTATCCTTTTACCCACTGCGCAAATATGGGTTAATTTTGTTGATTTCTCCCTATATTTGTGTGTGTTTCAATGGACTGTATGAATAGATTTTACTGGTTTTGGGTATTCAAAATGCGACACCACTTTTAATAGTTTTTATTTTATTTTTTTTTAATTTGGTGTCATCGGCATCGACTGCTAAGGTCATTAGCCTCGTGTTCTGTGTAGGCTTTGTTACTGTTTCCCAGCGCCACTTTAGGAACAGCACTGTTAATTAGAACCCAACAGTGAATGGTCGAGTGAATAGAGTTTATTACAATAGTATTCGGTATACAACAAAAGAACAAGTTGTTGATACGAAACACAGGCACAAACAATGCTAGAATACGTCTAGTATGAGGCTACTTGCTTTTCTGTTTTACTTAACACCCCGAGATAATTACGTTTAATTCATTTTTTCCGAGAAATAACGCCGGCCGGCTAACGCCCACAAAGTTCGGGAAAACTCATACACCACGAGCACACCCTTCTCACCTTAAGTTAAGATTGCTTCTGTCTCACGGGGGTCGGATTCCATGTAAATAGTTGGTAACAAGTTTGCTTGACCTCGACAGTAGCGCGCTAAGCGCTTACGGTTGAACTACACCTGTCAGTTTCAGTCGATAAAGTAGAACACTACTAATTAAAGCGATTTAAAAATTGGCGGGCTTGATAATTTAGATATTTGAAGCAATTTAAAGTAACATTTTCCTATTTGACAACTTTTACTTACAACTACTAAACAAACAATAAGTTTAGTGAATTTTTGTTGTAGGTAAATGTTGAAAAATGGAAAATGTCACTTGTTTTAACTGAAAAATAAAATTAGTTGAAAAATAAAACACATTTTTAACAAGTTTAATTTATTTAGAATTACCATGTAATTACATGTGTCTCATTATCTTCTAACTGCATATTTTGAACATAACAAGCACTATATCACACACTAAATTACTGAAAAATAAAAATATAATATGATAACCAGCATAGCACATGACAATGTTTTTATTATTAAAAAAACCGGATATAGTTTTTATAAAAAGTCAAAGTAGTTAATTTATAAACACAATTGTTTTAATGTTTTAAATATCCCTTATTAATCCAAGAACAAATCATTCTAATTCTAATATTCTTATACTTATTGTCCCTTTAAGGCTTTTTCCATCTATTTCAATCTAGAATAGTTGTAATGCCTATTTCGGTTACAATAAGCCTCCAGCTTCAATACAGGTGGGCTTTGAAACTCACCCTAATTAAGAAACACATTTATGCACATTCCAAAAATCTCCATACCCGGGAATATCTAAAACAAAACAAAAATAAAGGTACAGTGTGTATCTTAAAATTAAAAATAAACACGAGTCATAACCTTTTTAAATTTTTACATTTTTCTTGCAATAAAAGGTATTAAAATTTCAATAATAATAGAAAACATCTGATTTATGATCTTAATAGGTGAACTATGCAAAAATTAACAAGTTGACCTAAATAGCATATAAGTTTTTGAACATATTTGGGTATTATTTGATAAATATATTAATGAATATCACGCAAAAATTGAACAATAACTTTTTGAGCACAAATCATTCGCCTTTTTTCATCATGGTCTTTATGAGTAAAACTAAGATCAGGTTCTATCTCGGGTTCTACAATATTTGTTTGTAAATTGGCTTCACACATTTCGCTCACAACTCCTTTCATTTTTTTGACCGCAAATGTTTAAAATGTGGATCCATTTATCTCTAGAGTAATAATAGCAGGAAAAACAAACTTTCTTATTAGTTTTGTGAGAAAAATACTTAGGTACTTCTGCAATTAAAATTTAAATGAATCAGAAGTTAACGATTTTCTTAAGAACCTGCCTATAGTTAAATTAGTTAAATCTAACTTACACTTAATACAATTTACTCACCTACATTTGAAAAAAATATCACCTGATTTGAAAATGAAAATAATATCAGGCTGACATATTTATTATTATTTATAGCAACATAACCTAATTTATTTTCAAAGCCAGATTTACACCACCTAATAATATTTAAATTTAGCTTTAACTTTAAATTTATTAACGATTATCCCTGTATTTGATCACACATTATAGCAAAGTGAAATTTAAAGGGGTAAATCAGTAAACTTATTGATTTCTTTGTCATTATTTTTGAAAACATATTTTTTTGTGGGTGTAAACGGGTTTGAATTTAGTGATAGCAGCGCGCTAAGCGCTTACGGTTCAACTACCAACAAGGAAACAAATCCCGCCATTTATTCAAACCTTCTCTTTTTATTTTTCTATGTTCTGTCTTAAACAATGCCCGAGATTGCACAGTTTATGAGAGAGGTAGAAAATAAGAGCGAATTGCCAGGGTTGGTTGGAGTTACGTCATGAACTACCAATCAGACATAAATGTGATGTTTGTTGCATAATGTTAGATGCGGTTTAGCAGTTAATTATATAATAAGGGGCGAGAGGAACAAACATATTTAAATTCGGTGTCTAGCGGCGTAGGGGAAAGAGGAGTAAAATAATTGATGTATTCTGGCGGAGAATAATGTTAGTTATTTTCCAACACCCACCTAACTATCTATTTCAGTCCAGCTTAGTTGTAATGCCCATTGCAAAAGTCTCCATACCCAGAGATATCTTATACAAAACAAAATAATAAAGGCGCAGTGTATCTTAAAATTAAAAATAAACATAGGTTTATATTGGTCTTGTTTTTTAAATGCTTAGAAATATCTTTAGTTTCTTATAATAAAAGGTACACAAATTTTCAATAATTTCCAAAAAAAAGACATCTGATTTATGCTCTTGGAAAGCGAACCATGCCAAATTAACATGTTCGTAAAAATATAAAATTAGTTTTTTAGCAATGCATTCTATATGTCCATATTTGGGTAGTATTTGATAAATATATTCATGAATAGTACCCAAAAAATTGAACAATTTTTTTGAGCTTAAATCAAATGCCTTTTTTATCATATTATTTTAAATGTGTAAACCTATAATGAGGTTCTACAATACTTGCTTGTAAATTGCCTGTACACACTTCCCATTTCATACACGCGGTTTCTCTATTAAAGGTTCCTCGACACATTCAATTTTATCATTAACAAATTCTAGCTTTCTTTTAGCTGAAGTTATATTTGAAAAAGATGGTTTAATCAAAACATCACTAATTACATTTATTTTTGCAAGTAAATTTGATGAAGGGATAATTAAATAAAAGAGATTGCATTCGTAAAGTTATTGATTTCTTTTAAATTAATTCATTTTTTAATTATTATATGGGTGTTAAAACGGCTTTATATTTAGTGATCGCAGCGCGTGAAGCCCGATATGATAAACTACAAACAAGGAAACGATTCCCGCCTATTATTCAAACCCTCTTTAGTTTTTCTATGCTGCAAATTACAGTTGCCACTCTTTGGGCGATTTAGAAAGATTTCAGTCTGTTCAGCCCTCGAATTGTTTGTGTATGTTCAATAAAATTGAAGACGTTTTTGATACGACATATGCTTTTATCAATGATATTAAACAAACATGTCTTTGGAATTATAAAATTAAATCATGTATTGATAAAAAAACAGAAGAATAATGCCTAGATTGCTATTTGTAAACAATATTTTATATTCGAATCTTCGACTTTTCTACGTCTTTTCTACGTAGCAAAAGTACAAGCAATAGTGCTGTCTCTTCAATGTCCATCACTCTACTACATAATTTAATTTATTTAGTACGTGTATAATCCTATACGGCAGCATAGTGCAATTCTACAAACTACAGATACTGACGTGAGCCGCTGAACTTGACTTCCCTTGAAGTTGACTCGACAAGTAGTTATGAAATCGACAGCAATTGCAAATAATGTGGTCCGTGTGTTTTCATCCTTTAGCACAAAAAAAATTATTTGTCTTGGTCTGCAAACTACTCCTCAATAACTTCATCATTTGTCGAAAACATTACCTTTTAAGTATTTCTTAAGTTTTAGGAACAAATAATCCTATGGGGCCAAATCCGGAGAATTTGTCGGATGATCAACCAATTCAAAACCAACCATTATTTTTTGCATCGCTATAAACAACTTGTGTATCTTGCAAAAATAAAACACCTTTGGCAAGTTTACCGCAGCGCTTTTCCATAATTTTCCCGCTTTATCTAATTAGAAGCTCATTTTAATATGCTCGCGTGATAGTTTTAGCCTCTTTAAAATATAATCATACTTATGCCATGGTCGTCTCAGAAGACTGAAGTCAAAATATTGCCAGCTGATTTTTGAACACGGACTTTTTTAATCGTGTAAAACCAAAATGCTTCCGATCGGCATTCAGGCATTTCGGAATCTATTTAATTTGGCCGAAAGCTTTTTCATATTCAAGTCGTGATAAATGATGTGAAGGAAATATGCAATGCCTCTGATACAGGCTTCAGGCCAATTGATCTATCTGCTGAAATAATATCATTGACAGAATTAATATTTTCAGAAGTGGTCCAATAAATTGGCCTTCCAAGAGCAGTGCTCATTTTAACATATGTTTTAATGTTAAAAGTTATTTTATAAAAATTATTTAATTTAGTTGTGGTTAAAACATACGGTAGATAATTTTGTCAGATTGATTAAAAAAAAAATAAGAAAAAGTCAGTCCTTTTGAATTTAAAAATTTATTTGAGGCCAAGAACAAAACGGTTTTTACAACATCTGATCTTCCTTTCTTATAATTCTGCAATCCAGTTTTTAATAGTGGCGTATGATTATAAAAATTTTCTATCATATCAACAAATAACTGACCGAAACTGAAATTTTTAAAGAGTTACTTTTCTCAAAAACTCACAGTTTTATTACCGTGATAACTTATAAAACATCACAGTTGTAGCCATAGTAACCATGTTCAATTTTGTTTACGAGAACCTTTCCAGGTTAACTAGATGCCAATATTATATACCCTCGTATTGTAGAATAGACAAGGAAACATCGCAAACGAGTCTTTGTCTTCTAACCATTGTGGAAACCGCAGTACAAATAGTGTTGGTGTCTTTCAATTTTAAATTAAATAGTAATATTTTTCCCATTCATAGTACACCTATTAATAGTCTGTAAATTACCCGGTTTTGCAAATTTCTTAATTTCTATGAATACAATTTCTATTATCTTTACTAGTACATAAAAACAATTCCAAATTTATTAGTTTTGTTTACATTAAGGTGTATCATAGAAATGATGTATTTTAATACATTAAATATTCATGATTTCAACTTTGGTGAATGTTCATTCTTATAGAAGTATACAGATCTAAGTCATTTTGTGAACTAAAATATTGAATTAATAACATAGCTTTGTTGATAGAAAAGTGACACATTCAAATGAATCAATTTTTTTAATTGTCGCCGAATCCTAATCAATATGAAGGTACCATTTCGAAACGCGCGACAGACGACAACAGAAGCGACGGCAAAGAAGACCGAGATATTCACACATTTGGGAAGCAAGGAGACGCAGAAAACCATTCGAGGGAATGATCAGTGTTGCCAGACCTACTGTTTTTAAGTAGATCCACTGTTTTTGTCTCTGTTCTCCTGTTTTAGGCATGAAATCTACTGTTTTCGTCAACTTAGCAAATTTTGTTCTTAATTTATTAAGTTTGCCTCATTCTTCAGCAAATGGTCAAAGAATATTTTCTCTAGTAAATTTGCTAAAGTAAAAGCAGCGTAATAAGCAGCCACTATTGGAGATTTGCTCCATAAAAAAAACCTCAAGATAATCATTATGTTTTTATTTTAAATGCAACAAAGAATTAATAGTGCATCATAAAAAGAACATGGCATGCCAAACACAACGTATTTGAATTATCTGATTCAAACTGATCTAAAATATTAAAAATGTTATTATTTATTTTTATTCTTTGTTTATTTTCTAATTTGGGTAGAAAAATGTTTATTTTTCGTTTCTTATATATTTGTTTTTTTTTTTTTATTTACTACACTGCAAATTATAATTATTTCCCCCTGTATTAAAATCTACTGTTCAGATCTACGTTTTTTTTTACCCATACTGTTCCAGCAAATGTTCATCTGGCAACGCTGCCTAGATCGAAAGAACTTGGCAACTACCATTTTTATAAAATATCGACTAATCACCTCGAAATACAAGCGATGAGTGAGGACTGAGCTCCTGCTCAACAAGCAACAAACTAGAGATGTGTTGCGATTTGCAGTCAGCGATTTTGTCGCCGCTACTTTCCTGTCGCTCGCTCCGGTTCTTTCAAAATCATTGCGACTTTTTGGAGCTGGTTTTGATTTAGGCACGTTTTCATTCAGGCACTATTGCTAAAAATAAATGTCGCATCGCATATTTATCTGATGTGAACTGGAACTGCGATCGGAACGAAAACTATTATATTATACTTCTAATCGCAGTCGCGGAAAATTGTATAAAATGAGTACTTAAAACTTAATCTTTACTTTATTTTATAAAAATAAAATTTATTAACATCTTTTTAAAAAATATTGCACAAAGAGTGTAGATTATCAAAGACTTAAAATGTACGGTATTTAAAACTGCTTCCAAGAAAATGCAATGATTTTAGAAAATAGCAGCTATCTTTTCTTAGGTGAGGACATGACACAAGGTCACAAGTCGCAATGTAGTTTGTCGCTGCGACACGAAAATTTCGTCGCAACCCATCTCTACAACAAACGCTCTACCCCGAGACCAATCTGCCTGTCGTCGACTTCTGTCTCTCGCACTGGTCGCGCCTTGTTTCATATAATTTGCATGTGTTCAGACGTGAAGAGACCGTTCTTGGTCTCCTTTGTCGTCGCTTCTGCTGTCGTTGGTCTCCTTTGCCGTCGCTTCTGCTGTCGTATTTCGTCTGTCGCGCGTTCCGAAATGGTACCTTGAGGTTGTCAAGTTTTCGAAAATCGATAATAATTTTGTTGCGTAGTTTTCAAAACTGTTTATATACTTACGTATGGGTCAACTTTATCGAAAGAAAATTTGTTTGATTTATTCAGTCTTTCGATAAAAGCCCAGCCGTTTATGCATGAAGAAGCTGATATTTAATTTTTTTGTATTCATGTATCATAAACCATCCCAAACAAACGATTAGATTATGTCAGTTTTTATTTTGAATTGTCAAATTAATAAAATTGTTTACTAGTTTACCTAAATCAAGTAACATGTGCAACAAGTGCAGAAAGTAACCAATTCCACACGATGTGTGAAACTTGTGGTATGAGCGAATGCGAGTGCTACAATCACACGAGTGTGGAATAGGTTTTCTGCACGAGTGGCACACTATACTTTTTCTACGATCACAATGACTAAAATCCAAATTACACATTTTTTAAAATTTGATGAACTTTATTAACGATTTAAAATTAGAAATATTAAGAGGTGGTAAATATGTATTATTGTTATTACATATTTTCTTTTCTTTAATCTAAATTTAATTTAAATTTTAAAATGTATAATTTATTCACTAATTTTTTTGTACATTACATTAGTAATTTGTAGCAAACCTACCCAGTTGTGATTTTTCCATTTTTTTTTTATTAAACATCGAGTAAATTAACCATGATGTAGAAGATTTAAAAGACTTCGACAGCTCCCCAAAATAAACCATTAAAATATTTTCTGAAAAGGAGTTCACCTTATTTTGTTGACGCCAATCCATAATTCGTGAATAAGCTAAGTTGTATTTTTCGCCGATGAGGCAATAAGTCTTCTGTTTTGTTATTCGCTATTTCTTTAATATGGGGTGCATAGTATTATTATCACTACTATTATAAGGTACGTTTACATCTGACATTTATTGCGTGAGATTTATGTTTGACAGTTGTTTAGTTCAGTGTAAACACCATAGCCCTCAGAAGGTCTAGATACCGCATCGTAAAAACATTTTGACCCCCCATATGATGGGCGCCATGATAAATAAATGTCAATAAATTTTAAGTTGGCACTACCGACAAGACAGAATCGGCGCAAGTTTAGAATAAGCGTAAGATCGGCGTTCGACGTATATAATCGATTTTATTATCTGTTGTGTTGTTTATTTTGTTCTTCTAGTAAAGGTTTTATTTAAAACATTATTTTTTAGTTTAGTCGTTTAGTGTTTTATTTTAATAAAAAACATTTGTGGTTTGGTGTTAAATTTTTACAGGATTTTCAAAATCTCTTTTTGTTTTGTACGTGAATGTAACAATGCATCTAACGGTAGAAGATACAAGGAAGGAATAACATTTCATGTGTAAGTTTTCACAAATATTTGTGTATTTACAAAATCAAATAATTTGTATGTTTTGTTGTAGCATACCAAAAAATGTTAGGAAAGAATAACTGATAGCCATAGGAAGACCATTGAATCATTTTGTGACTTTAGTATAAGCCCAGAAAATTTGGGGATATTAGCTGAAACGGCAAATGTGTTATTGGCTCCTTGTTAGTGACCTATTGTACAATTTTTCCAACACAAATTCCATGATCCTTTGAACTTGGCTGCACCGTACTGATGAAGACCAATAGTCACAGAAAAACGTGTCGACCGTTACTTCTTTTTTACTTTTTTTTATTCGGAAAATGTCCACTATTACTACCTTGATACAATAATATTAGTTCCGTTCTAAGTAGGTACATATTATAGTTTGTATGTTTTATGCTTTATTTTATTATATGTAATAAATGATAGGAAAGATAATTTTATAGTAAATAAATTGATTAAAGCAATATGTAAGAATAAGTTTATCTAAGGATTAAATTGTTAAAGCAATTTTTCATATCCATTGTTTATTAATTTGTTTCATTTAATTCTTTCTTATTGAGTAAGTTATTTCATATAAATATGCGATACTTGTAAAATGTAATATTTTCTTTTAAATAGGTATATATTATGTTCGTATAAAATATTGTTCAGTTAATAAAAACAGAAATATTTTGTCTTTTATTCAAAAGAAGTTTGTAAATTTTTCAAAATATATTTATCTACCCCAAAAAAAGATTAATAAAACCAGTTAGTCATATACACATTTTCTATATATTTATAGAAGTACTTTTTAAATAACTTTCAATACATTCGAAATCTGTGGTTTTATTAAACTCAATGTAACAAATAATAATAGGTATTCTCAAAAATATTTAAAAATAAAATCGAGATGGGACTCTTGTATAATTTAGTGACTATTCGCCTATGGTTAGTGCACTGCTGTATGTCCCTGGGTTTTCTACATTAGAACAATACTGCTTCTCCACTCTAGCAGTATTTTTTGCATCTCAGATTATATTTATTAAAAAACCAAGGAATTGTTTTGGGCCTATTGCTGGGCCCTTTTCCAACATTCCCAAAGTTTTTTTTTTTTACTTTCTGCTGATTGGATCTCCGATAGCGACAACTCCATTTGTTGTTCCACTAGTTTTTTATCAAATTTTTAAAATAACTTCTATATATTTATCTTTTGCAATGACTTTGCTTACCTGCTTCATAATCTCTTCCCTATGCCCCAATTTCTCTAACAGGTGAGATCTTATACTCGCTCTATTAAATCAAATTATCATAGTTTATTTGAAAATGCTTGGTAGCACAGTTTTTATGGCAATGGTCCATATTTTTATATAATTTTGCTATTATTCATTTTCAAATAAACTATAGGAATAGGAGAAATCTATTAGTTTTTCTAAAAATACCTTGTTACCGATGTAAGTATATCTTTCCCTAGTTAAAAAATTCGAGTTTTTATTTTCATAATATAATATAATATAAATAAATGACCGGTTAACAATCACATTCTTTTAAATAGTACATTTGACATTGAAGTAGGTATTTTCTCCATATTGCCAAACAGGAACAGATGGTTTACTTGTAATTTGAATTATATTACATAAATCTCACTGAATTTCTCTATAATTCTCATAGCAATATGTACACAAACCACTTATCCAATAATATATAACCATGTAAAAATAACATTTCAAGAACGAGAAATTTTATAAAACCGGTCCTGTCTGAACAGATCTAGGAAAATCAAATAGGTTTGTCAAAGTTTTGTTCTTAATTTGAAATTAGAAATTGTGCGTCTCACTCACTTATAGCTAATAACAAAGTGCAGATTATCGGTGTTCACGTATTACAGAACACACAAACTAAAAATCAGTGTAGCCAAAACATAAATTTACCTAACATGGCGACAAGCTTGAATGGGGTCATTTTTTTGTATTGACAGTATACGCCAAGCGGTATCTAGACTTTCTGAGGGCTATGGTAAACACTCAAAAATATATCTCTGAGAGAAATTTTTGTGTGTTTACACTGGAGTAAACAACTGTCAGACATAAATCTCATGCAATAAATGTCAGATGTAAACGTACCTCAACTATCACTGTCCATTTTGTAATTTGTTATTTTCAAAAATATCGAAATAAATTAAATGTCAAGATTTGAAATGTTTTTATTTTAAATCAGGTAACTTGATTTAATTTTTTTTTGTATTCTCTTTTATTTATAGGCAACCAACATTACAGAAGTTATAAATCATTTTACATGTTTTTCCAAAATAAACTGAAATTTTTAGTATTGGACGAATTATTTAGTTAAATAGGTATATTGTATATCTTTAAAATATATTATTGTGTTTTTTCATTCACACTAAAGATTGTACGACAATTTATTCGATGCACTAAACAGTGTGGAATAAAATTTCCACACTAATCGTTGATGTATACGGAATTGCCTACTTTGACGCTTAAAAAACAATTCGGAATATGTGATTTTTTGTAGTTATAGTCGAACAAAATTATTTTAATAATTAAATAAAATGTCAAATGACATTTACCTACCCACTCGATAAAATACATGGAAATTAATAATTTGCTTTTTTCAATTAAAATGATTGTATTACCAGAGCTGGGTAATTACATGTGCTTTAAAAATAATTACAATTACAAAGTACTTTTTCAAAAGAGGAATTAATTACAAGTACAAAGAACATATTGTAAAAATAGGAATTATATTGATTTAATTACAATTACATGAAAAAAGGAATTATCAATTATTTTTATAGTTACTTTCCTAATTAATCTGCGAATAAAACAACAAATTATGATAGAATTGAGGAACCATGAACCAACCGAACCGGTAAGAATAAAAATTTTGAATAGGTAATTCAAAGTGTTCAACCCGAGAATATGTTATTCTTGGGTTCAACTATAACAGCTATTTGCAGTGACATTCTTAATTATTCATATCTCAAGGGCGGGTTGTGTAAAGCTTACTTAATGTTAAACTCGGTTTGAGGTGACACTTGACAAGTTTTGTATGTCATAGGTACACTCTAAATAGCATTTAGCACTTAGGGCTTGTTTCCCCAAACATTATACTGCACCTATAGCATAGGAAATTGACATGTATTACCTAAAAATGAGCTTAACTTTGAGTAAGCTTTATGCAACCAGCCCTAAGCGTATTGTTTTCTATACCATTTAAGGTCTCCTTAACGTAAGGGAAAAAACAAAATCCATAACAAGTAACAAGTAGTATAAAAAATGGAAAAAGAAAGTTAATAATAAAATATGAGCTTTTAAAAGTTTATTGATTCGGGACTTTTATATTATACCATAGAAATTGGGCATCATTAGTATGGGGCTGTTTAATCAACCCCATAAAAACTGCTGTGTGTGCAATCACTTTATACAATATTTCCTTAGTTTATAATGTTTATGTAACATAAATTATGTTTATAATAATATAAATACAAAATACGTCTTAAAAATAAGGATATTTACATCTACTTTCCTCTTACTGTTATTATTTTGGGTTTAACAATTTCACTACTTCACCGAGGCTCTTTCCACGGCACAGCGCTGGTGAATACACTGTTCGTTAACTCAAGGGGGACACCTATATGCTAAGCAACCCGTTCTACTAGGTTTGAAACAAAGTATATGTGAAATCAACATAGTAAAGTAACCAACTAGCGAATTGGCGCTGTTTGTTACTTCCGTTGGTCATCACCTCTATACTCGTCGAAATATTTACCTAAGAGGGTACAACCTGTGTATATCTAGAATAGAATCAAATCAACACAACAGTTAACCAACTGGCGAATTGGCGCTGTTCGTTAAATTCGTTGGTCATCAACTTAAATAAGAATATAAACAACAACACAGTAGTTAACCAACTGGTGAATTGACGCTGTTCGTTAGCACCGTTGGTCCCCAACCTAAATAAAATATATATTGATTGCAAATGAATATGGTCTTCGTTTGAACAGGGCTCAAGTGAGATCTCAGTAAATAGTACCAATTGTAATATTACTTTGCTAATTATTGCATCACACTTAAAGTATGAAAAATAAAAGAGTTTAAATATTAATTTGTCTGGGTTTATTTATCAATTTGCACCAAACTTTGCATCGAATCCTGGTTTACCTTAATTAACATTATCACAACGTGTGTATATAAATTATCAATTAATTAACTAGACGATCACTTTTACTACTAGAGGAAAAAGGCCAAATACAGTAAGTGTAGAATCAAAGCAAAATAAACTTGTAAGGTAAATAAAAACATCTCAGAGAGTAAAACAACGAACAAAAATAGGGGGTACCGGGGGTGGGCTGTTACACATTTAGTGTATACCTACTTGATTTACGTATAATGTGTTGCCTATATAAAAGGAACTGTCAACGAGGACATTGAAGTTTATTCGTAAAAGAAGGAAATATTGAGTGTTTCTTTTCACATAATTATCGTGTAAATTTCTAAGTTTTAGTCCCCGCGGTACAAAAAATAGCGTATGTACCACGAGACTAAAGTGCGTTTTAATCCCTCTCGGGATTAAAAGTGGCACTTTAGTCCCTTGGTACATAATATACTATTCCGTCTTCCTTAACTGTTAAACACTTATTTGCTAGTTTAAATTTGTTCAAAGTTGGAAGACCCCGTATAAATTGTCTTGTTCTTGTGCAATAAGTTTTCCGTTTAAAGTTAACTGTTCATTGATGGGCACATACTACTATATGATTTTAATATTTTAATCACGTTTGACTGCCTCTGAATATTGGTTAGTATAGCCACTTAACCAACGTATTCATGTCATGTTAGAATTATCATTAATTTTCAAGAAATTTTATTCCGGTCTCTTTTTTTTTATTTTCAATTTAAAGCCACGCTGGATAGTTATAGAATGCGGCGGGCAATTGATTTATTTGAAAACAATTATTATATATTTATGAGTTTATGATTTTTACGGGTAACAACGCTTAGTTGGTTATAAATTTTAATTGGCAGTGTTAGATGATTAATGACATTCCTGAAGAAACGGAATTTACTTCACCAATCGATCTGTGACCATAGAGGAGTTCCTCAGGGATCAGTAATTGGGACAATTTATACAAGGCATGCTTTGCGAGATAAGTCATTTTTTTTTTAATTCCTTGTTTTAATCAATCTCGATACAAATCGTCAATAATACCTATTAAATAAATCTATTTATTATTAACTAAAATTCCATGCGCTATCAAATAAGCACGAGATAATTTTATCTATAAAAGATTTGGATACACTACCTGATTATTATCAAAAACCATGTATCTTTAAATTTAGCTAAATATACGTTTTACCGGAAATAATGTAATAAAACATTCTTACATTATCTTTATTCTTCAGTCTAGATAAAATTATTGGAAATAACTTAGGATTTTAAATTCTAAGTCAAAACTTTGTAGGTATATGGCTTATGTAAATAGTGTTCTCATGTAAGTACAACTCTATAATTTGGAGTCCATGTTATCAAATCTACATGCAAATTTATTTCTTAATGCCAAAGGAAATTCCAGGCTCACATTGCTGCAAGGCAACAGGTTCGATCTAATCTCAATTTAATTAGTTTAGAAAACCGAAGGTAAATACCAGATTTTGTACATTTGTTTATAAAGTACTACATAACCGTATCGGCTGTGTTGAAATAATCAACCGAATGCAACTTTTGATTCTCAATTAACTAGGGTCAATATTTTCTTTACAAATCAAGCTTTAACTAATGATTTAAATATCAATTATATATACAGGGTAGCGCATCCTATACGCGCCACGTCGATCTCCGCAGGGAAAACGGCTTACCTTTAAATTTTATTTCTAATAGGGACATACACTATACTACAAATTAAAAATAATTTGGATTATACAGGGTGTTAAAAAAATAAGAAACTATTTGAAAGTAATGTTTTTTAAATGGAACACCCTATATTTGATGGTGTCTTTTGATACCACGGTAAAAATAAAATTTCTGTAATGTGTTCTATATCTCTTTTCTTTTTTGAATTTTTTAAAGGATTCTTAATTTGTAAGCTTGAACAACATTATCTAGTTTGTCGTGGTTATTTAAAACACATCAACCATCACCCGCGGTACGCGTAGCCAAAACATTAGACTATCGAATAAAATGCAAAATTTTTCCATTACATAATACAGGGTGCTCATTTAATGTAATTGAACTCGACTTACACAATATGTAATTGATTAAGATTATTATTTTAAATGGCACACCCTGTATTTAATGACCTGAACTAAATTTGCATTTTGTTCAAAAAACAGCCTCGATGAATAAGATGTACAGGGAAACATTTACCTGTAAATTGTGCAAAACCGAAAAATGCTTCACCTAAATGTGCAACGAATATAAAAACAAATATTGATCTTAAAAAAGCTCCTGGTTTTGATTTAATTACAGAAATTTTAAAACAACTTCCGAAGAAAGCCATAATTAAAATTACACACCTGTTTTAAACTAAAGTATGTTCCTAGGTTGTGAAAAGTAGCTAAAATCATTATGATCCCCAAACCAGGAAAAACTGCAAAGTTTCGTCATATAGGCCTATATTATCGAAACTATTTGAAAAAATACTAATAACCCATCATTGAAGAAAGGAAACTAATTCCAGGTTATCAATTCGGCTTTAGAGAAAACAATTCAACTGTAGATAAGGTTCATAGAATTTCAAATACAATTGAAAAAGTATTAGAAAACAAAGAAGCCTGTTCAGCTGTCTTCCTCGATGTTGTGCAGGATTTTGATAAAGTATGGCATGATGGCTTAAAACATAAACTGAATGTGTTACTTCCACAGCCATACTCAGAGCTACTGGATTTATACACATCATATAGATTCTTTAGAGTAAAACAAGATGAGGCTTATTCTGAAATGAAAGAAATTAAAGCAGGAGTACTGCAGACAAGCGTTCTAGGACCCATTTTGTATCTGTTATAACTTTGTGACATACCCCAACTACACAATAACTGCATTTACAGATGATACTGTCATACTAGCGATAGGCAAATAAACTACAAACATCAGTTAATCAAATAAATAACTGGACCAAAAGATGGCGTATTAAACTAAACAAAACCAAATTTGTTAATTTTTATTTTACTAACAAAAATGGCCAACAAATACCAATTAATATAAATAATGCCTCAGATTCATTATGATAACTCAGTTAAATATCTAGATATTACATTAGATGCAAGACTTCGCAGGTGCATTAAAAATTTTCTGTGACATATTAAACGAAATATTTTTCAATATGATGGTCATTTTAACAGCTGACAGAAAATTTTCAACACATGATTCTTTTTCATAAATGTCCCCGAAATTCAAATTTTCAATAAAAAAGGGGGTTTCTATTTAAAAATACAAAATAAATTGAGATTTTCTGTTATTTCCGAAAAACCAGAAGTAAGCCATGACGTCACACACCAATTGAATCCAGTATATACAGTATTTGTTCCAAGCTTTTAAACAAAAATATTTTCATTCCAATATCTCAACAATGAAGATAAAAGAGGATGGAATTATTAAACGGTTTGCTAATAATAAAAATGCTTAAATACGCCACTGGTAAATGGGTCTCAATGGGAATTTTGAAGCTTACAAAGATCTTAATAAAGATCGTACATTCCTATATTTTTTTCCATAAACGAATTAATAGTAACATGTTTAGAAAAAATATTATCCAATATGGCGGCCATTTTGACAGCTGACATAAAATTTTCAATACACGATTATTATAAAAAAAATGTACCAGAAATTTAAATTTACAATAAAAAAAAAAGATTTCCATTTAAAAATAAAAAAATTTCGATTTTCGTTATTTCCGGAAAAACAGGAAGTAAGCCATGACGTCACAAGAACTGAAATTAAAAAAAAAAAAACTTAAAGCACATTTTTAAAAAACAAACAGAAGGTGTGATATAAAAGAAAAATATGAACAAGAAGACACAGCCATACATAATATTAAAAATAAAAATTTATAATAAACAAAAACATAAAACTCACTCAAACATGTCGATGAACACAAAAACACTAGGAAAATGCAAATTTTAAACAGGTTTTCTCTTTTGAATGATATATTTTCAGATATGTTTATGTTCAATTTCTTAAAATGGTCTAATAATGTTTTTTCCTACGACCACTTAGGAAAGTGATACATATCACACTATATAGTCATATGGAAAGTGCCCTATATCACACGCGTATAAATAAGAATTTACTTTCCACCCGTGTGCGAATATGCTACTTTCCGCAACAGCTGTCACAAAATGTCAAACGCATCATTTCTATTTTGATCTATGTAATGTCTATATTAATTAAAGTTGAAGGTGGTAGCCATGTGTGAGTTATAAGTTTCTATATTAATTGTTAAATTATTGAAATTGTAAATTAGATCCTAGATATTTATCTTTAACAATTATTATTAAAATAATTTTAAAATAACTAATTATGTTTGCTTTTTATTCTGGTTAAACACATAACCGATTAGATCATTCAATTGACGCAAGGCCTATTAGCTCAGGTGGTAGAGTATCATACTTTATCAACTTTGCCATTTGAGAACTGGCGAGCGACCGCGTTTAAATTTTATTTTTTTTTTATAGAAAATATGAAAATTGAATAAATACAATTATTGTTGATTATTTTTTTAAATACATTTTAATTATTATTATAATAATAACCTGGTTTTACATTTTTTTATGAAATTATTTTGTGATCGTAGGAAAAATATTGTACATCACTTGTGTGAAAAGTCACTTTCCACACTCGTAATGTAATATACTATATTTCGAAATATATTTATATTAAACAATATTTTTAAATTTATTAATTTTTCTTTTCAGTCGATTTGGTAAATTCATCCAAGTCAACTACAAGGAGAATGGCATGGTTCATGGGGCTGTGGTTCAAAAATACCTTTTGGAAAAATCTAGAATATGCTCACAAGGTCGTTACGAAAGGAATTATCATGTGTTTTACTATCTACTGGAAGGTTAGTACACAAAATGTGGTTAATCGTATACTGCAAGCGGTGATAATTTTTTGAATACATTTTCTTGTTTCTTTGGAAATTATGCGTCTAAATTTCACGATATTTGCATAATTTGTAAGGAAACAACAAAATGTTATCAAAAAAAATCTCACCTCGCGTGGTATTTGGAAAGATTATTTAACAATATAAACAGAACTTTTATAAACAACATTTGCTTTGTTTTCATAAGATGAAGTCGATTCGTTTCTGTATTTAAAATGTTTGTTTTATAGCCAAAACAATGTTTGTTCATTTTTCGTCACTTTTTTTACAAATTTCACATTGACTTTTCGCATAAATCATTGATACGTTACTCTGGTAATGAATTAATTTTTTTTAATCCAACCTTTTTGACAAACTTCATTCACATTGCCGTTTCACATAAATCTTTGATATGGTACTCTGGTAATGAATTATTATTTTTTTTTTTAATCCAACCTAGATTAAGTGAACTGCCGCATACATGTAATTGGCTAATCGATGGTCTCAAATCAATACCTCGTATGTCCAAATTAAACATTTTAGAAGAGGAACATGAAACTGTCTTGATTGCTTAATAAAGCCAATTAATTGTTTGATAAATAATGTTGACAAGTAAATATCCTATTACGAGTAACGTGGTTATTTTATTATTTTTAAAATTTTGTTCTAAATTAATTTACTTAGATGGAAAAAAGTAAAAATTCGAAATTTCGGACTTAGTATTGATTTGAGACCATCGTGATGTATTATAGTCTTAAATAAATCAATGTAAAAAATTGTCATAATTGCAGGATCTAGACCAGTCTCGAAGTGGGGGGGGGGTTAATTTAATTTCATAACAAAACCCCCAAACTATTTTTCGCGAGCACCTGTGTGTCGCTACCCCTACTTTGAAAATCACTGGTCTAGACTAGTGTGAAATGTTTTTTTTGTGATTCTCAAAATCTTCTATAGGTTGTATATTTACATTTTATAAATAATATTTTGAATTTACTATACCGAAGTTATTTATTGGTTGATTTAATTTAAATGTTATTTATTAAAATGAGGTAGCTTTCTACAATATTTTTTTTTTAATTTGATGTCATCGGCATCGACTACTAAGACCATTAGCCTCGTGTTCTGTGTATGTTTTGTTACTGTTTCCCAGCGCCACTTTAGGAACAGCACTGTTAATTAGAACCTAACAGTGAATGGTCGAGTGGGGAATCCTACCAAGGCATCAGAATTAATTTTAAATAGTTAAATTAAATAAAATAATCCCGGCCAACAGTGGGATTCGAACCTGGGACCCTTGGATCCGCAGGCAGAGACTCTACCACAATAATTATGAATGCAATTATCAATTAGCTGTTTACAGATATGACAATTTTTTAACAGGTTTAATTTTTTAGCTAGATATCTCGCTTTATTTTTTGATTTTCCTTTAGGGGCAAACGAACAAGAAAAACAACAACTCCACCTCAAGCGCCCCGATCAGTACTACTATCTCAATAAATCCTGCGGCGCCTTGGATAACACAGACGAAAGTTACGAGTTCTCCAGATTGAAACAGTCTATGGAGATGGTGGGCTTCACGACCGAAAAACAGAGACGATTGTTTTCCGTTTTATCCGCCGTGCTTCTGCTCGGGAACGTCGAGTTCCAGCCTAGGAAAAGCGCTTATCACCATGACGAGGCCGTGGGCGTAAAGAATCCGGAAGTTGTAATGCTCATATCCGAGTTGCTTAGGGTTAAACAGGTAAAATCACTTATACAGTTAGCGTTCACTTTTAAATATAGGTAGGTGTAATAGATGACCGGCATTGATTAAATGGTAATCTTGAAAAATATAAACAGACATAAATATACTTTATCTAATTAAATTCACAAACCTTATCGACCAATTTGATACCAATCGCCCGGCTTCTATCGATTGTTCTCCGTTATTAAATATTTTATAATTTAAACATTGTATGCACTTTCATTCATTAAATGATCACCTTGGAAAATATAAACAAACGTAAATATATTTTATCTAATTGAATTGAATATGTTAACAAAAACCTTATCATCAAATTATTAAATATTTTGTATTCTAAACATAACAGAAGACGTAATAAAATTAATAACGCAAACCAAATTAATTTGACTATCCTAATACCTCCAATAAATAATTTTTAAGTAAAGTTCACTCGATAATAATTTTTTATAATTACTACTTAAGGTTTCAAGAATTATCTGAGAAAAAATATTTATTTCGGTAAAAAATTGTGAAATACGGGAAAATCGAACAAAGAATGACAAAGAAAATACTCGCCAAAATTATATTTTTAAATCGAATAATATTGCTCCAGCTTTTAAAATTATTGCACTGCTTACACCAATTTATAGAAAGAACAATGTATATACTAATATTGTAGTTATTACACCTTTGTCATATAAATCAAAAATAGGTTAGTTTCCTTCTTAAACAATAACAAAACATGGTTTCTGATATACAGTACAAATTTTCTTGAATGTCGATTGAAGTTTTTAGTTTCCAATATTGTAGAAACCGAGGGTTGTCATAAAATTGTTGTATGTAAGAAAATCTTCAGGGTTAAGATAACGAACGACGTCTGTGAGGGCTGTTATATTTACCATTTTGTTTAATTCTGAAAATTCATGTTGCAAGGTGAATATATCATTCATGGCTTCTGGGGGTTGTTCTGCATCTTCTTCCTGTCTTGGGAAGGATCTTGTACTGAGGCTGCGAGGACTGAGGGTTATCTCCCCCTTCTTGCCGGTGTTCTCTTTTGTTTTTGCTGATTTTTTGACCTTATTGATCGTATATTTATGCGTTCTGGAGTATATGGTGTCTGTCTTCTGGTTTGATAGGTTCTGTGACTGCCCTCCCGGGTTCTGACATTGGGGATAGCACTACATACCAAACGTTTTTCTAACTTAACCCGACTTTGACGCAAAAACAATATAATAACATGTGAGATTTTTAAGTTATTTACCGACTAGCGGTACAAATTTGAACTAGCTACGACTAGGGGCTCAAATTTGTACTAAATCGTAGAAAATTACAGTATACCGTCCCTAATGAAGTACGGCTGTATACCGTGCAAAATTTACCAAGCACTTAGCAAACAGAATACAGATTTGTATTTACATGGCTGAAAAGTTACTTTTGTTTAGGAGCTTCTTAAAGACGATTTTGATAAACGGATTGAATTGCGAAATTATGATGGAAAAAAATAAATCCAATTTTTTAAAAAAAGTTACTTTTTCTGATGAAGAGACGTTTCTTCTAAATTGTCTGACTTGCCTGTATTTGACTGCAGAAAATTCACATTGATGGAAATGGAATACCCGAAGAAATTGAATGTTTGGGGTGGAATAATAGGATTATAGAACCATACTTTTTTAATGACACCTTAACAAGTCCTCGATATTTAGAATTTCTGCAAAATTTATTTTCATCCCAATTAAATTAAATGATTTGAGGCTTCAACAAGTTGTTGCGCCCCCACACTATCTTGGTAAGTAATGGACAACTTCTTTCCAGATAGATGGATTAGGGAAAGGGGATCAAGCAGCGAATCGCCATATGAGTCGCCAGATTTAACTTCCCTTGATATGTTTTTATGGGAATACTTAAAAAGTAAAGTATACCAAAATAGGCCACAAAATGTCGAACTCCGGAAGTCTTTAAAAAAAAAATGTCTTGAAGAGTTCACTGATAGAAAACAGGAATAAGGGTTAACCAAAAATTGCATAGCTCTCTTGGGGACACTGAAGTGAGGTAACTTCGCTGTGCAAAAAATGTTGATTGATTCTTTGTTGCATATCACTATCCAAGTGTACCAAGTATAATTATTAGCTATTTGTCAATTACATGATGTATGGTTATCGATTACTATTACATTGTTAGTGATATATTAATCTGGATAACTTAATTTATTTTACTGGTCTTTAATAGACCTTTCCTGTTATTGATGATGTCTCTTACGCATGCGCAAATCGTACACCTAATAAAATCATTAAAATTTGTTGTTGTTATAATATTGGTAGGGAAACCAGTGACACTTTTAGGTGTGTTATTTGCACAAGGCAAAATTACAAATATTTCGTTAATTCTTACCTTGTAGAACATGGAAATACTTTCCTGCAGCGGTGGAGCATTCGACGACAACTTCTTAAAAAGCCGGTTTGGAAAATGCCTTGTGCAAATGTGTACCAAAAAAGTGTCACTAGCTCCCCTACTATATAAACTAGATCGTCGAGTAATCGTCGTAGCCAACCCATTAGTTGTAAGGCGAGGATAAGAGGAAAATTACTAGATTCAAAACTCCCGCACTTTTTTCGCGCATGAGTAATGCGAAATTGTTGAATAACGGCAAAATGGATTTCTTTGGCACCTTAAAATTTTAGCATTTTTACTGAAAATATGATTTGAAAATGTATAGAAATTGTCGCTAGAAGTTAACTAAGGAATGAGTGTATTATAAGCCGTTAATTATTTGTATATAAATTAGGGCTTAGGATATTTTAATAATTTTATTCTTATATTTCTAGGAAACTTTAATGCAAGCTCTTACAGCGAAGAGGGCGCGAGCTTCGGGGGAAACACTTGTCATCAATTACCGACTTCCTGAAGCTATAGCCAGCAGGGACGCTATGGCGAAATGTCTTTACGGGGCTCTCTTTGATTGGATAGTACTTCAAGTAAGTCTTTCAAACACTATACTCTAAGTACAAAATTATGCTAGATTTAAGTTAAAAAAAATAATATCTCTAATTGTCGTTTAGGTCAATCACGCTCTTCTATCGAAAAAAGACACCCTCAGAGAACACCAGGGCAACTCCATAGGCGTCCTTGACATTTTTGGCTTCGAGGATTTTGGCCTGAACAATAGTTTCGAACAGCTGTGCATAAATTACGCCAATGAACATCTTCAGTACTATTTTAATCAGCACGTGTTTAAATATGAGCAAGAAGAATACAGAAAAGAAGGGATTAGGTAAAAAAAACATACTCTTTAATCATATAGTACTAATTAATGCATAATGTTATTACTTTAGGTGGACGAACATAGAGTTTATGGATAATACAGGCTGTTTGCAGTTGATTGAGGGCAAGCCTAACGGATTAATATTTTTATTGGATGACCAGTGCAAGTAAGTAACAACTGTTTCATTCATAATTTTTCTAAACCAGTATACAGGATAATCCAAATAGTGTGAAAAAGTTGCAAAATCTCTGGCATCAGTCAGCTTCTTTAGCCTGATAATCATTGATCTGTCTTTTTGAATGTTTTTATCAGATTTGCGAAAAAAATATTTTTCACCATATTTATTTTAAAAATTCTCATTTTTTAAATGTCACCTGCTGGTATTCAAAAAATCAATTTTTCTTAGTTTCCCGGGAGCAACAAACGAAACACTGCTTCAAAAGTTCAACACCGTCCACAAGGACAACAAATTCTACCAAAAGCCCCAGAAAAAAGAAGGGGCATTCATCATTGTGCACTACGCTGGCAAAGTCAAATACCAAGTGATGGATATGCGAGAGAAAAATCTCGACCTGATGCGGCAAGACATCGTAGGGGTGCTGAAAAACAGTTCAATGGCGTTCGTCAGAGAGCTGGTCGGTGCCGATCCGGTGGCTGTCTTTCGGTGGGCGATCGTTAGGGCCTTCTTCAGGGCGTATTTCGCGTTTCACGAAGCAGGGAGGAAGCACAGACAGGGAAGGGTGGACGGAAATAAGAATAATATTCAGCAGAGGTATTCTAGGAATCACGTTCCAAACGAGAATCTTATTAGGTGAGTGACATTTGCGATTAGTTTATTTTGGGGGTTACTTTTAGGCTATTTATTGTTTTTTTTTTTTTTAATAAAGAAGCTTTTTTGAGTTTATGTAAAAATTGGGTGTAAAGTTATTATAAACAAAGTAATTTTTGTTTATAAAATTTTATATTATTTTATAAAAGAAAAAATTATTTTTTGTTTTTAAATTGCCGCTTCAAGTCTGTCATATTTAGATTAACCTAACAATTTTTCTTTATTTAATTAAAATTTAATCATAGCTGTAAGAGCTATGGAAATATTCGATTTGTTAAATACAAAGGAAACGGAACTGTTACGAATTTTCATAAAATTTTTGCACAGCCATTCTAGACACTCTAAAAAGCATTATCTGTTAATATTTTTTGACGCTTTTACTTATCAATCTCTTTTTGGCTTGCAATAATAAAAAATATATATGCTGATTAATATTTTCAATCAAACTAGTTTGGCCTAAAATTAATTTTTATTTTAATAAATAATATTATTCTTAATAAATAAAAATTGATGGTTTATCTAAAAATAGACTTCAAAACTTTTAAATTATACTGAACTTTAATATTAAACATTTATTTTTTGTGCTATATTTGGGCTATTTAATTTCTGTTACTGATGACGAAATTTTTCTTTTATTGTTTTGGCTTTTACTTTAATTTTTGTACGATAAAAAGTGAGGAAACTGATACATGTATATGTGTCGTTCTGTAGCCATCTTGTGACAGTTTCTGCTGTGAACCTCACAATAAACAGAATTGCGTAAGTTTAGAAACAAATTTTGACGTTACCGCTCACCATAGGCGTATCCAAAACGTCGTTTTGGGACAATAATAGAAAAATAATTGCAACATCTTACAAAAAATGCAAAACGACAAAGCTCAGAGATTGCAAAATGTATTCTTTTTGTAATTAATTGGGTAACGCAGTTTTCTGATTCCCACTGGATACGCCTATGTCATTTTGACGTTTTTTTCCCTTCTTTCTTTCTGTGGTTTGTTTATCATTGATCAGTATCTGTCACCAATTTTTGATTTGATTTTATATCATTAATAAATTCTCTAAACTTTTGTTTGGTACTAGTTATGTAATAATAAGTAATTCTTCTAAAATTAAATAACATGAACATTAGTTTAAAGAAATATTATTACATTGGTGTTCTTAATAAATGACTACATGGCATATTATTTAATTACTTTTTATATTTATATTTTTTTGGTGTTACATTCATTATGCATGTGAAACAGTTTGAAATAGTGTTTACCTTGAGTAAATATTTGCGTTTAACAAAGAAAATTTTTAATGCCTTGTTTTTTGTGCATGGATTATAATATATGTTAAAAATTCATTATCACATTCCTTTTTATATTAAAAGAAAGACAGTACCGAATTAAATTCAAATCCACTTTTTCATTTCTTGATCAGCAAAAGGCTAATGTAATTTCTTTTAAAATAAAATTGTGTAATATATAGTGGACGACGTTAACGATAGCCGATTTACTTCATTGAGTTTTTAAAACACCCTTGCGCCCAGAAATGACGCTCATGATACATAGAATCCATAACATTCGTGGTAACTAGATGTCATAAACGTTAAATAAGGACGTCACAATTTGGATCAATCTACTGGGTGACATCTTTAAATGGCTATGCCTAGATCTCTATGCAAATGTGCCAAATTCAAAATATTTGGATAAAGATGTTCACCGAAACAGTTATAAAATAAATTATGAGTGATCTCATATTAAATAAAAGATAGCATAAGTTTTACTTTGGAACATTCCATCAAAATTATTAAAATCAAACACCTATTTTAAAGAAGTCTATCATTCCGAGCTTTTAAATCTTCATGCAATATTTTCTTTTTAAGACAATCTTATGTAAAATAGTTGACACTGCATCATCTGTTAAGTCGGAAACTTTTCTAGGCAATATTAACATTGTACCAGCATCTCTCTTCATAACCTCCTCTGTTATTACAGTACAATCTGCAAAATGTTTTTCACAAACTACAGATGATTTTGTGGACGTCAATTCTCAAAAAAAAAGAATATAGACTTCCCCCAATAAATTAACACACCATCAAAAAATAACAAAAAATTTAAAGTAAATATTTGTCAAAATCACTTGTCTGATTTGTACGATTTTTTTTAAATGACAGGTTGTCTCTTCCACAACGTCGGTGGGCTAACTGTGTTTGCATAAAACCCTATTTTTTATTAATACAGGGTGTAGCAATTATAGCGTGATTTTTTCATAAAAGTTGTAACACCCTGTAGAGTGCAACAGTTACATTACCAAGTTCCCATTGATATCACAATGTAGCCTTATCTTCTCTTAACAATTTCTTTTTTTATTTCCTATTACACGAGAAACTCAATTTTATAACTTAACATGACTTTATTCATTTTCATTAACATTATAAGCACTAAAGTACAAACCAGTAATTGTCAAATACAGATGCGTATTGTCAGTATTAGTCCATTCGCCATTTTTGCAAAAAAAAATTATTAAACAATATGCCACGAAATCTTACTCGCGAAGAATGTGCTCAAGCTTTAATATTGTTTAAAGAGTTATACAAAGATATAGAGAGACTGGAAATCATGGTCGTAGGCCGGGACAATGAAGAAACCGAGTAACTACTCCGATTCAGGATCGATTTTTAAGACTGTCAAAATTACGACAACGTTTTGTAACAGCTCGGACCCTTCAAACCCAGCTTCGGGATGCTAATGGTAGGGATGTGCACGAGCTTGTAAAGTTCACGCGCTCGCGATCAAGCTCGAAAAATTGCAGCTCGAGCACGCTACAATGCAGCTCCGAACAATACGAGCGCATCACGTACCGGTACAGCTCGAGCGGCTTTAGTGGCTCGAGCGGCTCGAGTCTCTTATGATCCGAGCGTTCCGTACTCTGAATGAATCATTCAACATTAAATTTAGTGGTGAAAAGTGATTAATGTGTTTCGGTCCCCGTAATATAAGTGTGATAAGAATAAGTCTTTGACTTCATTTACGTTTACAGTAAGTATATAGGATTTTTTTCATTCGAATAAATGAAAATTATTTGATATTTCGAATAAGTAACCAGTCATTAACTCGGTCCATCTAAGCATTGGAGTGCTCGAAAACATTATCACGTGATCTCTCTGACGAGGCTGCTTTTACAGAGTCACACTAAGGGACGTTCGAGGTTTTATTAATTTTATTAAATAATATGCGACTAGGTATGGAGAAATTACTCGATGATAAGTTCATTACCGAGAGTTCGAATGATTCGGAGTACGGAACACTCGGATCGTTCGAGGCTCGAGCCGAGCCGATACGCGAGGCGCTCGAGCCGAATATTATGCAGGAGCCGCTCGGGCATCGGACTGGTCGTACTGTTCGGAGCTCCGCTCGAGCGTGCTCGAGCTGTACAAGCAAGAACCGAGCCTGCTCGATCAAGCTCGTGCACATTCCTAGCTAATGGTTTAGAAGTTTGTGCAGAAACTGTTCGTCAGCGACTAAGGGAACATAAGGCCTAGAATATCTGCTCGAGGTCCAGTTCTAACTAGAATTCATCGCAGAGCAAGGCTAAATTTTGCCAGAGAGCATCGTAACTGGTTAGAGGCTGAATGGCAACAGGTATTATTTATTGATGAGTTTCGATTTTGTCTGTATAACAATGACAGGCGTATGCGCGTATACCGACGCCCTAATGAACGGTATGATCAGTGTAATTTCTCACATACATTATTTGGAGGAGAATCTCTGATGGTCTGGGGAGGCATTTCTTTGACTGGTCGCACAGAACTTGTAATACTAAATGGAAGCCTTACAGCTGTCAAGTACACATTGGAGATTTTAGACAAACATGTAGTTCAATTTGCACCATATATAGGGCAAGGATTTTTGTTGATGCAAGATAATGCCAGGCCTCATGTTGCTTGAATTGTGAGAAATTATCTAGAGGAAGTCGGTATTGCTACCATGGCATGGATTTAAATCCGATAGAAAATCTCTGGGATACTCTTGGGAGAAGATTACAAGAGGAACGTAATCTGAACTCTCTGGAAGATATACGGCAGAGACTAATTCAAATATGAGAAGAATTGGACCAAAATGACATAAGGTCTCTTATTTTAAGTATGGACCACCGTTGTCAAGAAGGTATTCGTGCCAGAGGCGGAAATACTCGCTACTGACACTTTTGTCTAACTTATTTCGTTACATTTTGTTTCGTGTTTTTTATTGTTAAATTTGAATATTAATTTTTAATAAAATCATGTTATGTTATAAAATAGTGTTTCTCGTAAAATGACAAAGATAATGGAGTAAATAAAAAAAGAAATTGTTAGATCAATTCTGACTTGGTAATGTAACTGTTACACTCTACAGGGTGTTACAACTTTTATTTATTTTTATTTATTCAAATAGGTACACTACAGAATTATTTTTCTAAATGGTACACAGACTAAAAAAAATAACAATTAATACATGTATGTAGAATACCTACACAAAAATATCACATTCACAAAATCACATACATAGTAAGAGGTTTAAATATTAAAGCTCAAAAAAAAACAAAAAAAAATATTTTGACAGTTTCAAATAACTCTTTAGCGCATACAACGTTGTGTTAAATAGGTGACACTCGGAGTAAAGCTTATTGTAAATGTGGCACATACGGTCAATAAATGCTCTTTGTCCATAGTTGGTTCTATGTCTTCTGATGAAAAACAATGAAGTATGACGTGTACGTCGAGTAGGTGCCAAAAAACTAATTAAGTGCAAAAGGGCGCTACAGTCAATCTTGCCGTTAATTAATTTAAACAGAAACAGAACTAGTGCATGTCTTCTTCTGATTTCTAGGCTTTGCATACCACATAACAGCAGTCTACTTTCGAGACCAACGTTTTGGTAGGGAAAGTGGTGTTTAAACAGCAAATAGTGAATTTACGCTGAACTCGTTCTATCCTCTCTATGTGTCAGGTGTAATTAGGATGCCATACGACAGAGCAATATTCAAGAATGCTTCTAACAAGGCTGTTCAATAATGTTAAGATTGCTTTAGTATCATACATATGTTGAATATTTCTTTTAATTAAGCCTAGCATCCGGAAAGCTTTACAGATAATGGAATAAATATGTTCTCGAAAGGACAGTTCCATATCAAATATCACCCCTAGATCATTCACAGATGTGACATTTTGCAGTACAGTATTACCGATTTTGTATTGATTTTGAGAAGGGGTTAACGCTCTAGTGAACTAGATGGTTTTGCATTTACTGGTATTTAGTGCGAGATGGTTCTCCTTGCACCACTCGTTTAGTCTCTCTAGATCACCTTGAAGGGCAGTAGTGTTATGTGTGACTGTGCTGAAAAATTTCAAGTCATCTGCATATAGAAGACAAGTACTATTTAAAAAGCAGGAAGTTACGTCGTTAATAAAAAGTGAGAACAGGACAGGACCAAGGTGTGAGCCTTGCGGAACGCCTGATGAAACTGATACTTTCCGTGATGTAAAATTATGAATAGAAACTTGTTGGGAGCGATTAGTTAGATATGATTTTATCCAACTGAGATAGTTACCAGCAATACCTATTTCGGAAAGTTTTTTAAAAGCAGTTGATGAGAGACACTATCAAAGGCCTTCGACAACAAAGGTTAGTAGCGGTAGAACGCCCCTGATAAAAACCATGCTGAAAGGGGGAGATATAAGATTTGAAGGAAGCAGCTATTTCATCAGTAAGAATTGATTCAAATAATTTGGGAATTGTGGATATAATAGATATACCCCTATAGTTTTTTATATTAGATTTATCACCCGACTTCAGAATTGGAATTAGACTGGAAAATTTCCATATATCTGGAAAAGTACCCTGAAAAAAGGATTTCTGGAAAATTTGACTAAGGGGAACAGACAACGCATCACAGCATTCCTTAATAAAATCGGAGGGATGCCATCAGGACCCGCACTTTTATTGAGATCAAGACTGTTAATTTTAGAAATAACTTCCTGGGGAGTAAAGGATGAGTACTTTAAGTTGAGGCAAAAGTTACTGGAGTGGGAAGTGCGGAATTTGCGACGTTGACATGAAAAAATTACGCTATAATTGATACACCCTGTATTAATAAAAAAAAAAATTTTTTGCAAACACAGTTAGCACACCGACGTTGTGGAAGAGACAACCTGTCATTTAAAAAAAAATCGTCCAAATCAGACAAGTGGTTTTGACAAATATTTACTTTAAACTTTTTGTTATTTTTTGATGGTGAGTTAATTTATTGGGGAAGTGTATTTAACTCATTATATTTAGGAACTAAATTATTTTAAGACTGGTGCAAACGATTATTTAAAAAAATATCTAATAAAAATAATTCATAAATAATGACACTATTTCTAACGCGTAATGTATCACTAAAATCCACTTTTTTTCAAACCACGTTCAGTAAACAACGAAACACCATCTCATTTAACCGGCTGGGCCGAAACTTAGACAACGAACAATCTAACAATCGACTATCATGGCCGCAACTCTATCAACGAAACAGACACAGTCCGAATAGTAGCAAAAACTCCGAGGATGACCGAAGAAGAAAGGATTCCCTAACCGGAAGTCCGAATTCTTCCGTCGGCCTCGAACGATTGGCTCCCGACGAAGCCCGAGCTATACAGCGGGCCAATCAGATCGTTATGTATGTGAAATTTTTCAGTATTTGGTGGTGGGTGGTAAAAAAATGGTGTTGGCAGGGGTTTGGTTGGTGCAACTGGTTTATTGGAAAGGTCAATATGGGTAACTTTAAGAAAACAAAACAGTTTTTCTGTAAAATATCTAAAATTATTTTTCAGAGCCAACTGGTTGCAAGAATGATCTTTAAAATGTATGGGCCTGATATACTTTATCAGGTGTTTAGCTTAAGTAATTTGAAGTTCATGTAAATCTCATTTATAATGCTGCCAAAGTTTATCAGACCCATAAATTTTAAAGAATGTTCATGCTACCGACTGTAAGTAGAATATATTATCTATCCATTTCCTAAATGTGGTCAATATATTCACAGAATACCGATTTGGTATTTGATTTTATTCTATTAAAACCACTATTCAAGAAATGAATGATGTAGATCTTCTGATGGTTACTATTTTTTGTCTATATTAGGAATTTATAGAATTTATTATGAACAAAACTTGCGTCACGTTTTTAGGTACTTTTTTAGGATTTACGAGGGCTGTTCCCTTTCCATTGAGCCTAGTAAAGTAAAACATTGTATTAAAAAAAAATATTTTAAATTTTTCAAAGTACTCTCCTCCATAATCAATGCTTTTTTGCATCCGCGAAAATCATTTTTGAAAACATTTTCTCCAATCTTCTGACCGTAGTTTGTTCATTTAATTTTTAAAGATATCAACGGCTTCTTCAGCTGATGTAAAATGTAAACCCCGTATTTATCCTGTACCCGCGGAAATAAGAAGTTATTAGATGCTTGGTCTGGCTATACTGTGAATTACCCATTATTTCAATGTTTTGGGCCTTCAAATAATCATTTGTTCGAACAGCAGTGCGAGCCCAAGTTTTATCTTGATGCAAGATAATCCTTCCTCTTGAACGTTTTTTGTGAACCTTTGGAGAACCTGAGACAAACAAACTGTAGTGTATTCCTAAAACTTTTTTAGTTCTATATTAAGTCCACAGAAAGTTAAATAATTGTATTATTTTTATGTTTTAAGTAAAATATTGTACTACTACTACTATTGCTTCTACTAAAAGAGACTATTAAAAAGGGTTTCTTTAAGTAATTCTTTTATGCATCATAATATTTAATAATATAATTTGGAAGTTACTCATCTGGGGTATTCCACAAAATAACTCTGGTATTGGTTTAATAAACTACTATTGTGACACATGAATGTTTCTTTCATTTTCCATTTTTTAACGCTGTGTCTAGGTACACGCTAACTTGTACGCAAATCTAAAAGTTAGGTACACGCGAAACGTCATCAAGCCGATAACGTCATTATTTAACGTGCTCTATGACTGTATATTTGGTACACGCTAATTTTTCAATTTTGTTGGTGTGTTTAGTGTTCGTTTGATAGATAAATATTTGTGATTAAGGGAAGGGTAGCAGAACTATTGAGATGTCTCAAATTTAATTGTAATAAATCAATGTGTATATAGTATATTATGCAACAATCATGTATTAATAATAATTTTACTACACCTGTCTCCTACCCGAAATAATTGATGCTAGATATCTGAGGAAAATGGAAATTCGCAATCCAACACCAGAATAATTACTTTCATGTATGTAAATATCTGAATATTTGCCGTCTAAATTCTTATAGTTAGTGGAGATTTTGTAAATAAACTTTAACTTAAAATGTCTAGTTTACTTTTAAACCATATATTTAATAACTATGACTTTAAAAAACATTGCAAAATTTACTATTTATATAAAAATCCCGCAAGACCTTTTTGATAAAATGAATAAAAAATAAAATATAAAGAAATAAAAAAAACCCTTCCCTCCCTCCGCCCTCATTTTTGATAAAAATTTCGAGGTTATGTTTTTCTTCAACGCCGGTTCACATAGAGTCGTCTTAATAACTTATAGTATAGGAGTAGAAAAAAATATATATTCAGGTTAGCAAAATATACATTTAGTTGACATGACATGTACAAAATACTGTAAAAATAATTTTTATACATAAGATAATTATTATTGTCAAAGCTCAGAAAATAATTTTTTAGTTCGTCTTCGCTTTAATTCAATAACGGTTTGATCGGCTCCTTTAGGTCTTCCTTTTATTTTAATTTTGGGCGGTAATACTATTTCACTTATTACTAAAAAAAATAATAATTTTTAGCGATTACAAATAAAACGTATCTATGAAAATCTTACTTCTGATTTTTTCGATGCTTTCCATAGTTAAAACTGATTCCCCATGTCCTTTCGATTTTTTGCCAATTTTCAGTAAAAAATTTTTCTTCGTTAGGTACTAAAATTTCATTAACATCTAGAAAAGAAAAAATATTATTAATTATATGAGTTTATTTTAACAATAATATCAAATAAGCAACAAACCAGTTATATTTGAGTCTAAGATGTCTTTTGGTATAGTTAGTTGACCATGTCCATTTACAGATAAAATGTCCTTGTTATTTTGTTCTTCCATTAGATCTTTGAATTCAACTTCTATATTAGACATTTCGTCAGTTACTAAAATCTCATTAACATCAGCTAGAGAAGAAGGAATATTGTTAATTATGTAAGTTTATTTTAACAATAATTTTAAAACTCAACAAACCAGTTATATTTGAGTCCAAGATGTCTTTTGGCATAGTTTGTATACTTGGGCGTGAGGAAAAATTTCTTTGATCATATTTCTTTGTAGTAAATCCTTATCGCCCATAAAACATTTTATTTGATTTACACAAATAGAATTCTCTTCTTTAAAAATATTCATAAAACAAGCAAATGTTTCTTTGTCTTCGTGTGCAGTTAGGGCCACGGCAGCGATTTCACTCTGACCATTCGAATCTTCAACTATCATTACAAACACAGTAAATCCTAGATTTAATAACTTATAGGTACCATCTATAGAGACAAATTCAGGCCAGGATTTAATTGCTCTTCTCATGGAATCAGTTGAAAAATATAGAGCTTTAAATTGGTTTACAGAATCATGTAAAATGTGAACATTGCATTCTAAAAAAATAAATGTAAAATAAATATATATGCAGAGTGTCCCGAAATGAGACTGTCATCTTTTAACAGCTTAATCTACATTCTAAAATAGAAGTAAAAGTTCATATAAACATATGTCTGAAAATGTTTCGTCTCCGAGATACAGGGTGTTCTGATGACACATTTTAGGACGCACAATTTTCAAGAGAAAAGCATTTGAAAATTTCATGATAAGTTCATATTATCTTATTCGAAAGTGCAAATTAGTAGGCCTGTGGAATCAAATATTTTATTTATTTTTTCAGTCTGGTAAACCGGTGAATAAAGAAATTTTAATTTTAATTGATTTTTAAATGTTTATTTTATATACAATCTTGTATATATGGTTTGGTTGGCCTTGGCCCAATAAAACGATTGATGAGAATTTATTTCTAAAACTGTAGACGTTTAAACTATTTATTTAAACTAATTTTACCCTAATTAACCCGTCTATGAAGGTGATCAAAAACTGGGGTTTAGTCCATTAAATAAGTTTAGAATCTGTACCAAATTTCATTTATTTATCTTTAAACGTTTAGAAAATATTTACAAAAATGTGTCATCAGGACTTAACTTTTAATACCCTGTATCTTGAAAACGAAACGTTTTCAGACCTATGTTTAAATGAACTTTTACTCCTATTTTAGCATGTAGTTTACGCTGCTAAAATATGACCGTCTAATTTCAGGACACCCTATATAAGTATATTATATCTATAATAGTAACTCACTGTAAATATCTTTCAATTCATTTACTACATGTTCTAAATCATTACTAGCACTTTTCATACCATATGCAATGTTTGATAGATCTTTCATTGTGCTCAATTTTCCAGTTGAACACAATATTTTTTGTTGAATTAGCTTTTTATTCCCACGGACATCCATTAAATTCTCGACAGTGCTTTGTTCATTAGAGTTTAGCTTACGGTTTGATGGCAAATAATCGTACACCACCTGAAAGAGAGAGGGTTATAAAATAACAAATAACCATTAAAATAAAAAAATACAAAAAAGTACATATTACACTTACTTCTGACATTTCATGATTTTCATGCTTCTCCACTAATTGTTTAATTTGGAGAAAATCACCTGTCTTGGTAGCCCGAATTTTGATTATGGCTGGACAATTCATTTTGTAAGTTCTTAAACATACATAAAATACACATTCAACACGGGTGTACCGAAGATTCCTAAATAATTAGGTATATCGATTAAATTCACAGAATAACAAATTGACAATAATAAAATTAGTATGTAATTTTTACCTTGTTTTACGATTGCCTTTTCCACGTCTTCTTACTGCACCACCATGAACACAATTATATTGAACTTCGTAATATTTAAGGTCTTCCTTTAATTTACGCTTTAACATCCTTTCAGCCGTTTTAATAGTTCTGCTACCCTTAATCACAAATTTTTGTCTGTTATCTTTTTCATATTGTTTTAAAATGTTGTTAAACTCATTAAAAGAATTAAATAATTGTCCACACTGCATAATAAATTCAAACAAACACTAAACAAATCAAAAAATAAGAAATCTTTTTACTAATTAATATTCTAAAGTGTAAACACAACCCGATTAAATAACAAACATACATAACCTCACTGACACTTACTGTACAAGTAAGCGTGTACCAAAAATACAATATTTGCGCACGCTAAATAATGACATCATCGGCTTGATGACGTTTCGCGTGTATCTAACTTTTAGATTTGCGTACAAGTTAGCGTGTACCTAGACACAGCGATTTTTTAAATGTTGCTAGAGTGAGCAAATAAAATTAACTTGGCAAAACATATACATTTCTCTTGTAGTTATTGCATTTCCTTATATACGTTTTTCTAAACCAAACTGTCTTTTTTGCATGATAATAAGCATGTTATTTTTTAAACAAAGGTGCCCCATTCAGCAATTTCAAACGAATTTTTTTGAATTACGGAATTTATTAACGAACCCCTAATTAAAAAACACATGCTCCAACAGGATTCGAAACTGCGATCTTCTGCAAACCATGCAATCGCCTTAACCTTTCTACCTGTATCCAATACAGTGTACTTCTTTTGTCTAAAAGTGTGTTAAGATGAAAGAAGAAAACATTGCATTGGCGTGACATATCTCCACAATGCTGTATTGATGGCTAAATAGAGGTATTGAAAAGAATTCTGTGGTTTGCAAGAGATCATAGGTTACGAATCTTGTCGGAGCCTGTTGATTTTTTTAATTAATTTCTTTTTACCTTGGGGTTATAGAATTAATTTCATAATTTCGTAGGAAGAATTTAGATAATTTATTTTCGAATTTTAAAAAAAAATCAAAAGTTCTATTATTAGCGCATATTGAGATTTGACATACTTGACAAAACTTATTAGAAAATATTATAAATTAATTAATTTTTTACAAAACTTGCTTTAATAATCACTCTTTGAAATAAAAACATTTCAAACTATCAATAATAATAAAACTAATCATTTTTGTAATACTGAAAAGTGTTCTGTTTTCCAATCTGTCAACAGTATGACACTTCCAACGATTCCATCTATTGATGAGTCAGTAGTAGTCTCTTGTCAAGTTTATATCATGAGGAATGTAGCCGATTATTGTTAATTAATTTTTGCTTTCATTAATACCGTTGCATCGAATGGGATACGTTCTCTTTTACCGCGTCTCATGCTTTCATCTTTTCGACAGGAAGAACAAATCATTTCGTCCGCGAGAACGCAGCAAAAAGGGCCTGAAGAATCTTCAGACGGTCAAAACGTTGGCCGGACGAACGGGCATCACCGCTCAACCCCAAGGCCAACTGGGAAAAGCAAGGAAACAACCTATGACTGTCACTGCTCAATTTCAACAAAGCTTACATTCGCTCATGGATACGCTCAATCAAGCTAATCCGTTTTTTATTAGGTGTATTAAGTCAAACGGTAAGTGAAGGTTCCAAACCTTTTGACAAGCTTGTTCGTTTAAATCTGTTAGGTGCGAAATGCCTCAGAGGTGTTATGCCGTTCTCAGCTCCTCTCGGTCATAGTAGGACCGCTTCTACCGATGTACGAGGTGTGGCTATAAAATAACGAGACTGTTGTTCCCACAGGAGAAGTACGCATTCGCGCCAAACGCGAGCGACAGGCGTGTAGCGTGAAGTCTTTTTCGAATGCCGCCCCTTCCGTGTCTGTAAACAAATTAGTCTGGCCGTGGCCTTCGTTTGTATAAGAATTGTTGTTTTGTTTTGCCGGAAGTGTAATAATAGAGCGACGAATAGCCGTGAAATTTCATATGTATAACTTAGAAAAAGCACTACTTGAAACTTATCTTTTATTGAAAGAAGTGTGTGGCAAGGAATTGGAGCAAGGAGTTTCTGAGTGGTTTAAGCGTTTCCAAAATGACTTTGAAGATGATGCACGCCCAAATCGTCTTTCTACATCAAAAACGGATGAAAATATTAAAAAAAAATGGAAATCTGATTAGATCTGACCGGCGTCAGTTAACTATTTGTGCGTTTGCTGAAACTGTAGGAAAGAATATATAAAAAAACGACCCGAATCGTGGAAGAAAAAGTCATGGGTTCTCCAACAAGACAATGTGCTGGTTCATTATATGTCTGCCTTATTCGCCTGCCCTTGCACCAAGCGACTTCTATATGTTTCCCAAGATTCAATCTGCGTTAAAAGGAACAAGATGTCAGTCAGTTGAAGCTATGAAAGAAACAGCGACATGCGTCATGAAGGAGCAAAAAGACTTTCAACAACACTATTCAGAAAAAAGGAAAATTCGCATGGAGCGTTATGAAGATAGAGAAGGGGTGTATATTGAAGGTGATACCAACTAAAAATGTATAAAATTAAAATGTTTTTCAGCAATAGTCTCGTTATTTTATAGCCACACCTCGTACAGTGAATCTGAGATTGAGGCCATAAAGTCCCAACCCTTTTATTTCCATACTGTATCAAAAACAGTGACAGTTTAAAGAAGCGCGTCTTCAAAACAGCAGTACATCCTTTTTTCCAAAAAGGCATTGTTTTTATACAGGGCGGCCCATTAGTGTGTGGAAGTCCAATATCTAAGTTGGAAAATGTCAAATATAACAGTTTTACGGTTCGCAGAGGTGCCTATTGTAAATATATTTCCCAATATACAGGGTATACCCAAAAGGAAGACAACAAAAAAATATTTTTTTTCCAAGGGAACCCTCTGTTTTTTGTTTTCGAATTCTATTAAACAATCTAAGTGTTACCTAAGTTCATTGTGTGTACTTATTTACAATTTTTATTAGTCTTAAGTTTATTTTGTTTCGTCCTGTATTATGTATTTTAAAACAGTAGTCAGATTGTTTTTGATAGGAGAATAAAAAAGGTTGTCAAAGTCGCCAACGAGAATCGAATCGTTTTCTTTTAAAATAATAGTTGCAAACCGAAGGCGAAATAACCAAAAGGCTTCTCGGTCAAGAACACTAGGTATTTTTGGTCTGAAATATTATGTCTACATTTTGACAAACTATCTCCCAAACAAGTTAAAATTAGGGTAAAGCAGTTTAGATGTTCCTAGCTTAGTTTTTTATGCCTTATACCTATATAATACAATAAAATACCACACTTTCTGTTTTACCAGATTAATTTATTTTTTTAGATCAAATTAATCCAAACTACAAAGTTTTACCCTAACTTCAAGCGTTTGGGTGCTACTTTTTTTAGTAGAATTCGAAAATAAAAATGTTTATGTTGCCTTCTTTTTCGGGGCACCCTGTATATTGAAGAATATTTTCATATTAGGCGCCTTTGCAAACCATAACACTTTTGTTTTTGACATGTTTGCGTTATTGGGCTTCCACACACTATTGGACCAGATTAACTATCTCTACTAGTTGTGAATCAAGAAGAGTAAAAAATAAAAGCAGATTAATAGAACTGCAATGTTATATATACGGTTTTTCATTAGTAATATGTTACTTTTTATTGTTCCGTACCTGAAGGGAAACCAACGGGACAATATTATTAAGCCTCCACTGTCAGAGTGCCTCAGCGAGATGTATCTCATGAATCGTAATAGGCAGACAGTTGAAATTTTCACAGAATGTGTATTTCTGTTGCCACTATAACAACAAATAATAAAAATAAATGAAAAATTAAAGGGGCTCTCCTACTAGAAACGTGTTTTTTTTTTGTTTTTTTGCTTTATCTTAATGACGTATTTAAAAAGTACCTACATAGTATTAAATCTTGTACAATGAAGCTGAATCCTTCATGCGCGAGTCCGACTCGCACTTGGACGTTTTTTAGTGTTCTTGAAAAGAGGAAAATATAAGCTTTTCTCTGATATAAAATGGTGGCGGTACGCAAAACTCATATAAATTTGACGTGACCTCTAAAAAATGCAAAATACGGTCCTATTCATCATCCTACAATTTCATAATTATACATTCATTCGTTTAAAAGAAAATACCTTGTTGCCAGACTTTTTAGCTACCCTGTATATATGTTGAACGCTTAGATCATGTATTTATAAAGTTTGGAGTATTTAGACTGATATTCAACTTTTCTACTGCTAATTGGTGTTGTCATTTTGAACACTAATTTGAAAAGGGATCTTATTACAAGTG